>JASJET010000068.1:11922500-12592500 GCA_034092305.1 Diaprepes abbreviatus
AGCCAATGGCAGTTCCTTAAATCTTGCGAGAATGTGGTCATGATTGAAACCCCATTGAGGATAAATATTGTTCTCTCTAAACATTAAGTATTTTAGAAATTTCCTTTGGACAGCCTCTATGGCAAGGCCATGACCACTGTATATGGGGGACCACACAATTAATCCATAATTTAGCCTCGATCTTACGGAACTATAATACAGCACTTTAAAAGTTGCTATACTAGAAAAAGGTTTGTAGTTTCACAGAGTAAGACCCAATGTTCGAGATGCGCTAGCCACCATCTGATCAATGTGGGGAATAAAGGAGAAGTTCGCATCGAAGACGACACCCAGATCACAGTATAGCATCTATTTACGATAGAACTATTTATATGGTAATTAAACCGAACAGGATTTTTTGTTCAAGAGTAAGAAACAACATTACATTTAGAGATGTTAAGGTCGAGCTTATTAGAGACACACCATTGACTGATCATATCAATACTGGCCTGAAAGGACAAACAGTCTGCAACAGAATCGATACGTTAAAATATTTTTAAGTCATCAGCATAGGCCGGTCTGTGGTAGTCCAACTGGGAAACAAGATCGTTTATAAATATGTTAAGTGGCACCAAGTTCGAACCCTGGGGGACACCTGACGTTGGAGTAAACCCAGCAGATTTATATTCTTCTATTTGCGCAAACTGACTACGATTAAATAAGTAGGATTTCAAGAGGGAAACAAGGTCGTAAGAGAAGCCGAATAGGACAGAAGCTTTCTGTAAGAGTATGTGATGGTCGATTTGGTCAAAAGCTTTACGGAAATCGGTGTAAATAACATCGACTTGACTTCTGTTGTTAAGCGCGTCGCAAACGTAAGAGGAAAAACAGCAAAGATTGGTCTTTTAGAAAAGAAGTCGTGTTGGTCAGTCAATAAACGATTCTGAATTTTAGAAAATAAATATTTCTGCAAGATAATCTCGAACATCTTGGAAAAAAGTTTGTAATGTTGAGATAGTTTTCAACTAGAGATGGATCACCTTTTTTCAGAATAGGATAGACTTTAGCAATCTTCCAGACCTCTGGAAAAACCCTGCTCTTCAAAATCAGTTGGAAGATATGACAAAAGGGAGCGCTCAGAACAATGAAACAGTCCCTCACCAGAAAACTAGGAACACCATCTGGACCAGATGTGGGCTTATTTTTAAGTGAGAGTGATTTTGGGAATGTTAATGGTTTCAGAAGGTTCCCCAAAAGTAGAAATCTAAGAGGGTTCCGAGTCCTTGTAGACACTTTTGAAGTACTCGCTGGTTATATTTTGCTCAGCGTCTCTTATAAACGCCTCGTAGGCCTGCTGCGACTGTGACTTTATTAACCTACGCAAAGTTCTGTACTTTTCCAGGTAATAAGTAGTTTTATGAGTTTGAAGAGGTCGGCGCACCTTCTCCTTTTTGATAATGTTGGTAATTAATTCACTCGTAAACCAAGGGGGAAAACGCCTTCGTCTGAACAAAGAAGGTATGTTCGTGTTAAATCCCACATAATTTGTCAATCGCTCAAGAAAAAAACATTCGTTTTGGGGAAGCCTTTGGTGAATTGAGGAAACCAGAGCGGATACGACAGACCATGCTTTACCATGACAATACGAGCTCTTACCCAGCAGCTCACACAGATGACTTTTTGAGCACTCAAAACGTCAAATTGATAGGTCATCCGCCCTGATTTGGCACACAATGATTTATATGAAGTACAAACTGCGTGATAAAGGATTTTCTATACTAGAAGAACCGGTTGATGCGTTCAAAAACCAGTGACAAAAATGCTTTTCGCATTGGTTCAAACGCATGCGAGAGTATATTGATCGTCGTTGAGAATGTTTTGAAAAACAATAAAACCTATGTTCAACAATAATTATTTGTTTTCATTTGTTATTTCCGAAATATAAACGGTTACTCTCGTATAGTAAGTAATAATTCCATTGAACCTGATTTAGAAGAAATGTGTTCTACAGAACCTGAGAGAGCAAAAGCGAAATTAATAACAAACCATTATTTACCTGAAAACTCTTGGCACCATTAAGCAAATAGTTTATTACTCTGACTAACTGGTTGTGTCAAAATAAGGTCACAGTTTTATCACTTGAAATCTCTAAATGCTGAAGAATATAAAAATAAACTCGAAAACTGAGTCTCAAAGTCGAGTTTCTAGAAGACCCTAGACGCTGCCTACAATGTGTGTAGATAAAATCTGTAATTTGAGTCGCTTGTAATAGTTATTTACTCCTGAGGAGGAGTAATAGCTATAGCAAAACATTACATAATCGTTAAATATTGGTATTAAACTATTTTTTAGTAAACTTAACATTCAAGCATAGAATATATTTATTTTCTGCCAGAAAATCAACCTAAATTGTTTGAATTTTTGAGCGTGTACTTAATTTTAATAATTTGTGTATAATTTTAACCAGCAGGATGAAAAGTATACTTCGTATAAAGGAAACACGTGCACTAATTACAACTTTTCTGTTTGGTACGTCAGTTCAAGTTATTGCGTTTATTGCGACGGATTTAATTTTCTAATGAATAAAACAATCAATTTTTAGATTAAACTAGAATTTGATCTCTGACAGATAAATATTTGTATTGCTTATTAAGTAGAAAGTAAAGGTTATTTTTAATTTTTTGACTAAATTGTGAAATTTTGTTTCACTTAATGCGTCATCGAAATAACTGGAAGGTAAATAAGGGTGTAAACTATTAGATCATATGACCCCGTCTCGCAATAAGTGTACACATAATACATATAAATCTTTTATTTAGTTCTTATTACGAATGTTGTCCTAGTGAAATGCAAATAAGTGCTTCTTTGAATCGAAAACTGCTCGTCAAACGATAGCAATAGCGTATAATTTTTGTGTTAAAAATATACAAGGCACATATGCCACTGGTGGAAGTGGAAAAATTCTTTTACTCAAAAAAAACTTCAACTAGAATTTTCCAGAACACATATTCAGTGGAATGTATGTATTTGCGTAGAGTTGGAGATCTGTACACTGCAATCTGGTAGATCTATTGTGCCCCTCTTACTGCTACCCAGTCGTAAGAGTTACCTTATCGGTTAGAGAAGGTCCCCCAGTCCTGTTTCCCTCAGGAATCTCAGGATATTGGACGGCTTCAAGGTGGGTAGCTCCCCTCCTTCGATTTGGTATCCTCCTAAGAACCGCATCCTAGGGTTTTCTAAAGCGCTGCACTCTGAAAGGATATGAATAGAGGTTTCGTCTTCCTCCTCACAGAATCTGCACTCTTCTGTTTCTACCAGTCCGAGTTTCTTGAGGTGTCCCTTCAGGTGGCAATGCCCCGTCAGGACCCCTGTAAGAACTCTAAGCTGGTTTTTACTCAAGCTTATGCACTCGTTGAATCTCTTCTGGTCGTAGTTCCCCAGAAGTATCTCCGCTTGTCTCAATCTTTGCAGCTCCGTCCAATAATTGGATCTCCTGCTTTCTTCTTCTATGTTTAGTTCTTCCAGCATTGCGCTGCTACTGATTCTGGCCCCAGAAAAGGTATCTCAGCCTCTTTCCTCACGAGCTTGTCTATTATTTCATTCCCCTCTACGTCTCGATACTCACACGAGGGTGACTTTATTATTCTTACTCAAATCATTCAGTTCCTCTAGGTTCTCTTCAGTGGAAGAGAGCATTAGAAATTTATTTTGTTCACTGATGAGACTAAAATTCAATTATGGAAACTAGATGGACGAAACCCCATCAAGGGTACTCCAGCTGTAATGTCATATACAGAATTAGTTTTGGAGGACGTGGCCTAAGGCTTAGGGAAGATATTAGTTGGAAAAGACGAACAGAACTTTTACAAGTAACTGGACGAATGACTGGTGACTTTTAGATGGAAACATCCTACGAGACCTTGTTTTGGCATATTAGACACAAAAGACCAATGCATCATAACGCTTGGCCACACAGATGGCATAGTGACTAATTACCTCGATATGGTCTAGATTCAAAAATTGTTTTGAGTACCGTACAGGTCAGACTCTAATAGAGAGCATGTGGAATCAGCTCAAATGACGCATACGACGAAGAAAACCAGTTCCAAATATAATAGCAGAGCTTCAATTTGCAGCAAAATATGAAGAAAACTCAATTTACCGAACAGCTGTTAAACTAATTTTGAAGAAATCTGTGAGAAAGATCAATGCTTGGAGGTCCTGTTTAATGCAGCAACCTACGTAAGTATAGTAAAGAAAATTGCCCTCCATGATGAAAATACTGACTTTTATTTCATTAAATAAGAGGTTCCATTGCTGAACAGGTTAGCCAAGGATCATTTAATTCAGGTTGAAAGATAATATGAATCTTAGGTGAATAAATCATAACAAAATTTGCAACTGTGTACTGTGCATCCCAAACAAGTCTAAATGAGCATTAACTCCAAAACTGAGACTAAACAAGCCATGATGCGAATATCATTAATACTTATTAAGTACTTATTTAGAGTCCCTAGAGTGTACTAATTATATATGAGCAGAAATCAATCTGCCATAGACTGAACCGTACTTCTTCCAGGGGAACATTCACTCATCTCAGATATATTCAGATATCAAAAGGATGGAGATCTCTGTGGGTCATTTCCATGTTGGCTCTCTGCATTTCCCATAAACTTTTGGACAGTCCTACCGATCCTATGGAGCGCAGTACAACTTGAACTCGTTGTTCTCCACTATAGGCTCCGAGCCGTATTCATTTTCTCTACCTGTAACAGTTTGAATTTCTCTGCCAAATCTTAATGGTTGTTCTTCGCGGCTGAATCGTGTCTTTCCTAGTACACCAATATGGAAAATGCTTGGCATCCTCCTTTATGTGCTATACTGCCTCTGATATTCGAAGTCCATATCATAATCGAGGAATCTCCAGAACTCTTCTATTTGTTCTTTATTGGGATATCTATTATTTGCCAAGTTTGGTAGATAGTTTAACTTCTGATAAAAAGTTCTTTCAGATCGCTTAAAAAATACATTATTATTTCTTTTTATGGCACGGCTGTTCTGGAAAAGAGATTTCATTTGCTTTGAAAGTAATTTTAATGGTCACTTGCTGACTAATCAGTAACATGATCTGTGGGTTATAAATGTTATTATTAAATAAAAATCAAATAAGTGATACATATAATTTAAAAGAAAGTAAGTTAAAAATATATTGGTTAATAGGCGTAGAAAAAATACATTGTTAAATATTTATCTTCATTTAAATACTTTATAACAACTAGATGAGACGAACTTTTTAAGCTCTTCAATATTATGTCCAAACGGTCTAGGAAAGTGATACCGTCAACCTTTTAGTGAATAAAATGAATTGCAAAAAATAAGTATGATGCAATATCTATATAAAATTTCACCAAAAATAACAGTCTACGCTAATATCAGCAAACTTGAAATGCAACTTCGTCGAAATATTTAGTGGTTTTACAAATTCGGCCAGATAAAAGATTTAAAATTACGTATTTTTGACTTCGCTGAATTCTGGTTAGAGAGTAAACGATCATTTATAGTTAGCATATAACTTCTATAAGTTTCATCTACAGAAAAACAAACAGACAAATGTTTGAAATAATATCTTAATTTTAAAGTTATAATAGAGGTGAAATCCCTCGAAAATTGTTTTGAGCAAGAAATTTGTTTGTACGGAACTTTAATCTTTCGTAATTTTTTTGATTTTAAAATAAGATTTCATAGAACAAACTGAAACCCAATTTCGGGCCGAAACAGAGAATGTTTAAAGGATAATTTATTATTATTATACAGCCAAGTAGCTTAATTTAAGGTTTTTTAAGGAGATATTTAGAGTTTTCTTTTTTCCGAAATTTCGTTGCATGTATACATTGGAATTAATTGAAAGCATAAATGTGCCTGCAAAATTTTAGCACATAAATTTTTTTGTATTTCTTAAGGAGGGCCATGTTGAATAAAAAATCATAATGAAAATCAATCTCGGAATTTCAATAAACTTTACCGAGTAAATTTTTGGGAATTCAGTTTACAGAAATTTAGAAATTCGTACAGAGTCTTATGGAAAATCAGGATCTTGACAGTTTCTTTTAAAAAAAGAAAAACGAAATTAAATTTCTAAAATTTTTTATATCTCATAAATTAGTTGACGCAACTTATCCTTGATAATTTTCGTTGCGTTATAAAAGATAAAAAGCTGTGACATACAGATGAACAGACAAGACGAAATTAAAAGGGTTCCTACGGAACCGTAAAAAGAAGGCGTAATAAGTTGAATTAAGTGATGAAACCCGAATTAAAATTGTTTTTCTTTTCTGACAATAATAAAAAATAGCTCTTAAAGATTAAATTTATTCGTTGGTTTTACTTCGTTGTAATTTTTTATAGCCGCAATTGAAATGCAACCTTATCAGTAGCTGATAAATTATTATTTTTAATAACGCAATGATTATTTATTTCTAAAAAAAAATAAAATTTTATCAGTGCCAAACAATTTTGCACACTTCCATTTATTTTATGATGTAAGCTTTATAATTTGTTACAAACGAGGGGTGTGTCACTCACACCTTCATTTTTAAACAATATATGGTTTAATTAAATTTTATGCTCCTAATATAATAGATGTTAAACAATACTATTGATTTAAAATTGTTGTTTTATTTTGACAAACCATGAATCGTTGTTAATCATTCACTATTATACAATAAAAAAATTTATATGGTGTTTCTTTAAACCATAAAAATTTCATTCAAAATTCAGTAATAAGGTAAAAAACCATACCAAGCTAAGATAAAATCTCTTCGTGACACTTTGATATTACATTTTGCATCAATTCGTGAAAATAAGCTTATGCGCATGGTCTTTTTGGTAATAACAAATTGTAAGCAAATATGTCATTAATTATTGTTTTTATTATTAAATTAGCGACATTTAATTTTACAAAAGAACATATAAAAAATATTTATTACTATAATTGTACAGTACTGCTTATTTTATATTTAGTTTAAGAAGTTTCTGTTAATAAAATTGTCATAATTGTATTAGTTTATTTATGACTGACTAACACAATTATGTCCTAGGTCTTATGGTCTCAAAAACTTAAGGCATTTCAATGTGTGTTAATCTGTACTAGTATTTTGGGCAAACTCTGAGCAAGATTCTATAGTACTTGCTTTTGTGATATCGCCCCCTTCCTCCCCCTGGTAGTACCTGTATGCAAGACTGCGTAGTCGTTAATACAGGCAATTTGAGGAAATAAAATAAGTTGTAAATAGGACGTGCGTGTTATATACATTTCAAAAGCAAGCACAGAAAATGCCAAATAAGAAAAGATGTACTCCTGGATTAATTCAAAATCACATGGTTCCATCCGTCAAACAATTCTCTCTGTCTCTCTGTCTATTTTTTTTTAAAAAGTGACCCCTTTGTCCAAAATTCAGGGTTATCAACAGCTTTCTGTTAAAGCTCAAATTTTAGCGTCTGATCTTTTTTTTGCTGAGGGGGGAGAGGTCTCTTTTGAACAAACAATATAGCTTTAAAATGATGTGCCATGGCATTGAATCTCGAAGGCTGCAAATATTCTTTGCAAGTATCCCCTTATATATATATATATATATATATATATATATATATATATATATGGGTCATTTTGACCTCTCTTCCAAACTTTATTTTTTTTAAATAAAAGATTAATATTTAAAATTTCACGTTGATCGCGCTCCATTTATCGAGAAAATTGTTTATAGAATAATTTCTGTTATTTTTTAAAATTTCACCAGGGGACTGTTTACAAACTTAAAGGATAACTTTTTAGTGTTATTTTATAAAAGTAAATATTGCAAATAGAATCTTTACATCTTGTAATTTTGCATAAACCTATATAGAACTATAAACCGCACTATACATACATATATATATATATATATATATATATATATATATATATATATATATATATAAACTAACTGTTGTTACTACTTCATTGCGAGTATTAACTGTCAATGAATCGAAAACATTTAGATATCTGACATTTAAAATGTTCAGAATGTTGCTGGGAGTCCAAAAGTGTACAAAAAATTGGGGTACTATTTGAAAGTTGATTAGAGCACGTGATTTAATATATTGGAGAAAAAATTCATATCAAAAAAACAAAGACGAATGATTTTTCAAAACACATCATTTTTTAATAATGAATCTATTTCATATTTTATATCCTCATTGTATATATATATATATATATATATATATATATATATATATATATATATATATATATATTACTTTTTAAAGTATGTAAAAAATCATTCATTGTACTACTGGAAAATATTGCTCCCTCAAATTGAATAGACAGTTTTATAAGCTAACTTTGCAGATGCATCTTCTAAAAAGCTCTGCGTGATAAAACTCATGTATGTATGAAGTTGAGAAATATTGTGTAAGGTGTTTTGTGACTTCAGGCACGTTAAACTAAATAAATTGGTTAAGAATAATAAACGTCAGCATCGTTTTTATTAATAGAATTGTATTAACAATTATTTGTAAATTTAAGCTTTATTACCACTAAATATTCTATTTACTATGTTATAAATTGGTTAAGTTTTCATAAAAACTGCGTAGAGTTAATTGACATTATTCAGAAAATATCGACTAATCCTCAATATTGATATACTTATAAAATAATTTTCTATGATTCTAAGGGTTATTTCTTGAATGCTTAAAACTTCAAATATAGGCGTTCTAGCAGAACATAGAACCACACTATATTTCTTTTTATTTTATCTTATATTCTTATTATCCGGGATTTTCAAAAACTAGCCCAAATTGTTGGTTTATGCTATTAGAAATAATTTAATTTGTGTTGTATCAACAAACAAACCCGTATATAAGATTATTAAAGATACAAATCTAAAAATAGAGCTTGTAAAAGAAATAGAATAAATTTTCAATTTTCGCCTGTTTCGTAACAAAATATAACGATTTTTTATTCTTGGCTTCTGAGGGATGATCTTATATTTTAATAACCCCAAATTTAACTTAACTTAAGATTTATAAATCCAAAACTACGATTCTTCTTTTTTATTTGTGTATAATGGGTTAGCTGGATAGACGAATTGTATTGTATCTTCTTCTTCTTTCAGTAGCCCCTTGCCATCCACTTCTGGATGTAGGCCTCTTCTCGTCTTTTCCACTCCGTTCTGTCTTTAGCTACCTGAGTACCTATTCTCGTTCTTGAGAGAACGATCACTTGATGCAAAGTGGGCGTGGTTCTCACGAAAAAGTATGAAACCGTATTCTGGGTAGCTTTTCTCGTTCTCGAGAGAACGATCATCTTGATGGAAAGTGGCCGTGGTTCTCACGAAAAAGTAAGAAACCGTATTCTGAACACGTTTTCGTACTTTTTCGTGAGAACCATGCCCACTTTCCATCAAGATGATCGTTCTCTCAAGAACGAGAATAGGTACCCTGGTACCAATGCTAGGTGACCTGTTGTTGTATGTCATCGATCCATCTCTTAGACGGTAGTCCCACACTTCTCTTGTGTCATCCGGTGTCCATTGTAGTATGGTTTTCGTCTCTCATCCGCTTCCTGTCTAGCAACGTGTCCTACGCAAGTCCATTTTAAAGTTGCCACACGTTTTATTACATCCTCTTCCTTGGTTCGTAGACGTAGGAAATACGTCTTGTATAGTGTGTATGGATCGAAATGAACCTTGCTCATAAAGATAGATATTACCAAAGATTATTATAGCTATAGCTATAAAAAGTTTTGATATTACTGTAAATTATCGCTCCTGTTACAAACACTTTCAACCAACTTAAATTATTACCTTCAGAGAATACTGACTTATCTCAGATATACTCCGAAATCAAAAGAATTGAACATTGTGGAGGACCTCTCCATGTTGTCGAATGACGCTATGGTCTGCTGTATTTTCCGTAAATTCCGGACAGGTCGAGCGGTTACAAATAGTACTGCCTTTTGCATTAATTAAGAAGTTTGAATGGTAAAAAACGGCGTCAAAACATAATTTGAGTAATGGCGCTGGTCACATAACACGTATGATGTCACATCATAGTAAATAAAGCAACGCAATAGTTTTTTTGATTTTTTTATTTGTTTGCCATTATAAAATGGTTTTTAAATGTTGTATAGTGTCACGATGCACACTGACATTCATAAGCACTGCAGAAAAGGTGTTTGTCTTCAAATGAATTCAACCAGGTGAAAATAGCGATTAGAACTAGTTCGTAGAGATCACAGATGCATATGAGCTAATTTTAGGGTTTTTATCTGTGACGTTTACTTTAAGAAATAAATAAATACTTTATTAACGGTTAAACTAATTTAAAAATTTACAGAACTTTGTAATCTACAAACAAGCCTCTAGAAAGATCAAAATTACCAAACAAAGAATAGTGAAAAGTAAAAATTACCATTACAGATATCGCTTAAAAATTTTTTTGAACCTATTTAAGGGCCTCTTACAGATATTTAGATCAATATGATCACGGGATAACTTGTTAGCTAAAATACACATTATATTTAGTGGGTCATAAATGGAGTAGTTGGTTCTATGAGTATCTACAGAAAACAGTTCAACCCATCCACCATTTCTTTGAGGTACATTGAAGCCAATATGCTTTAATAATTAATTTAATAATTAATAGATAAAGTAATTCGAAGTATTCTCTGCGATGTTCAAGAGGCTTCAAATTTAATTGGAGTAGTAAATGAGAGTAGTTGATATTTTCTTTAGAAATACATAAATTATAGGCTGTAAATCTCAAAAAGCGTTTTTGTACCCGTTCTATTTTCAATTTGTACACATTGTAGAAAGGTGACCATGCTGGTGAGGCATATTTTGTTACAGAACGCAGAACACTGCAATAAACATTTTTATGACATATGATATCATTGAAGTCAGATATATTTTGTGTAATAAACCCCACTAATTTCATTCCCTTATTTGCAATATTATGTATATACTCTTTAGAAGTTAACTACCTGTCCAATATTACACCAACTTCAGATAAAAAATCTGTCAATTCTACAGACATACCATCAATCTTATAATCGTACAGAACCGCATTGCCTTGCATTTTCCTATCTTAAGGTACAATCTCTTAGTAGTGCACCTTACACTAAATGCATCCAAATCACACGGTATACCGATGCAATCCTTTTGAGATCTAATGCAGTAGAGGCATTTTAAATTGTCAGCAAAAAGCAGTTCCATGCGAAAACGACTCGACAGCATCATTCAAAAACAAGTTAAATAGAAGAGGAGCCAAATGCGCTCCATGAGGAGCCCCAGATTGTATCCGTAAGATAGCTTCCAATCCATTACAGTTAAGAGACAAGTAGGTTTCAATGAGAGTCTAGTTGTATTTCGATATTACTGCAATATCTTACCGCTGAGCTGTTACAAATTTTGATCAGTTTTCCTTATCTAAAACTTCATCAAATGTACCTACATGGCCTATAGAGACCTCAAGTTATTTGTTCTATGACAAAGGCACTATTATTATTCTCTTATGGATTAAACCCTTGCAGACCTATAAAACCAAAAAAAAATTGTTATAATCACGTGCAAACTTATTGTTGATATAACCTATATCGCGATTTTATACTTCAGTTTTTGATATGGCTCTTGAGTGATTTCTTCGAATAATTTAGTTGCAAGTAATACATTGCCGTTTTCACATTTTTGAATTTCGCAGCACAAAATAAGGAATTTTTTAATCTATTCTTAAATCACGAAAATTGAACATATCAGAAAAAATTGATATAATTCAAAACTATCCATTATTGATATATTTCTATTTTTAACCCACTTCAGAAACGAAGGTTACTTTATTAACCGATTCAAAATAACATAATCAATTCGACACATATGTTTGGTATCTGTGTGTACTATGCCAGACCAAGTTCTATGAAATTTGTTGCATTTAAATGATTTCGTTCAGCTTAGACCACAACACAAAAATACGAAACAATATTTGTAGAAATGAGAACCACTAACTGGATTATTTTAATAGATGGCATGCAAGCAGCCTTTACCTCTTTGCTTACCCTATTAAACGCAACTTAACCTTGATGTATACAAAAAAAAATACAATTTTCAAGGTCATAAGTCAATATTCTTTAATCCACCGAAAACTGTTTATAAAGTGTTATATCCATGCAACCTAATCAAAAACAAAAATCATCAACATTAAATTTGGTTGACATTTTTAAAAAATAAATTATATCAGCAACAGTACAGAAAAAAATTTGCTGACGTACAGCTTTTAAACATGCATACTTTATACAGGTATTTAACACACAATTATATTTATTTTAGCTAGATTTTCTAATCGTTTACAATCCACGAATCAGGTGATACTTTGTGTACACACCTACTTTTTGGCGAAAGTAAGCTATTTAAATTTTTGAACTTTGGAATTTTTAGGGGACAAAACAAAAACGTTTTTAGTTTTTCCATGACGTCAGCTAATTTATATTTATAAATAAAGTAATGTTATTGTCACGTTACTATATAGCCAATATATCAGGTGCTTAAAACAATCTTTATTCAACTTACAAAAATATTTTATGTTAAAAGTGTATGTATGTAGGTGTACGTATATATGTGGAGATGGAGATGTGTGTACTGCGACCTAAAATATCTATTGTGCCCTTCTGCCGCTAAGTCGGCTAACTAAATCAGGTCCCCCCAATCATATTTCTCTTAGAAAACTCAAAATAGGGGACGATTTCAGATTGGGTGTGTGGTGTCTCTCAGATGGCATTCTAAGTTACCTTTTACTTAGACTAATACATTTCTTCAGCTTCTTCTGGTTATAGGTCCCCAAAAGTATCTTCACTTGTCTCATTCCTTCTATCCTTTTAGTTTTTCCAGTATTGAACTGCTGATAATCCTGCAAAAAGAATTTAGGCCCTAGAAATGGTATTTCAGCCCCCCCTCTCTCTCTGTTTTATTACCTTCTATTCCAATGAGTCCTAGCATCCACAGGAGAATAATCGTGTACCTAAAGGAACTAAATGATTTGGTAAGAATAATAAAGTCACCCTCATGTAGGTATCGGGATAGAGGGGAAGAAATAGTATACAGGCTCGCGAGGAAAGGGGCTGAGATACCATTTCTGGGGCCAGAGCCTTTCTGTGGAATCAGAACCAGCGTAATGCTGGAAGAATGATTGAGACAAGCTAATATACTTCTGGAGAACTACGACCAGAAGAGATTCAAAGAATACATAAGCTTAAGTAAAAAATAACTCAGGGTTCTAACAGGGGTCCTAACGGGGCATTGTCACCTGAAAGGACACCTCAAGAAGCTAGGACTGGTAGAAAGAGAAGAATGCAGATGCTGCGAGGAGGAGGATAAAACTTCTATTCATATCCTTTCAGAGTGCAGCGTTCTAGAAAACCCTAGGATGTGGTTCTTGGAAACACACCAAATGGAAGACCTGCTCTAGCCGATAAGGTAACTGGGTAGCAGTAGGGGGCACAATAGACCTACCAGGTCGCAGTGTACAGATCCCGAACTCTACACACATACATACATACAACCGTGTTGTTCGTGTTTAGTTCGTTTAGTTCCACTTTGTCTATATATTCAGACTGTCTTGGAGCTAATTACGTGAGCATAATTTTCTGCTTGGAAAATACTTGGTTAATTACCCAAACTTTTGTACTTTTCTTTCCTGGTCCATATTCCTATTCCAATTCCTGCAGTCCTTTTGTCATACTCTCCATGGTATGAGATTTGCAATTAATTTCATAACAGCCGTTAGTACGTTTTCACTATTCCTGTTATGCACGCATAGACTAGTCTTAGGACTTTCAAGAAATTGGTTCTCATGTTGGCAAGACTCGTTCTTTTACTTCAGATCACTGATCTATTCGTATATGTGATGATTGGTTTCACTATTGCAGTCTACATTTATTGCAGGATATTTGGGATAGTGCCTTAGTTTTTGTCCGCGAAACCCTTACAGACCACCAGGGTTTTGTGGCCTTGTCGACTACTTCCCTTTCCTACTTATTCCAAAGAACTTTTTTATCCAGGGTAAGTACCAGATATTTCATCTCTTTTGATGGCTTTTAGGTTAGGGTTTCATTTCCTTGTAAATGCTGTTAGGGTGGTCTTGGTGGGGTTAACATAATGTTCCATCAATTCACTCCATTCTTTAATGTGGTGTAGTGGTCTTTGAACCATGTCGCAATAAATATTCTATTCTCGATATTAATGGTGGTATGATTCATATATTTAAGGAATCTATTGTAGGAAAATCAATTATTGATCTGTCAAATAGAGTAACGTGCGAGGTCCTCTTTTTCAATGTATCGGGTATTTAAATATCTACTTGATGGGTAAAAATAGAATTGATAAATAATTTAAAAAAAACGTAAACATAACGTAATACATTCTAACAAAGAAAGTCATCAACCTATTCATATGCACTGCTTTTTTGTTCAGTATTAAAAATAAATATTCCATAAAACAACAACCAAGAAATGTATTAAAATTAAATATTTTTGGCGAGATAAGACAAATCAAAGCATATGAAGGTGGGGGGTGTAATATTGCGCAAGTTGATGCTCAATTAAACGCACTTAAAATTTTTTTTAAAATTCGAGCTTTTCAGAAAGTATCCGTAAAGCAACGAAAATCAAGTGTTTCCTTTTTATATTTCCTAACTGTATTTGAAGAGACATAATGAAAGAAATTGCACTCTCTTGCTGTCACTTTTCTTTCTCTACAAGACAGCATCATCAGTTTGTAAATTCGACGTTTCGGATTTCATAGAAAATCATCAGCTTTATTTTCTTAAATACGGACCTGGCGTTGTTAATAAATTTATAAAAACCTTTTGGTTCCATTAAAAACACACACAAACATTCTTATGGAAAGGGCTGGATATATTCACTTCGGGGCTAGTGTAATACACCATTATATAATAAAGAGTTGATTTCGCAATTGGATAAGTTGTGCATTTAAGATGAAATGGTGCTGTTTTTATTCGGAAAGAATTTAAAACATTTGTGTAAATATTTATTGATCAATATAATATAATTAAAAATTCTGTGAAATTCCGTCTTTTACGTCCAATTGGTTTAGGAATTTGATATTATTGACTCACTAAATTTTCACCTTTTGATCGAGATATTTAGCACTATTCCTTTTGTCGAAATTAATCAATTGTGCAATGTATGTACTAAGTATTTGTAATTTTCCGAGAATAAATGTTATTAAAAGTTGATGTATACTTTTCAAGTTGAATTCCAAAAAAAAAATGACTGTTATTTGAATGTAGTGTCAACGTGTCAAATTAAAACATATTTGTGTGTTTTAAATTTCAAAAATTTGGGTTTAGTAATTTTACAGATTGTATTCATACAGATTTTATCATTTAAACTTGTTTATTAGTTATCCTGTCGAGTTTTAAGTATGTCCGAAATAAACATGTTCTAGCGAGATCGAGTGGACGAGGGAATGTTTTGAGGGTTTTGCTTATTCTGTGATATGTAAGAAGGACTCCTTCACGCTGTCTATCTTCTCAATTGCCTAGGGCATTTTGGGCGACTATTCATGTAACTAGTGAAGCTTTGTGAAGAGATGTTCATCACTCCCCATGCAAATTAACGTTTGGGTTACGTTTCCCATGCAGAAAGGAGAAAGAGGAAGCGGATCGTATCGAAAAGATGGGGTCCGCTATTGAACCATACCGACCCCAACTAATTCTACCTGTGTAAGAGGAAATTTAAATTGCTGCTGAAAACTAAATTTATTAAATCTCTAAGGGAGGCTCCTGGAATGAGGTGTGCCAAGGAACTTACACCTATACCGGGCGATTTCTTAGCGAGCTTCTCTCCTTGAAGATAAATCGTGGTGAGATTATTGAGAGCACATTGCCACCTACAAGGCCATCTTCATAGGACTGGCATCATGGATAATCCGATGTGCAGATGGTGTTTAGAGGAGGATGAAACTATGTCCTCAGAGAGTGTCCAGCACTCAGCGGACTTAGGCAGATACATTTCGAAGATAAAAAATTATCACCTGAAGCCGTCAAGCAAGTTCAGTTAACGAGGCTGTTTGGTTTCGTAAAAGCGATTGGACTGGATTGTCCTGCAGTCATGGTGGGGTGCATAAGGTTCAACGATGCGTAGGCATTCATTCATTTTGTGATATGTTGGCGTATACCAAGAAATATTCTATAGGTTTTTTACGTCCTATATGGCATTTCTGATTTGCAAATTATTAAGTTTTCTCAGTAAATCGTTGTTAGCGTTAGGGAGTTTTCTCCCCTTAAAAATGCAATTCGGGACGTACAAAAATGTGTTGGATATTTTTTGAGATGCTCCAACATATCACAGATCGGAGGCTTTTTAGAACTTTTGATAAGAATAGCATATCAGTAAAACAAAACCACTAATTAATTTAAAATAAGACAAAGACTACAAACATTTTAGATATTTCGGGTAGCGATAAAGTTAATTCCTCCAGAGGAAATAAGTCAAGATTTTGAAAAGTTTGGATATTTTTCTGATTTAAAGTGGTACCTGATCAAATTTGAGGAAATAATCTTTAGGGAAACTTGAAATCACATACACAATAATTGATTAATAAATAAATTAATGTAGATTTTTTGATTCACAACATTGATATTTTCGGCGGTATGTTTTTTACGTGTTGAATTTTTAACATCACAGTTGATTCGAATCTATTCACTAAATAATAAATATTACGCTCTAAAGCTTCGTTATCATGACCATAAATTTTACGCAAACCACGAAACATGGAACGAAGAGATTCATTATTTTTGTAATCCATTTTACAAATTTCTGTTTGTGAACAATTAAAAAAATATATAAAAGATCTCCAGTCATATTTGGAATAGTTTTTATATATTTTACGATGCCTGACATGTAGGTAATAAAATACGTAGAACTTTTTAGTTTTAATTTAATTCCATGTTTAAATTGTGTGCTATTTTATTAGTTACTAGATATACTATTAGCGCCGGCGCCATTTATTCTCCGAACTGGGGTGATTTTAAGTTATACTAATTAATAATTATAAGTGTTAATTTTCCACTGTTAAAACGTTTCTATATCACTTACTTGTCTCTAAATATAATTTAATATATATTTAATTACAAACTATCGAAAAATATGTTGTCTTAACATTAAACATTTTATAAACACCGTTGTTTCCAGGTCTTGTTGATTTCCGGATAAATAATTAACTGTTATAATAGAAAATGAATTTGTTTTTTAGGGAATTATTACTAGACAAAAAAATAATTGTTAAAAAAAAATTAATAGCCGATACAGTATCTAATAGAGCTAAACAAACTATAACAATGAAACTAATTCATAGATTAACTTTTAAAAAATGCAAAATGCAGTTATTACCTAGAATAAAATAATATAATTTGTTCCTGTTAAGTATATATAGACTATTTTAATATAAAGGTCATTTAACTTTGAGCAGCTACATTAATATTATATTTAAAATATTGAGCTCATTTTTTATCATTTATTTTGGAAAAAAAAATTATGAAAATAAGTACACCTGTGAAAATCACTTTTCTAAGAAAAATCTTTAATTTTCAAAAATGTATTCCAAGCAATATTTTTTATTTTTACATAAGTTCACTGCTTTCCGTAATAAATGTTTTCAATAAAGTCATTGCTACAGTGTTTTTTCTCAAATTTCAAAAAAGTGTTTTAAAATTTCTAGATAATTCAATCTAAACATATAATTACATCAGACGTGTGTTAGGTTTTAATTCTACGTTTCTTAAACAATTAATGTAATTTTCGTTTTTATTTGCTTTGACATTTATCGTAATTAAAAACAAGAAGTAAAATATCCATTTTAACAAGTTTTTCTCGAATTAAACCAAAATTAATTTGTTTGGCTACACTATTGTTATTGTTAACCTTTCTCATAAATAACCTTAAGAAAATTTCCACTCGATAAACTAATAATTATTTTTACAATTCTTAAAAACCAATTAGACTCCTGTAAATCCAAATAGTTTTTGTTTCATCATCCGTATAAATTTTTTTGCAAATAACAGATTCTATTTTTCTTTTGTTGATAGTATAGTATAGTACTATTTTTTTTTCTCAATTCTAAATTGGATCTATTTCAGAAACTCCCTTTATTTAGAAAATCAGCTATTGAAAATACTAAAAAAGTGATAATTTAATATGGTAAAAATTATTATAATTATTAACTCAGAGAATATGTTCTCAAACAATGTTGAGATATTAAAGTATTACCATTTTAGACTTTTTTTAATTTACACCTCACAAACAACCTTTTTTAAAATTTCTTTTGAAGCCCAGTTTCAAGATTTCTGGTAATAGAAAGTTTTAAAATAATTTTTTTGTCCATAATAAGTAGCTTATTTTTTTTAAATTAAAAGTTAATAAAATAGGCTATCAAATCATTACTTATGATGAGGGTGGGTATGGAAGTCCAAAGAAGAGTAAAATTCTCAAGTCAAAAATCAAAATCATGCACACTGATTTATTATTAAGGTGTGTTTGACCAAGAATTTCTTCTGGAGGACCGAATGATGCACCAATTCACACATCAATTCAACTAGTACCTTTCCACAAGTTATCACACCGAATATATCGTTTTTAAACCACTGATGATATAAAAAGAAATTCGCTTTGTGAATTTAAGATAATGCCACAAACCCCATTTGGAAACGCAACTTTTAGGGATACAGATCTTGAGATAAAGCCTAATAAATGGTAAATGAAATTGTCTCGTTGATATAACACAATATTTTATGACAAGTTTCCGGCTCAATTTCAATTTTTGAATTTTGGAGACAAAGAAATGTGAATGTGGTCTTGAAACAGTAAAATACATAAATTTATAAATACGAAATGTTTGGTTGGGATTTTAGCATAAAGACCGTCTAAGTTGGAAAGTTTAATATCCATAGAGGCCTTAATAAAAAACGCGCCCAAGTAAGGGAATTTAAAAATCTTTGGTGGGAAAGGGTAATATTAGAAACCTAACAATGATAAATATCGTATTTAAAAAACTATTAGACTTTTAAAATGCAGATTTATAAAAGTTCAAATATATAAAGGAATTATCTCCGTATTAATTAAAATGTACTTTATAGTTAATTGTTTTTTAATTATTCTAAATGTCTCTTTTAAAATAACAATTAATCAATCAATCAATCTCGCTTATTTTATGAACTATATATTTTATTAAAACTTTGTTGTCAGAAAAAATGATGCTTGAAGTGATTTTTATACGCCACAAAACCACAATTAATCTTTGAAAATTTTGCTGTAATTACATAAATTATATTTTTCCTTTAAAAACCACAAAATTTTTTAAGGTTAAATGGTTAGATTTTTCTATAAATTTGTAAAAAATACAGTTATTAAATAATAGCAAATTTTAAAACGCTGTCTGGTAGAGTTTTCGAAAACAATAAAATCATGATTTTAAATTCGAAATTTATTCCTATGCAATTCCAGCACCTTTCTTACATATAACTACCTGAATTTATGACAAAAGCATTTGTCATACTGTTTCATATACCCCGATATGCTTATAATTTTAAGTTTCAAAATGTGCATATTTAATTGTCTGGATTTTTGAAATTACTGGAAAAATTAAGACAAAAAAGACTCACGATGAAAATGCCTCTATACTGTTAATATTATAAACAATAAAGGAAAATCTCCGCCTATTCTAAAGAAAAAATGTATGGATTTGTGTTTCTTGGTTGGAAGTAAAATTTATTTAAATAAAATAAAGTATTGATGTTTTTTGGTGAAGCCACTTTGACTTGTTTCTCAACATGCCGGATACCGGAGCGATGCTAATCTTCATTTTAGAATTCAGTATAAAACCCATTTTTTTATAAGGTAAAATTTTGGTCGCTGTCTGTATAGACGTGAAATTTGCCATGCATTTCATTTCTGCAATGAAAAATATGAGTTTCCATTCAAAAAATTAACTTAATCTTCTCAGCATGCCAGATACCGGAGCGAGCTAATCACAACTTTTATTCTTAACATTTTTCTCGAAAGTTCTTACTTTCCGAGATTTTGGCTAATTTTACACTGATTAATTTGTCTTTCACATAACCTTCATATGACATTTAACTCCAGTGATATTTATGTGGTTGAGCGTGAAATTTTCTGTACTTTCTATTTACGTAAAAAATAGTTAAAATCTCCACTTAAAGAAACCAAGTGTCCTTGAAATGATCCAAGGGTTACTTTCATCCTTGGATGTGTCCCTAGGAGTGTTATAACTTTGACTCGAAACAATTTTCTATAATTTGCTTATTTTAGGAGATATTCGAGGTTGTTGAGTATCATAACGATTAGAGATACAACTTAATCGAAACGTAAAAACAGTGTAGTATTTTGCCAGAAACACAATCCGGATTTCGGCAGGATCATAGCTGTAATACGGTGAACTAACAGCGCTGGTCCGGTTGGATTACTCAAAGGCATTCAAGAAAATAAATCACACAATTTTGGAGTCTATTTTGAAGTAGCTGCGTTTGCCGGAAGATTCCTGTGAATTAAAAATTAAAGAACACGTAACCGAATGTTTTGTGGCATAACACTCGTCAGGGATCTGTTATCTTCTCCTTACACACGTTGCAATTAATAACTTACTCGAAACTTTGTAATGTTCATTTTTATGCTGACGATACTCAGATTTACATGTCTTTCAAATCAAATGAAATTAAAGATATCAACAAAAAGATAAATGGTGATTTGAGTGCTGTCTTAAAAGCAAATCAGAAGTTCTTTTATTTGGAAAGGCTCAAGGGCAAAACTCAACTGAACTGAATATCACTCTGGATAATGGAAGATTGCTACTTGTTAAATCGGCAAAAAATCTAGGCTTGCTGGTTTACAAAGCTATTTCTGAACACATAAACCGTGTCTATTGGGTTCAGAGGCACATCGTATTCAACTTATTCAGAACTGCTATGTTCGCTTGATTGGAGCAGAAGGAGAAGAGAATGTTGGACTCTGCGAAGCTATGAAGTATTGGATGGTTGTAGATGAATGAGAGAAGAGTATTGCACTCTCTTATGTTTTTTAATAAAATTATATTGAAACAATGTTCCAAATATTTATACGAACAAATTTAATTTCGCAATGATATGTACGATGTGGAAGGACATCACAAATTTACCATGACTCCACGAGCACACGTAACTGCTCATTTTGAAAGATCGTCTAGTTTCAATTTATCAAATTCTATAATAAAATTCCTATTAGATTCATGTTTTATTTATGTATTAAATTTAAAATGGTGGTAAGGAAGATTGTGGGTAGTTTTAAATGATTTTAATCATTTTGGACTGACAAATTGTATGTCTATTATAAAAATCTATATAATATATGTTCGTTTTATGATCTGTTTGATGCTAAGTGTTTTTAAGATTAAGTGAGAAGGTTTACCGCCTCAACTTCGCCTTTTCTATTAATTATTTTATTATTATTATTTTAATCAAATAAAGTTAAATCTGGACCTGCCAAAAAAGATTTAGTAGGAGTAAGAAAAACATTTTTTGTCCTCCACATCGAGATACAGATTTGCTAATAAATTTAAAACGAAAATTATAATGATACGAAACCTTTTTGACTGTGTAATATTCTAGGAAATTATGATTACGAAAATTAAATTTAGAGCAAACAAAACTTTTTATATAAGATATACGTTTTTTTAACTTAAATATCTATATTAAAACTGTTTCTGATTTATTAACTACCTGACACCCACTATATAATAGGAAGTTTTCCACAACTTTTTACATTTTTTCGACTTTTCATCCTGCTTATTTATTTTATCATGTGACCAATATAAAAATAAAATGTAAATACGCTGATACCTAGAAAGTTTACGAAATAATATTTTTTTACAAAATTTTCCATTTTGAAATGTTCACTTGTCTTTTGACGTAAAAGTTAGATTTTCTATTATTTGTATAAGAGTACAAAATATTTTGTAAAATATTAAAAAATTAAACCCACGTTAGAAAAATATTCTTAGAAATCACCTGCAATCAAAATTGGTCACATGATAAAATATTAGGTATCATTTGTAAAATAACTTTAATGCAGTGGAGGCTCGTGACTATTTAGACAAGTAGTGCCAATACGTGGGACAAAATATAAGATCATTATATACCTATAGTTACGGTAAGGAAAATTCAACTGCGTTTTATGTTTATCCTACCAAGCATAGAAATGCAAAAACTATTTTTCATGTGAACTTTAAATATTTCAATATATAGACAAGACAATCTGATCTTTTTCTCGATCAAGTGCCTTCACCTTCAAACAAGACATATATAAATTAAAACAGTTTATATGTTTCCTCACATTTGCACAGCTGTTTTTATCATACATCTAAATTTGGTACAGCGAGACTTTTCTCGACTTCCAATTTATTTTTAAATGTTTTATTTTAAGGACTTAGAAATAAAAGACATTAAGGAATATATTGTTTAAATAACCAAATATTTTTGTAACAGTCATTTTCTTCTTCTTCTTTTTCTTCTTCTTCTTCTTCTTCTTCTTCTTTCCTGGTCTTACAACTCTGGGTGAGTCTTAACCGCATCCACTATCGCCCTCCATCTTCTACGGTCTTGTGCTTCCATTTCCCACTGCTGGACTCCAATCTTATACAAATCAGCTTCGACGGCATCCTTCCATTTTTTCCTGAGACAGCCTATTGATTTTCTACCATCTGGTCTCTCAAAGAATACTGTTTTCAATAATGTGTGGTCCCCTGATCTTACCACATGGCCTGCCCATCTTATTCTATTGGCTTTTATACAACGGACTATGTTTTCACTGCCATACAGTGTCGCCAATTCAGCATTATGGCGTCTTCTCCAATTTCCTGTTGTTTCATCTCTTTGGGGACCAAATATCATTCTAAGAACCTTTCGTTCAAATATCAGTAATTTATTAATTTCCCGTTGATTGAGGGTCCAAGTTTCACTGCCATAAGTAACTACCGGGCGAATAATTGACCTGTATAGAGTTAGTTTGGATTATCTTTTTAACAGTTTATATCTCAATAATGTTGTGAGGGAGTATAACGCCCTATTTGCTGCCGCTATTCGTGCTGAGACGTCTTTTTCAACTCGATTGTCGTCTGTGATTACCGCTCCTAGGTACTTGAATTCCTTAACCACTTCGAAGTTGTGTTCATTCTGCCCGATTCGAGGTCTTGGATTCTTGGTTACTACCATGTATTTAGTTTTTTCTTCATTTACTCGGAGACCCATATTACCTGCTTCTTCCTCGAGTTGTGGAAATACCTCTTGCACGTCTCTTGTTGAATGAGCCACTGTATCGATATCATCAGCAAAGGCCAGCACCAGAACCTTGGTTCGCAAAATCCTCTGTCAGCCCCGACGCAACAGTCATCTAGCCGTTCGAAATTCAATCAAATAAGGACCAAGTGATGTGCGTTGGAATAACGTTGATGACTGTTTAGAAATGTAAGTCAGTCAGTGGGACATAATATTAGAAATCTGTGAGGAAAACAAAAAAGAGATTCCGCCATATACTAGAAAGTATACAATACTGGACTTAAACGCATAGCAGAAGAATATCTAAATATTTTGAGACCTATAGCTGGGGCCCTTGATAGTTTGCAAAGCAAAAATGCAACTACTTCAGATGCTGTAGAGCAATGGAAACACCTACAGCATTTCCTTAAAGAAAAGCTAGAGGCTAGAACTTTTTCTTAAAAAAAACAAGCATTTCGTCGTCGATATGACCAAGTATTAACACCATATCATTTCGCAACTTACATATTTGATCCCCAAAAACAAAACTAAAAATTATCTCCAGAAGAAATAAATTTGATTTTAGAAACTACTGGTAAATTATTTGAAGATAGGGGATTGCTACCCCTAGCAATAAAATTAAACGCAAGCTCCAGTCAATTTAAGAAAATAATGTAATAAATATATATATATATATATATATATATATATATATATATATATATATAAGTAACAAAAACATAAATGCGTCAGTGAAACGTGTGTTTAGTATATTTAGTTTTGTATGCTTCGATTTAGGAAATAGACTGAGGGACAGAAAAAGGTGGAAAATTGGCATTTCTATTTGAATCTTACAACGAAAATGTAAATGATGATAAACTGATAACTACCCTGATAACTACTATCTCGTATCTAAGGTTACGAAACGAACTGATATTATAATTGTACAAGCGATATTTTTAAACATAAAATAAAAGCTACTTTCTTATTCTACCATATTCTCCATTATATCTACCTGCTGGTTGATGTGCTGAATTGTATTACTTTTTCACATATATCGATATGTGTGTATATTATAATTTCTAGAGCATACACACATTATAAATACTTGATTTTTTTCAGCCATTATATCTATATTATCCATTTATTAAGAAATCTTTTTTTTCTTCTTCTTCCTTCTTTAATTTAGGCGAAGTCGCCGATTTCTTTTCATCATCTCTCTGCGTATTGTACTAGTAAGTTGTCGCTCCATTGTTTTAGGGGGCGTCCCAAACTTCTGCGACTTAACGATGATTTATAGCGTGCAACACTAACTATTCTTCTGTCATCCATTCTACTGACGTGCTCCTTACACTCCCATTTTTTACCTAATACCCACTCATTATTATTTTCTATTTTACATGTTCTTCTTATATTTTCACTTCTCTCTCTGTCCAAGAGCGTTTTTCCAGTTATTCTACGAAGTACTCTCATTTCAGTTGTCTCTAGCAGTTCTTTAGTTTTCGCTGTGTCAGGTCGAGTTTCTGCGGTTTATGTCATAGTTGGTCTCACTATTGCCTTATAAATTCTTGATTTGGTTTCTATTTTAATATTTTTATTTCGCCATATTGTGTCACATCCTGCTATTCTTGTTGCTCTTGTTGTTTGTTCACTTACCTCCGCTTCAACATCACCATAACCTAAGATTTCTATACTTCAATTTCATTTCTTGATGGATAACTTTGCCTTCAACTTCCGGTTTGCACCTTAATGGTATTTTTGACATTGTCATGCATTTAGTTTTCTGAGCCGATATCATCATATTAAATGATTTGGCAGTGCAGTTAAATGGATGTAATAGTTGCTGTAGATTGTCTTCGTTTTCGACCATTAGTACGGCGTCATCGTCGTACCACAGAACAATAATTTCATGGTCGCCCATTCTGTATCCTTTCAGTAAACGTACATTTCTTATTATTTCGTCCATATTAAGAAATGTACATTACAAATACCAGGGGCTGCTCCAGCCTCCCTCTCTCTTTGGGGGGGGGGATATATTACTAGAGCTAAGAAAAGATGAAAATTACCCCCACCCACTGCCACAGTACAGTATGGCAAGCGAAACCGAGTTGCCAAAATTAATTTAAAGTGCCCTAACCTCAAACTACCAAAATAGGCCGGAAGGGGGGGGGGGAGAGCAAAATCCACGTTTCTAATGCAGCAGACAGGCCAGACCACTTTTTCCATTCGAAGCTTCCCTATATTAAGCAGGCCGAGGGATTCGTTTAGTTCTACCGCCCCGGGCCTCCAACGGGCTTAGTCCATCACTGCAGATATGAGTCATACCGTGCTCTCACCTTAGGTCATCCCGCGTGGATACTGTAATTTTGCACCAATATTTTACTAATTTTGAAATATGTGGCATTTTTGTCTTTAAATTTGAAACAAAATGGTACAGGTTTGAGGTCAACAGCATAATTATTAAGAATTTCACGGTGTTATAAACATTTAAATTTTTCATAACAAATTTCCAGAACATTTGTAGGAAAAGCATCATGGAAATTCATAATCAGCAAGTCCAATACGTCCAAATACATAAGAAAAAGTTTGATGTATTCAGTCATTTTGATCGGCCCCGTAAACTCCCTGAGCGCCCGGAGTACAATACTGTGCCCAATTTCAGCTGAACGATTTTAATCAATCCAGAAAAATTGGATTCTTGCTCCGTTTTTCCTTTTTGAGGTACAAAGTCCTGAAAATAAAAAATTATTTAGATTGAAACAGAGAAATAAAATTAACAAAATAACCCATCAATGATCATAAATGATAATAAATTAAGAAGCTATTATATCCTTAAAATAAACCAATAAAAAGAAATATCAAGGTTATAATTTAATAGTAAATGAAAATTCTTTCTTGTGTGCAAGGCTGTTTTTTGTAGCGGTTTGCCAAAACTGGTTTTCGCAAACGTCCTGTATAATTTGATAAGACGATAAAATCCTTTGTTTTGCAAGATTCTTCGCGCATTGGCCATTAATTGAAAACTCGTGGTCAACTTAAAAATGCGATTGATAACGAAAAATTGCGATCAATGCACAATAGCAGCCAGACGTAGTTATTAACTACTTTTGCAAACGTGCAGACCTTGTTTTTCAGCGATACGCTCAGGTCAGTAAATTAATTTTAAATATTGAAAATTTGCAGACTAGGTAATTTTTTTACTAGTCATCAAAAACCCGTGAATTATCCTAGATCGAAGCAAATGGTAATATTTTCTGTTAAGCGCCCATTTTTAAGGTAACGTACCTTCATATTTCGTTAAATTTTTCAACTCCAATCTACTTTATCAGCAATAAAGGTCCTGCAATTTAATATACAAAGTAACACTCCTTGGTTGTCTTTTCTCTCAATGATTTTCAAATTCTTTTAACGTAAACTTAGGATTTCTTCCAAAAAAGCTGTCAGTAGCCCTTACATCAGTAATTTAATTAGATATTTATAACATAATAGTGTGAAATTTCGTCAATATTCTTAACCTTTTGCTAAAATATACATAGATTCCCTGAGCTATAACAAAAAAATTGATATTTCTAACTCTTTTTTTATTACAATCATACTTTTTGCTTGTCATTGTACGGTAAGTGCTGCCTTGTATGTTGTTTACATAAAGCTATAATCAAAATGAAGCTATTAAAAAGTATGATAGAATATTACTTTACTTCTACATCTATTAAATATCTGGGTTTTCCTTACAATCCTATTTTACTTATTTGTTTCGTTCTCCATACCTAAGCTAATTAGTTCTTGATGTAAAAAAATTCAAAGTTATATATTATTAAAGTAATTTATCATGGGGTCTGTCATATTTTCAATAATTTTAAGAAAAATGTCGCATTTTATGGACTGCAATTCTATAATTAAATATATAATATTTAAAAAAAGGTGTAAGATAGATTTCATCTTAAATCGTCGAACGGAGCAGCTTATGTAACCCACAGGCTGCTGGTTCAGAAAGATGGGAAAATTGAAGGACTAGCTCGTTTTATTTGCGAACATAAAAAATTTAATTGATTTAAATTGGACTCTCCTGCTTCAAACAAGACGTTGGAAAGTTGTACTTTGTTTGAGTGATAATCGTACTAAATGGTGCTTCTTGATTTTGGCATCTTTGCCAACAAACAAGAAAATTGCCCAAGTGGCTTAAAAGAGAAACACTACCCGAGTGGCTTAAAGGAAAAATACTGTCCGAAAGGCTTGTTACTATCTTCACTTAAAACTCAACTAACCATCAACTACTACTAACTGCCCGAGTAGCATGAACGAAAAAAACACGGACCATGTGGCGTGTAGCACTGAGTTCTACAGCGTCTAAACTCTAACACTAATTCATGAATAATCACTATAGCTAAGCTAATTCGCCGTACAGCAGCTACACCCCTTACTCTTGTGCCTTTGACAGCTGACATTTCTCAAAGTAGCGTCTAGATGGTATAATACCAACAAAGGGTAAAAATAAAGATATATTAATATTCTCCGAGAGTGATGTTTATAAATATTTGTAAATTTTAATAATTTAAAATAGGTTGCGTTTAGGCAACATATGAATAAATGAATAAACTAGCAACTACCCTTCAGAGCTTCACTCGTGGGGGTAGTGAGAGACGGTTTTGGGAGTCTAATGCATTACTCCGCTATATTTTATACTATTTATGCAAATGGCTGCTACACATTAATGAAGTTTACACAATATCTATGCAATAGTCTTAGCGTTATTTAGCAAAATAGAAGAAAAATACATTTTACCCCTTTTGAGCCGTACAAAAAGAGATTTCGAAACATTCGTAGTTATATGCAAAATATGTGAAGCCAAAAATCGCATTCGTATGATTTTTCGCAGAGAAACTTACTTTTTAATGAGCAATCTTTTAATCTCCGTCTTATCCCTTTTTTCCCTGTTAAAATGTGAATATCGAAAAATCAAGTGGTTTTTTGGTATTGTTATAAGCTATCTTTTGAAACAGAAATCGAGTCACTTTTTGGAGTGCGAATTTTTATAAATCTTTTTGTAATAGGTGTCTAAATGGTATTTCCAATCTTTTCCCAAAATTTAATGATTCTATCTTTAATTATTTGCACTGTGCGTAGAAAATTTAGTCAGTCAGCGCCACTTTTAGTGTAAACTAATTACCGACGCTAAAAAATAGGGACCATTCTAAAACGTATCTTGTTCTCTTTTAATCAAATTATTCTCTGTTCTACCCCCGCCATGTTGACGTAGGATTTTATTAATTTGTATTGGTTTTTTTCCCAAAAAAATCCCGCAGTTAGAAGGATTTATGACTAGTTTTTGCAAATGGACACCCCTCAGTTTGTTATAGTGCTATTAAAAATTTCTTAAATTAAAAATAGAGTAAATATTAGTTTACAATAATCTTTTTCAAACACTAGATTGAATTGTTTAATTTTACTCTTACGATTTCTTCTAGAAAAGTCACTGTCAGTGCTAAATTTTCCCCTTAAATTAAATTTAATTTTAAATAATAATATTTATTTTGTGAAATTATGAAACGTAAGTATGCTGGTGATCATTTAATTTTTGGGCAATACAATATTTATCCCATTCTCGTGTACCTGAAAACATTTGTAAAAACTCCTCAAGATAAAACTTAAAAATTATAAATAAAATGATATATTGTAATATCAATTTAATTTTACACCATTTCTAATATACAAAACTGATTAAAATTTAAGGAATAAATTTTACGAAATACATGGGTTTTTCTAGTGAAGAATAATAGTAGTTGGTTTATGTATAGGTCAAAAAAGTTTTAAAATATTTTGAGTTCAGTTTCTAAGTAGAAAAATATAAATAAACATATAAATTTGTTTTTAAAAAAACGCTGGGTTTTTTGGAATAAATTTTTTCCAATATATTAAATCATACCGGGTGGCTCGAAAGTAGCTGTTCTATAATGAACTTTAATTTGTTAGATAGTGTCCCTTAATTTTTTGTGAACTTTTAGACTTCCTGCAAATTTCTGAACATTTTTTCTATTACGTGTCCTATATCTAAACGTAACTGTTTTCGATTTATAGCTAGTTAAAACTAGAAATGAAGTGTTACAAGAATTAATTTATTATTTTATTAACTTTTAAAAATGCCTCTCATTGGTTAATTGACAGTAACTAATCATATGTCTTGAATAATCCGATTCTTTACGTCTTCTGTGTCAAGTGGCTTAGTGTGGAAAACTTTACGTTTAAGGTAACCCTATAAAAAGAAGTCAAGAGGATTTAAGTCTAGAAACCTTGACGGCGAGTCAATAGGTCCGATAAAATCTCTGCTTAATCTTACACACTCTCGGTTGTGAAGTTGGCGGAAGATTAGGCTATTTTCTTGAAATATCACACTTCTTAGGTTCTTATCGCCATAAGAATCATCATAAGAATTTTTGTTTTCTATGCCTCAGGAAGTTTTATTTTCGGCGGCAACTCAATAGGTCCGATGAAATTTCTATTCAATCTTACTCACTCTCGTTTGCGAAATTGGCCGAAAATAAGGAAATTATTCTTGAAATCACTGACGCACTTCTTCTTGGATTCCTACCCTATCGCCATATCCTATCATCATAAGAATGTCTATTCTCTGTGCCTTAGCAAGTTTCATTTTCGGCGACAATTCAATAGGTCCGATGAAATTTCTGCACAATTTTACTCACTTTCGTTTGTGAAACTGGTGGAAGATTAAAATATTTTCCTTGAAATCACTGATACACTTTTTATTCGGTTTTTAATATGTCGCTTTATCCTATCATCATAAGAAATTCTATTCTTTGTGCCTCAGGAAGTTTCATTTTCGGCGGAATTCAATAGGCCCTATGAAATTTCTATTCAATCTTACCCACTCTCGTTTGGAAAATTGGCAGGAGATCAGGATATTTCTCTTGAAATCACTGACGCACTTTTTCTTGGGTTCTTACCCTATCGCTGTATCCTATCATCACAAGAACTTCTATTCTCTGTGCCTTAGTAAGTTTAATTTTCGGAGACAATTCAATAGGTCCGATGAAATTTCTGCACAATTTTACTCACTTTCGTTTGTGGAATTGGCCGAAGATTAGGATATTTTCCTTTAAATCACTGACACACTTTTTTTCGGGTTTTTAGTATGTCGCCTTTTCCTATCATCATAAGAATTTCTATTATCTGTGCCTCAGGGAGTTTAATTTTCGGCGGCAACTCAATAGGTCCGATGAAATTTCTATTCAATCTTACTCACTCTCGTTTGTGAAATTGGCGGAAGATAAGGATATTTTTCTTGAAATCACTGACGCACTTCTTCTTAGGTTCTTACCCTATCGTCATATCCTATCATCATACGAATTTCTATTCTCTGTGCCTTAGTAAGTTTCATTTTCGGCGGCAATTCAATAGGTCCAATGAAATCTCTGCACAGTTTTACTTACTCTCGTTTGTGAAATTGTCGGAAGATTAGGATATTTTCCTTAAAATCACTGACACACTTTTATTTGGGTTCTTAATATGTTGCCTTATCCTATCATCATATGAAATTCTACTCTTTGTGCCTCAGGAAGTTTTATTTTCGGAGGCATCTTAATAGATCCGATAAAATTTTTGTTCAATCTTACTCACTTTCGTTTGTGAAATAGGCGATTAGGATATTTTTTTTGAAATCACTGACACACTTCTTTTTGGGTTTTTACCCTATCGCCATATCCTAGCATCATAAGAATTTCTATCCTCTGTGCCTCAGTAAGTTTCATTTTCATTTAAAATTATCTTAAAGTGACAATTTGAGAAAATGTGACAAAGGAACAGGTTATTGGATCACTTCTGCTGGCAAATAACACAGTTACATTTAGGTAGATATATAACAGAAAAAATGTTCAGAATTTTGCAGGGGTTCCAAAAAATTAGCGGTCACTAGTTCAAAAATCAAAGTTGATGATAGCATAGCTTCTTTTGCGTCATCCGGTAAAATTTAGTATATTGGAAACAACGTAACAAAAAGGAAATATATATATATATATATATATATATATATATATATATATACATACATATATATATATATATATATATATATATATATATATATATATATACATACATATATATATATATATATATATATATATATATATATATATATATATATATAAAGACACAATTACATAATGAACATATTGCAACAAAATTACTTTTTCCAAATTGTGCTTATCATCAATTCGCAGTAATTTAAAAATAAATTTTACTGATGATGATGACGTGTGAAAGCACATGCGGTAAGAAAAATATTTGTATGTAGACAGACGAGCCTCCAAACACGTGTCTCGTATTAAGCACATTTCCATAAATAACCACATTGGTAAATTACGGTGTATTGTGCAATTATATTTATTTTAACAAATACTCATAGTTTTTCCTGTTTTAAATGATAAAAATATATTATCCATAGGATTAGTTAATCTGTGGATTTTGATCTTTACACTTAAGGATGACGCAAACATTAACAACGTAGGTAGGCGTTTTCTGAAACATCACTCGTTTTTTATGATTGACATTTGTCGAAACCAGTATTTATTTTTCTTAGTATTGCGTATATTTATAGACTTTGTTATCAGGGAAAAAACCACGTCTTTGATAAAATAATACAATTTGATTGGCTTCTGTACGACATTACACAAAAATAATCAACAATGTGTAATTCGGTAATTCATAAAAAATAACTCTCACTTTGGAAGTATTAGAAAAAATCTTGTTTTGCTTTATTGAATAAACCTTCCCAGTACGAACCATTTAACTTTCTAGATTTAGACCTAAAATTAATGATATTTTCCTGCTGTGCCTTTGTACGATCCGCAATTTCCTCATAGGCAATAAAAATAATGGTCTTCTAAGTAAAATATTTTGTATTGATCATCGACCGTAAATGCATTTATCGAAATACGTTTAATTAGAAACAGGGATAAGATAAATGATTATAGCATATTATGATAAAAACTATTAATTATATATATGTATATATATATATATATATATATATATATATATATATATATATATATATATATATATATACTTTTTTTTCTTTATTTTATCTTTTCTTGGGTTTAGGTTCACAAAAAACGCGAACAATTGACGTTTCGACCTTCATTTAAGGCATTTTCAAAATTTTTGGCTTATTTTCCTTCCTAAAAATATTTTTATATAATTAAAACATTCACATAAGAAACATATCTACAGTTTTAAAAAACAAACAAAACACTTTAAAACAGTATTTAAATTAAAAAAAATATATATTTAATTTTACCGGTACACACCTTGACATTTTGTTACTCTATTAATAATGAAATTCAATCTTTACATCGTCTATTGAGGATACATGGAATGCGAGTGTGTTTTATTTTTTATATATTTTTTATAATTTACAATGCACAAAAAAAAACAAAAAAACGTATACTTTAATTTTATGTTTAAGAGGATATTCAATTTTTGATTCTTATTAACAGGATCAAATAATTAATATTTTTATTTAAATTAGGCTGGTGTAAATGTAGCTCAAATTTCCCATAATTGTTCTGTCGTTAATAGTGTTTTTATCTTTTTTAATTTCAATCATTTCCTTTATCTGCAATTTTTGGTAATTCATATTTTTGTTTTTTATTATGGTAGTATCATAATCAAAAGTATGGTTTTCGTCCTGTGTGTGAAAATGCCTTAAATAAAGGGCGAAACGTTAATTGTTTGCATTTTTTGTTAAATAAAGAACGTAAACCCAAGAAAAGACAAAATAAAGAAAAAAAAAAGGATATAATCTATGGTTCGAGAATCAAGAAAATATAATATATATATATATATATATATATATATATATATATATATATATATATATATATATTGAAAAAAAATCGTACCAAAAAAACAAAGTTGACGCATCGGAACGTATTTTCAAAAAAACTCAGCGTTTTAAATTTTAAAATGTCTAGCTTTTTTTTAAAAATTATAGTAGGTTTGCACGAAATTAAAACATATGCCTTCGGTGATTGTTCTTGTCTTGATTCTTATTTATGATAGACTAAAAAGAACCATAATCTAAGGGCCACACCTAGACGGCAACCTACAGTTAAATTACTAGAACGGAATAATTCAAGAAATAAAGGAATAAATTGATAAAAAATATTTAAATTCTGTAGAAATAAATGTCAAAGTTTCTTTGATATTAACATATTAATTTGATCGTCACAATCATATAATAATACGCATTAAAAAAGTGTTTATTTATTGATTTAAGAAAGCCTTCATTACATCGAATTAACAAAATGAGGCCGCCTATTCAAGTTTGAGGGGTTAATTTCCGGATGCTAGTATTTTCGATTGTTTAATTTTTTTACTCTGGAAACTTAATTCTCTATGGTTATTTAATTTACCACTAAAATTGACATATGGTGATGTAAATAATGAAATTCATATTTATCGGAATTAATGTGACTTGCAGAAAATGCGCAATTAAAGATGTTTTCTAGACAAGAAAAATTACAAGTAATAATTAAAGATTATAAGAGGGGACCTACATGTTTGTTGCTAAGGTAATCTTCATCTAAGAAGTCATACTACGTCACAACAATCTTTGACCGTATAGCCAGGTAAAAGGTAGATAGTAAAATTCAAGTTAAAATTCTCTTGAAAGGTGTGTCGCGCGTCGACCAATCAAATTCAGCCAGAAAAGAGGCTTGTGTCTGACATCACGAGATACGTCAGCGCTTGCACAACATACCATATCACCTGCTTAGTTATTCCGCCGCGAGTCCTATATAGTCAGTCAAACAGTGGGGTTGTGCTTAGCTCAGTTATGGTACTTCGCGCGCTAACTTGAATTACTTTAAACTTGGCACTGATTTATTCTGTGATTTTTATTTAATATAGTGAGGGGACTACAAATTAATGTACTCTTCCTTTGTGGGATTAATTTTATGGATGTGGTCTTCAATAACATAAACTGCGTTTAAGAACAGTGTTAGATAATTAATTCTGTTAGAACTTTTTTTTCAATTTTAACTAATTTATTTATTTATTTATTTATACTCAAGACTGAAATGGCGCAGAACAACAGTTACGTAACAAAATTGGTTTTATGTGTGGTGATCCTAGTCAGCTTTAGTCAAATTTGCAGCTGTGAAGAAGAAAATCTCCCTCCACCATGCTCTAGGTAAGAATGTAACTTTTTTTTTCACTTATTGTTATTGTAATGAATTTTTTCGTCTGTCTGGTTACAACAAATTTAACCTTGTTTTTACTAGGGAGCTTGCCAACCTCTACAATCTAAAATTTGTACACATTCTTTTAAATTCCATCTAAAATTAACTTAATTTCAAACCAGTTACTAACTTTTTATATATATTAAATCTCTCGTCATAAAATTAAAAATTTCATCACGTTCAACTAATTTTACAGCAATTTTTAAACTATGGTACGAATAATTGTTTTTTGCTATTGTAACTGTACATTAAAATAAATAAGTGATAAACCATACTTAAAACTAATAAATGTTTTTTAATTAATAAGGTTTTCTTTCACCTTACATCAACGGAACAGACATACCTAAGAAGTTAATATTTCCGCTAGTTCCCTACACAATGGTTTCTTATCTGTATATTGAATATTCTTCTTAGAGACTGATGTAAATGACCGTCTTTCTCTACGTAAGCAGACACAAAAATATTTTCTAATAATACTTGCACGGCAACGTGATGTTTTTTGACCTAAGGGTTTGTTCCCACCTACTTATTTTGGCAAAGTTCCAGTTTAATGCCGACTATAATTGTTTCAGTGATATTTACTGCCATGGGCGACTACTCCACACGATTCAAATGGCGAAAATTTACAAAGATTCGAAGACTTTCGTAGATATGAAAATGAAATACTCACCTAACGAGACCATGGCAAAATTTGATCTTTTTATGTTAGATTTTAAGGAGACAAAACCCACTAGGGAACAAGTTCAGACGTTTGTAGAAAAGAACTTTGAACCAGCTGGACAAGAATTCGAAGACTGGGATCCGTCAGATTGGAAATCCCATCCTAAATTCCTTGATAACATTGAAGATTTAAATTTTCGAGACTGGGCTAAACAACTAAATGGCATCTGGAAAATTTTAGGACGGAAAATGAAAACTGAAGTAAAAGAGCATCTAGACCATTACAGTATTATTTGGGTTCCTAATCCAGTTATTGTTCCTGGGGGCAGATTCCGTGAGTTTTATTACTGGGATTCATACTGGATTTTTCAAGGCCTCTTACTCTCTGAAATGCATCACACCGTAAAAGGAATGTTACAAAACTTTTTGTATATAGTAGAAAATTACGGACACATTCCTAATGGAGGTAGAATTTACTACTTAGCCCGATCTCATCCACCACTACTAATTCCTATGGTTAAGTCTTATTATGATTTCACCCATGACATATCTTTCATTAAAGAAAGCTTACCTACCTTGGAAAAAGAATTTGATTACTGGATGACAAACCATACTAGAGTTGTCCATTTGGATGGCAAAAATTATACCCTGGCTGTTTATGGAGATAGATCGCATGGACCAAGACCAGAGTCCTATTCAGAAGATGTTGACAGTGGCATGATCTTCAAAGAAGAACACAAAAAAGAAGCTTATTATTCGGAGCTTAAAGCAGCTGCTGAATCAGGTTGGGATTTTTCAAGTCGATGGTTCATCACTAACGCTACAAATAAAGGTAATTTATGTTTCTTTATTTAAAAACTTACTTATGAAGAACATAATTTTCCATTAGCAGCTTAATAATTATAACACTTCGTTTCTCTTTTTCAGGTAACTTAACAAACATTAAAACAAGATCTATAATACCTGTGGATCTTAATGCAATGATATATTGGAACGCTAAATTACTGGCTGAATTCAATGCATTGCTTGAAAATACAGAAAAGGCCAAATTCTACGAGGATATTGCTCAGCAATGGATTATAGCTACAGAAGCAGTACTTTGGCATGAAGAAATAGGAACTTGGTTAGACTACGATATGCACAATGCAGCTAAAAGAGACTATTTTTACACTACGAATATTTCCCCTCTTTGGACCGGATGCTACAACATGTCACAGAAAGACAAAATAGTCCGAAATGTTCTTAAATATCTCCAAAACAAGAACATAATGTACCCTGGAGGTGTCCCCAGTTCAGTGGAGCATACAGGCGAACAGTGGGATTATCCAAATGCATGGCCACCCCTACAGCACATGATGATTGTAGGATTGAACAACACAGGGGATGAATTTGCTCAAAGATTAGCCTTTGAATTAGCTGAATCTTGGGTGCGGTCGAACTACAAGGCCTTTAAAGCTAATGATGCGATGTATGAAAAGGTAAGTCAATTTTTATATTTTCTTTCGTTTTTACGTCGAAAATTTTATTTGCAGAATAGTTTGACACATTTTTGTTCTTAGTCCTTGTTAAAAAAATTGAAATACCAAAAAGACAAAGAAACAAATATTGCCTTGTCGAAATTAATTAAAAACCCATAATCGGATTCCTATACAATTTAAGTTTAATATATATAGTCACGTAAAACTAATAATTCACAATAATAGATAAAATAATAAAACAAGTATACAAAAAATAATTTCGTTACGATTTCACATTGGTGATGGTATAAAATATTTAGTATCAATAAGATAAACGATTCAAAACGTACATTTTCTTAACCTTAAAAATTCTTCATATAAAAGTACTACTACACAGTTTATAGTAAAAAAGGACGAATACTAAAAAGCAAATAACGGAATTAAATCTAAATAAAGTAAAGTTTTTCAAAGCTAGAGTAGAAAAAAACTTATGTTTATTTTTTTAATAATTAAATAAAATTTTTAGATCTCTGTATGTTGGTCTTCGATTTTAGTAAAATAATATTTTCATTGTTGTTGCGAAAAAAACTTGGTAAATATGCTTCAACATGTCCAAAAACTGATTGTACGATCATTGCAAACATCTATAATTTTTAGTTAGTAATTTTACAGAACATTTTGAGCACGTAATTAGTGTTTTATCAATAACATTACGTATATGTTTTTCTAAATATACTACATTTTCGCTAATTAACTGTGTTACTTATAACTCGATAATACAAAAATGTAACGTTAAAATTACAAAACTAAACTATATACGGTGTCTCTCGCAAGTCTCTTTGATTAATTGATAATAGATATAAATGTAATACATAATATATATATATATATATATATATATATATATATATATATATATATATATATATATCTAAATATTTTCCTGAAATTGGGAAAAGCAGTTACAGATAAGGATAATTGCATTGTTAAGTAGTAAACAAAAAGGTTCATAACATCATAATATTCCATACAGTCTGGAAGTTCTTTGATCTCTAAAATTTTTATTTTATTATTAATTATCACGTTTTAGTCATAAATATAATGTGCCTCGAATACTGATATATAATAACCTTGACACCTAAAATCCATATCTTCACTTTCAGATTTTTACCGTTTTAGTTTAAATAAAAATGCTTTTTTAAACGATTATTATTCCATCGAAAAAACCGATTGTTTGTTGAAATAAATTTATGTTGCTCGGTGCATTTAACGTCGATGAAAATAACCAGAACATTTTGAACATATAATTAGGATTTCTTTATCAATAATATTACGTACACATTTTGCTAAAAATAGTTCATTTTCGCTAACTAACTGTGGTACTTATAATTCCATAATACGAAAATGAAACGTTAAAATTACAAAACTAGTCTATTTACGCTGTCTCTCCAAGTTTCTTTGCTTACAGCGCCATGTTATCGGAAGCAGTAAAGTTGTAACAAAAACTGGTTGACATTAAAAATGTAAAAAAGATACTCACTTTTGCTAATTATAGTACTTTTGCTATTATAATATAATTATTTCTATGTAATTAATATTACCATAGATATACATATAATAAACGAAAGTATATATATATATATATATATATATATATATATATATATATATATATATATATATATATATATATATATATATATATATACTTTTTTAAGAATTTGAAAATTTAAAATCCGATTCCCGTTTTACCTTCAATTATGCAGTGTGGTAAAAATCAGATTCATTTTAAAAAACTTCGTTTTAAAGCCTCTTTATTTGTTAATTATTAATTATTACATTCACACATCACCATTTTTCTTGTCAACAAAACTAATTGTGATAAAAGGTTATTTTTAGATTATAATTGAACCCAACGGCTGTAGGAAAATTTTTGTTTTGATTTCCAGCTTATTATATGATTTAAAAGATTTGAGTTTTTAAAAATAAAGTAACTCATAAACCATTTGGAATTTTGGATTGTTTACTTCCTTTTTGCTTTATTTTTTGGTTCTATTTTCACCTTTTCTACATGTAACTAAATTTGAAGTAATATCAAAATTGGATTATGGTGATTTTTGTCTTTTTTTGGTAAAATTAAAATTGATCATCAAAAAATTTCCGATCCCTAATATATAACCCTAAAATTTAAAAATGAAATAGGAGATTTACGGAAGTGATTATTATGGACAATATTTTAACATTGCAGGTTTTAATTTTGATTATAGATCAAATTTAAACTTTAGTTTTCGATTACATGGCTTTCTTTTTGTAATATTATGTCTACAAGATTAAACAACTAATTAGTTCAATGACTTTATATATTAAGACTAATTAGTGAATAATTGTTTATCTATATACTTTAATATTATTTTTACAGTATTTACTAATGTTACTTTTGCCTATATTAAATAAATATTTTATTTCAGAAACTCTCTATCTCTAAATCTAAAAGAAAATTTCTTACTTATTTGAACCATAATTTCAAACGTTAAAAAGCCTATATATTTGAAATTATTGACATGTAAGAATTTTTTATGTGTTTTTTGCTATGATTTTTAAAACTAAAAACCACCTACTTTCTCGAATGAGGAAATAAATGGAAACATAATCTGAATTTTCTTCTATAGATAAAAAAATGCTTCCAGGTGATTAAGCAATTCTTTAATTCCTATCATTCTATCATTCGTGAAAACATTTTCCCAAGAATTATACTTATCTGTAGTTTCCTTTTATGTAAAATAATGTTTTGAATTTTTATCTGATAAACTCTTGAAAGTTGATAAAGAGAATTAACTTAAAAATATGTATAAAATTGTTTATTGCAGTACTATAGATATTTCACACTAGAGATATACATCTCCAATATCCATAAATTTTTAAAATTACAAAATTGTGCTTAAAGCAAAATATCCTTTAAATTTAAATTTATGGATAGAGAAATAATGTAAACAATACGATTCATTATTTTTTAAATTTACCTATTTTCATAAACAAATGTGGTTTGGCATTAAACTTATTTATGTAATGCAATTTGCAAGTAGGTATTAGACTTTCGCCTTTTTGTGTGCAGTTGTTTGCTAATTTAAAAAGAAATAATTTGGCTTAAATTATTGGTCTCGATAATTGAATGTCAAGTAATATGTCTGCTTGGTAAATCAAAATATTTTCAAAATGCGATTGATTTTATGAGTATAGCTGATAAAAAATTATTAGATTACCAAAAGGGCAACTCACCTACAAATATTTAAATGACCTTTATTTCTATTAAGAGCGGGACATTAAAAATTAAAAACTCAATTTTCATTCATTTTTCATAATTCTATTTTTGATATAATTTACGATGATAAATCGGGGTATTTTCAGAATTTTTCCTAAGCAAAATTTGAAATTTCTAGGTGATATCTTATAATTCTACTGAGTGAATGCAAAAAAAAAATTTCTGTGATTAATATTATATAACACTTCTAAGCTCAACCGCCAAGCTACTAACGAAAATCATAGCAAAAAAAATAGAATCTAGCGGAATCAGTGAGGAGCAGCAAGGCTTCAGACAAAACAGGTCAACAACTGACGCCATATTTATAATTCGCCAAATTACAGAGAAGGCCATCGAATACAACAAAGAGGCATATATGTGTTTTGTCGACCTCACAAAAGCCTTCGACAGGATCAGACTTCATGACGTTCTCGAACTACTTAAGGACAGAAACATATGTCATAACATCCTGGAAGTAATTAAAGACTTAAACAGCGGAAATACAACGAAAATTAAAGTAGGCAACAAGACATCGAACCAAATTCCAATATCTACCGGCATAAGGCAGGGAGACAGCCTCAGTCCAATTTTATTCAATGTCATTATGGACGAAATTATCAGAGAGGTGAAAGAGGCCGGTAGAGGATATAGAATGGGAAAAGAAGAACTAAAGATAATTTGCTATGCCGATGATACAGTACTGATATCGGAACACGAAGACAACCTCCAACGGCTCCTGTATAAGTTTGAAAAGACCGCTGAAAAATTTAACATGACAATCTCCATAGGAAAAAGCCAATCTCTCACGATCAGTAAAGAACCAAGAAGATGTGAGCTCGCTGTACACAATCAAAGCATCGAACAGATCATGTTATTTAAATACCTGGGAGCAAACATCACCAGCAATAGAAACTTAAAAGCAGAAGTTCAAGAACAAACAACCAAAGCTGCCGTAATGTCAGGATACCTACGTGATATTATATGGAGAAATAAACATATGACGACACAAAGTAAGATCAGAATATATAAGACCTGCATACGACCCATAATGACTTATGCCATCGAAACAAGAGCAGACACATCAGCAACCAAAAGACTACTCCGGACAACTGAGATGAGAACGCTAAGAAGTATCACGGGTCATACATTACGCGACAGACTAAGAAACGATGAAATCAGAAAAAGATGTGAAATACAGGACGTCGTAAGATGGGGCAGAGGAAGGAGAGCATGGAGGGATCATGTCGACAGGATGACCGACGATCGAGTGGCAAAAATTGCAAAAGAAGGAATACCAAACTCCTCAAGGCTTCCTGGTCGACCGCCTAAAAGATGGAAAGAGAGCTGGACATCGGTGTGACAGGAACGAGAATAAACGAGATGCATTGACAGTCAATACAGGACAAAGTCCTATACTAAGAATAAGAAGAAGAAGAAGAAGAATATTATATAAAATTTAAAAAAGGGGCGGGAGGTGGAAAAAAGCCTTAACTTGGTTTAATATAAATAATTTATTTTAATTTAACGGAATTTAATTTTAAAACAAACAACGTTTTAATCTTAATGATTGTATAAAAATTACTATGATGTTTATGTTGGAATCATTGCAATTTTATCTACTTTATTGACTAATATACATCGCTATTTGTTTATTTAAATTTGTTGACAATAATATAATCGTTTCGCGGATCTGCTGTGATACGCTATTTTTACATTTACCGTGGCGCGTCGTTTGAAAAATGATTAAAAGTGTTTCCAGTGAAAAATGTATCGAGTTATTTTATGTGCTCTAATTTAAATTATTTATAGACTTATATTGTGGAATGTTAAAGCATAAATATTGAAATGTAATTAGAGACATTAACTGCAAAATTTTAATATGTACATTTATGCTATCATTATAAAAATTTTGCAATCAAGTGTTACGATTTCTTATGTATTCGCCCAGTACGATAAAACCACATTATTTGATTTGCAATAATGTTATGGCTGAATAAAATTTTAGGTACAACAGGGAAATAATAAGAAGGGATATTTATTATCTTAACGATGAAATGAAACGCTATTGTTATTTTTCTGCACAGACTGAAAATATATTTCATCAACCTATAAAAGATTATTTTACAATATGCTGATACAAGTTTATTTGCCTATATTGAATATACAGTGGCACACCTAAAAAGAACTAGATAATATTTTGGGTTAATTTTTAACATACATATGATTCGCTTTGTGAGGCTTTTTCAGGGGTACATTAAATCCTAAATTTATTTTTTTTTTTGAGGTGGAGAAATCTGGCACCACTCCACTAAGTGTGGAAGTTGTACTGGATTCCCACTGGCTAAAACCACCCCTGGCTGAGGGTCCCATAATTCTGTAGTCCTTGTTAATTGTTGTTAGACCACAATCCGCAATAATTTGCAGTGTGAGTCCTTTGGATTGCCGAGCCGGTGAGCCTGTCCAAACCTTTGGTCTTCACAGCGTTGATGTTTCCGCTTTATGTGCCAGTGCACCCATTGCTTCACACTCTTTTACATTTTGCATACAAAGTTAACCTCTTAAGTATTTCATTAATAAGTAATTGTCTCTTATCTGTTTGTAATAGTATGATCCTGATTCTGAATCATACACGTCCTTTTGGTGCCTCGCCCAGTGGGAAGTGCCCTACCTGCGACTTGAATGGCTTTTCTCTGCGTCTCTTCTTTCTCCCTTGGCAGGGTGGTTCCGGCTTCTTGTTCCAGAATGATTTCCGGGTCCTCTTGCCTAGAGCTGGTGTCTAGGTCTTTTGTGTTTCCTGCCGTCCCCTGCAGGGTCATAATCTACTGCTTCCCTGATAAGCGCGTGGTTATATGTTTCTGCTTTAGGGGCATTCTGTTTCATGAGCTCCCTTAAGGTCCTCCATCTCATTTTCCTACGTTCCTGATGAATCATGGGGCGTTTAGAATCATACTTAGTACTATGTTTTCCTGAGCTCCTAGTTTCTTAAGGTGTGTTGTTGCTGTGTAGCCCCAAGCTAATAAAGTTAAACATGTTTGGGGTTGAAGATAGATATTTGACGTCATCCTTCCTAGATTTACAGTAATAAAATTAGGTTCTTTAAAATAAATAATAAAATATTGAGTTTATATAAATATAAAAAAACATCTATAACTCTCGTATTACCAAAGATTATAATAGCTACAGCTCAGCTATAATAATCTTTGGTATTACATAGACTCTTGAAAAAGCCGTCGCAAAGCCAAACAAATCTAGAGCTCAGCTCTAAACACAGTGTTTTAATTACAAGACTGCAAAATCAACACAGCGCGAATAAATTATATTAATATAATATGCTCCTTGAATATGAATATTTCGACAAAAATACTTAGACAATAACAAAAAATCGAATATAACCTCTATAAAAAGATATATTAAGAAAATATTTAAAGGGACTAGCCCTTTCGATATTAGTTAACCTACTTTTAATCACCTTTAAAAAATACTTTCAAAAAATCCTTTAAAAAAATCTTTTGATTCCAGAAGAAGATCTTTTGTAGATGTTATGTATATAAATTAATAAACTATGTCTTTTGTGATACTAGAAATCAGGTTTTTGCGTGATAAATTTTTTAAAAAGAAATTTTTTTGGTAATAATAATACAATATTCTAGAATTTTCCTTGGATGGAGGCGAATTACTTTTGAAACCCTCTGTATTAGTATTATTCAAAACTTTTCCTCCGAAATATATTTTTTTGTTTGTCAAATTAAAGCATGAACTCATATAGATATAACCAAACAAAGGGAAGCCCTATTGTTTAGTGACTATATAAATTACGCTTTTTATTGATTTTGTGAATACTGCGCACTGTAGGAAGAGCCGAGCTAATTGATGAATGTTTCGTAATTAAAATATTTTGTACAAAAATGATGTGTTAATTGTATACTATCCCAATTAAATATTATTAAAGAATAAATATAGTTACGAATGTAAAAAATATTTGATTTATATAAAATATTAAAAATTATTTCTATTGTTATAGTATGATTCAACCGTATTTGGAGGCACTGGGACAGGAGGTGAATATGAAGTTCAACTAGGTTTTGGTTGGAGTAATGGTGTGATTCTGGATTTCCTTTACCGATACTCAGACCGATTGCGGGTCGATGATCCACCACTACCACTGACATCAAGTAGTATCCAAGAACCACGAGTGTCAAGCTCTAGTATTAGTTCAATTACCACAGCACTGATAGCATTATTGGTCTCCTTGTCAGCCGGATTTATAGGGTGAGGTATGTCAAATTAATTTTAATCACCTTAGAGTTCTGCAAGTAATTTTGTACACGTAAGTTTTGGTATATCAAGACCTGTATAACTTAAGTTTTTATAATAATATACGTTAATCGTTGTCATAATTTTTCGGTGTTGAAATTCAATTTATTTTAAAGGCCATGTTTTGACGCCAAAATTAATTTTTGCGCTATTAATTTCTAAATGTTAAAACGCTTTAAACTGGGAAACATAAATTTGGTTAAAGGTATTAAAAAATACGTTTTTCAAGGTCATTTAAAAAACAATTAATGCAGGAATCTTTCAAAACAGATTGTTTTGTATGTTTCTAGATATAAAATTTAATAGGGAACGTAAAATTTTATAAAATTATGGATAAGTGCATATTTTACAAAAGAAGGAATTTTTTTAAGCAACGTACTAAAAGTCAGATACATGTTTTTATCAGCTTTTCTTTGTTAAAACTTTGGAATTGTTCATTTTGTATCTATCTAGATATTAGTCAATTTAAAACAACGCATAAAATTGAAAAATGTAAAAGGTTAATTTGTCTTTTAGTAACTTGGACTTCTATTGTTAATTAAAATTTGCACTGTTCTTTCAACTTTAGGTATATGCAGAGTTTTGAAAAATTATTGTTTTTTGTATCGATACACAGCAAGATTTGAATTTCGTACACTTGATTATATGTATATGCTTTATTTCAGACAGGTCTTGATAATATCATTTGCTTTAAAATGTCTACTTCACTTGCACATTTAATAGATGATGCTCTTGCACAGTTTAGGAAATATTTATTTCAAAATAATCTTATATATGTATGTAAATTTTTGATAAAAATTTTCTTTGCTGTCATTGAGTAAAACTTTTAGATTATTATTAGTTAGAGTGGCTATTGTTACTGCTCTCTAGTGCCATATTTACATAATTTTTTATAAAAAATCTAACGTTGAGTTAATATGAAACGAACATTCCAACAAATAATATGACAATTTTTAAATAAATATGTTTTTATTTGAAGGCTGCAAAGTTTGTCTTAATAAATATAAAGTAAATCTTATTGTTTTATTTTTTTTATAATAATAATTCGCTGATGTAGAGATTTTGATCGCTCTAGGAAAGAAAGAAAAGTTTTTTATATTTATAAAAAAAAATCAAAGACAGGTATAAGGATTTTTAAGCTTTATTTCAATATTGGCACCTTAGTATTTTGTTACAAAATAATACTAAATTAGTGGTCCACGCTCTTCTGAAGTCAGCTTTTTAATCTAGATATCTAAAATAAAAATTTAGTCAGATTTTTTGGAGGAGGAAATAAGGGTGTGTTTAGGTAAGTCTATTGATTTTATTAACAAAAAGGTGTAGGCGTTGAACACTCTGGTAACATTGAAGCACATTTTGGATTAATGCGTATTGAAGAAGAGCTTAGAGATCAGATGTAACAGGCTACAACCGATTTAATAAAACGAATATTGTTGTTGCTCTATCTGTTATTTATATTATTATAGTTATTTGGTCTCTATAAAAAGTAACAAATTATTTTTTTTAAATATGGTACATTTTTTGTATCGCAGTTAGATGAGAAGATTAAGTTTTTGATTTTCATTATTGTTATAAATTGAAGTTTAGAACAAATTTTACAAAATACACAATTTTCTCTCACATGATGATAGCTTTGATATCGCATTCACAATTTCGCTTTCTATTTTGCCTAAAGTCAGACATAGAATCCGAGACTTAAATTTTAGAGGGTTTATTTCAGGCCGTTTTTTTCACAGGTTTAGTGCATATTTATTTAGAAATAAAATTTTGAATATTTTAAAACTTTTTTCAAAATTATTTTTGTTAAAAAGTGTTGATTTTAAATTATATATCAAAAAACTGTTTTTAAAGATGCTATAATTGTATTATTTTTTCTATATCTGATAATTTGGCTGACATCAATAAATTTTTTACTCGTATTTGACTATTTTTTACGTTGAAAATATTTTTATTCATTTTAACTTAAAAAATCAAGTATGAAGACTGGTCAAAAACCTCAAAATTTCAAGCATGTTGAATACTGAAATTGGTCACTTTTTCGAATTGTGATTTTTTTTATAGTTTAGCATATATACTGCAGGACATTTCTCAAGGCCGTTTAGATGGGACGAGTGTATAAAAACCATCATTTATCCCTCATATGGATGAGCCAATTGCTCTAATTTTTTTTTCAGTGTTCATAAGTGCATAAAAGTATTTTTAATTAGTCGAGTTTTCCCAATCAGATATAAAGACTTATTCCCAATTTTTAAGCGGTGCCAGTATTACGAAATAAGAACTTAAAATCGATAACTGTCTTTCGTTCGTAGGTTTTTTGTTTAATTTTTGATCTTCTTTTGTTTCAGGATGAAAATTTTGTGGAAAAACATGAAAGCCAATAGCATGTGTGTGATATTATACAAAAGTGACGCGAATATAATTTTAAATTAAAATTATTAATGGATGCTCAGGGTGTAAAGATTTAACAGGATTAAGTATTTTTTGTGCGAGTTCCTTTAAGCGAAGTCTAAAGATGTTCTATTTTTTAGTAAAAATCTATGAACGCTTTTAGTTGGCTGTAGGGATGAAAATGTAGAGCCTATTTTTTATTTTTACAGCTTTAAAACGTGCATTTAAATAGAAACTCCCAAAGCAAAATAATGACAATATTTCTAAAAATAATTTCTTGACCTGTGGCTGTTGCACACAAAGAAATATAGGTGTTAATTTTATTCTTATCGTTTGTTAATTTTATTTATTATATTTATTTATTTGTTATCCAATATATTATTATTATATAATATAAGAAGTTAAAATTCGTTAATTCATAATGTCACTTATTTTAAAAACCTTCTCATGGGTAAATTACATTAGTTGAATTAAAAAAATCCAAATATTCTGTTGAGCAAAATGAAAAATTGCTTAAATTTCAAATTATTTGGAGTTGTGCGTATATATTAAACGTAGTAAAATATTTATTAAAACTTTTAAAAATTTTCAGCCCTAGTTGAATTCAATTAAGTTGATATTTGTGATTTTTAAAAAATGGTTAATATTTTATGTACATAAGGTACAGAAAAAATTTTTCAACCATTGTGATGTGTGATTATAGTCAACTTAATTGAATTTTTTGTACATATCGATAATGGCCAACTTGAAGACGTGAAAATAATATATTCTAGTATTATTTAAAATGTGATGTAATTTAAGGTTTTTTTGTTAAGTGATTTGTATGAGTACCTGCTAGAGTGTGGCATGTTTGTTAGTAGCATGCTGTTTTTTTTTTATCATAACCGTAGTTTTTAGTTTATGTATGTAGTAGTCTCTTAGATCTTACTAGATATAGTTTATTAAATTAATAAAATAAACGAAAAAAAATTAAATCCTAACCTAATATTTTTGTCCTATATGTTGTGTGACTGAGAGTGAGCTTACTAAAAATTGCAGATAAAAATTTAACAGGCAAGGCACATTTTTTTGTTTGGTGTAATAATAATACCCAACATATCGATCGTAACCACATTGCTGTGGAACAAACAATAGGCACAGTATACTAACCATTAAAAATTTTGCCCTTGAAATCACTATACCGTAATTATACCTGTGGTTCTGGCTTTTATTATAAAATTATCCGTTATTTAACATATGCGTCTATGTATATAAAAGAATAATTTTAGCGACAATCTTAAGCTAAATAACTTAAGGAAATTACAAATTTAACTTAAGTGGCCAGTCTGCTTTTCTTTTAAATTAATATCATCTCGCCAACGCATGGCTTAACACAAAACTTTTGATACGAATCACGTGACTTAAGGCATATGGCCGCCCCCTCCTACAAATATGTGGGGGTTTTTCAAGAAACAAAATTTCGCGGTCCGACGATGGATTTGTCAGGAAAATTAGTAATTAGAAATATTGTGATTAATTGTCATAATTGTACAAATTATTTCACCTAACACGCTAATTGAAATGGAATGTGGCAAAGATTATTTCATCAATTTATTTTAACAGGAGGATATTATTGGATTTGAACAACTTTTTTACAACAAATATAACACAAATTGAACTTTAAGTATTTTTACAACTTTTATTAATCTTCAAAATTTCTTCCTACATAAAATAAATATAATGAATTACTAAAATTAAATCAATATTTTTTTATGCTGGTCCACAAAACACCTAAAATACAAAAAACTATTTCTTGGACCAATTATAATGCTTTAATATATAAGCATTCATTTTTGCTACCTGAAAAATCATATTCTCGAAAAAAGAAAATATTATTTCAAAAAAAATAAATGAATTTATTTTGGGTTGTGAATTTTTCCTATTTTAAGAATAATATATTCGTGCATACGTATTATACTCAGTTCAAGAAATCCTGTTTCCATTCAAAAAGTGGAACTCTAAGAAATACGTCGTTGTTTTTGTATTTTCTGATCTGTTATTTTTTAAACTTCTTGCACTCACGTAAGTAAAAATAAAATAAAATAACTACCTATAAGAAAAAAAAAGAGAATTATTTGGGGCCTAATTTTAATTACAATATAATAATTAATAGAAAAAATATGAATTAATAAAGAAGCAATTAAAATATTTCGATTGTAATTAAGCAGACTTGCGACACTTAATCTTAACACTTATTGACCTTATCTTTCCGGGAACAGAATTATCAGTGACAGATGAATTTGTCATTAAAAGAAATTGTTGTATTTCTCACTAAACTGTATTTTTATTTTCAGAATTTGTATATACAAACGTAGAACACAATACACATCAATTTTGGATAGCAAAAGGCCTTCCAGCGCAAAGTACACCGAGTTGAGGAATATCCAGCCAAAAGCAAGTTCAAGGTAAGTGTTCTCTTTGGACTGCTGTGACACTGTGAATGTTAACTTATTTTGTGCCATACTATAAAGTGTGATCTGGTCAATTGTTTAGTTGTTTTTTAATTCGAGTGTTCACGATCATACGCTCGTAAAAACCGATTAAACTCCGCCGTTGTTGCAGGTTCCAACCGTGACTAGTGTTTATGTAGTTTTTTCCCGCATTATTACCTAATATATTCGTTATGTGCGGTTTATGTTGGTCATATTTTGAGATACCTATTTTATATCTACCGATAATACGAGATTGGATTTTGGTTTATGTCGCTGTTTTTATGGTCAAACTATTATAAAGTTGACGTAATTGAATTAATTAATTAAATTTTCCAAGAAAATTTTGCAGGTATACCGGGTGGTAATGATGTCAAATGAAAGCTATATCTTTCATTTTAAATGCAATATCCGGTATATTCTTGGAATTTTGCACATTATTTTAGAAATTGCCTTTGTATTATTTTACACTGAGAAAATCTTATTTTAGATAACATAATTTATATATAGCCTCTGTTGGAAAACTGTACAGGGCATTCCGTATATATTGACGCATATTATATCGATATTATTTGAAAATATGTCAACAAATGGTGAAGACTCAAGTTAAATTTAAAATATTTGAAAAATGATTTATTCAATTTTAACAATGAATAATTTGGATGTTCAATTCAGTCGTTTTCGAGGTATTAATACTAAACATTTCACCTACGAGTCAAAGTTGGCGTGGGACTGCAAGCAAGCACTAAAGCAATTGGCAAGGAATAACAGGACAACACTAAAAAATGAAAGAAAAAAGAATGTCAATTGTCACAAAGTGATAAGCAACATTGCCGGGTTGTGCAGTTAATTTGGGAAATTTAATGTTACCAATTATAGTTACTGGTTGGACAAACATTATTGGTAGAGACCAAGAACTTTTAGGTATTCTATACATTCCAAAATTTACGTTATGATATTTAAATAAATAAAAAATTCTAATAAAAAATCAAATTTCTTTAAAATCTAAGAACTTCATATTTTCATTTAACAAGAAATATGACGATCGGAAACTTTGAACAGGGTTTTTCTTGTCTGTGCTTGTCTTTGTTTTAACCTAAAATACCCTTGAATTAACTCGTTAACTATGCATTATTTACAAGCTCTAGTTCATCATACTCATAAAATTACAATTTTCACTTGTCAGTAACTCGAAAATGGCTGAACTGAATATCAAAAACTATCAATTTTTAAAATATTGAGTATTTCATTTTAGAAATAACGATGTTAACTAAAATTTTCTGTTATAAAAAACTTCCAAAAAAATCCACAAACTTCATTCTACACCGTAAAATAGAGCTATCTAAGGAAATTTTTACAATTTTTATTTCAATTTAAATAACAAGTTTATGTTTAGTGTTTAGTATTTTAATTTGTTGGCCTTTCTTCCTGTTTTATTTTGTTTAAAATGTAAGGAGAATGGTATTAGACAAATTGTAGAATTTAAAGTAATGGAAATTGAGTAAAATTTTACTTGCTCGTATCAAGATTCCATAAAAGTTTTGTAAAAAGTGCGGATCACATTTGATATGACCTTGTTGTTAGTTATTTCTCAAAAGAGCCAAGTCACTTTAAATAAGCATACAGCATACTACAACGACAACAGACTAAATGTGTACCGTGAATAAAATGCCGACTGAAAGACTAACTCTCACATTGACACTTTATCGCCTGTTTTGAATAATCAGTGCAGTTTTATTTTTTATTTTTGATAAAACCATTCTTTGATATCATTTTAAATAATATAGTATAGGTCAATACATATGAATAGATCCTGTATGGACATCGGAACTACCTATATCTATAAATTAACCAAATAAAAATAGTGGCATAACTGATAAATACAATTATGAGAAAGACTTGCAAAATACGACCTTGATTTCAGCATGTTCTAAAACCTGAAGTTACTTTACTTTTACATTAAGTATGTAACAACACTGTCTACAGGAGTATGAAATTTAATTTTTTTGCGGGTATAAATTTATAGTCTTCTCTTGACTAGAAATATTCCAGGTTTAAAGATGGGTCAAAAGTCTAATTCTGTATTTATTATTTTTTAATAATTACTTCCTATACATATTTGTTTATATTATATTTAAAAACAATTAAATAATTTTTAATAAATTACGTGTGAAAATTTGCACTATGCAAGAAAATTACAACACTAATAACTATTGTTTTTTATGGGATTAAAATATTAAGGACATCTTTAATTAATATCATATTATTCATATTATCAACAGAAAAACTGGTATTTTCATGTGTCCAAGGTAATCTTTGATATTTTGAACTAATTTTGAATAATTCTTATGCTATTGTAAAGTATACATATTTCTTTCAAATGGATGTTTATTCTTTTTTATTACGTTAGTTTAAAAAACATCTAAAAATCATTTTTAGTTAATTTTTAAAATAAAAATTCGTAAATCGTTTTATTCAATAAAGTATGTTTTTTTATAGCTAACTATGTGATGGTGTAGAACAATAACAGGACGATTTCTTTAAGTTAGTCTTTTTAGCAAGTTATTAGCATCACTAATACTTCTTTTCCTAATATTTTGAAGAAATCTTAAGGAAGCCATTATAAATTAGGGAATATTAGTTTCTAAATTTAATTCCGATCAATAAAAATTTGAGAAAATCATTACATTATAATTTTTAAAGACGTAGCAGTGTAAACATTTCGAGCGATGGGAGATCAAAATAAGAAAAAAAAATTGGTATAATAGAGAAAATTGTTTTATAAAATAATTGTCTAGATATGAAAACGTCACTCCATGGGGAAGATGGTATATAAGGAAGGTACTCGAACTATCCGGCTCCGATTTTGATAAAATTTTAATATGTAGTAAAGGACACGAAAATAAGAAATATGTTTTTTTTTGAGGAGATTCATTTTAAGGGGGGTGAATTTAAAATACTGAACGATTTGCATGTTTCCTGTATAAAAAATAGGGGCTGATATGTATGGGTAACAAGTAATTTCTGCTTTGATTGTAAAGATATCTTAATTAAAACTTGAGGAACTTAAAAAAATTGTTTTTAGGGTGAACTAAAAATCCCCTTCAAATGAATCTTCTTCGATTAAAAAAATACTTGTCTCTTGTTTTCGTGTCGTCTACGACATTTTGAAGTTTCATCAAAATCGGAGCCGGATACTTCGGGCACTTTCTATTATTTTTATGACATTTAGAAATTTAACGTTTCAAATGCATCCTTTTGACAAAATTCTTAAAGAGCCTGATTTTGATTAGTATTACCTCAAAGTTGCTTAGGTTGTTTTTTCACCATGTATATAAAGTTCTAATTTTGGATTTGTTAGTCGAAAACTTATTTACTGAATTTAAAGAAATGTTTCTCAAAACAACTCAAAGATGTTGTTCTAAATACTTCAAGTATGTTTTCTTGTGCTAAAATTGTTGTTTCTTTTATTTGTGTGTTTGTCCAGTGTGTTTTTTTCAAAAATATACACGCACATTACTAACAAAAACTAAAAAGAATTATGTGATACACTCTAGAGCTACTATTCCTTTATTAAATCTCTATAATTAATATACCTTTATTTTTATTTAGGAGATAGTAAGTCAGATTTTGGACCCATCTTTTGGAACGAATTTTGTGCGTTGTAAACGAATGAAAACTTCATTTATATTTTGTACACAAAAACTGGACCGATAAACTTAAATAAGTGATAAACTTTGACAATATAGGAATTTTTCGAAATCCGATTATTGGATTTTAAGCAAACCCATAATTAGTCCAGTGGAAAATATTGATATGATATAAAATTAAACTTAAATAAAAATAGACGTCTTGTCTGTTGATTTGATATGTGAATAATACAGAGTGTAGCGTTAATAAGAATTAAACATATTTATGTTTTGAGACTTTCAAAATAGGTCGAATTTTGTTTTATTTATATATAGTATTATTATTGTTTATAAGCTTTATAAGTTTTAGTTATCGAAAAACATTTTGTTTAAAATTTTAGTGTTGTGTCGTAAAAACGTTGATTTTACAACGAGCTTATATCATATACGAGGTTTGACCAGAAAGTTCTCGGAAATTATTTTTTTTTAGAAATATTCCCTTCTTTATCAGAATTCATGTCTTCTTCAAAGTAATGTCAACACTTTTTCCGGTTTTAAAACATTTTTCGAGTGCACTTTTAGTATAGCTTTTACCTATTTTGGCGATTTTCGTTTCATTATCAGCTTTATTTTTGGAAAAATTACAGGGAACTATGTCTGGTTAATATGATAGCTAGGGTATCTATAGAGTGTTATTTTGTTAAAAATTCAACAATTTTTTAGTATGAATTTGGCAGCTACCATTCTCATGTCCGAAATATGAGCTAAAATTAGAAGGAATCGTCTTATTTTTCCCATGTTTTTATTGGTAGTTGACATGTTTGCCTATCCAGCTCTTCACATCCCATTTCGTGGCATTTAAACCACTCATAAAAATAATATAGCTTATTTGTACCGTTTCTTTTATAATTTGAAAGTCACCAAACACACTAAAATATGTTTTACTTATTTTCCTGTCAAAAATAGAGTATTTGCCTAGTATAGCAATAATTATATCATCGGCAGTATTGCTGACGTGTTAAAAAAAAAGACGAGCTTTATTGAAAAACGAATTCCGAGAACTTTTTGATCAAACTTCGTATATTATGGTTTTATTGCATCATAGGTCATTTTTGATTGTTTACCAAAGTTTTAACTTAGTGCAATATTAATATATCGGTGATTGTATACTAAAATTTTACGCGCACGCGTTCTGTATCTTACTCTCATACTTGTCTGTTGCTTGCTCAAAATGTGTAAACATTACATTATTATAAAAATGTTTAAGTTGTGTATACAATCATAATAGTTAAAACTATCTTACCATAAGTAGTGATAATCGTAAGATATGATAATACGTTTCGGATTAACCATAAAATCTTTTTCGTTAAAAATTAAGATTTCAGTAAAAAATAAATAAATCTATTTTTCTACCGAGTTTAAATAGTTGCTAATATATATTCTCCTTTCAAATAGATAGAGGAAAGAATATGCAATAAAACTCTAGTTCTCTCTCCATACGCGTTTCGATCACCTTATGGTATCGTCAGTGGAGCTGTATCGAACCGAGAGCAACATTCGCAGGAAACAATTGTATATATCGGTAGAATGACGACTTTTCGATGTCAGACTGAAAAATAACGCCATTCGAACGACATCTATACATTGACCGGAATAGTGCAAACCTTAAAAATTAAGATTTCAGTAAGAAATAATAATAAATCTTAATTTAAATGTATAGATGTCGTTCGACTGGCGATATTTTTCAGTCTGGCATCGAAAAGTGGGCAGGTTTTAATATCCTACCGATGTCTCTCGGAATGTCAATCGTTTCCTGCGACTGTTGTTCTCGGTTCGATACAGCTTCACTAACGAGACCACAAGATGGTCGAAACGCGTACGGAAAGAGAAGTAGAGTTCTGTTTGCAGGAAATAAACTGCTGTTTCTTTGAAAGTCATAGACAACGACGTTGACATTGGCTAAATTTTGTTGTTTCGGCTAGTAGTTATCTCTAACCGTTTTCAAGTGAATTTCACTTGAAAACTACTCGCCGAAACGTCGTGATATTCAACAACAAAATTAAGACAACGGAAGTTCAACAGATATCTACTACTTCGCAAATAAACTATTTGTATATATTCTCCCCTTTATCCGCCTGAAAGGAAAATATATATTAGAAAACTTTTTCCTATGTATTAACATAATTAATTTTTTAAATATTGTTATTATTTAATATAATCTATAACGTCCAAAAAATACATACAGAATCAGCAAATAAATGAGGTATGCAAGAGTGTTGTCGTTTCAAGCCAAAAACACAGTTATTAAAGAAATAAACGTTGTCATATATGTCATCTCGTCCAATTAAATTTTATTTTCAAATTAATTTGCTTGTTTAATAGAATTTAGTTAGTAATTACATAAATTAATGATATACATAGTGTTTACATCCAATATTTTAATATTTTCCGTTATTTAAATAAAACCAGATTTTGCATTATGAATATATTCAAAATATTCTGAATATAAAATATTTTTAAACGTGTAAATTCGAATATTTTTTGATTTTTATCCGATACCTATTTCAAATTTAATTTACCAAGTAGATTTAAAAATGTATCACATCATATTTTGTAATAACAGGAACTGAAATATTTTGGATTAATTTAAAAAAAAAGAAAGAACAATAATAATAGAAATATAACTTGTTTTACACTTTTTTAACGCTTTTTAGTGGACATTTTTCAATTAATGAATTAATGACGACTCATGCATACTTAAGATTAAATGCCTTTGCATATATTACAATAATGCTCCTCTGCACATAATTGAATCTCTAAAATCGGCTTTAAAAATATAATTTCGCCGATAATATGAATTAATTTTTGAGAGCCTTTATAATATTAAATCCGTTAGCAAAAGAACCTATTACTATGCGAACATTTAAATTTTTATACTTTATTTTCCAAAATATATTTCGTTGTATTTGGACAATGAGAAGTAAATACGTACTTTAAATTAAATATTAATAAGAAAAAGGGTAGTTAAATATATTTATAAAAAAATCTTATAAATTTTCAGTACGTTTTTAAAATGAAAGTCTGAGAATTTTCGGGAATACAAAGTTTTTTTATAATATGACCTATGAAAACTTTTAAAACTTGCATATCTTTGATAAAAAGAAAATAGTTAGGTAAGATTGTAAATATTAGCTAGATCAATTATTATTTATTGAGTGATGTAACGAGTATTTAGAGTATTTAGTGGTAATTGTGTATAGATAATTAAAATGTGGATTTAATTTGAATCTCTTTGCCGAATTGTATTTAATGTAACATGTATATCGTAGATAGGTATTTATCAAATTTGTGATATTTATAAAAAGATATTTTTGTGTATGTTCTGAGCTTCTTTGTTTTACTCTTTAGATCAATTTGTATCTTTCTCTAAATTTTAAATATATGACATATATTTATAAAGACAAACTGGTTAGCTTTCTTTATTCCCTAGAATCTCTAGCCACATAATGAACATAAATTTCGGACAAAAATACTGACCTACACAGTTAAGGAGCAGCTACTTTTAGAAATCTTAAAAAATCTTGTGCCGTGTATTCGTATTTTGTGAATTTTCATTGAGTTTACACGTTATAATCTACATTACTTAATTTTTACACAGAATTTCGTATTTGCTATACGTTTTGCTTTATTGAATTGAAAGTTTTTATTACGATGACCTGTAGAGCTTATTATCTGCGAATTCCGCTCTAGTTCTTCCTCCATACTAGTTTCGACCATCTAATGGTCTCGTCAGTCTAGCTGTAACGAACTCTGATTGCAAATTGTTTATAAAATTGGTGGAATAGTTGAATAAAAATATTATCCTGAAGTATTGGATACATATTATAATTAAATTTTAGTATTTATAACCAAATTATTGACATTAAACATAATATATGTGATATTATTTCAGAATTCTTAGTTAAAATGAACAATAGATTGTAGATCGGTGTGGGACCATGATGTATAAACTGAAATGAATTATTTTTTTGATAATAAACAAAAAGGGTGATATAATTTATTTTTGGACACCCTATGTGCTAATTTCGTTAAGGTTTACAAAAAATCAGATCACACAATGTATGAAAAGGGCATCAAATTAAGTAACTATACCGAATGACAACGAGATTACCACCAAACCTGCATAAGAAATGTTTCAAAAAATTATTTAATATTTTATAAGAGTATCATATATCTGTCTTATCTAGTTTATCTGGTTGCTACACCAACTTTGTTATTTTCAGTGGAACATATTACATCTATCTTTGACAGTTTTCAAGAAAATGACAGTAGAAGATGTCATATTAGAACAAATACAGGAAATATTTAAAATAATTATTTTAAGCTTTGTTCCAAAATTGCCTCTAATGACGTCAATAGGTTTACTGTCCATTATTTAATTTCTGACATGGACATTCTAATAAAAATATTTAGAAATTTGAGTAAAAGATATATTTAATATGAAGAAAGTTCAGTTTTCATAGCAATTCTGGTCAAACCGGTAGTGGAAACATGACGACATTGATAGATAACGTTCCTCAAATGGGCTTAAAAGATCCTTTTAGCAAAAATGATTTTTTTAGTTTGTTTTTCCGTGATTGGAAACCAAAAATAACCTAAAATATTTTACATATGGCATTTTCTTCAATCCGTCAATGTTATGTAAAAATTTGAAACGTCTAAAAATGTAATTTTTTGTACATGTATGAATAAAAGTCATAAGAAAAAATTATTTGTATTTCCATAGATATTCTAAATCCAAAGTTTGGTACAAAAATTTTTACTTTTATTTTTTTCCAAATTTTGTCAAAAAAAAACTATTTTTTCAGTTTATATTTCTCTCGAATTTCAGGAAAAAGGAGGAATAATAAATTTAATTTTAAGTAACAAAGTGTACAAAATTTTTAATGTAAGGATAAGAATAATATTTACAAACTTAGAAATTTTAAGAAAGGGAATTTTAGGTACATAACTTGCACTTAACTTATAACGAATGGTATATCTAGCATTTTCGTTTTTTATGACTGAGAAATAAACAATTTTAATATACAAAAATGTACTCCAGTTTTTTTAACAAAATTTTTTGTTTAAAAAATATACATTGTTAGTTAAAAATATGAAATTTTGCCTTTTTTATCTAAAATTCGAGAGATACAGACACTGGCAAACTATGGGAAAAAATAAAAGTTAAAATTTTAATACCAAACTTTGGATTTAGAATATCCATAGAAATGCATTTAACTTTTTTTTACAGCATTTGTATATATTTGGACAAATAATGACATCTTTCAGACGATTAAAATTGACTCTTGCGGATTGAAGTAAATGTTTTGCAAATATTTTAAATTTCTTATTATGCAAAAGCAAACTACAAAAATCATTTTCAAAAACTAAAGGAACAAAAAAATTTTCCCTATGACATTTTAAGTAGTAATTTCTCGAAAACTAACAAAGATAGAAAGAGAAGGTTATATATTTTAAGCTTAGAACTCTCAGTAGTTTCCAAATTTTGAAAAATTTACAGGATGTTCCATTAAAAATAAGAATTTTAACGCTATTTCCGATTAAACTGGAATAGAATTGAATGCCAGTACTCCAAATTTCACCTTAATTTAATGTTTTTATATAGTAACAAAAGACTGTAATCTCATTGACATCGGGTATAAACAGTATCGCTGATTGGTTAGAACAATTTTAAAATTTTATTTTTCCGGTTTAATACAAAAATCTTTCTTAATATCCTCAAATTTACATTTTGAATTTTTTTGAGGTTATGAAATTTTTGCATTAAGCCTATCTGCCTTATCATAGTCCAGAAGTGATATTAAATTTCAGTAGTAAAAATATGTAGAATCTTATAGTGAACAAATTTTACATGTTATTGATAAAATCTTGGAATAAAAATAAATTAAATTCAAGTAAATAATTATATTCAAATTATTGTTCTTCGTAGTAAGTAATAAACAAAAATAAAAAATATAAAATGGTTGTAAAATTACGCGTTTTAGCCCTTGATGTACGTTATTTCATATTATATTAATTGGGTATTATAACAAGCAAAGATTGGTAAGCATGACACTGGTTTGGTTGAGATAATGGGTTTGAATGAAAAAACGGAGGATTATTTTTACGAGCATGAGCATGAATACAATATAAGCATAAAAGTTGAATTCTTATGTTAATTAATAAACCCAAGAATGATAAATTTTCAAATATATTTAAAAGAAAATAAATCAAAATTAACTTAAAAAAATTTAATCTATTATTTATAAATGGAGGCAATATTCCTTGCGTCAAAACAATTTTAGTTCATCCTAACCTAAATAAAGCCTTGGTTTAGTTAAACTTATCAGCAGAGAGATTACTAAAATTAATCCCTAAGCTCAGGCCTTATTTTTTTTACCCAACTGACCTTTAATATAATTTAATAACCTTACTTCTGGATTAACCACTTTCTTTTCGCCATTCACAAATTCTCCTTAAGTAATATTTTTCTTTTATTTACCTCGTAGCCAGTGGACCCAAAATGTAGAAAAACTTGTGACCGATAAGAGCCGAAAATAACACCTTTCTGAGAGCAAATTTGGATGTCATATTTTAGAAACGTAATTATTTTCATTTTAAAAATTAAAAAAAAATACACTGACGTATTAATTAGGAAGTTTTAGCTTGGCGTATGTGGAGATAAAAACTATCGTACTATCAATGCTTATTTTGCGCGTGAAGTCGTCGTTTCCAATGCTAAAACTTGCTAATAGGTAGTTTATTAATGAATAATTATAAATTTCATGGTACACTAACTAATTGGCTATACATAGGTAGAACGAACCTGTGTTCTCAGGAAATAAAAATATAAATAAAGAATTTGTTTTACCGATAAGATGTGCTCATTCACTCCCTCAGAGTCCCATCCGTGTATGAAATTCTTATAGCATCTTTTGTTTACGTACAGATATTCAACCTTTCCAACCGGTTTTCGCGTTGGTTACATTCGTATTCAGTCAAAAAATGAGAAATAATATTTTTAAGTTCAGAATTGCGGATTTGAATTTTTTTCTAGAATTTTTTTAATTCAACTATTGAATGAATCTACGGTAGACAGTCAAACGTATTTCGTATGTTCAATCTATCTTTTACAGTAGATAATGACACAAAAAATTTTATATCAGTCTTATCTACAACTAATGTTCTCTTTAGGGGTTGTATTGTCAGTTAGTATCATGCCATGTATAATATATATTTACGTATAGTTTCGGAGAAGTACAGGGTATAAAGAAACATTAAGGATAAATTTATCCAAATTAAAAATGGTGGACTCGACGTTGGTATATAGAGTAATTTGATATATTAAAATTATACATTTTTGCTCCTGATTGTTTTTGCATTTGTTTGCCAAAAATGTGTTTTTAACCATTAACAATCTACTTAGATTTTTAAGTTACTTTGTATACTTAACTGTGTTGTTTGTTGCTTGTTATGTTAGGGTGTCCAGCTGTCTGAAAAATTTGAAATACCTGGAAAAGTTAGATAATTTAGTCAGATATGGAAAAGTTCAATAATTTTTTAACTTTTCTTTAATTTTTTTATATATCTCTGCAACATTAAGTTTTATGGATTTTTGAATATCTTGCTGCATTTTTTTTAATTTTATTGCAATGTCTCGCGTAATTTTAAACGTTGATAAAGTGCTAATCATTCAATAACAGTGAAAACACAGATGTCTTAGCGGAATATTGTTTTTTCGTAAGTTAACTAACCAAAACCAGAAAAAGCTACGGCTTTGTGACGTATAAAGCACCAGTTCCCGCCACATCACCGAAGTTAATCTACGCTGGGCGCGGTTAGTACTTGGATGGGTGACCGCTTGAGAATAACGAGTGCTGTAGCAAACAGTCAAACAATGAAAACTGACAAAGAGTGAAAACTCGGGATTGGTTGAGCACTGAACCCCGTTTTAGTAACTGGTATGGCCTTCCCCTATCAGTATTATTTCCTGATATCGACGTGATATAAGGTTGATTAAATATCGAATTATTTCTAAAGGTAGCATCTTCTTCCATTTTTGAAATAAAGCATTTACCAGTTGATGAAAATTACCGGCCATTTCTCTTTACCGGATGCGTCTCTCTAATTCATCCCAAAAGTGTTCTATGGGATTTAGGACAGGACTGTTGGCTGGCTGATTTACAACCGATATATGATTTTCTTCAATAACATCTCTCGCGATGTGAAGACGGGCATCATATGAGCTATTCGCCATACTGTTAAGTATGGGTCAAAATATGGGGGTGTAAAATATTCACAAGGCATCGATGACGTGTTACATTTCCATCTTAAATTACAGCGAGCTTGGTTCTTTTGTTCCAACTAATCCCTCTCCATACCATTATTGATCCTCCTTCAAAATGAGGAGTTTCTTGTATCATGTTATAATGAAGTTTTTCGCACCGTTTCCTACAAATAATTTTTTCAAAAAATACCAAATATTCAATTTGTCCTTGGTATTTTTGTTACAACTTAGATCTCAGTAAATATTTCATCTTAAGAAGAAAACAATATTTCGCTTTTCGCAAAACAAACTTGGTAATTAGCATTTTGAGGAAAATACTAATGACATTTCTTAATGAAGTTTTCATGTATTCTAATAAAAACCGTCGTTTTAGGTCGTTTCAAACTTTGAATGATATTTTAATTGAATATAAATAACAATTTGATAGATTGTTTTAATCTTTCCCTAATTATATTGCAAATTTTTTCTTGTATATTGCATAATACTAAGAATATATATGCACTGTCAAAAATAGATGGAAAAATTGAAATGTTTCGAAGCAGCCCTGAGATTATACAAAAATATAGGAAAATGGATTGTATAAAAAATAATTTTAAGAAGTTCTTTTTAACTATGATTTTACAAAAATTCTTACAAAATCTGTTTTATTAGATATTTGTTACAACTGAATTATTAGGATTTTCAACTCAAAGTGGACTTTTTTTCGGAAACTTTCTGGCGAAACCTGGAAACGTCATAGAATTTATTCTCAAAATTCGCTGGACTCCCTAATAACTGCCTGGAGATTGCAACATATTGTATGAGTGATATTAATTATTTATTTTGATTTGCATGTCTAAGAGGACTGAACCAAATCTAGCGCAATTTTTTAAATTCATCAAATGGAGGTTTTGTTTGAAAACCTGTAAACTTTTGAATGAACGCTTTTGAATTTTATTTTGTGTTAATTTATTTTGTGTTTATGTTTTGTTTTAGTTAAGCGAATAAAAAGACATACCTATAAACTTTGTGATGAATGCTATATTCAAACCGGAAAATCTCGATCCGATTTAGTTTAAGTTCCTTAAAATTTCAAGTGATAGAGAGAGATAAAACTGTCAGGGATGACAATTAAATTTATTATAGTTATTTTTAAATTTTTATTTTTGAAAAATAGAGCAAATTGAATTATATTGATTTAATTTAATTGGACCTCTTATCTCTATTGTATCGGATCGAGATATTCTGTTTTTTCAAATATTTATGGACAGTGTTTATTTGTCCTTAACTTTTCTTATATCCTATCTATTAATATAGATATCAATCATCTCTCACACTTACCTTTCACTAGAACATCTAAATTCAAACTAGAAAATGCAATTCATGTAATTTTGAATCTCCAATTTCAACGAAAATATATTGATTATTTAATTTAAATTACATCACTTTCTCAAATATTCTAGTGTTTGGTTACCATAATACACACCTATATGCAGTATCTCTATAGATATAAGATAATTTTACATGAGTAACCACTTTTTGACTGTGTCACTTAATTTGGCAGCATTGCTGAATATACTCAACGTATAACCTATAAAATTAAAATATTCGAGTTATATGATGCAGTGTTGTCATGTAATGTAATTAGGTCAAAATTTGGTGACTAATTTGGAAATAAGAATAGTAAATTTTAGATTTAGGCATTATTATACAGTGTGTTATTAATAATTGTTGTTATAGACAATTATAATACATTGGTATATCATGTGATAAATAGTAATTATTTTAGCTAGGATGCAAAATTAATAAATTGTTTGAAATAGTAATCTGCTTTTTTATTTTCTTTGCTTGCTGATTTAACAACTATTTCCCAAAGTTAGGTTGCAATCTAGCCGATATTTTACACAAAAGAAATAAAATAAATTAAAGGATAACTGGTTAAACTACCTTTATTTTAATATATATTTTTTTGCTTTTAAGGAAATTTCAATTCGCATGTTTTTGCATGGCATGAATAATGGGGCCAGTCGAATTACCCTCGATATGAGGTGACATTTAGTGTTTCTAGATATCAGTCAACGGGAAGATGTTTAGAATAATGGTGGTAATTCATGGTTTCTTAGGCTTCAATTTTTTTTGGGCATAATCTTTTATTAAACAATTAAGGTGTGAAAAAACAGTTTTTTTGATTTGTAGAAAAAGCTATTATTTTTAGAAAATAAATTCTAAACAAAAGTTGTGTGCCTTAGAAATACCTATGAAATAAAAAAAAGAATATCAAAATCGGCTTATTTGTTCATTAGTTATTGCAAGAAAACATGCTAAAATGGCTGTTTTTTTAATTGTTAATAAACAATAGAAAACCATATTGTATATACTTCATAGTGCAGCAAAAGAAGCCTCTTGTGGTATGAAATAAGCATACAAAATTTCAAGTAAAAATATTCAAATAGTTTTTGCATTGTGAATTTGTTTAAAACTTTTGGAGTTATGTTTAATTGTTTATCCTCAGCGATCGGGAGGTCTTAGGGCGATCAGCGCGTGCGTAATTCAAATTTCAAGACATACTAATAACATCAAAAAAGTACAAAATGAAGTATTGATTTTAAATTATTGAAATAGATTAATAAAGTTAACGTTCATTTTCTCGTTATCAACAAATAGAATACCGCTTCGACAAGTAAAGATATCGAAACGCCGATAACTAGACGTTATAGTTGTTATTTATGCGCGAATTTAAAGAAGGAAAAAAATCTCTACGACCAATAGAAGCCGAGATAGAGTTATTTTTATCTCACTGTGGCGTGGTTTATTAACATTAAGGAATTATTTTAGCAACAATTCACAGGGCATTACTTAAACTATCGTATGCTAAAGTTTTCGACTCAATCATTTGAAGCCTGATGATGTGACAATAGTTTTAAGCCGATTTTGATGTTATTTTTTTCATTTTGTCGGTATTTTTAAGACGCACAGCTTTTGTTCAAACCTGTCAATTTAATAAAAAGTTATACCAAAAAAATTGAAGCCCAAGAAACCATGAATTACCACCATCATTCTGGACATCCTCTGGCCGGCTCATACCTAGAAACATTAAATTTTTTAAAAGTTTTTATTCGGCTGGCCCGTAAGGCAATTTCCGTAATCCGGCCCTCTAAAAGGTGAAAACATAAAATATGATTAATGTTTCAATTTTCTCGGTGATTATTAACCTTCTTTTCAATTATGAAAATTTAAGACTTCTGGAATTCTTGAAAAAAATAATAAATAATACTTATAAGGCACAGAATATTAATTTTAAATGTTGCCGATACTGCAGTTACAGGTTGTATGGAACATTCCTTAATTCAGGATCAGATTCACAGAAAACTAGCCATCTTGCAAGCTTTCGTTGGTCGTACAGGTTGTTAACTTTCTCTCCACATGCAACCCGGTAATTTCTGAAGAACATTAAATTTAATTACATTTTATATTTAATTTTACAACACTTTAGTAAAAATAAATGATCTGAAGTATGTTCAGTTTTTTTTCTTCCAAATTTATATACAAATTCTTTCGTAAAACTTTTGTGTGGTTATTTGGTAAGTAAATATTATAAAAGTCCTTCCGATTGCAGCCCTATAAAATTTGCTCAACGCTGACAAACTAAGTCTGAACGATGGCTTTGCATGGAGAATCTCTATAAAAGTATCACAAGCTTGACAATTAATTGCTGCTGAAATTAACGGCAATTTCTGAAGAAACGATGATCTGTATATATATATATATATATATATATATATATATATATATATATATATATATATATATATATATATATATAATCGAAGGTTTTCGGGCATTCCGTGTATGTGCTGAGTTCCTCTCAGGACTGTAAGGCAGCTGACGTTTCGGTGAAAGATCATTCACCATTTTCAAAGCTCATTGTACGACGTTTGCTAGCGAACTGACGTCGGCGACTCGGGTGCGGTTTGTCCCGTGTATACATGGAGCGCGTTCGTTGGCCAAATGGTTCTAGCCAATCAAGTTGCAAGATTTGCTGCGTGTCATCAGCCGTGTTGCCAGTGTTTGGGGTCGTGTTACCGAGTTGTAATCTGTTCTAGCTATCATCTCTGCTATTTAAATCATTGGGCCTCTTTGCAATTTCGATGGCTTCCCTTATAACTCTTGTGGACAGGTTTTCACATCTGAATAGCATTTTTGTTCCTGAGATTTCTCAGGATCGTATGTCCTATGTTTAACCAGTACTGGGCCAGTGCAGAAGAAGTTGTTTTTTGCTTGACAGCGTTGATATGTTCGTTTCTTCGCCCGCAAACGCCGTATAGTGAGCTTTGAAAATGATGAATGAGATTTCACCAAAACGTCAGTTGACTTACAGTCCTGAGAAGGACTCAGCACATACACTTCCCTTTATAGTTGGAGGCGCATACTTTATCATTGATGAAACGATATTTGTTTATACCTTTAAAAAAAACAAAAACATTGCATTTTCGACTTGACTTGACAGGATAAAATTTATTTCACATGGTAGCAGAATAATAGCCAAAAAGTAAATTAATTATTGCGACCTCCCAAATTCTTTTCTCGCTACCCTCGCGGGTGAAGCCGCGACGGGTACCTAATTTTAATAATAAAGGTACTAATTTGAGTTTGCTGACGAGTTGTATTAATTTATACGTGATTTGGTAGATTGGTGCATTTTTAGAGTTAAAATTACATCCTACTATCGTAAAGAAGTGTCGTAGTTTTACCAATAGAAAATACCTTAAAAGGGATAAAATACATTTCAGTATTTAGAAGTTTATCTGCTCTCTAAACACATACGTTAAGCTCACCTTTGACAAGCATATCCATTAAGCTTACTTTAAAACTAAAACTCTCTCGTCTCTAACGTACCGACTTAATTTACTACGTCAGTTTAAACCCTGATTAAATTAAAGATGCCCAGAGTAATGGTAAGCGAAATGTTGCGATTTGTTTACTCAATAACTCTTTAAAGTTGATACGAATCGGCATTTCGATGCCAAGGGTTAGGATTAAATTAAATGTAAGTTTGTGGAGTGAATGCTGAATTGTCGTTGCCTTCATCAAATTCTAGGTTAATCGTTAATCTAAAATTTTAACATTATGTTAAATAAGCATATCATTTCTTAAGGGAGGTTTCCTAACATTTAGGTGAATTAGGTTCGAATTTTTTTCATGCATAATGTCCTATATCTAAATCTAATTGTTCTGGACATCATCAGGTAAATGCAAAGGATCATGGCGCAATATTATATGAAAAAGGCATTTTTTCAAAAAAATGCGTTTTTAGGGGCTTCACAGTAATTCTGGGAAATGGGGCTAGCAAACTCCTTATTTTTCCTGTAATCTCCATTAATCAAACTCCAATTTTAAAAAAAGTTGTCTCGATATCTTTATTTTTCTCGGAGATTTACGATTTTTAAACGAAAGAGTAACGATTGGTCCATAGTGTAGCGTTTGCAGGCCTAAACATAACTACCAATTTTTCCTATATGAGAGCCTTTATTATTTAATTGGAGTTGGTTTCCTTTTAGAACGGGATCTACTTTAGTGTTCTGTGTTGATATTTTGATACCAAATAAATACAGGGTGATCAAAAACTAACATTAAACTTTAAAAAATCGTTAAAGGTCAATTTTTTTAATGTAAAACCTCTATTTTTATAATGTTATCTTATTTAGCAATAAAAATAAGGGTGATTTTGAATAAGGTTATTTATTTGAAAACTTTATAGTTTTTGAAATAGTAGCGATTTAATATTTTTCTATTGTAAAAATGCTAAACGGATTACCTACACGGGGAATCAACTTATTTTAATAAATATTCCAAATTTCCAACTTGAACTTCCAAACAAAATGAAAATCATAGATTTCTAACTGCGTTACAGGCACAAGTATAATCGGTGAGCACTAAAAATATCGTAGTTAATAGGTTTTATAGATAATTGCAGAAATGAATACAAATACACACACAAGAAGTTGGGTATCTTCAATTTAAGTTCAATAAAAACTTTATTTAGTAAACTTTGTAAATATTATTTCGTTGGATGGGATTTTATAGAATATTTTTACAAATGTTTAATAAATTTTCATATTTTGAATTGAAACAATGTGCGAATTTAAACAGAGTTCATAAAAATGCAGTAGCTAACAGTTTACGCTAGTTAGGGTGCCTGTAGACATATAACAAAAGAGTAACGCAACACTCACGCGCATCAAGTCTGACGCCTCTCTGCAACAGCGTTATAGCAACCCATCACTTGTCGGTCTTTCGTCGTCACATATCTGGACAGTTCTATAAGGCCTGGTTAATTTGGACTCCTAAATTAACCAGGTTTTTTATTTAACCATCATGGGTGTTCTTAAATGCGTTTTATTAACTTTCTCAGTAAAAATGCGAAGAAATTTAATATCCTTGTTACATGGAAGCACATTTTAAATTCTTGCATGTTGTAGACATAGCCATATATTACTTTACACAATAAATTTTCAGCCATTAAGGTTACAGCTATAGAAAGGATTTTTTGTGAGTTCGTAAAATGAGACTAGAAGCAAAGTTTGCTTAGAGTTCCAGCAAAAAAAAAACTTAAATGAAAACTTAGTTCGACAAGAAATAGAAACAGTACCAAAAGTAACTTTTTATGGAATTCCGTAAAGCTCAAAATATAAATTCTTGATGATTCTTTCTTAAACAAACAAAATTATTAAAGTACCTTTATTTGGTTATTTTAAATCAAATTTCCAATGCACAAAACAAGTTTGTTGTTTTAGAAGAGACCCGGAGGTTGGTATCTTCATAACTTTTTACGATTGTTTTGCAAAATAAGATGTCACGAAACATATGGGAAAGTAATGTAAATCCACAGGTTATCGTGCACGAATTTAATTATTTTCAGCTAACGGACACAAAACTGGGAATTTTGATGACGTGTTCACTAACATATGCATGCAAAAATTGCAAGTCAGGGATGTCATAATTCTTATAATAGGCAATTTTGGATATAGGATTATCATGCTATTATTTATTACTGTGTCTAATCATTAGGAATTAAATAATTACTGGTAATTTACTTCCATTTAGTAAGTATATAGAAACGAACACCGTCATTTTGTTGCGTAATATAGCAATATGGAAATGGATCAATTCAAATATGGACAGTTTTAATAAAACTTCAACTGAAAAGCATTTATCAACTCCAATAAAAACTTTATTTAGTAGACTTTTCAAATATTATTTCGCTGAATGGAATATTTTTACATATGTTTCTTCATATTAGCCAGGTTTTTTAGTGGACCATCGTGGGTCTACTTAAACGAGTTTTAATAATTATCTCAATAAAAGGCGAAGGACTTTAATATCCCTGCTACATCAAAACCCAATTGCATGTTGTAGACAGAACCATATACTTTACACAATAGCTTTTCAGCCACTAAGTATACTAGCTATAGAAAGGCATTTTTTGTCAGTTCGTAAAATGAGACTAGAAGCAAAAACTTTGCTTACAGTTACAACAAAAGAAACATAAATGAAAACTTAATTCGACAAGAAATAAAAAAAACAGTGCCAAAGTAATTTTTTATGGATTTCAGTAAAACTCAAAAATAAATTCTTGATATAAATTTGATCTTTTTTTAAACAAACAAATTTATTAAAGTACCTTAATTTGCGTGTTTTAAATTACCAATGCACAAAACAAGTTTGTTGTTTTGGAAGAGACCCGTAGGTTGGTATCTTCATAACTTCTGACGATTGTTTTGCAAAATAAGATGTCACGAAACATATGGGAAAGTAAAGGTAAATCTACCGATTATCGTGCAGGAATTTAATTATCTTCAGCTAACGGACACAAAACTGGAAATTTCGATGACGTGTTCACTAAAATATACATGCAAAAATGGCAAGTCAGGTATGTCATAATTCTTATAAGAGGCATTTTTAGATTCAGAATTATCATGCTATTATTTATTAATGTGTCTAATTATTAAAAATTAAATAATTACTGGTAATTTACTGCCATTAAGTATTTAGGCAGGAACACCGTCATTTTGTTGTGTAATATATTAAGATGAAAATGTATTAATAATAATAAGCTTTAATAAAACTTCAACTGAAAAGTATTTCACATTGAATTTCCATATACTTTTACAAATATGCGAAACAAAGATGTAAATTAATATTTTTTTTTTACTCTGGTCCAAATATGTTTGTTATATTGTGATGATATAGTTTGGCTTGCAAAAGGGGTGGGCACAACCTAACATCAACCCATTAATCAAGACGTTTTGTCGATTTTTCACTTCACTTGTATTATGTAAAGATCATATTAGTAAACGTGAAAATTCTATTAGATTAAATTTTTTATAAGAGAATAAATTTGAGATATTTTGCTTACTTCGAGATCATTTGAGACCGTTACTCGCCCCGGCCTGAACCTGGACTCAAAGTTCTGAGACCAACTTAATTCCAAAAATGCAAAACGCGATATAAACTGAGGAATACGATTAAAATAAAAATGTCACGTGAGGATATTCTTAAATATTTATACTTTTATTTCGTTTATTTTAAGAGATATCGATAAATTGAAACTCGATCATATTGTTACCACACGGAGAATTTAAGGTGGTGATTTTGGGTTTACAAGTGCCACACAACGCCTATGGATTGGTGTCATAAAATTTCAATCAGTGCATCACACCTAGTAAAACGAAGAGGTTTCCATATTTACATATCTATAATAATTCTGCAAGACCTAGACTTGATTAAAGTGAAAAGAAAATTTTTAATTTAAATCTTATTAGTATAAAGATATCTTAATGAAAAGTAGCCACAGTGACTGAATAAATTTTATCGTTGCATCCTTACCTTAAGAATTTTGGGTACGTATTTTTTCATACATTTATAAATTTTTTCAAAATGAACTTAAACTGAATTTTGTACAATTGTACTGGTCAAGCTTAAACATACGTGTACCTCATCTTCATGGTCAGACGTTAAGAGACTACAGGGATAAAAAGAATTTTTAAATTCAAGAAACATGGTTTTGAATAAACATAAAGAAATATTTTTTTCGCTGAAAGAATCCTATTTTATTCTATATTTTCTGAAATAATTGCAAAATTAACATCATTAAGAAAAAATACTTCGTTGAGTATACACAGAAAAATGTTTTGTTGGCTTGAAAAAATACTTTTTATTATTGTAAAAATCTATATTTTACATGTCCACATTATTAAAAAAGACTGTTTTAATACAATTAATGTATACCTATAAATTGAATAAAAACGTTTTCGTAATAGATTAAAAAAATTTTTGACGTAGGATTTGCGTCAACTGATAAATTAAATGCAAAAGGAAACTCCAGTGCGTAGGAACACCTGCTGTCAATACAACTGTATAATGTGTATTTAGAACAAATTTTATTTGACCCCAAAATTTTGCAAGGTAACTGCGAAAATCTAATTACCAAGAACTCGTTTATATCTGCGTGTCTAAATGTGTTACAGAGGCGGATTTATCTTATAAGAGAAGTAAGCATGATTTTTAATATGTAGGGAACCGTTATTCCCAGAAGAGTGGCGAAAAACTTAAATATAGTCATACAGGTAGCATAGTCTATTAAAAAAAACTACTATACAATCAATGTAGGGTCTAATAATTGAAAAGGGTTAGATATGTGTCAAATTTCGTAAAAAAACTTTGTAGATTTACTTATTTATCAATTTTCTTATTATCACTTGTCAAAAGACTAGCTAATGTCATATACCCGCCTTTACGCGGATGTCAAATTCACTTACAACAGGAAATACCAAGTGATATTTGCATGTCTAAATATTTTTGAAGCTGCTAATTGCTCACAATATACAGCATAATCTGGTAATGTTCATTAAGTCCATTGCAAATAGGTTTAATACTATATCTACAAAAGTAGAATCTAAAGAAAATATATTATATAATCTAGGCTAGGCTTATTTGTAATTTACTTAAGAGTTTAATTTACTCATAGTGTTAGAATAGATTATGGAAAGTAAGTATTTAAGGTTTTTATTGCCAACTCCTAAATAATATGATATTAGTATTATTTCATTCTCATTCTCATTTTGAGATGACCACTGCAGAATTTTCTTATTGAACTCTTTTCAAGAGGATGAGAGCGACCCTCAATTGGGTATTGTATGTTTACATTTATAACTAATCGAAACAAACCTGAATTAGAATTAATTAATGACTTTTGTTTGTTAGTATAGTAAGGTTAAAGTAATTCTTACTTTAAAGAAAACTTGGTGACAACTAACACTTAAAATTTTTTTTTGTGCTTAAGAGCACATTGTTGTTTCCAATATTCTGGAGAACTGGTATTTCAGACATTAAAACAATGTAATAACTCTCAACAGTTTCATTTTATTACTGTCATTAATATATCTGCATGGTCGACATCCTTATACAGATACTTGACGACAAAAAGGTGATTTTATTCACATTTAAATTAAAATTTATTATTCAAGTTTTACAATATGTATATGCTACACCCTCTAATCACTGCGTGGAGCCCTGGTCTCTGAGTGACTTATAATTCTTACAACAGTCAGGGGCGGATCCAGCCTCTCTCTTTGGGAGGGGGGCGGGGTTGATATCACAAGAGTAAAGAAAATATCGACATTACCCTCCCACTACCCCATTTGTATGAAAGATAGTACAGTATATTTTTCTGAGTTCAAAATTGTTGGAGGAATCCGCGCCAACAGTAATAGCATTAATAGGAATTTTAGTATTCCTGCCTTTAAGGAGAAGGCCCTCACCTATATATCGTGTCATAGTCTTATTAGACGAAACCAAAAACAATCTTAGAAGATCCAGAGATCTTGTTGCTTCTCAGTATCAACAAGTCATGTGGTAGTTCTGATTTCCAAGCTGCTTGAGGGCCGTAATCTCAAAAAAAAATTCGACTGACGAAACTACGTCATTTGGCAATAAAATTGATAATTAAATATTAAAAATGGCTTCGACTGAAGTGTACATTTTGTTATCCTGTCTGTTTCGATAAACCATCCAGTGTTCTAGCACTGGCACATGCCTGCACTCTAAGTTAATACAACTTAAAAAATACGACTGCACCTTTACAAAGCCCTCGATGGACACCATTTTTTCTATCCAGATAACATCTGAGCTAGAATTTAAACGTAAATTTAGATACGACTTAAAAAAGCGAATTGAATTAAATCTATATACATACAAAATTTAGAGATTCGGTTCTTGTAAATTTTCTACACAGTTTGTTAATAATTCTTATGGGTTATCCAGTCTGAAAGTGGCGCTTCCTAAGTTAACTTTTAAACGATAGCAATAACAGCAAAAATTCAAGTCAAACCAGATTATTTACAATGTTTCTGACAAAAAATTGAAGTATCAAATCTGAAAGGTGGCCGCACTATCAACAATATCATGGCAATGTTTAATTGAAAGACAGATCAAACTTTAATCAGTAATAATCATTCACTAAAGTTTTAAAAAAGAATTTGAGTTAGGTAGTAAATCAAAATCTTTATAAAGAGGAATCACGCAAGCTCATTTTTACCGATTTTTTTTTTGTCGACAATGCCCTTGCACAAAAAAATATTAACTGAAAAGTGATTCGTGCCACACCTCATTGAAGATTTTGTGAATTTTTAACACTAATTCGTTTTAAAAACTTTGAGAACTGATTGTAGGATTAATTATAAACAAACAATTCTTAAAACTGCCTCAATATTTCCTCAACCAATTATTTAATTTTCCAAAACTAGTTGGACTCTAAACTTTTGTTGAAATAAATGAACATGTAACCCCTCCTATCTACTTGAATTGTTTTTTGTAGTACGTCACATATGATATGTGACACCTGAATGTTACGATGCCAAATTGCATCATTTATACTTTTATGTAACCACTATCAACATTTTTATCAAGAAATGGTTTACCCCAGACGAATCGGGTAAAACTTTAATTATAATTTTACCGATATCAGTTTAAATAATTAAAATTTTTGCCCCACACGCTCATTTGGGGTAAACCATTTCTTGATAAAAATTTTACAAGTGGATACATGATTTAATTGTTCTCTAAAAGCTTTAAGAAATAAAACAACTTTAAATAATTATCTAATACTTTTTATTCATCTAAGTATACACTTTTAAACCAACAACTAAAATAATATAAATTTTTAAAAAGGAAAACAATCGTTACGCAAACTGGAATGCTAATGAACAAATTATTCTTTACAAGAATACCAAAAAGCAACAATAGAAATACACAAAGAGTAGAAAAAAATTACAATTTTAGAATTTCTTGCGCAGCCGCCACAATATGTTTAGCTGAAATGCCAAAGAGGTCCAAAAGGACAGCTGGTGGTCCAGACCTCGGCAATTCACCTACAGCCAAATGTTTAACAACAATATCCCTCTCTAGGGCAGCGGCGGCTAAGACAGCTTCTCCTAGTCCTCCTTCATAATAATGGTCTTCTGTAACAACGACTCTTCCACCGACCTCCTTAATATTTTTAATAATAGTTTCTTTATCCAAAGGTTTAATAGTGAAAGGATCAATTACTCTTGCGTGGATTCCACCTTTAGCGAGTTGTTTAGCGGCAGTGAGTGATTCTTCCAAAGTCACACCAGCTCCTATTAGTACAACTTGATCTTTGGGGGATGATGTAAGTACATTAGCTTTGCCCACCTGTAAGAAATAGAAAGAGATTTTTATATAGTGTATTTTTAATAAGCGAGTTTTAAAAGTTGCGTATCGCTTACTCATGTTTTAACTAATTAACTAAACCATATATAAATTAAAGCTCTGAGTAAAGGAGCTCAAATAATATCTCCGTTAGAGTGCGAAACTCTGAAAAATTAACTTGTACATCATGAAATTATTAATTCTAAAAAAAGTGGTTTATTAATAAGTAATAATAAATACTGTTTAGTGATAAGAAAATAAGTTTAGAGAAAACTAAAATAAGTGAAAAATATATAAGTTGCTTTCTACATAGCATGGTCCACAATATAAAATTTTTTACTATCGTAACTAAATGCAAATCTTAAACTGAAGTTGTTACTCAATATTTTCACAACTTCGATAAATTTATGAAGCATCTTCTAAGAATATTTAGAAATGGGCGTGCTCTAATCATAGAGAGTTAGTAAGTGAGTTTTTATACTTACAGCAAAGACTTGATCGTTGGGGTAAACCACGGTTGTAGTGGGCCTGTTAACTCTCGTAAATGTAATACCTTTGGTATTAGCAGCAAGTTCAATGGCTCTTTCAGTAGCAACAGCATCACCAGGGTAAAAAATAGTGCTTCCATTAACGGCACGGAACATAGCCAAATCTTCCAAACCCATTTGGCTGGGACCATCTTCACCTATGCTAATACCACAATGGGATCCAACAAAGTTTACATTGGTTTGGGAAATAGCACCCATACGAATCTAAAAATGATGTTATTTTGTTATACAAAAAAGCTTATGAGTAGATATCTAATTATGTTCATGAGTTCTATTATCACAGCATAACTAAAACAAGGAAATCTGTTTTTAAATCTAAGGTTAGGTTCGAGATAACAAATAACCACTATCTAAAAAATCTAGGAGCTTTTGTTTGTTGGTACAACTGTTTCTAGGAATAAAAAAACGTTAAAAACATACATGAATTCCTCTCCTGAAGATCATGTTCTTGTCACGTGAGCATGAGTTTACCATGACAGTCGGTCTACTCGAGGACTCCCGATAAGGAATGATACCTTGTTTATAGTCGATTATAATTATTTCAAGACAATTTTTAACTTATAACTGACTATCAATTATTTTAAAACTCTGAAATTGATTGTAAATTCTGACAGAAAATTCGCTACAGTCGCGTCTTATTTTGCAAACTGTTACTTTACATCGAACTTATTTACAAGCCCAACTCAGTAACCCATACGAGTGAAGCCAACAAGCAAGCAATCCAACAGCAAAATAAATGCCGTGGGAACTAAGCTTAAGGTTACACTTGAACATAGGTTAATCATCAATTTTTTTTTAAATTTGGACTAGCACATAATTTTTTTCGTTCTGATCATTATGTTTTTAGGACATTTACATGATTCCACGTGCAGCACAGGAAGTTCCTTATACCATTTTTGAACAAAAATATTTTATATTTGATTTCACATGAAAATATAAAATACGAATAAAAACAACACGAAGAAACGTTCGCAGTAAAGTTAGGTTTAATCTAATAGAAATCCGCATAGAAAACTTGCCTTTGGCGGGAAAGTTTTTGTCGTATCTGGTTAACATGAAAAAATCTGTTTTGGTATTCTGCCTAATTTTCAATTTTTCCCAGTGTAATAGAGCAGGTCGCGAGGCAAGCAATGTTAGAAATTTGGTTTTGGCAGGAACGCCTTTTGTTACATCGGTAAGACGAAATAATCTCTGCCATACTATTTTATTTATTTTATTGCCATTACATTCATAAAAGATTCTTCATTGATATATTAAAAAATTACTACGCGGCGATGTTAGAGTACTACGTAGTACAAGGTCGAAGTAAATTGAATGAATTTTCATTGATAAGTATAAACAAAAATGGTTGTTCCTGGGGTTGGCATGGTAACGACGAAGTATATCGTTTATCCGTTCGGTAAATATCGGGTAATTCAAAATGGCTTTCTGGAAAACGTTGTTGACATACAGGTGTTTGTTGCTCCCAATCACTTTTACTTTTTTTTTTGTTTAAGTGTTACAAAATGTAGTGAAAAGATAAAAAAAAGCTCCATAGTATATTTGTTTAAGACTTTACCTGTTATAGTAGATTGTAGCACCTGATAGACTTTGAAAACTTACTGGTGTAACCAGTAGAAAAATTTTCAAAACTACTTTAAAATACTGTCTGCATAATATTGCAAAATTAGTTGGTTTCCTATTGAATCCAGAATTATTCCATGACTTTTTAAATTTGGTAAGATTAAATTATTGGATCTTTTTAAATAATTATGTGCAATATATTTCTTTAAATTAAGCATGGTTCAAATTGTAATTAGGAAATGTTTAACACAGTTTAACAAATATGGTACAGGGAATGTTAGAACCTGCAGCCGAAGATTGTACACCTACCTGTATAAAAAGAAATCTCAAGTTTAGCTGTATTATAGTTTTTCTTGATTTACATTAACTAATATTCGCAAACCATGCATTTAACTTGGAGGTATTTTAGACCAATTTGAACCTTCCAGCTGTTTTAATTTCTAGTTACTTAAATTTTTTTTTGTAATTATTTAATATGTACTCATAACAAATATGATGATGACCACATGGTGATGCTATATTCAAAATTTTTGAAAACGGTAATTAATAACTTCAGTAGAAAAAATATTTATTAACTTTATGGATATTAATAAAACATTTACCTGATCAAAGGCTCTAGTTAAAAAGCAGGCAAATGTAGAGACGAAGGGTACGGTTCTGTCTCTACAAGCTGCTCCGATGGCAGTGCCAACTAAACTTTGTTCAGCAATAAAACATTCAATGTATCTTGAGGCATCAAACTTTTTAAGATTTTCTGAGAATGTTGAGTTTTTCATGTCACCATCTAACGCAATAACTCTGGGATTACTTTGGGCAATTTTAACTAAAGCAGTACCTGGTAACAGAAAATTAGAAGTATTTAGAAATGGTTTTATTTGTAGGAACATTGGATGTGTTTTGAGTTGTATTTTTCTAGCCTAGAAAAATGCTAGCGTTATGTCATGAAGTCATTTTGCAAAATTGACCAGAACTCGGCCTTTTACTTGAATTGTAATTTAGTAGATGTAAGGAAATAAAAATATTTGAGGAGTGTGTAAAAGGATCATCATGATTTAAAAAAACATGTTAAAAATGTGTTTTTTACATATTATGATTTTAACTTCAAATAAGTTGTATCAGCACATTTTGGATATTTCTGAATAAGGATACACATGTAACACATGACATTACAGTTAAAAATTGGTTTTAGTGCTAGAGCAAAATATCTAAAAACTAAATTATTTTCCTTGTTATTTTAGTGATGAAATAGGTATACATGTTTCAAGGATATGACCTTTTTATAAGTTCAGTAACTATTGCTAATAAACTATTATAAAAATTACCATATGCGACTCGAGTAGCAATTTTTTCACCAATTTTGTAATTGGGTGGAGAGCTGAGTTTAATATTAGAAATATCAACTTCTGGGGCATCGTCTTTAAGAGGTTTTTGTGGATGAATCTGTAGAGGACCTGGATTCTTAATAAGTGTATTTAAATGTTCGACTACACGTTCTGATTCAGCACCCAATGGCTTGCCATGCCAGTTATCTAAATCTTCAATCTAAAATGAATGAAACATTATTTTTTAATATACAACAATACAGTAATTATTTAATAATTTCTTTATTTATATTTTATATTAAGGTAACACATTACACGCGCATTCACCACTTTTTATTTGGATAATATTGTGATTATTTTTCTGAAATTGAGGAAGACAGCGATATTATTGATAACACTACATAAAATAGATACTGCAAACGGTCAAGATAGAATAGTTACTTTTAAAAATAGTTAATTAGCGATAGAATCAGCTTGAATATGGGAAAATAAAAATATATTCAAATATAATAAAATAGTGAATGCAAGGTTCAGGAGTACTTTCTTAAAAGGCCCAGTGTAGTGTTCAACCCTTACTACTCTTAGTGACATATAATTTACCTTAGGGAAGTTTTTGCCTTTAAGAGTCTTAGCAACAATAGCAGTTGGCTTTCCTTTTGTATTCGCAGCTGTATGGAATGCTTTCACCAATTCTTCTATATCATGTCCATCAACAATAATGGCTTGCATTCCAAATGCCTCTAGCCTCTTTCTGTAATTTTCAACATCGTGACCCATAGAAGTTTCTTGGGATTGACCAAGACGGTTTACATCAAAAATGACACATAAGTTATCAAGCTTATAGTAGCTTGCGAAGTGAACTGATTCCCAGATTGAACCTTCTGCGCTCTCACCATCTCCAACTAAGCAATATACTCTACAATAAAAAAATTCTATTATTTTAAAATCAGGATGTAACCTATTCAGAGGAGTTTTAGATAGTCTCAGTTAAGTTCAAATTTATTATAAACGAAAAACAGGAATATTTCCAAAAGTAATATCTGTTTGAAAAAGTAACATCGTTCCTTACCTGTAGCTTGCTTTGTCAAAATTTTTGCCAACATATGCCATACCACCAGCAATAGCGAGCCCCTGACCCAATGATCCAGTTCCCACGTCAATGAAGTTCAATCTAGGTGTTGGGTGTCCTTCAAGATCGGATGTTATTTTTCTTAAATTTTGAAGGTCCGCTACTGGGAAAAGACCAGCTTCTGCCCAGGCGGCGTACAAGGCAGGAGCAGCATGCCCCTTTGAAAGGACAAATCTGTCACTTGAAGGGTCTTTGGGAGCTGAAAGTTTGTAACGCATTGTGTTGAAGAATAAGACAGAGAGAATTTCGGCGATTGAAGAACATGATGTTGGATGTCTGAAAAAAAAATTGGAATTAGCTACGTAGAAACTAGTTTTAAATATCATGGTATAAATTAAAAATATTAAAATAGTTTATATAATATGTTCATAAGAAATATGTTTGTTTGTTACTATGCTTTATAAATGTTGGCATAAGCATAATCTGAATAAAAAAAACAATCAGAATAATTAATCGGTTTTTAATGTACACTGTATTTATTTCCAAAAACATTTTTACGTCAATACGACATATATACATACAAAGTTAAATATGACGATGAAATAAATAAATTTAAAACAGTTATGTAGATTTTTTTAGAGACTTTGTGAATGAAAATATTTTCAAATCGTATTTCACTTTGGTAATTGTCAGTTTGTTATTTAAACCTATTTTTCAATTTAGATAAAAGATTGTGTTCAAGCATCAAATTATAGTTTTCATTTTAGTTCATATGTTCCGTAGTTGTAAAAATTTTTATACTATTAATTATAATACAACCAGGTAACAAATTGTCCTGAAGCCAGATTTGTTTAAGTCCACCCTAAGCTAGTCTATTTTCAATTGCCAGTGATTGGTACAATCTATAAGTTATATGCTGTTCAGTATTGCATTTAATAATAAAAAATTGCTGAATTTATTAAGTTACAAGTCTAACAATATATTGTAGTTAGCTTATACCCCGTTTCGAAAATGGTTCACCCCTAAAACTGACTGGTAACACCAGACAGGTGATGGCTAGACAATAAACTCAACAATCTAGAGTATTTTATCCCCTTTAAAAATGCATAAGGGATGTCGGAGGGTTTGCCTATTTCATATTGTGTACTACCTACCCCAATGTGTTTAATGTGGCGTTATAATTACTGTCACACACACTCGATATGACTGCATAGTTTTTTGATAGAGCGGTTTTTGAATTTAGGGGTGAAAAAGAAATGAAACAATTAAAAATCTAATGGTAGATCTTTTTAATATTTACAATTTAAGTGGATAATAAGGTATTTTGAAGGAAAATAGCCAAGTTCCAAGTAGTTATTTCCGGGATGTTATTTTGTTTAGCTATTAGCTTATAGCATGTCTTTTTATAGAAACCCAGATAAATTATTAACTAAAATTTCATAATTCATTTCAGATTGAAGAAATTTGTCCAAAAATTTAATTTGTAAATCTGGATACTCGTGAAAAAATGTCAATGTATACTTGTATTTTTTTTTTGGATGTCATCTCATTATCTTTTTCCAAAAATCAGTCTGTCCATTATTTAACATTCAATTTTAAGAGAAAAGGGTAAAGTGAATTATGGAATTGCTATCAGAATTAAAATTTTATGGTTGTCGAACATCTGGCATCAAGGCGCGAATTTGCCCGTCATGTTTAAAGCTCATTAGGTTTTACTTCGGCTTGATTCTTAGGGTTTTCTGCTATTTTAATAAATGCGATATATAATTTTTCCCGAAATATGCTATATTTCAAAATGGGCAAATATGTTTTAGTGAAAATGGCAAAATTTAAAGGAATATGTCAGAAAATACGATGTGAGAGCAGGGGCGGATCCAGCCCCTCTCTTTGGGAGGGGGGGGGGCGGGGCGGTGATATCACAATACATTATGGCATGCGAAAGCAAGTTATCGACGGGGGGGGGGGGGGGGAGACATCAGTAACATTCCTATTTGTAGTGTCAAAGGCAGTGCGTTTTATTTTAGTGTGTACCACTCTTTAATTTTATATACCTTTAATTTCACTTGTTATAATCATTTTTACGATTATAAATTAAGTGAATATTTGTCGTAAAAGTGTTGACATAATCATATTCATCTAGTTAAAAAAAGCTGTTAGGATGAATTGACTACATACATATATTGTTGACTTAGTATCAGCTTATCGTAAGTATTATGAAATATTATCTATACCTCGATCATACCTTTTTTAAAAGAAGTTGGTTTTTAAGTATTTTTATACGCAACAAAAGTTTACAATACTGGAAAGAATAATTCAGTTTTTTCGCAGGCATATGTAAAAATTTTATTCGCAATGAAGAACAAGTACACTCTTAAGTGAAAGCATGGACTATGTTTTAAACAAAGTGCTACAACTATAAATGTAAGTGGCCAGTAAAAGTCATGGCAAAGTGGTTAAAAATAGGAAATAGGTTAAATTACTTACACGTCGCAAATTGTCCTAGTTATTTCTGTACAGGGAATGCATACTTGATATGAAAATAAAAGAAAAGAAAAAAAAAGAATATTTATTTATCAAATCTACACACAAATAAAATAAATTTTACCTACAAAAATAATGTTACAAAAGTGGCATACTCAAAAACTGAAAAATGGATAGGTTTTAAATAACTCTATATAATTATTTAGATCCTAGTTGGATAGCTGTTTAATGTTAGCACCTCTCTACAACTTTGCGACAACTAGTTAATATTGGGGTGTGCAGCAAGTGAATGAGTACTCTTTAAAGTTAATCCAAGCTTTCGAAAATCTTTATTACCATTTTCATCTTCAGGGAGACTACAATAATTACAAAAAAAAAAGGAAATTAGCGAGATAATTTCCCCAATAATTTTAAATAACTTACATCTTCATTTGAGATTGTTCACTAAGATGTTAAAAGGTTGTATGGCCATGTACATTTACAAAAGAGATTAATAATTTCAGCATGGCTGACCATTTACTGCATAATTACCCTTAATTGCAATTTCACCCTAACAAAACTTAAAAATAATTACTTAAGGTTGGCAACCCTACTGACAGCTGACAATTTTCCTAACCTCATAATTCAAATTCATTTTATAATACATGTGACTCGGGAAGGAACTAACAAAATGGTTCCTCCTGTTTTATTTTTTATTTTAAATTTTAAAGTCAATTTTAAGTACTAAGTTGTTGTAATTTGGTCTGTGACCCTAGTTTTTAATCTCTTTTGTAAACGTACATTGTCATAAAATCTTTTAACATATTAGCGAACAACCTCAAATAAAAATTCAAGTTACTTAAAATTATTGGGGAAAAGTATCTCACTAATTTCCCTTTTTTTGTAACTATTGTAGTCTCCGTGAAGATGAAAATGATAATAAAGATTTTTAAAAGCTGGTTAACTTTAAAGAGTACTCTTTCACTTACTGCACACCCCAATATTAACTAGTAATTAACGTGTGATTTTAAAATAAAATAGGAAATTCTCGGCTATGCGGACAAAGACCGTTGATAAATATTAATCTCATGTTAAAAAGTGCGGAGAATTCCAAGATCATGGAAAAAAAGTGACAACAGCGCTATTTCGTCCTAGTATGGAACTCATCAGGCCATTGCATTCGGTACAAACCATGATCTCGCATTTACGTCCTATAAACCGATTTCACGGTAGAAAAATAGTAAATAACATACAGTGGCGACATCTTAATGGCTCACTTAATAACACAAGAACAACACAAACCAACACGTTTCGTGTGTCGAGTTTTAATATATTCCTTTTTTTAATTTACCATTGTGCCACCATATGGCGGTTTGATGCAACATTGTTGTATATATAGCCACACGTTTTGCTCTAGTTAGGAATCGAGAGCACTACTTCAGATTGCAAGAAACTATCAGAAAAAGGTGGAAACTTTTCCTGTTGGTAGCGTACCGCCATCTATAGGCCGGTTTCGAACTGTTGCTTCTTGTTAGTACAAAGCAGCCAAGTAAACCGCACCACAAGAAAAGTGAGTATTTTAAACGGCTAATGTACAATAGTACTCTAACTTCAAGATGACACACATGATCATCTTTATTCTGTTATTTTACGAAATATAATGTTTGTTCGTGAATTATTGTTTCAAGCTATACCTTCTAACGAAGGTAAAATAAATTACCGAAACGTTAATCTTTAAAAAAATGTTAAATATAGAAAATATAACACCCCTATCACATTTCTCAAGAAACACAAAACAATATATATATATATATATATATATATATATATATATATATATATATATATATATATATATATATATATACACACACATACATACATACATATATTAAATTAGAATTATTATTAATTGTTTATCCTTGTATAATCAATTTACCCTTAATATTTTTTGCTTATTTTAAAAAACTATGGTAACCAATTTTAATTACTTCTTGCTTCAAAAATGGCCACACGTCCCGCTGATTTAATTAACCTGATTATTTTTAGCTTGGGATATTATATTTTCATAAAGCTAATATTCAATACTTTAGAGTATACTTCACTTTAGATTAGACCCTCATCATTCAGTTGAGTAAATATTACATACGCATCATATGCTAATTTGTCCCGTTAGAGGATCAGTATTTTGAATCTTGCATGAGTTTTTCTTAGCACGAAATGTTTCCCAAATTGGAGACCTAATTGATATTTTATGGAAACGGCAAAAAATATTGTTTCCCGCTAATTTGTTTAATATTCAAAGTGTACAAAATTAATATACTTTTGAGGAACAAGAAGTCAGAAAACTATTTTGAAGAAGATGTAGCCAAAAATAATGGAAATGGATTATTTTTAATTCTAGTATCTATAAGTACTTGTTAATAGGTAATACACAGTGGCGTACTCATGTGGGGGGCGATCGTTTCTGTTGATCAGCGCCCCCACGCCCACGTTTTTTATAACATCCTCCTATGTGCAATTTTTTTAAAGTTTAGCTATAAGTACCCATTGTTATTTGTTTAAAATACGTTAAATATAAATCTGACTTACAATGTATTAATAAAAAGGAAATGCGTCTCGATTTATGAGATCTATTTATTTTTTATTTTATTACAAAACGAGTAACTTTCAAAAATTTCCAAAAATTGCTTAAAATGACCACCATCTTTTTCAATGCAAAGTTCGCACCTACGGACGACAGATTCTGCAGCTGCACGGCACTCTGCTGGTGTGATTTCTCGGGTTGCTTGAACCATCCTTTCCCGAAGAGTACCTTTGCCGTTGATGGCTCAGCATAAACTTTGGTTTTCATTGTACCCCATAAAAAAATCCAAAGGAGTTAAGTCAGGAGAGTGCGCAGGCCACGGAAAGGAGCTGTCTTGACCGCGACCTATCTATCTTTCCGGAAAATACTGGTGCAGCCATCGTCGGACTGGTAGAGTGTAATGAGCAGGACATCCATCTAACTGGAATCATGTGTTTGCTCTATCAATTATAGACATGTCATCTAAGACTGCTTCAAATTCATTTTCTAAAAAATGAAGGAAAGCTGGACCATTTAATCGTGGAGGCAGAAAATATGGACCGATGAGTGTGTCCGCGCATAATGCCACCCAATCCACGAAAATTCATGTTGAAAATTGCTGACTTTTATACCACGAGGATTTTCGATAACAAAAATACCAGCCCGGGTAAAAGTTGCTTCGTCAGTCCAAATCACCCTCCGAGAGTAGGAAGCATTATTTCTTATTTGCCCCAGAAACCTTTCGGAAAATTCACTTCTTCGTGGCAAGCAGGGGCGGATCCAGCCTCTCTCTTTGGGGGGGGGCGGTGATATCAAAGAAGTACAGGTTGACAAGAAAAACAAGTTGTCAACGGGGGGGGGGGGGTGCAAACAGCATACTCATTCCTAATATAAACGGCAGAATGGGTTCTATTTTCCTAAACTCAAAGCTCTTGAGAGGGGGGGGGGCGATCGTAAGCATACACATTCCTATACTCTATTCAAGAACTAGAGAGAGTAATAAAACTGTTACCGAAACCTCCAACGTACCTGCTCCAGTGCCGCAGGTAACTGGGAACTGCCGTAAATCTAATTATATTTCATTACATTTAAATACATTTTATAAATTTACTGCAACATAAAATTTCTGATAGTTTACTTTGATTTATGTCAGTGAGCCAAGTACCCCTTACAGTTTGTTCTTAGTGATTTATCTTGTTTATCCTTGTTTTTATATATTATTTGAGATTAGTGAGATATCCAAAAGATATGGCTTTCACCTCTATATTTATTAAAATATCGTTAAACCAGGGCATTTTTTCCTCAACGAAAAACTTATTACGATGAATGTGTATGATGCCTTAAGATATCAATATCTAGATAATAATGTTAAAAGCTCTGTTAAGATGTGTTCCAACATGACAGGAGTCAGAAAATCTACTATGTACCGAATACTGAAGGAGAAAAAACGTCTGGAATTGTTTGTATTCCCAAGCCACATTCGATCACAGGCAGACGAAAAACCTCGTTGGAAGAAGAGATGAAAACTGCAATTAAAGGGGTTGTATATACATTTTATTATGAGAAGCAGATCCCAACCGTCTACCAAATTCTAACTAAAATCAATGAAGATCGCGATTTACCTGAAATTAAAAGAACTGATCTCTGGAAATTGCTCAGAGAACTTAATTTTTGCTGGGAAAAACCAGATAGAAAATCTGTTCCTATAAATCGTCCGGAAACTGTCCGTTGGAGAAGTAAATATATCTCTCAAGTAAAAGGTAGAGTTGCTATAAATAACACAATTAGTAATTTAACTAAACTTTTGAAAGATTTTTTTGAATAAAGTTACTGCGGAAAATTGGGAAAAATCCATATAATAAAAGAATAAAACAAAATGTGAGAACTTGATCTCATGATCGGTGAGATAGAGGAACCAATTATAATTAATTTGAGCGAAGATAGTATCACTGACTGTGATTAGGAATAAGATACGTAATGTTTACTAGTGTAAACACAATTTATTATTTGAATTTTCGTTTTTGTTGTATTTTATTGTTTAATGTTGTTTATATGTTTTTTTATTTTTTTATATATTTTTATTTTAGTGTGTCCCACTCTTTAATTGTATATATATTTAATTCCAATTAGCCGTAAGTTTTTAATTATTTTATTATTATATTTGTCTTTTTCTGTAGAATTAACATGTTCATCTTATTTTTTTTGGGCTATCGTATTTCCATATAATAAAGTAAATTAAATTAAAATATCAGTACAATAGAAATAAAAATAAGTAGGTCTAATTTTAATTACAATATATAAAAAGTAATTACATTTGAATCTCTTTTTAGTGCTTACTTGTAATTCTGCACATGGTTAAGAAATAAATAAACTGAAACATCCTAAAAATATTTTTAATTAATAATAAAATGACCGATAGCCCCAAAAAAATTTTAATATTATATGGACGAATTTATTTTTTCATATATGTTTAACTTTTTGTATTTTTAATAATGGATATTTTGTAAGTATTTAAATAATTTCGAATTTTTTGAGAGAATAAGGCTACGTTTTAGTCCATTATTATAGACCGGTATTTTTGGGTATAAAATTTCTAACCCATTCTTATAAAAAATATATATGTCTAACTGATTTTGCTAAAGACACCGGACTAAAGAACACAGGTAGTTTGCGAAGAGAAAAAATGATTTATTACTCTCTCTAGTTCTTAAATAAACTGTAGCATAAGAGGAAAAATCGGATCCATTTTCCTAAACTCAAGGCTCTTGGGGGGGGCGATCGCCCCCACCGCCCCCCCCTTGGATCCGCGCCTGGTGGCAAGTCATAGTTAGCAAATTCTGAATTTTCTACAGATGATGTGCGTGTTGCCCATCTGTTATCAAAGTCCTGTTCACAGGGCTCCGCTTATATTCTAATTGTAAAGAAGATCTCCGCGTGCTACTGGAAGGCATTTCGTCAAATTGCTCCAAGATATTTTGAGTTCTTCGTTCATTTTGACGGGGTGCGAAACTTCCATGTGCTCGAGATTGCAATACGGTTAATTCTGTTTCTCTTAGACGTTGAAAAGTAGTGGCAACCACTGATCGGTCAGGCAATATCCTTAGAGGAAATGTACGGGCATACTCATCTACTGAAGCGCGTGCATTACCATCACAGTACCCGTAAACAAACACAATATCCACATATTAAGCTATATTGTAAATACTTGGCATCAGAGATCAACAAATCTGGGACATGCTCCAAGATGAAATGAAAAAGAAATTGTGTGAAAAACTTCAACAAAAAGTTGAGTCGCAAAAGCGAATGGGACAGAAACACCATTGAAAAACTCAATAAGAAATCCATTATATGGTATACAGATGGCTCCAAAAGAACGGAGGGAACTGGAATAGGAGTGTATGGACCCGGCACCAGACTCTACGAAAGCTTGGGTAAATCACCAAGCATTTTCCAGGCAGAAATGTCATTAGGAGGTGTATTCAATTCAACAAAGAAAAAAAATTATTACGGCCAAGAGATTATCATTATGTCGGATAGTCAAGCGGCAATCAGTGCGCTGAGCTCTCAAGTTATCAGCTCCAAGATGGTCTGGGAATGATATAGTAGACAGGCTCGCGAGGAAAGGGGCGGAGACACCATTTCTGGGACCGGGACCTTTCTGTGGAATCAGTAGCAGCGTAATGCCGGAAGAACTAAAGATAGAAGAAGAAAGCAGGAGATCCAATTATTCTTAGGAACTACGCCCAGTAGAGATTCAAGTAAAATCAACTCAGAGTTCTGACAGGGGTCCTGATGGGGCATTACCACCTGAAGGGACACCTCAAGAAACTGGTAGAAGGAGAAGAGTGCAGATTCTGTGAGGAGGAGGACAAAACTTCTATTCATATCTTTTCAGAATGTAGTCCTTTAGAAAACCCTGGGATGCGGTTCTTGAAAACACACTAAATCGAAGAAGGGGATCTACCTACCTTGAAACCCTTCAATATCCTAAGGTTCCTGGAGGACCTGCTATAGCCGATAAGGTAACTCTTGCGAGTTGACAGCGTTGGGGGGTACAATATATCTACCAGGTCGTAGTGTACAGACTCAATATCTACGCACATACATACATACAAATACTTGGCATGATGACTCGGCAGATTAAGCATAAACACACTTAAAATGCATTAAAATTTGAATCAAGAATTTAACATGTCATAGGCTGTAAAACTTGGACACAAACAAACCCTAAATTATTGTTTCCGACATTGTGCCCGGCTACTTTTGTTCACTTTTTCCCTATTACATGCAGGAAAACGATTTTAAAATTTTTTCTCAAAAACAAAGCGAGATGCGAAAAAAATTTAAATGACAAAAAGATCGATTTTTAATTGCTACATCTAAAAAAAAAATACATACAAAAAACAGTGGCATATGATGATTTTTTTTATAAATATCAATTAGATTACCCTGTGGAACGCTACTGAAATTAATGATTTTATTTTAATCAGATTAAAAGAAGCTCCTTATTAACGCAAATAAGCATGCCAAGTTTTATCAAAATCAGCTAAAAGGTTTTTGAGTAATCCATAAAAAACTATTTTTTTCTAAAAAATTTGACACCCTGTATCGCGAAAACGAACCAAGTTAGGACACATGTTTATAGAAATAAAAAATCTTACTCTTACCTAAAAGATAGATCTTAAATGTTTGGCGGTTTAACTCGGTTTCACCCTATATATTATATCATATAATAGGTTGACTATGGCTGAGGACAGATCGTCAAACATAGCTTTACCAAATATTGAAAGAGACTATGCAACTCAGGGGCGGATCCAGCCTCTCTCTTTGGGGGGGGGCGGTGACATCACAAAAGTACATTATGGCAAGCGAAAGCAAGTTGTTGACGGGGGGGGGGGGACCGGAGACATTCCCATTTCTTGTGTAAATGGCAGGGTCGTACCTATTTTTCTGAATTTGAAGCTCTTGGAGAGGAGGGGATGCCAGCAACATACACATTCCTAGTATAAGAGGCAGAATCGGGTCTATTTTCCTGAACTCAAAGCTATTGGGGAGCGGCTATCGCAAGAAAAACAAGTTGTCAACGGTGAGGGAGTGTCAGCAGCATACACATTCCTAATATAAAAGGCAATATCGGTTCTATTTTCCTGAACTCAGAGCTCTTGGGAAAGGGGGGGGGGGGGAGGGCGATCGCAAGCATACACATTCCTATACTCTATTCAAGAACTAAAGAGAGTAATAAACCTGTTACCAAAATCCCCCACTTACTTGCTCCAGTACCGCAGGTAACGGAGGACTGCCGTAAATCTAATTTTATTTAAATATTATAAGCTTTTATAAATTTACTGCAATAATAAAATTTCTGTTCATTTTTATTTCTGCCAGTGAGGAAAGTACACCGTACAGTGTGTCCTTAGTGATTTATCTTGTTTGTGCTTGTTTTTATATATTATTTGAGACTAGTAAGATACCAAAAAAATATGGCCTCCACTTCTATATTTATTCCAAAATCGTTAAACCAAGGCATTTTTCCTCAATGAAAAACTTATTACGATGAATGCTTATGATGCCCTAAGATATCAATATCTAGATAATAATGTTAAAAGCTCTGTTGAGATGTGTTCCAACATAACAGGAAAATCTATTATGTACCGAATACTGAAGGAGAAAAAACGACTGGAATGTTTCGTACTCCCCCATTCGATCACAGGCAGATGAAAAACCTCGTTGGAAGAAGAGATGAAAACTGCAATAAAAGGAGTTGTACATACATTTTATTATGAGAAGCAGATCCCAACCGTCAACAAAATTTTTACTAAAATCAATGAAGATCGGGATTTACCTTAAATTAAAAGAACTGAGCTCTAGAAATTGCTCAGAGAACTTAATTTTTGATGGAAAAAAACCAGATAGGAAATCTGTTCTTATAGATCGTCCAGAAACTGTCCGTTGGAGAAGGAAATATCTCTCTCAAGTAAAAGGCAGAGTTGCTAGAAATAATACAATGTACAAAATTAGTAATTTAACTGAACTTTTGAAAGATTTTTTTGAACAAAGTTACTGCGGAAAATTGGGAAAAATCCATATAATAAAAGAATAAAACAAAATGTGGAAACTCAATTAATTGAGCGACGATAGCTTCACTGAATTTGATTACGAATTAGATACGTAATGTTTACCAGTGTAAATACAATTTGTTTTTGTTGCATTTTATTGTTTAATGTTGTTTATATATTCTTTTTATATATTTTTATTTTAGTGTACCCCATTCTTTAATTTTATATATGTTTAATTCCAATTAGCCGTAATTTCTTTATTATTTTATTATTATATTTGTGTCTTTTTCTTAAGCGTGTAGAATTAACACGTTTATTTTATTTTTTTAAGCCTATCGGATATTTCATATAATAAAGGAAATTAAATTAAGATGCCAGTGCAATAGAAATAAAAATAAGTAGATCTAATTTTAACTGTAACATATAAAAATTAATTACATTCGAATTCCTTTTTAGTGTTTAATTTAAGAAATAAATAAACTGAAACGTCAAATTTCCTAAAAATGTTTATAATTAATAATAAAATGACCGAGAGCCCCCAAAAAATTTTTTAATATTATATGGACGAATTTATTTTTTTATATATATTTAACTTCTTTTCTTTTTGACAATGAGTATTTTGTAAGTATTTAAATTGTAACTTCGAATTTTTTGAAAGAATAAGGCTACGTTTTAGTCTGAATGTGCCTAAAACGGTTTTTATGCCAAAATTAAAAATAATAAAATTACAGTTGTGATTTGTGTTAAATATGTCAAAATTATCTATATTTTGTACTGTATGTGAATTATTAAGAAATCATAAGAAATAAAATAATAACATAAAAACTTTTTATTTTAAATTTATTAACGAAATAATATTCTATACCATAAATACTTAGTTATAAAATAAACCTCTTTCCGACGCCTATGACAAGGATTAAAATCCTTTTTAACACTTCCAAATGTCTATTGTTATCCAACCCAAATAATCCATTAATATAGACCGGTATTTTTGATTATAAAATTTCGAACCTATTCTTAGGAAAAATATATATAACAGATTTTGCCAAAGACACCGAACTAAAGAACACAGGTAGTTTGCGAAGGAAAAAAGGTAAAAAATAATTTATTACTCTCTCTAGTCCTTGAATTAACTATAGTATAAGAGGTAAAATCGGGTATATTTTCCTGAACTCAAAGCTCTTGGGGGGGGCGATCGCCCCCACCGCCCCCCCCTTGGATCCGCGCCTGATGCAACTAATATTGATTTACACTCTGTGATAGATAAATTTAAAACCATAAAAAGTAGTAATCATATTTTACCTATTTTGTATTGCGTTTAGAGTATGAGTTTTTTTGGTGGAATGGTGGCAGTGTTTTCTGTCAGTATTTTAAAACAAATTATCCACCGGTTTAGGTAATATTGCATTTATAATATGCAGACAGTGTTTTTTCATTATAATCAAAAATAACCTGTGAGTAACTTGTATTTAGAAATAAATTTTTTAACCAATAATATAGAAGTTTTATTAATAACTAGCAGTCACCCATCATGGCTTCGCCCGCCCTCAAGACCTCTGGGGACTTTAAGAAACAAGGCCAATGAAATTGTATGGAACCCCATGTTTTTTCGTGCATACGCTTCGACGGAAATAAACCAGATACAGTTAATTATCTCATGCAATTTATCAATGATGCGATAAAATCAAGGATCAATTTCATTGTGAATATTTCAAAGAACATTAATTAACGAAAATAATGCATATTGAATCATGAAAATCGAATCACTCTCTAGCCAAATTGCGAATTGATTAAAAATATGCTAATAGAGTCTGATTTTTACGATTATTTTTGTCAATCAATGCACTTTTTAAATATACCCATTATGAAGAATTATTCTAGTTTTTTTATAACGTCTGATTAACCATATAATTAATTATATGTTGTATATTTATGGAATATTTCATTGGACCAAATTTAGTATGTTTCTCTGAATACCAAAAAACGTTCGATTAGCGTCATTCGAAATTCATTATAGTCATTAATTAATTAACTTTTCAAATCTTCACTTCATTATACGTTATTTAACTTCGATCATACCCTAGATTTAAACAACAATAGAGTTGTTTGAAGGCTGTTTATGGTCGGTGGGGGAGACGCTTTTTTGATGTTTGACAGACATAAACATGTTTACTTATCTTGTCTTTTAGTTTAATTGCTTATCGTGACTTCTTTCGGTGTTTTTAAATGTTACAAATTATTATAAATCCGAAGTTTACAATTAATATTAACAAAAAGAGGATTTAAAAACTTATTTTTATTGGTAAATATTGTTTACGTACTGAAAATAACAATAATAAAAATTTAGGCAACCATACATTCATACTTTATGTATTCAGAATTAACGTACCGATTATCATATGATACTTGTTTAAAAAATGCAATTACAAAAGGATAGCATAAAATCGGTATGTGTGTACCAAGAAGTTAAATATCTACTGTTTATCAACACTTTTCAAATATAAATAAAAATATTATTACGTTATTCAGCGTTCAAACAACCGGGCCTTAGTTCTGACGTTATGCTACTTCTACAGGGGTATGTTCGAAGTTATTTAAGATTATTGAAAAATCGCACAATACACGTATTTAGTTGTTGATGTGTCAGCGAATCACGACAAGATTGCTTATAAGTATAAATAGATTACAATGGTTTTAAAAAATATAGAGTGCCCCTAAATGTTTTTCTCCCCGTCGGAAAGTAATACAAATAAACCCACAAGAGATTGGTATATAACAGAATGCCATCTCTACGTCTCCAATACATGATAATAAATGAGATTCGACTAATGTGGGATGAACATTTGGCTTGGTCTTGAAATGTTTATTTTAGACAAAAGGAGGCAATTTTGCGATTTCATGCTAAGCCAGCATATTTTATCGTCATTTATTTTCTACTTTATTTGACAATGCAATGACTGGTCAACTTTTTTTTCCCTATACTTGATGAATAGATAATGACACTTAATATGTGTATATTTTTCATATTATGTATCACCCAGTGGCGTAGCGTCAATTTCTGCCACCCGGGGCAGATGCAAAAGGACCTCACTCAGAGCTTATGGAAATGCGATTTCCGTTAAAATAGCTGGTATTGCAGTATGTTGTATTTTGGTCCCCTGCTTAAAAATGTCAATGCGCACTAAGCCCGAAATACCCAGGTAAACTGAAAATAATAATTAGGTCGACATTTTATCTATGAGATATCAATAAATCTCACTAGGGTTTTTGGGGTTGCTGATTCTGAATTTGAGATCAGTTAACCTCCATCATGCCAGAGTCAAGGTTACTTGAAAGTCAAATCAAGACGAGTCGTTGAAATAACCTGAAAATAATTAATGTTTTTTGAGTCGCTGATTTCAATTATGTCATTTTCTTGACCCTACAAGGTCACCTGGAAGTAATTTCAAGATCATTTCAGGGTCAAAGTTGAAAAACCGTCGTATAAATCTGAAAAAATTCATGTATAGGTTTCCGGGGTAGATGAGAATAAAATCTTTTCTTCAAAAAAGTTGAACCGCTTAATCACAATGCTCGTCGAATACGTGATAGTTTAAATGAGCAGTTAGTGGGTACAAATGATTCGATCTAGGGCCAGCTTGGTCATCAGATTTAACGCCCCCAGACTTTTCTTTGGGGATTTCAAAAAAAATTATAAAATCAAAAGCAACAATATTAATAAACTGAAAATAAACTTAAGGAAGGAAAGTGACACATATGCTTATTTGTAATGCTCCTTAGAGCATTGAAAAAGATTGCAGGAAGTTTTAAGAAAACAATACATTACAGTTCAACATAAAAAATTAAATAGTTGGGTATTTTCTAAGATTTTAGGAAAATATATTACTTATAGTTATCTAGTTTTTAATTAATGTCTAATTTCAGAATATGTTAACCTTGTTTTATAAAATATTAAATAAATTTTCATAAAGCATCATTTTTTTATGTAACTTCTTAAACCTATAAAAAATAGCTTTATTTGAAATAAAGCCTCCCAGTGTTATATAAATATAAATCGTATGATATCATTGAAAAGGTAATTAAACTACCCAAATAATACACAAGGTGTTCCACATAAAAAAGACTTTGTGTCGTATTTTAAAAATTGTAAATGCGAGAGTAAATATACGTACGACATTGGAAAAATCTACAAAAACTAGCTTAAAAACTTTTTTGCTAACTTTAATAACAACCCGGAAAATGTCCAAATTTATTTATTATATCAATAATCCGCACTTTTGTTAGGTTAGAAATGCGGTTCGTACTTCCCTTACTTGTTAAGAATTTGCTGAGTCATTAAAACTAGAAATTCTGAAATATATTGAAAACTGCATTGCAAACATTTTAGATTCTCAACGTAAAAAATTGAATGTACTAAATACGGTAAGTCGAGTATTTGCTTACTTTATAGAGAAAAACACCAGTCTCTATTGACACGCTGCTCAGCTCTGTTCAAGGATTATGTGGTATAGAAGCGATGACTGACTATCAGTAATATTTGAAACATGCGCTGTACACTTTTCAATCTTTTAAATGCAATGCAAATATTCGTGCAAAATGATTTTGGTCAATGTTATTACCGGCAATGAAAATTTTTAGGAAAGTTTCTAATCTTAAAACCAATAAAAATCATGGGAAAGAAATAAATAATGTGCAAAAATTTAATATCAGTTTTTTTTTATTAATTTGCTTATTTAAATAAGTTTTTAAAATTTTATTTTTTTGGGATATATATATATATATATATATATATATATATATATATATATATATATATATATATATATATATATACATACATATATCTATAATTGTATCGAAATATCATAACAGTAATTTAAAAGTACCTATACATTTAGTAGAATTAACAATGTCCTTGTAAAAATTCATTAAAGCAAAAGGTTAATATCAGGGTTACAAACAAAACCAAAAAGTGGCTTAATTAATTTAAATTTTTACTAATTTAGAAGGCAGAAAGTTTAAATTACTATGATCGTAATAAAATAACCTAAAATAGTAAAGCAATTAAAAGTAATGTTTTTATGTACTTTAAAATGTATTTGACATTAAAAAATGTGCCAAGTCATGCTTTATAATCCAGCTTGTGATTAACACAGGCGCAAACAACGAATCTTACCTGTTAAATAAATAATTAAATAAAAATATAATTATTATGGATTGCTACCACCCGGCACTCCAAACTTGAAACCGGTTGATAAAACCGCGTGTTATTAAAATTAAAAATATCAGACTTACCCGGATTTTGCGGCTTGTGTGGATGTTATCGAGTCTATTCTAATCTTATTAGCAATATCTTTGAGTTCTTGAATAGCTTTGGCCTCAAGTTTGTGGTAGTTAGGCATTTTGACCGGTTCTAAAATTTAAAATATCTTCAACAATACTAGAAGTACACTCGACGTCCGCTAACCAACTGAGGGAAATCAACAAGTAGTTTCGGTGTGTTCGGTTAAAGTCGCCCCTCAAATCTCTACTTATCATTCAACCAATCCGATTAGTTCTTTAAATCGATTTGACAAGTCAAGGTATATTTTGGTTGTGTGAAGACTCAAAATTGTTTTTAAAGTTTTTTTTTATATTTGTATCTACTTATTATTCTACACTTTATTTTTATCGATTTTGAATTAAAAAGAAATAACCAGTCCCCAAATCATTTCTGCTTGTACATATTCTGACCAAGGACATCAAAATGCTTTACAATAATGCATGCTCAATTGTTTACTAGTGTAACCTTTATTATTATAAGTTGGCCTTTATCAGTTACATTATTTAAACAATGACAGCATGATATCCGGGCATTTATTGATAAATAAAAGAATAATCTGCGAAAAACATGATTTGAATAACCTAAAATTTAGTGTTGTAAAGCAAAAAAAAAGAGTGCAGAAAAAGTTATTAGGTAACCTGTAATTACTGCAGTTATTCCTGAAGCTTCCATGAGTCTGATGATCTGATTTTCTTATAAAAAAATACAAAAATGGTTTTAGGGATAGCGCTATTCGATTAAATTACGTTTACAAAACAATCTTCACCCATTGTTGCCAATTTGCTATAAACACGTCATCAGAATACATAGAAGCATGTTAGGTATATTTTGCTGTTTCATTTAAATACTTATAAGTATAACCAAATTTTAAATTAAGTTATTGTTGTTATGGCATAAAAATGTCCCTAAGATCTTAAATTAAAATTGAAACCTACATAGGGTAACTGAACTAAATTTGTCTAAATAACTTATTCCACTTGACAACATCTAAGAGTACAGAAACCAGCTGTTTACATAGCAAGTTTTCAGCGGCCGGTGCAGTAGTACAATTCGGAATGAATCTGATTAGTGTAAATTTGACGTAGGTTCAAATCCTGCCTATCAGCAGCTTCGAAACTTTGTATCATAAATAAGAAACGGCGAAATGATCATTGGAAATTCTCGTTTTAAAATTTCAATCAATAGAACTGTATACGTGGCGCCATCTCTACTGTTCATGTTTAAAATTACAGTTTTCCTACTCTCCGTTCTTCTAAACTATACCAAAAGGTGTCGGGACAATTGTGATTTTTTTTATTCTGTGCATTTCAGTATAAGGCGAGAAAATTTGCTGTGTCATAGATGATATATTCTTTTTTCCAAAAAGTTATTTGAAGATTTAATAAAGAAGGAAAACATAAGATAAATTACATAAAGGGGAAATGGCAAAAGTTTGTGCCTTGCGTGTGAATATCATGAATTTTGTATTATTTGGGATTTACATATATTTTTTCTAATTTAGTAAATACAAATCATGCGTAACCTTTTGTACTTAAAAAATGGGTTCATTTTTTCTTATTATGATTATTTAATTGAAGTGTTGGTGAAATATAGAAAAAGAAATTTCTAAGTTATTTGAAATTTCTCCATCTTTACGTCATTAAAATTTTATTAAAATGACTCCCTTAAAGATAATAAATCTGATGCAATTTTGTTTTTTCGTCTTTGAAAGAGAATTTTACCGCAAATTCACTTGTTGTTAATGCAGTTTCCTCTGATCGCTAATTTTTCAGAGCTGGTTTTTAGATTCTGATTGCTAACCTAAACACCAGGTGGTGCTGAGGTCCCATGTAATTTACAAGCAAGAAATACGATCTATGATTCTCGATAAATTGTATTTGGATGTAGTAGTACCTACTTGTTGGTTTTTAATGTATTAGCTATTTAGATTGATTCTGTATTGTAAATATTTCTAGATTAGTTTTTTTTTATACAGATTTAGAAACTTAAAACTTGGCTTTTTAAAATTTGATGTAGTTCTGCTCACACTCAATGTTTTAAAGAAATTTCTTGTTCTAGATAATATAAACACTTTTATTCAAACAATCTAAAATATCCGTTCTCAAGGCAGCGTAGAAATTCATTTAGATAGATTAAGAAAAAAAAACTTACGATTCAGAATCGCGTGATACGTGTTCCGCACCATAAATTTAATCTATTAATATTCCTAAGATAAAATAAGAAAGTTAATGTCTTTTACCTAAAATGTGGCAAGTTGTTATTTTAAAAATACATTTAATATTTTTCAATTCCTTTTTTATTATTATTTTTTTTTTGATATCTCACGCGATTATTTTGAAAATATGTTGCCCATCCCCTTTTCCTTTTTGACACAATCAGATATATTTATTCCTTATTAACTGTCAGAAACGTCAAATAAAATACGGTAACATGTTAATGAATGAATGAATACTTTTTTTTTTAATTAATTTCTAAATTCTATGTAGGTTTTGAGAAATAATAATCTACGTGATATCATTTAAATGTGTGATTCTCTTAAAAGTTAATTACAATACTGCAGATTTCAAATATCACGTTATCCAACCAATTTATAATTCCCCGAATAGGGTATTAGGAAGGCATTTTGAACGGTATTCCATTTTTCCCTTGATTAGGATTTTAAATTCGTAGTTAAGCCGAATTTTAAGTTTACATAACCTAGAAGTGACTATATACCATCCCTCAAAAGACATCGGACTTATTCAGCATGAAAAAGGGGCCCATTATTCCACTGGGTAACCCCGTTTATCGCGCCGGCCTTTAAAACGATTTGAACAAAACAAAGATTAAAATTTAGCGATACTGTAAAATCGATCCCATATTCCGGCTGCTGTACATAAGGGTATGATGTTTATTATTGCAATGTCCTTTTTCTTTATCAAAAGAAAAATACAGAATATTCACTCTCAGTTGTAAAAGACGGCGGGTCTTGAGCAAGAATCAAAAATCTTATAATTTATTTTAATAGTTTAATCAGCATATATTAAACTTATTTCAAAGAATCAAAAGATAAATTATTTTTGCCTATATATGGCAACAACGCAAGGCAATCGTATCAATTGAATTTACTGTCAGAATCTTAGTCACAAATAAGTTTAATGATAAGCTAATATTTTTTGAAAATAATTCCAGATTAGAATCGGTTTACGATAAAAAATTAATATTATAATTATAATAATTTTAATATATTTGCTCGATGGCCCCGATAAATAACAAATTCAAATTAAAACTACTTTCTCTCTAAGGTAAAAACTTCTAAAAATTAATAACTTTTTTAATATTTAAACAATCTTAGTTTCTCAGAAATAAAGAAAGATATAATGTTCACCTAATCAAACTAAATACCCTTTTTTAATTGTAATTTTATTGATCCAAATTGAATGATGAAGGTGTTAAGCAAAAGACGTTTGGTATTTTGAGCTGTATTTTTTTTTTAATTTTAATCTTGGTGTTTTAAAATTGTTAGATGTTGAATATCATATAAAATATATATAACCGAGAAATTATTGCGTTTTCTTGTAATTTTCCATTATAAAGTTATTTTGCTATCTTTATAATTATCATCAGAAGTTTTAATATACTGCAAGCTTATGGTATAATCTCTGTTCGACATTTTATATGTTAGTGTTGCCATATTTATTAGAAAACATAAATTTTATTAATTTTCCAAATATCTTGATTTCTTGCTCTTATTAACAGGCACGGATCCAGGGGGAGCGATCGCCTCCTGCTCAGAGCTTTGAATTCAGAAAAATAGAAGCACATCCTCCGTCGACAGCTCGCCTTTCGCTTGCCCTACTGTAGGATCGCCCCCTTCCCCTGCAAGAGCTTTGAATTCAGAAAAATAGCTTTATCTCTACCTGTTACAATTAGGATTGTGAACACGGCTGCCCCCGACTCCCTCGTTGACAACTCGCTTTCTCTTGTCATACTGTACTTTTGTCATATCATCTCCCTTTCCACCAAAAAGAGAGGCTGGATTCACCCCTGCTTGTTAATGAGCATAAAATAAAATGTGGCTTGTTTATATATATATATATATATATATATATATATATATATATATATATATATTAAAAAATAAACAAATTCACGGTCTATATATTTGAAAAAGTTGTTTTATTCTCCTTACGACCGTTAAGAAAGGGGACAGACAGTATATTCTCTGCGAATTCCACTCTGGTTCACTCTCCATACTAGTTTCGACCACCTAATGGTCTCATCAGTGGAGCTGTAACGAACCGAGAGTAAAATGCACAGAAAACAAATGTCTACTTAAAATCCCCATATCGTAAAGTATCGGCAGGATATTACCTGCAGAACTTGATGCCGGACTGCTATCTTAAACAGTACAAACGAACATCTGAATATACCCCGGAGCGGTAGGAAATTTATTAAAAAATAAACAAATTCACGGTCTATATATTTGAAAAAGTTGTTTTATTCTCCTTACGACCGTTAAGAAAGGGGACAGACAGTATATTCTCTGCGAATTCCACTCTGGTTCACTCTCCATACTAGTTTCGACCACCTAATGGTCCCCTTTCTTAACGGTCGTAAGGAGAATAAAACAACTTTTTCAAATATATAGACCGTGAATTTGTTTATTTTTTAATAAATTTCCTACCGCTCCGGGGTATATTCAGATGTTCGTTTGTACTGTTTAAGATAGCAGTCCGGCATCAAGTTCTGCAGGTAATATCCTGCCGATACTTTACGATATGGGGATTTTAAGTAGACATTTGTTTTCTGTGCATTTTACTCTCGGTTCGTTACAGCTCCACTGATGAGACCATTAGGTGGTCGAAACTAGTATGGAGAGTGAACCAGAGTGGAATTCGCAGAGAATATACTGTCTGTCCCCTTTCTTAACGGTCGTAAGGAGAATAAAACAACTTTTTCAAATATATAGACCGTGAATTTGTTTATTTTTTAATATATATATATATATATATATATATATATATATATATATATATATATATATATATATATATATATATTTCTTAAACCATTTATATAAATATATGGTATATTTCTTTGGGTTAGATTTCAATTGATACGATTATTTCAGGCTTGATATTTCGCCCGGCAAGACTGAAATAATCATGTCAATTGAAACTTGACCCAAGAAATTACCATATATATATATATATATATATATATATATATATATATATATATATATAATAAATAAATATATATAATAAATAAATATATATAATAAATAAATATAAAACTTTACAGCCTATGTGTATGAAGAAATGCCGCCTGTAAAATAAATGTTCCCTAATACGATTTCGAACTATGCGAATGAAGTCCCAGTTTGAATATCATATTCTTCTAGTAAAAATCACGGATGTGTCTCCAGTACGTAATCGGAGTTAATATTATTTGCTCCTGTAGCCTGATATTTCCATTCGTGAAATAAATACTTCCGAATAAGATTTCAACTTTCAGGAAATGCAATTTAGCACAAATTACGTATACATTGCCAATTTGTAAAGAGTACGTATTAAATTTACACGTATTTATATTTTTGTTTTTTCCAAAGCAAATATATCCGTCAATGAAATAAATATTTTTTAATCCGATTTCTATTAAAATAAATATCTTCTTTTAGCCAAAAAACACATACAGCAATTGTGATTTTGGGTCCTCGTCGAATTAGCTGAAACCAATTTTTTTCAATAGCTGTTGACCTGCTGATTAAAAATTCTCATAAATATAAGGCCATCAAATGCATGTTTAAGGGACTGAGAGGGTTGCCACGGTGCCAAAAAAGTAGCAAAATGACCCAGTAACTTGAAACCTAAGGTTGATAAGGCAAAACGGTAAATACAAAAGTGATAGTAAACAAAAAAAATCGTGATGATCGTGAAGTCAATCCTAACAGTGACCGTGAAGTTCATTTCAAGATCAAAGTGATTGTTTCAAATAGAAACATCTGTCGCTTATTGGAAAAAATAAAATGCACGTTAAAAACTAGTGCACACAAGGCTGTAACCTGACCAGTGAAGGCAGGGTTGGAATCCGGCCAGTGAAAGCAAGACTGGAACCCGGCCAGTGAAGGCAAAATTGGCATGTGACGACCTGCTTTGATCTCATACCTGTACCCTGTCACAAAAAATGTATGTTTGTTTTTAAAAGAGCTTGAAATGAAGTTCACTAACATGAACTAACTTTAAATGGGCAGAACCTTTTATCAGGAGATCAAAAGCTATCGGAAAAAATTGGTTCCAGCCAATTCGACGGGGATTCAAAATCTCATTTTCTGTGTGCGTGATCCTCTAGAAATTATAAATAATACAAAATTTTCGAAAAAAGAGTTGTCAAAATATTTTAAGTTACGGTGGAAAATTGCATTTTTGTCTTAAATTCGCTACAACTTTTTATTTAGTTACGATTCCGTAACAACATTCTTAAAGCAACTTTTTACCTAGAATTCCACTGTACTCATATTTCTATTACAACACGGTACCTTGAAACTATAATCCGGTTTATTTTTTTCTGTGGATGCCATATGATTTTGTAATGTTCATTAAAAATCATAGTTTTAGCTTTTTAACGACGTACATCTTATAAATACAAAAATCAAAATTATTTTCAAGAAGTTAAAAAAATTAATATTTGTCCTGGATATAGAACCATGGCACAGGGCGTATTAGTAAACATTAGTTTACTCTAAGAATCTTATCCAAAATATTGATTTAACCATAAATTGATTATATTTGGACCAAGAATAATTTTAACTTTACATTTAATATCTAGTCTTTATGAATTAGTAATACGTATATGGCTTTTGTCAAAGGAATATGATATTTTGTACTTCACTTAACAACCAATCGAAAGTTAATTGGGAAGTATCTATTTCACTGATTCCTCAGTTATCGTCTTTCGAGGTTCCATTTTGTTTTAAAACGCTAATATTAGTAACTAACGCTCCTAATCATTCTATTCTAAGATTGAAGTGTCAAAGGTCACATAAAGTTTCTAATAAATTAACATAACTTTCATATTTCACACCATCATCTTTTTAACGCACTGTTAAAAATAACCGTAAATTTAATGCAAATTTAATGTACATTCTACATTAAATTTAATGATTTTATACTCGTTGATAATTTACATTTACTTTGAATTTAAAGCAATTTGTTGAAATATCAGTTCGTTACACATTAAATTTGATTAAATGGTATCTTAAATTCCAATAAAGTAACTGAAAAGATATTTCAACTTTTGTACATTAAAATTAATTCACCTTTATTCTAATACTAAAGTAATTTACATTATTATTTCAATATACATTGCATGAAATTCCGGGAGATGGCGCAACTTGTATTGAACTTTTTGCTTAGCATGATATAAGTTGCTTAAAGGACTCAATTTTTTTATGATGAGGTATACATGTCTGCCCCGTACTGACGGGAAACAATGAGTTCGAAACTGGTCTAGATGGCGGATACTACCTATGGAAAAAATGTCCATCTTTTCCTGGTAGTTTCAGAATTTTTTGAACTCATATTAATGTTGGTGCATTTACTCTGACAGCCAAGCAGTCCTAAAAGCCCTCAAGGGCCAAAAGGTATCATCGAGGCTGGTTTAGGAATGTCAGAGTGAGCTGAAAACTCTGGCAAAAGACAACAGAGTTATGTTAAAATGGGTACCAGGACACGAAGGCATAAGTCGAAATGAAAAAGCTGACGAGCTAGCTAGAGCAGGATCAGCATCTCAATACATAGGTTCAGAACCGGCCTTTGGGGTGCCGCGGTGCGCGGCCCGAGAAACAGTCAAAGAATGGAGAGCATCAGAACCACTGGATGACCAGACAGGGTTTAAACCACAGTAAGCTATTTATTGGGAATCCTGACCCGACACTGGCAAGGAAATTACTCCAACTGAGTAGGAACCAATTAAGGACTATTACAGGTATAATGACGGGACACATGGCCGTCAAAGTACATCTGAATAGAATGAATCTATATAACGGAAACTTCGGCTGCAGACTATGTGGACAAGCCGAAGAAACGGTGACGCACATCATATGTGACTATGAGTCACTGGAGAGATTTAGACAACAAACATTCGGGTCAGTAAGTCTGGAACCAGGAGAACTACTCACTCACTCCTTAGCAGGATTGTACAGATTGAGCCAGGGGGCTAGGTTGACAGAGTGGCTGTAATGTCTAGGGTGAGCACAATAGGCCTACTCTGGCCGCAGTGCGTCCGACTTTAGGACGGACCCGGGAATATAAAAAAAATGTTGGTACATTAAATATGTGATAACATATCTCAAATTAAATGAATACTGGCAGTATATTTAATGTACATAGTCACCTTAACAAGTAATGATCAAACTTTAAATTTAATGTATAATTACATTCAATTTAATAGAATAAATTAATTTATATTAATGTAAATTATTAAATTTAATGCATTGCTTATGTGAAATTTGCTTCCAGCACATTTACATTAAATTTAATGCATTTTCTTTTTACAGTGTGACTTATGAATTATTGAGAACCCTTTATCGCCAAATTAAATCCATCAAAGTTTTAATATAAGTTTGCGACTCCTTTTTAATGTTTTTTTAATTTCGATATCATTCTATTTTAAAATTAGAGTATTCGAATATAAAATAAACTTTAAATTAAATTAACATTTTTTCATATAAAGGGATGTACTGCGTTAATGGACTTTCAGTTCTATGGTTGAGAACTTTTGATTGCTAATTTCACCCGGTAATTTATTACAGAGTTTTTAAAGTTTCGTCTTTTGAAACTTTATATCTAAAATATTGCTTTATTTCAGTACTTTAATTCAGAAATTAATCCTTAAAAATCTCTCTTTTTCCCTTTATCTATATGCTTTAAAAAAAGTTATTTCCTTTTTCGCTGTTTTAATTTTCTTCGGAAGTAAAAATATCTAACCGTTTTCCAATTAAATTTTTTATCAGCTCTTTAGACGTAAGTGAAAAACAGAACAATAATTAAATCCCTTTTCTCGTAAAACCCAATTCGTTCCCTTCCACTTAAGAGGAAAAGTATATTTCTAATTAGAATACGCTCTCTTCACCCTTTTGGGATTCCATAAACCCAATTAACAAAAATACTATTCGTAGGGCTGAAAGTAGAGAAATACGAGCCTTAAGGACTTTGTTTTTCAATATTCTTTTAGGTCGTAAAGTACTGGGAATTTTTTTGTTTTTGTGTTAACAGTTGTTTTTTGATGCTTTTCTTTTAATACAATGTTTTTTGTATAGTTACTGATAAAGGCAAGTACTGGAAATATTTTTGTAAATTCTCATAAGCTTTCGTTTTTATTTCCTTTTCGCTGTGAAATTTAACTTCATTTTGTTAATAGAAAATTCCTTTATAAGTTTTTTGAGGAGCTATAGACTGGGAGGTCAACTGCCGATAAGCACCTTAGTCATGTGGAAAGACGATTTGAACGGCTAAGTGACAATCTTTAAAAAAAAAAGTATTTCTTTCGAGTGGCATGCGGTTTGCAGGACATGATAATAACCACGAATGTATTGGGTCGGCAAGAAAGTAATTTCAGCTTTGCAATGTGAAATAAAACTCATTTTTTTATACAAAAAATAAACTTTAATTAGTTATAACTTTTGCATTTTTTTCAATGACCTTTGGTCATCTTTTTTGCAGCTTTTTGGTTCCGCGCTGATATAAATCTCTTAAGCTTCATGTAGGCAGGGCTGCCAATTTGCCAGTAATTTCTGGTATCTGCCAGGAATAATTAGCTGTGCCAGGGATTTGCCAGGAATAGATGTCTTGTACTCAGAAATTGATAAAATATTAAGGCGAAATGTACATACAATTGATGGCAAGTGTATGAAAATCGATAAGATGCCCATCTTTAAAATTAAATCTCTTTACTATCTATTTTTGCTTCTCACATGTAGTTATTTTTTTTCTTTATTTTATGGTTTTGCAGTCTAAAATTTAAAGGATGAACAATCTTATTATCATCTGTCTTTCTCTAATATTCAGTTTAATTGAGCAATATCAGCTTTTTCTTATCACACGCATTTTGCCAGGAATTGCCAGGAATAAATATAAAACTTGCAAGTATTTTTCTGTGGAGCATTTGACAGCACTGCATGTAGGTTGCAAGTTGACTTGCAAACCTGTGTTTATTTTGCCCCACAAAATACCCCTCTCCTAGAAAAGATTCTCTTATGCAACCTACAGGACGAGTAGTTGAACTATTGCTTCTAGTCGCGCGTAGCGTTGCCAGCAGCAGTAGTTAAACCATTCCTTTAGTTCAGGTTAGAATACAACCGTGGTGTCTACCGTACCGGTATTCTATGCGTGATGTTTACTGTACTAGTATTTTAATTTTTGTGAAAGTGACTATGTTTTTACTTTGATCAAGATATTTTGTTACGTTTGACAGAGGTTAAAAATGTTCGGTGAGAAAAAAAATAACATCCAAAATTAAGTGATCTATCTCAAACTGTGCAGAAAAATACAGGGATTGATTTCGATTTTCTAGTTCAAAGGATTCTGAATTACGAAGGATTTTATAAAAACCTGCTCTATGTCTTCCTGTATGTGTAAGTAAAATCAAGTGAGCGTTTTTTTATTTTCTAGAAAACATAAGCTGTTCGTCGAATGGGGTGCAAACAATTATAAAAAAAAAACCTATGAACATGCCGCTTACATGCATTGTTATACATATCAATTAAATTTGGTAATGTGAAACGCTGCATTTACTAATAAAAATGTCTGCATATTTATTTCCAACTTACAAGAGACTTGTTCTTTTTTTTTCAAATAGTCCTCAAAGAACCGCAATAATAGATAAAATTTTTAACAAATACTCGTTCAACCCCAACAAGATGGAATTTTAATTCTAGATTTGTTTGTACCGCATTCGAATACAAAAACAGCACTCTAGAGACAATGGAAAACATCTTAGAGGACAATAGAAACGGTAGTACCCCGAACCAATCATCAGGGCAGGTGCGGATCCAAGGGGGGAGCGGTGGGGGCCGATCGCCCCCCTCCCCAAGAGCTTTGAGTTTAGGAAAATAGACCCGATTTTGCCTCTTATACTATAGTTTATTCAAGAACTAGAGAGAGTAGTAAATCATTTTTTTACCCTTGTTTTTTTCTTCGCAAACTACCTGTGTTCTTTAGTCCGATGTCTTTGGCAAAATCTGTCAGAGACATATATTTTTCATAGGAATGGGTTAGAAATTTTATAATGAAAAATACCGGTCTATTATAATGGACTATTTGCCTTGGATAACCATAGATATTTGGATGTGTGAAGTGTTAAAAAGAATTTTAATTCTTGTCATAGGCGTCGAAAGGAGGTTTATTTTATCACTAAGTATTTATGACATAGAATATTATTTCAGTAATAAACTTAAAATAAAAAGTTTTTATAATATTATTTTATTATAAAAACTTTTTATTTTAAGTTATAATTTAAATACTTACAAAACACCCATTGTCAAAAATACAAGAAGTTAAACATATATAAAAAAATAAATTCGTCCATATAATATTAAATTTATTTTTGGGCTATCCGTTATTTTATTATTAATTAAAAACATTTTTAGGACATTTAACGTTTCAGTTTATTTATTTCTTAAACCACCTTCATAATTACAATTAAATACTAAAAAGGGAGTCAAATGTAATTAATTTTTATATGTTACCGAAAATTTAAATTATAAATTGTGTTTAAGCTGGTAAACAATACGTATCTAATTCGTAATGAAAGTCAGTGAAGCTATCTTCGCTCAAATTAATTATAATTGGTTCCTCTATCTCACCGATCATGAGATCGAGTTTCCACACTTTCTTTTATTCTTTAATTATATGGATTTTTCCCAATTTTCTGCAGTAACTTTATTCAAAAAAATCTTTGAAAAGTTCAGTTAAATTACTAATTTTGTAAGTTGTGTTATTTCTAGCAACTGTACCTTTTACTTGAGAGAGATATTTCCTTCTCGAACAGACATTTTCCGGACGATCTATAAGAACAGATTTCCTATCTGGTTTTTCCCAGCAAAAATTAAGTTCTTTGAGCAGTTTCCAGAGCTCAGTTGTTTTAATTTCATGTAAATCCCGACCTTCATTGATTTTAGTTAGAATTTTGTCGACGGTTGGGATCTGCTTCTCATAATAAAATGTATGTACAACTCCTTTTATTGCAATTTACATCTCTTCTTCCAACGAGGTTCTTCGTCTGCCTGTGATCGAATGTGGCTTGGGAGTACTAACAACTCCAGTCGTTTTTTTCTCCTTCAATATTCGGTATATAGTAGATTTTCCAACTCCCGTCATTTTGGGATACATCTCTAACGAGCTTTTAACATTATTATCGGGCTACTAATGTCTTACGGCATCATAAACCTTCATTGTAATAAGTTTTTCGTTGAGGAAAAATGACGTAAGCTCGATGACTCCGCGGAGTTTTCCCGGGAAGCAAAAGAAATTTGTGATATAATTATTTGTCAAGCAAAAGAAGGATTTAGTTTTACAGATCACTTGGTAGTAGCCAATCTTTTTTTTTCGGAACAGTATGTCGAATGTAGCACATATTTTCTCGAACAAAAATTTTGGGATACGATGAAAATTTACCCCTTTTTTGTCGAACAAAAACTTCGTACATATATGAAACTGAGGAATTTAGATCAATTTCGAGACTTCTTGTATTTTATGACTATCGTTGGTAAAACGTCGAGGTGAGTGAGACATTTAGTGAAGTTCTAAAACTCTTAAAATTTTAATTACTATTCCGATGGCATTGGCTAAGCAGAACGGTGCTTTTCTACAATCAAATGGATAAAAAAATTTTTACGGAATACCATGAGCCAAGAAACACTTTCTGCTTTGGCAATGCTTTCTAAAGAACTGGATCTTATCGAAAGCAATCCTGATTTCAATCAGCGGGCTATTAAAAAATTTGCTAATGCCATTATAAATAATTCACTTAATAAGTTATATGTGCATTGTGTTTTGACTGCTATATTTTTTAAACTTTTTTACCTTCTTTATGTTTAGTTATTTGAAATACACAGCTTTGTTTCATATTAACTCAATTTTTAAAGACTTTTATTTTTTCATCAGGCAGGTTTTATACGTATCTATATTTTTAATGTACCATTGGAATTGCAACCCCTACTTCTTTAATGCACCAGCCGCCACTGATCACCAGTGATAATTATTTTCAAAAGGGTCGGTTTCATTGCGTGTGAGATGCATATGGCAAGTATTGATTCGTTGTGTTAAATGGCTCTCTTTCAATTCATGTGGAACCCAAATATCGAGCCTCTTAGCAAGTCCAAGTCTTTTAAGGTGATTTTCAATTGTTGTGTGCGATACATTTACACTCTCTGCAATCTATTTTTCAATTGTTTATATATATATATATATATATATATATATATATATATATATATATATATATATATTAAAAAGATTTACAAGCCAAACAGCTTCGCACTCCCTCCAGGGATTATTCACTCATACCAGGCATACAAAGACACCAAAAGTATGAAGTTCTGTGGGAACCCTTTCCATGTTATCGGATCCTAGGTGACGTTGTCTGCTGTACTTCCCACGAACTTTCCGACGGTTCGCGCGGTTGCTAGGAGAATTGCTTTCTGCATCGGCTTATACAGATGCCCAGTAAGGCCCAGTCCCTCGATGTTCTGCAGGAGGCTCTTTGGTATCATTCCAGTTGTTGATAGTATTATGGGAATCGTTTGGACGCTGTTCATTGCCCATTGTCTTCGGATTTGGACCTCCAGATCTCTGTAATTGGCGATCTTCTCGTTGTATTTTGGCCTTAGGTTGTTGTTATTAGGTACAGCAATGTCGATTAGTGTAGTTCGCCTAGAAATTTTATGTATTAGTATAATGTCTGGTCTATTATGAGGTACTGTTTGATCCGTCAGAACCGTTCGGTCCCAATATAACTTGAACTGGTTGTTCTCAAGAATAGGCTCCGGATTGTACTTGTAATAAGGCACTTTTCCTACCTGTAATAGGTTTAACTTTTCTACTAACTCTTGGTGGAGTATCTTAGCGGCTGAGTCGTGTCTTTCCTTATACTCGGTTGCGGCAAACGCTTGGCATCCTCCAGTTATGTGCTGAATTGTCTCCAATGTTCGACAGCCATATCTGCATTAGTCATTTTCTATTGAGGGATCTCTAATGATGAACTGCCGATAGTTCTTCGTCGGGATAACCTGGTCTTGGATAGCTAACAAGAAGCCCTCCGTTTCCGGAAACATCTGTCCTGAAATCAACCAGTAGTTCGACGCTGAGTTGTCGACATTATCCTGATTGACCTCATTTGGATGCCGTCCATGAAGTGGCTTCCGTACCAGGTTTGTAACTTCTCTTGGTCTGTTTGGTGGTGAGAAGTAATATCTTGTTCTCTCAACTGTAGCGGCATTGAATCGTCTGCCTCGCATATTGCTCGATGTAGTGTGGAAGAGTCCGCTAACCTGTGGAAATATGAACGTAAGTTTATTATTTGTTGGTCGAGCTGCTTACCAATATCCACCAATCCTCTTCCTCCTTGGTGTCTTGGGAGCATTGTATGTTCAATAGCACTCCGAGGGTGATGTTTTTGTGCTTTTGTTAGCAGTGTCCTTATTTTTCTTTGCAGGTTTTGGATGTCCGTCCTGCTCCACTTTACAATTCCAAAAGAGTAGCTCAGCGCGGAGCAAGCATACGTGTTGAGCGCCTTACTCTCCTGACAAATTCGGCTGTCAATTCGGCCTTCATAGTGCCATGATCAATTCTTTTAGCCTGTCTCATACCTAGATATTTGTATGTTTGGTCTGCTTCCATTGCAGCTATAGTTTCACCGTTCTGCATTTCAAAAGCCCCCGGTTGTATCTTCCCTTTAACGATGTTCAAAATAGGGCACTTGTCAAGTCCAAATTGCATTCCGATATCCCCGGAGAACTCCTCTACGATTTTAAGCATTTGTTCCAGCTGGTTTCTGGAAGCAGCCATCAGTTTAAGATCATCTATGTATAGAAGATGATTCACTCTGACTGCCTCTTCGTTGTTATTTCTAACACTGGTTGAGTTCAAACGGCGTGATAGAGGGTTCATTCAAGGCAGAACCACAATGGGCTAAGTGAATCGCCCTGAAATATTCCCCTTCGTATCGGAATGGTGTTAGTTTCGATGGTGTCGGTGTGCACTTGCAATTGGATCCTAGTTCTCCAGGTTGACATGATGCGTTCTAAAAAGGAAACAAAATTATTATCGACCCTATACATTCTCAATATAGTTTTGAGCCACACATGTGGCACCGAGTCGAAGGCCTTCTTATAATCCACGTAGGCAGCAAAGAGGTTTCTTCGGTTAGCACAGGCTTGGTTACATATGACAGAGTCAACAATCAATTGTTCCTTACATCCCATTGCTCCCCTCGTGCATCCTTTCTGTTGAGTTGCAATCATATTATTTTGCTCACAATGTGCATAGATGCGTTGGGTCAAGCAGGAGGTGATCACCTTATACAGTGTGGGTAGACAGGTGATCGGCCTATACTTAGCTGGGTCATGTGTGTTGTGTTGGTCCTTTGGTAGAAGGTACGTAATACCTTCGGTCAGGATAAACATATATATTAAAAATATCCTTATTATTATTGTTTTTTGTAGCAATTCTTTACTAATCTATCGTTGAATTTAAATTCATGAAAAAGTAAAAAAAAAATATGTGAATAAAATTTGAAGCAAATAAATAATTTATAAACAAGTTTATTATAGCAAAATGATTAAATATTTAAATTTGGTGATGTTATGGTAATAATTATATTCAATAATTATTTCGTTTAAAATTGCTTCATTAGAATTTGCTTTTAAATTAATTTGCATTTAACTGCATATATTAATTCGTTTTTGGGTAATGGAATCCCGTGCAACTTTATTGCATTAAAGCTTGTTTGAAAAATACGTTTCTCTCTCCCATGTTTTAATTGTAAAATGTTACTCAAATAAAGAAAATTTACCTTTGTTTAAATTATATGCTATGTGAATGAAAAAGAGGTGTAATGGGATTTACATAAGCCTTACAAAATTAATATTGTTTGTTAAAATAGATTAACTAATATTTATGGATTTTTAGTGATTATCCCAAACCTATAAATTGCTTGAAATTGACAAAAATCAATTTTGAAGACGAATCTCATCAAATTTCCTCATCACCTCAGGATTTTGAATAATTTGAGGTTTACTCGAGAAACGGAGAAAAGTGTCTTTTATTTAATTAAAAAAAACAAATTTTTTTAGTCGTCTGTGAGACGAAATATTAACAATTAAAATATGCATAATTAACATGCTGGAGGTCACTACATATAACAAAATGCTAATACGTTTTGGAATATCTCAAAAACGCTTTTTACCATTTTTTTAAAAACTAATGCAAAGTATATCCAAAGATTATGAATTTTTAGAAAAAAAAACGGAATTTCTTGACTGTTTTGTTTAGAAAATAATTTGAAAACATCTGACGCGTAGTGGGGTACAATGATCATAACTTGGCAACACGCGATAATTCAAACCTAAGTTAGTTAGGTTAGTTCTTCAGAATGTGACATTATTTAAATATATTTCTCGATATTTTTATTTATTTTCTCAATGTGTTGGGATGTCAACATAATAAACTGTATAGGTATGAGACTCATACTATATGAACGTTACTATACACACGTTTATGTTTGCAAAAGTATACTAGTACTACTACTGTCTTTCAAAATCCACTGGAGATCAGAGGTCCCACTGAATAACCTTGAACTGCCAGCAGACTAAGGAAAATCGGAAGGGCCTCTCAAACTTTGTGAATATACCTATTCAAGGGTTCCCCTCCAGGGAAAAAAATTTTAATAAAATAAATTTAACTTAAAATATTTTGATATTATAGGTACACGCCACTGGAAATGATTTTTCTGACGGCGCACAACCCGAGACACTGTATATGCAAGCGATGAGTCACTGACAGAAGTTATGGACTTTAGGTATAGAAAGTGATATTAGTGCTTTTAAGTACGATTTTCATAGAGAAAAAAGAAAGGAAAGCCAAATTATTTGTATGGTTAGCCAGTCACGGGGGTAGTCAAAGCGATTCCCAGATGTGACTGTTGCGTTATGTGAATTTGTGATTAACTGGTTATTGATTAGAGCTGCCTTGTCAAAGTATGTAGTAATGGTATTTTCTGGAAAGGATTAAAGAATTTCCCATATTAAATCTCTATGTATAATTGTATTTCTTACAAAGAATGGGGTATATAGCACGAAGAGACTCGATTTTGCTTTTTTGAATAAATACGTAATGTTGCTGAACCAGTTGAGTAATCTGTTCGACAATTAATCTTAGATATTTTACTTGAATGTTGCATTGAAGATGAATATCCGATAGGTGGTTTAAGAGAATGTGACATAGTAAACATAACTGCTTAGATTTTATTTGTGTTTATTTTGATTTTTCAATGGGACATCTGTGTCTTTTTTATCTTTATGTTTTTCTATATGTGTTTGTAATCGTAACCTTGCCATGTGGAGATACAAGATGCAGCAGCTATCGCAGTATCATCAACAAACAAGTAGAGGTGTGTAAATCTATCCTTTGTCACTAGTATATAAATTAAAAGGAATTGGAAGGAAAGGGAAGTCCTGACCTCCAGCTCTCATTGCTCTAATTTCTGACGTATTCGTTTGCTGATACCGTGAATCTTCCGTTGGACAAAAAATCTAGGATTAATTTTACAGTGAAATTCATGTTCCTAATGCAGCAGACAGGCGAGTCTATTTTTTTTCTGAATTCGAAGTTCTTAGGGAGGTGGGGGCGATTGCACCCACAACCACCCACTTGGATCTACCCCTGTGTTAAGGACGAGTCCATCCACGTATTCGCTGGTGTCGATGCATTGACGTTACTTGACAAGCAATCGTCCCCGTATTTCTGAACAGATCTAATCTATGCTTTTCTCTATACAGCACACAGCACAACCTCCATAATAATAAATAAAAATTTTACAATGATTTCGATTCCTTTACTGACGAATCTTCAGTTTGAACCTGGAGTTGTTTTAAGAAAGGTTGATCTACCACGCAACACAAAATTATTGAGAGAACAGTTGAACTCATTGAAAATATTTAAATTTAAAGCAACTAAGTGTAGAAATACGTTGAATGTGGAAAAATTATAATAGTGGCTACCGGAACCTATTTTCTGTAGATCGCATCTTAGACCGAAAACTAGTATTTCCAAAAACATAAGACGCTTTTACTTTACCTCTTTAGGTTGTTATGTTTTGTGGACGCCTTTTCGTGGAAATAATTGTATTTTCTAAAAATAAAGCAAATAGTAAAAAACGCGGAGCAGTCTGAAATATTATTTTATGAAAACTTCTGTAAAAAATTTTTTTTACGAATTCTCTTCCGTATTCATGCGAAAATATCTTGTGGAATAATACTACTTATTCCTATAAATTGCCAGCTTTCATAATTCTGGTATTTACAAGGCAAAATGTTAGGAATAATATAAATTATTCAACTGAAAAGAGTAGACAGGGGAGAAATCTAGTATATTCTAAAGTGGCTAAACTTGAGATTTTTTTATATTATGGTATAATATGAATATATCTTTGTGTGTAGCACTTTAATGTGCATCTGACATTTTCTTTAGCAATGGTAATATGTGTATGTATGAATTTGTGGCGAAATATACTAGAGCGTGTAGCTACAGGCATTTTAAAATAATTTAACTATTTCAATTAGGCGGAAGTATAGACATAGTTAAACACAGACTCGGAAGAGGGCGGACAGTAAGTTTATTCCAGTTTAATTAACTGCATATCCAAAATTATTTGATTATTTGTCTATTTTTTAGTTACTTAAAAAATTTGCTAAGAATTTAATTTTATATAGGATGGTATTGCTCAGTGTATCAAATTATTGGTGTCTTATACTTTTGTCAATCCTAGTTTTTATTAATGAACGAAAAGTAATTATATAAGAATATGTAAGTTGTGAAAAACTTTATTCAACTATAAAAAATATAAGAAATTTTGATTATTTATTAGAGAAAATTATTTTTTTCCATTTATATTGTTTTTATTAATAAATAAGCATAAAATATTTTGATATAAAAAATCTTTTTAAAAAAGTTTTAATTATCTGAAGCTAATTAAAAATAATTTAATTTAAAAAAGCGTTCGCACGAATTATTACCTGAAATTGAATCATGAAAATAATATTAATAAATAAATAAAATACACACATTTTAGCTGACCAATTACGGAAACAAAAGTTTCTAACTTCAGCTTATACAAGTACATCAAATGCGTATTAAATTTTGTCCACTGTTATCTTAAGGATATGTAAACGTAATGTAAAAGTCTTGCTATTGTCATGTAAATGTACTCCATATAACTTGGGGAATAAGTTGCCGCTAACTTGGCATGTAACTAAAATATATAATTTGGAGAGTAACTTTCTGTACTTTTGGCAAAAACTTTAACAGTGTATAGGATCTTGTAGTTAAAGGGAAAGTCTGCCATAGAACCTTTTCTTTTGAGATTCTAATAGGTAATAACAGGAAACGAACCCTTTAGTTGGCATTATTTGGCCGAATTTAAATGAGCCTAGGCCAGGTTTAACTTTCTGGACGCGTAATTAAAAAATTGCTCATTTTCCGAATTGAATGATAATTCTGGCGACTTGAGTGACCCCAATTAGGGTAAATTTATATATGTATGTTATCAAGAAGAGACACGACTTACCTGGGTACCTATTCTCGTTCTCGAGAGAACGATCATCTTGATGGAAAGTGGGCGTGGTTCTCATGAAAAAATACGAAAACGTATTCAGAATACGGTTTCTTACTTTTTCGTGAGAACCACGCCCACTTTCCATCAAGTGATTGTTCTCTCAAGAACGAGAATAGCTACCTTGCTTGACGATTGGATGGTGAACGCATGAAAACATAAAATTTTGACCTTGAGAAACGAATCAGAAGTGTGAAATTTATGGATGTTTTTCAATTGTTCAAAATGTCGATAAAATATGGAAGAAAGACTTTTCCAAGATGCTTAATTTCTTTTTTTGGTCCCTCTGACAAGGTTCAAAACTTCCAATTCGATATGTATTTGAGATTACAAAGAACTGTTTGCGAAATTTTGGGTTTTAAAGCTTTTAGAAATCCATAAGGAACGAATTTAAACCTTTTTTGTATTCGCTATTCTAACAAGAACACCTACAACTGTTACGATTTGAAAAAATCTTAATTATCATTTTTGATAATAGCGGACTTTCTTATATTCAAAGAATGTGTGGAGTGGGTTATTCTTCCATTAAAAGGAATTTGAAACATGCACCTATTTTAATGACTAAGAGTAGACAGCACTCATGTTTATATCACAATGCCACTGGTATCTGTGCTCTATGACTTTAATGTCTTGGTGGAAAATCATGACCTGGTGGGTTAATTCGAACTCTGGATTCCGATTCCTGGTACGTGATAGGAGTAATTCGAGTCGTCAAAACTACAATTCGATCAAAAAAATCACCAAATTCAACGGTTCGGGATCATTTTCACAAGTTACTGAAAATCCACACCTGATGAGGTAATCTGGACTCGGTATTCGGATTCATCATATCTCAATACATATGAGTAAAGGGATCCAGGCATGAGGTTATTCTGATAGGAGTAATTTGAGTTGTCACAATTATCATTTAATCGGGGAAATAACCCAGGTCGGCCTTTTGGGACCATTTTCGCGAGTTACTGAGAACTCTATCCTGATCTGGATCCCAGATTTGAATTCATCGCATCTGAATTACTGTGCGTAATTTCAGTTGTCAAAATTTCAATCAATTCAAGAAATGTTGAAAATCATGGCTCTTGGGTTTAGACCATGCCAAATTGTCCGACGTTTGGCCTACAAGTGCACGAGGCACCTTCAGGGATCTTTACTAGATTAGAACACTGAATAACTATCGAGGAGCAACAACCCGGTATTTATACCCGAATAATGAATTTTATGCTAGGGTGTTGTTGATTTAGATGATCTAGGAAATTATGGAAACTGAATCAAATAGTCACCTTCCCTTTCTTGATGGACTAGTACAAAGGAAAGAGAATGGCAAATTAGGACATTCTGTGTAGAGAAAACTAACACATACAAATCGATATCTCAATGCAACGTCACACCATGATCCTTCTCAAAAACAATCCGTCATAAACTCTTTGGTACATAGAGCACTTTCAATATGTGACGAACAATTACTAAAATCAGAAACAGAAAAACTGACTAATGCTCTGAGAGGCAACAGATATTGCGCTGAAGATATAAAGCGTTCTATTAATAAATATAAAAACCCAGCTCCTCAACAAAATGTCATAAATGAACCTCCTATGGACAGTGTTCTCTTACCTTACATAAACCATCACCAAGACTGCCAGATTGCTCCGAAAATCGATTGTAAAGCTGGATCACGGTTCGCTGAGCACTAGTCGGGTATAAATACCGAGCTGTTGCTCCTCGATAGTCATTCAGTGTTTTAATCTCGTGGAGCAAAGATCCCTGAAGATGCCTCATGCAATTGTAGGCGAAACGTCGGACAATAATTTCAATTTGACACGGTCTTGACCAAAGCCGTGAAAGCTTTCGTTCTTTAAACCAAGAAATGGTAAGTTTTGGCGTTTTTAGATCATTTTCTTAGATATACGGCGACTTCTGGCTTGTGCATGTGTTTTTGAAACTAAAATCTTACTCAAAACTTTACATTTCAGAAATGTTTTATCGCGTCTATCGTCATAATCGTAAATAAAAAACGGCACCGGCACGGAATTGAGATAAAATGAAATTTAAGTTATCACTAGCCTAACTAGAGATATAGATTGTATTTTTACTCCAATCAGGTAAAAGCGTAACAGTGCATACGCTGTGTTGGAGTTCGCAAAATAAGTGATTTCTGTTGATGTATATTTAAATAAGAATTTAAATCTTGCTATACACGACAAAGATATTATTAATTTGTTCACTTTAAAACAACACAACAGGTAATATAGTGAGCAACTTATCTATAATGAGGTGGCAATAAAAACCCGTCTCCTACTGTGCCTATCAGTCAAGTAATTGTGGTTGCGATCATATGATTAAATAAACCGGGCTACCATTTCTTAACACAAAAGTTATTTTAATTGTCCAACAGTATAAATAAATTTTATTTTAAATATTTTATTTGCGCTAAAATCATAAATTATTTAATATAGATGAGCCCATCGGTACAATACAATTTGAAAATTAATTTTATTTATCTTAACGCATCACGTTAGACTATACTATAAATTTTTAATACACACTGTAAAATAATAGCTACAAGGTATACGTATACCACCGTAGGCCCAGGTGGCAAAACGAATTTCCCATAATTTATGTTTAGGCAATTATAATGTTCATCGCTTCCCCTTGTAATGGTATATAAATGTAGGAAAGCCGACACCTTTCTTCACCCCTTTGTTTTTCATTTGCGTTGGACTAATTGACTAAAAAACCATCTAAACTTTGCAATAAAAAATTCAATTAAAATAAAAATAAAACAATTGAAGTGAAGCGTTTTAAATTCATGTAATGGAAATGATTTAATTAAAGGAAATAAATTTATTGCCACTCAAAATAATGGTGCGTTAAACATGCGTTTACTGTAAATAAAATTAGAAATGGAGCCTTTTTAATTTTTTATGTCGTTTTTGAAACAAAGATGAAATTTTTACATTATGGTGTTTTGTCTTTTTCCATACATACAGTGTGTTTTAAACAACATACGCCATCTATTAGGTGGTACACTATGATAAGTGAAAGCGAGTTGTCGACCGGGAGGATGCCAGCCACATTCACGTTCCTAATATAACAGGTAGAGGCCAATCTATTTTTTTGAATTCAAAGCTCTTTGGGAGGGGGGGGGGGAGTGATCGTACAGTATGATAAGCGAAAGCGAGCTGTCAACGGGGGAGGTGCATCTATTTCTCTAAATTCGAAGTTCCTGAGGGGGTGGGCGATCGCACAGTATGGCAAGCGAGTCGCTGAGGGGGGGTGGTGCATCTATTTTTCTAAATTCAAAACCACCCTGAATCCGCGCCTGGTTACAAGGTGTTTTCTTTTCTTCTTAGTTTACACATCGACAGTTCCATATCATTTTATCAGAATATTTTTAATTCTACTTAATAACCAAGTTAAAATTGGGAAATAAAATAACTGACAAGATTACTTTTCCTGCCAAAATGTGCATCAGGTAAAAAATATCCGCAAGGATTATTTTTTGTTTCTATGCACGCTGCTATCAAAGTTGGTTTCTACCCAACATTTTGTAACGTTTTGTGTGTTACTGGGGCCATGAAATCAACCTTCACTTCGGCAATGGAGTGCATTCTGGATCTACCTTCGCTACACATAGTGATTCAGGCAGAGGCGTGAATGGGATTCCACCGGCTAAATCACTCAACAGTAAAATCACAAAGGACGTTGTCACAAAAACATATGTAAAAAAATCAGGAGCCCCGAGCTGGAAATGGACACACACCATATGAACTCGAGCTACCGTTATAATATACCGTTTTAAGTCACAATAGAGGATCGAAAGGCAAGTAAAAGAAAAAAACTGGAAACATTCTCGGGTGCAAGTATCTGGTACACTGACGGTTCAAAAACTAGTGAGAGTGCTGGAGCTGGGATATATGGGCTACAATCGAGGAAGGAATTAACCCTTCCCCTTGGAAAATACCCAACAGTATTCCAGTCAGAGATATACGCAATCTTACGGTGCGCAGACGACATAAACAGGAGAGCTTACAAAGGGAAGCAAATCCACATTTACTCTGACAGCCAAGCAGCCCTAAAAGCCCTCAAGGGCCAAAAGGTATCATCGAGGCTGGTTTGGGAATGTCAGAATGAGCTGGAAATTCTGGCAAAAGACAACAGAGTTATGTTAAAGTGGGTACCAGGACACGAAGGCATACATGGAAATGAAAAAGCTGACGAGCTAGCTACAGCAGGATCAGCATCTCAATACATTGGTCCAGAACCTGCCTTTAGGATGCCGCGGTGCGCGGCCAGGGAAGCAGTCAAAGAATGGATCAAAAGAGAACATAAAAACCACTGTATGACCAGACAGGGTTTAAACCACAGCAAGCTATTTATTGGGAATCCTGCCCGAAACTGGCAAGGAGATTACTCCAAATGAGTAGGAACCAATTAAGGACTATTACGGGTATAATGACGGGACATATGCTCGTCAAAGTACATTTGAATAGAATGAATCTATATAACGGAAACCTCGGCTGCAGACTATGTGGACAAGCCGAGGAAACGGTGAAGCATATCATATGTGACTGTGAGTCAATGGAGAGATTTAGACAGCAAACATTCGAGTCAGTAAATCTGGAACCGGGAGAAATACTCGCTCACTCCTTAGCAGGACTGTACAGATTGAGCCAGGGGGTTGGGTTGACAGAGTGGCTGTAATGTCTAGGGTGAGCACAATAGGTCTACTCTGGCCGCAGTGCGTCCGGCTTTAGGACGGACCCGGGAATATAAAAAAAAGAACGTTCTGTGTGTATTGTTTGGAAGGAAATGCCTTATTTTCTGAAAATTTCTAAAATATGTTCAGATCTATTCAAAAGCTAGTCCAAGAAACCATTTGTAATTAAAAAAAAGTATTTTAAAAGAAGAAGAGTCAAAATTATCAATGCCAATTTGGTCATTCCTTTACAAAGCAATCACCCTCCGACCCTTCTTGTCCAAAATTCAGGGATATCAACAACTTTCTGTCAAGACTAAAATTTGAGGTAAGGGACTTTGAAAAAAAAATTTATTTTTGGGGTAAAAATATATACACCGAAGAAATTCTTTTTAGACTTAAATTGTAGACATTTGAACTTGCTCTCATTGTATATATAGACTTTTCTTAAATCAAACGTGGGGCATTCAATATGGCGACTAAACCATTAAAAAATTAAAATTTTTCGCAGAAATAAGTTAAAAATCCTTTCAGGTTATACTTTTAGGACATCCAAACTGGGCTTTCTTTTATATACACTTAAATCTATACTGTGCGTGTCAAAATTCAGGATGAAGAATACAATATGGCGGCTAAACATCAGAAAGCTGGCAGTCTTCTCGATACAGGTTGAAAATTGTTTCGAGTGGAAATTCTAGTGTACCTAAACTATGCTCTCATTCATATACGCTTGTAATACAATATGGCTGCTAAAACGTCAGACACTGAATTTTTTCGCGAAAATAGCATGAAAATCATTACGAATTTAACTTCTGGAAAAGAACTCAACTTATCTGTGTTTATGGTCTACGGTTTACATATTTAAAGTCAGTATCTTATGGATCTCGGCTAGGAAGGTTATGGTTTATGGTACACCACAGTTGGCTGCGTTCATCTGTTTGCTGTCTTGGTCACACGGTTTCGTTTTGCCTATAGAAAAAGGAGTGTCAACCAGAATTTGTGGAAATAGTCAAATGACTGTTAACAAACTGTTTTTGGACAATCTAACTGACGCTGACTAGTTCTAATTTTTCTGCAAATGGAGTAACATATATGTAATTCTTCTTCTTCTTTCTTTTGACGAGACCTTTGCAATGTTCTTAAAGCCTCATTACTCCATTGCTGATGACAGCTAGGTCTGGCCACAGCTTTGTTATAATCGTCTCACAGGTGCTTCACCTTGTGGGTTTTGGTTTTTGCAGATTTTTGCCAATTTCTCTATGTGCTCGTGCCATTGATTTTTTCACGCTTTGGTGTAGTGTATGATGCCCTTCACTTTACATTTTGTTCTTGGGTCTCTATTCATTTCTTTGTCTTATAAGTATTAATAGTAAATGATAATAAATAATAATTCCCATTACTAAAACAGAGACTCAAAAGAGTTACAATAAATATAATTGGTGAAAATTAAAATTTGACTTTAATTGATGTAGGCTTTCTAAACTTTGCTGCATATTTGATGTTACGCTTTGACGTATTCATGTGTGGGAAAATAATGTATCATTTTGTTACTAATTCTCGCCAATTAGCTGATAACAAAACTTTCGTTCTAAATAAAGTTTCATGAAAAAAAAAACATCTTTGGTATTAATCATAATAATAATTATAGTCAATTCAAAGTACGAAATTTTTAAATTGGTTTAAAAAAATGATTTCGATTTTTGTTTATAGACTAGATTCTTCTGAACCGGACTATGTAAATGCATCGGTTTTTTACACGCAAAGTTAACTTTCGTGCGTCTTTTAAATTGGTATGCCGTCCGATTTTTGTAATACCCTCTGTATTAGTTTCATATTTTGTAAACAACAGACTACCCCCTGCGGTGTGTCACCCCGCATACCCATTGAGCAGAAGCACACTACACTTCTAATCTGTGTGTTGCTGTTTTGCTTCACTGCAACGTTGCCAAGGATATCCTTTAGTAATCAAGAAGAAAACATTTATATTTATGGTCTAATTCTGTTATCTCAGAATTTGACAGTTTTTTATTATAAATGTGACGTTATATTTGTAGTATAACCCATGGAAATCAATATACACATAAATATTTATTTTGGTGAATTTTTTTTAAACCATTTATATAAATATATGGTATATTTTTTTGGGTTAGATTTCAATTGATACGATTATTTGAGGCTTATTTTTGCAAATATGCGATGTTACGACATAAGTACAAGTTGATTTTCGATCACTAAAAGGCGTGTCCTGACCAGTGGCGTAACTAATAGTATGTGTGCCCCCCGCAGATGTTTGAATGCGTCTTACCTATTTTGCACGCATATTAAGATACTTCGTATTTATTTATTTTCATCGAGAGATTTGAGGGCACCCCCCCCCCCCCGCATCGCGGGGTCGTTATTTACGCCACTGGTCCTGATACCGGTGGCGGACGTCAGTGGTTCCAGCGATGCCTTTCCCAGACACCCTTGTTTCCGTACTTGCCTATTTTTCAGATGTCATTCCTTGACGGGATCTATAGGTAAGATGTTCCACCTATACTATAAGCGGTCGTTCATTCAATATATATATATATATATATATATATATATATATATATATATATATATATATATATATATATATATATATATATAGAAGAGATGAAATGTTTGAAACAAAATAATTGTATTGTAAACATATGCACATTTTGCGTGCGAGGATTTACAAAAATGTTTCTCTTAGTTGGCGTAAGCTTTTTAGGTATTGGTGCAATAAAACAATTTAAAAAATAAGCATATAATCAGATAATTACTTAGTTTTGCTGTATTAAAGTTCTATTTTTCAAAATCTCAAAATTTTTTGAAGTTGGAAGCCGTATTTTCGCATACATATTAGAAAACCAGTAAATTATGACGTCATATTTGTAATATAACCGTTGGAAGTCAATATACATGTATATATTTATATATATATATATATATATATATATATATATATATATATATATATATATATATATATATATATATATATATATATATATATATAGAATAAATGAAACGTTTGAAACAAATTAACTGTTTTGCAAACATATCCACATTTTGCTTGTGAGGATTTACCAAAATATTTCTCTTAGTTGGCGTAAGGTTTGAAGGTATTGCTGCAATAAAATAATTTAAAAAATAAACAAAAACCCTGTAATCAGATAATTACTCAGGTTTGCTGCAATAAAGTTCTATTTTTTCAAAATCTGAAAATTGTTGGAAGCCGTATTTCCGCATACATATTAGAAAACCAGTTCACAATGGCAACTATGAGAAAGGATATTCTAAAGCTTAGGCTTGTGAGATCATGACAGGTAGGCGCTTGCGTCATGCAGGGTGGGGTATAGCGAGTCTGGTTGGTCTCCGAGACGAGACGGTAGTCGGCCGATTCCGAGCCGAATCAGTTTTGCGTTTGCTGTCTAAACGAGGACCGGTTATTCCACACCGTCACGTCATTCCAGTCATTAGACAGTTGTTGTTATTAAACTTAAGTCGTGAGACGAATATAAACATTGATTAATTTTAAGAGAAGGGCCTTAGTTAGACCCATATAACTGGTTGTCTGGAGATAGACGGTGATAAGAAAGAAGTTTAGTGGACAAAACCAATTCTAACCTCTACGCTTCGGATTCGGTGATTTTTTTATGAGTTTTAGTGGTATGTTGGTATTTTTTTAAGTGTGTGTTGATGTTTATCGATGTCATAGGCTAACTACGTTCAAAACTACCGGCGAATGTGTTTCTGTTTGCATTTTTCAAGCGAGAAGCAGTGTCCAAAAATTGTCGTTTAGGCGCATGCCATGTGCTTTCACATCCAATGCGAGCGATAAGCGAAAAGAAGTCTACTTACTAGGTAAAAAAATTAAGTTTTCCAATAAACTTTAGATACATACAGTAGAAATTTTCAAATTTTGACAAAAAAACATTCCAGCGCTCCTAGCGCCACGCACGACGGTATGTCAACGTAACTACTCAAGTTAAAGTCTTTTACCAGACTCTGCATTCCAAAGTCTGTCCGTGACTTTTATTATTTTAACCGTTATGGCCGACCTTATGGTTTTCTTGCATGATTTTTATATTGACAATGCTTTAAATTTGCTTTTTACACCCTCATGTCATGCTTAATCTTTGGAAAACCCCCTTTTTGAAACCATTTTGAGTCGGCTTTGTTTGCCACAATTGAGGGTTGGATCAAAAGTGACAGTTCGCGGCACGGCATTCTTGATGCGTGCGTAGGTGTGTTCGCTGCCTGCTTAAAGCGCGAAGATTCTATTACTTTACAATCGATAAATACCACAATACCAACATAAAATTCCATTCCAGTTAAGCCCATATGTTTTTTATTTTATTTATAAATCCATGAATACATATTTTACAACTTTTATTCACACTATATAACTTTTGTTATTTAATAGTTTTTAACCGGCAACTACATATAAACAAAAATTGATGCACACGCATGTTATTTTTATTTCTGCTTGATAGACGCTGAAAGTAGATTAGAATAGGCATGAAAACTGGAAAAAAAATAAATCATTCATTTAAAATAATTGAAATTTCAAATTTTGGCTTTTAAATGAGTTGTTTTATTTTTTTTTAAGTTAGTAACATTGCCTTATTAGTTAGATGCCTAAGAAAATCTTCAGCGTTATTATTGAACTTAGTAATTGGAAAATGATTGAGATTTATTAATTCTAAACTTTCTGTCAAAAATAGACAATTTGGCACTTAAATTACCAAAATCATTTAATCCCGTCTCATTGCGACAACCCAAAAATTTGTTATTCCTGAATCATCATCTAAGATCATAAATTAGTTAATGTGGTATGAGCTTAGCAACAGATGATTCAATTGTTGATTTGTCAAGACGGCTCAATGTGTAATAAAATATAAATAATCCAATTCCTGTAAAAACATGTTAAAACAACCATATACTTTGATTATTTATTTCTTAAAGTAGACAGTGACCAGAATTCGTGGTTTGATGGTCTGAAATATTAACACTACCCGCAAATTAGAGATGCAATCTTTAGGCCAGAGACTACCGGCTGACTGAATGTAGTTATTTGGGCTCAGTTCGTCAGCAGTCCGTGGCCTAATGATGGCTTAAAAAATTATAAATGTAGTAACTGCCTTTAGATAATTATTCGCGTTCAGTTAGGTAAACAGAAAAATGTTTTTTTTTTTTTCAAGTTATTGGACGTAGCATTATTTAAAACTACGAATTAGGCGGGATCATTCCCACTGTCAGTAATACGCGCGGTACCTTTGGGAAACAAAACTTCTAACTGGAATTTAAATTATGAATAGCTATCGTTAGAAATATTGGCATAATTAACACTTAATCTAGCATTGATTTTCAATATTGTAGCAGTATTTATCAACGTTTTGTCTTTGTGCATCTTTCACCACTAAATATAAGAGTTTCAGCCAGTTAGAAATGCTTCTCTGGTTTTATATGTCGGTGAAATGAAACGATGACAAAAAAAAACGATTAAAAATAACACATCACACACATTTGGCACATTAAAGATATAGAGCAACAGCTTCACAAAATATGGTGATAATAGTGATATGTTAAAGGGCATTTTTGTGACGTTTGTGGAAAAGACTAAAGAAATGAAACGCTCTTAAATGCAAGTAAATACCATTAGTATCTGATAAATAACGGTTCGTGGCTTGAAATCAGATTAGGTATTAGTTAACATCGTGTAACTTACATAAGAACAGCGTACTGGGTATTTCTACCGTCCCGTTCTAAGTAAAACGTTTGTTTCTGCCATGTGATATATAAAATTACCCTTTTTGGGCTTGATTCTCATGACTCACCAGCAAGAAATTTTGATTCAAGTAGCTGATACTTTTTTTTATAAGCATACTCTTTGCAATTCTTGGTAGAAGTAGTTAGTATCTTTCAACTCTAGGAAAGGTTTTAAATTACATCAGTGTATACACAATATTTGCTAAAATATTCTGTATAAAAAGAGCCATCGCAGGATAATTTTGAAATATTAAAAGATGTCGCAGATCTCAAAAATGTAGCACTATAAAGAGTATGGCTGAATGAGGCACAAGCAGTGGAATTCCTTTGAACTTAAAAACCACATTAGATGTCGAGGAATTCGTCATCAGAAGTCATAGAAAAATAAGTCTTACCTGCCAATCAAAGAAATGTGGTCGGCATAATGGACTTTATAACAGACGTGGAAAGAAAGCTGTATTAAATCCTAAAGAAACGTAAAATCTACAGTGTAGATAACACTAGAACGCCCTCATCATAGTAAACCACCTTAGTGTTAAACCAATTCCAGAAACCTGTGTAGCAGGGTAAGATACAAATCCTTTATTATTTTGTAGAAATTATTCAGACTTTTTAATTACCACTCATTGTAAGCTTTAACGTGGATAGTCTCTATACTTAATAGACCATTGGAAGAATCTTTAGACAGTTATTGACGCAAACCTAAAATAAGAGAAAACACTTTGACAGTGAACCACACTATCACAGCTTCATAGTTTTAGCTTTTAAGTAAAAAAATAGGTGCTGTATCTTATATAATCGACTGCCAAAGGGTACATTACTCTCTCCAGTCATAGCAAACATATATATGGAGTTTGAAACTGTGAGGAGAAACCTGAATTATGCCGACGGCATATTTATAATATAGAGCAGTAGTGGAAAATGAACTGGACGAATTTCTTTTTCATTTAACCAGTGCTTGACCAACCCTCAAATTGTACAGGAGAACGGCACTGGTATGTAACGACCAACAATTGTTACGAGAAAATGATGGTAAACACAATCTCATGTAAAATAAATGTAGGCAACCTGATGAAAAACACATTTTAGGTTCATTTAAATCAATATTTTATATAAAATTGAGAATATCTGAAAGGTCTTCAGAAAATTCGAAATAAGAACAAGTTTAAAAATACTTTTAAGAAGGTTTTTAAACAAAACTAAACCTAAAAATGAGAATGACTATAAAGATTGTGGAACAAAATGTAATCTGGAATCTTATCGGCAATAAATAAGAAATTTTTAGTAAAGCATATTGTAATAAAATAAACAAAATTTAAATTAAATAAAATTTTAGATATTATCTATCAAAATAACATTCAATTTTTATTAAATAAATATTTAATTGGTAGACATTGAGGTGGAGAGCAATTATTAAATTTTTGTTTCTCCGAAATAAATATATCAATATATTTGTATTTCTTGGAAAAAAGGTTAAATTGATATATTAAAATAACTATTGGCAGTTTTATTATTAACTTAACTTAAAAAATAAAGCATTTGTTGGATCAATAAAAAATTTTTACTCAATGAAAAGAGTTAATATGGGATAAAATTAATTTTACTCTTGCCTCGAAGCTATTTGTATTAAAGTGTCGAGAAGAGATGTTGAGCCGAAGAAAAGGACATGTATTTTTTTTTATCTTATCTTATTTTGACAGTTATGTAGAACGAGTTGAGATGGGGTAAGAATGTAATCTCATTTCCTCTCATCTCGCCGTAGCACTAACGAATTTCTAAACTACATACTAACATCGTTGCATTTTACTTACTACGATACGATCTTCCTAAATCAGAATCTCAGGAAGTTTATATGTATAATGTGTTTTGAAGAAAACTATTTAGGAAAATAGAAGACAAAACCGTAGAACCATACGAACTTTTTACGGAAATAGTTAATTATGGATTTATATATATTAGAAATTAATAAATTATCTACTCTCTGCAGAAAATAAAAAATATATTAGAACTTCCAGAGAGGACCGTAGTTGTGGACGCCATAAAAATGAGAAGGAATTCTTTAAATACCACCAAATCATCCTTTCAAAACAATTCAAAACGCTCTCTGTGTGTGACAGCCAAAAACACTTTATTGCCGATTCAATATATTTAAAACCTCGAAGAACACAATACTAATGGTAGATAATTTAAAATATTTCAAAGATATGCTCATAGAATTGGAAGGAACTATTACAGAAAATAGGACTGCAAATTGATTATGCCAAAACAAGAATGATGATCTAGCGAGATCGCTATTAGAAATATAAAGATTAAAATTGGATTTGATGAAAAATTCATAATCATATTCAATTTAAATTCATTTATATTTGGAACATGACACAGACTTGCAAACCTATAAGACAAATAACATAAACTTCATATAATAATTAAGATATATCTTCAAGAGTAACATAACTTTAGCTATAAAAAGGATATCCGTTAACGAGTGCGTATTGCCAGTCCTAACTTCTGGTATAGAAACTTGTGAATAGCGTAAACGAAGATGGGAAGATCAACATTTTAAGACGGGTAAACAACAAAGACTTCCGTAGGATAGACAAAGGTATAGGAAATGATAGAGCGTCCAACAAGAAGAATGGGCTAGACATGATTAATCGACGGACAATGGTCAAAAAAGATCCTGGAACACCAAGAACAGACCAAGTAAGTCGATTTTGGAAGAATATCAACAAATTGGTTGCATCTGTATAAGATAGAAAAGATTGTAAAGGTTTGTAGAAACTCTATACCCAGCAGGATTCGAATAGACTTTGTTATACTAGTGACATTTACAATGTCATTCTGGTTCAGAACCAATGTCTTACTCATGCTGGGACTAAAAAAATCTCAGATTGTGCCATCAGGTTTATACATCGATGAGACTAGCTTCAACTGTATTTACAATGACAAAGAAATAATCAGTGGTAATAAAATATAGAAATTGTATAAGGAAAATAAAAGAACACATTCGCTTGTAACCATTGACTTTATGAGAGTGGTCTAAATAAGTCGTAAAAATCGGACAGACGTAGAATAATAAGTATTGTAAATTACAAAATATCTGCCATACAAAGCACAAACGTACATATAAAGTGAAAATACAAAACACGACTTTTGTGTTTTGTGTATTAAATTGTAACGCGGACTAGTCAAACAAAGATAAATATAATTCTGTATAACATTCCAAATTTCAATTATTTATGCACAATACTTAGTTCAATGAGAGACGATGCGAAGCTGAGGTTTTAAGAAGCAGTATGTCATTAAATAATCATAAGTAAGAGTTGACTTATGATTATTTACATCTCTGTCTTGTTATTATTTTTAAACAAATTAGTATTTTAGATTATTTAACAATTTATAAACAGTTACTTTCCTTTCTACTGATGCATGGTGCATGATAGTTTTAAAAGTTGTTTAGGCAATCTTGTAGAGTAATTAATAATCACCCAAATGTATTGATCATAAAAACCATAGCATATTAAAATCTTTTTTGTAAATTAGAAAGAAGTGCGGGTATGTTAATGTCAAAGAAATGTTTTTATGAGTCATTGTTTATCCCTTTATGATTGCTCATTATTCTACTTTTAAATGAAACCGAGTATAGGACATCCGGAATATATTATCACACTGTCATGGATATAAAAAAATTTTGATGAACAGTATTTACAAAGTATCATAATGTTGTAACTATCAGAGAAATGCATGTGCCTTTAGTTAGTGGAATTATGAAATAAGTGCGGGCTTCAACTGTATACATACGAGGTAAATAATTTGAAGCAAGTGTTCGTTCTTTTCCTTTAACCTGAATATTTTAGATGTAAGAGTTATAATAATACAGACTTACATATTAGGGGTCCCAAATCCTTTTTTGATGACAAGCGTTATCCGCTGCGTAATTTGATGCGCTAAGTCTAAATCCACTTATCCAAAATGGCTGTAACGTCAGGATTTTGAAATATCCTAACCTAAAAGTGGAAAAATGACCATTTTTGGGTACTTTTGGACTTATATATGTGAATAACTCACCAACATGTACTAATTTGGAATTTGCATCTCACCGATCTACTCGAATGCAAACCAAAAACATAGTCACTGATTACAAATCCACTGTCAGATTTTGAAGATTCAAAATGGCAGATCTAATATGGCGACAAAAATTTCAAAAAGGTTTAAATTTTAAAGAAAATGTATGCATAGGTTTCTGGAGGTCGCTGATTTTAAAAAATGTCAGTCAATGGTGATGTTAATTTTAACCTTGCAATGTCCTTCATAGTTAATTCAAGGTTATCGCTTTATTTTTAATAAAAACCCTTTTTTTTTCAACGTAAGCAATCGATAGAGCATAAAATTCTAAAAAAACTGAAACAACAGATCCAATATAGCTGATAAATTTCTCAATTGTTTATATTTTCAAAATCTGATCGTGAATTCGCAATTAGCAGTCTCGAAAATGGGTTAAATAAACACCAAAATTAAAAACTTTTTGAAATTTTGGACCGCCATATTGGATCCGCCATTTCGAATTTTTAAAATTCCTCAGTGGATTTGTAATCAGCGACCCCTAGAATACAGTTCTTTTCATCAAATTTAGAAAAAACTCTCAGAATTTAGAGAAATACTCTCAAGAGGTAGCTTGTAGACACAAAATTCAAATTAACATATCTTGGTTAAAAAAAAAGATACCTGAATATTTCAAAACTGATTTTAAAGAGAAACGATCATATTTTTAGGTGCTTCTACTAGTTTCGTGAAAAAAAAATTACTTTATGATTTTACATAACCTCAAATATGTCGAAAAACAGTGTTTTTGCATTTTTAGGTTAGGTTATCTTAAAAATCTGACAGGATGGATCAATTCTGAAAATCAGTCAAATTTTGTTGGTCTGTACAATTTGTCTTTTACGCAGAACATCCTTAACAAGTGTGATATTAGGTAGTAATTTTTTATCTACATATAAAAAAGTCAAATTTAAAAGTGGATGTCATACTTTGCAAATTAACAGATCTGTCCATAACGGGGGCTTGGAATAAAATTTAATTCGCTGAAGACGTACCAGGATATTCACACCAATTTTTTATGGAGTATTTCAACACCGTTTAATATTTATTGTGTACACTGTAAAAAGGAAATGCGTTAAGTTTAAGGTAAATGTGCTGGAAGCAAATTTAATAAACCGTTTCTTAAATTCACTTAATGTAATTTAAATTTAATAATTTTTACATGAATCTAAATTAATGTAACCCATTAAATTTAATGTAATCATTCATTAAATATACATCCAGCGTTCACTGGATTTAAGATATGTTAGCACATATTTAATACACCAATATTAATATGAGGTCAAAAAATTCTGCCACCAGAAAAAGGTGAAAATTTTTTTCATAGGTAGTGTACCATTATCTGTACACTGGTTTCGAACTCATTGGTTTCCATCAGTACCGGCAGACATGTACACCTCATCATATGAAAATTGAGTCTTTAAAGCAACTTATATCATACTAAATAGAAAGTTCAAGAAAAGTTGCGCCATCTTCCGGAATCTCATGCAATGTACCATGAATATTAATGAAAATTCCTTTAATGTTAAGGTGCATCTACATTAATTTTAATGTACAGAAAGTTGAAATATCTTTTCAGTTACTTTATTGAATTTTAAGATACCATTTAATGTGCAACGAATTGATACTTTAATAAATTTGCTTTAAATTGAAAGTACAAAATCATTAAATCTAATGTAGAATGTACATTAAATTTCCATTAAATTTAAGGTTATTTTTAACAGTGTAGTTCAATTTCAAATAAATTTTGAAAATAACAAAAAATTATTACAGTGACCACAGCCACTTATCAAACATTTTCTTTCTAATGCTAGTTGAATACCACACAAGACATATTATAAACCCAATTTGTCAATTTTTTACCCCGTCACGTTTATTTCTCTTACCTAGGAGGAAGTGGTGACTCCCGTAGATTTATTTTTTAAACATTGAAAAGTTGAAAGGGTGTTATGAAGTGCCATTCATAAAAAATGACAGGGTATTTATTATAACGAATATGTGTAAAACCGAAATCATTTTAGGAGACTATATAAACACCGATAAGCGACGGAGTTGGCTTATTGATGTTATTGAATTTACTGCTATCTTTCTTCGCATACAATCTGTTTTTTTGTTTGTTAAATAATTCAAAGTTCACTGCGTGCATCAAAGAATGAATGTCTTATCCCCACAGTATCTTATAAAAGTTTTTCTTTTAAGAGTTATTTTCTTCTGTTGAAAAATCTGCTTGGTCATCGTCAAAAGAGTACATTTAGAACTCGATTATATGACAGAAATTAATGCCAGTTTGGACAATGTCATTATTTTTAGGGGATCACACTTTTACAAAGAGGCCATATAAAGGGCCTCCTATAGAGCTTACCGAAAATTAAATCTAAAGCACAAAAAAATGGTCCCGCATTTTTCAGTTTTAGATAGGACAGGTCACTTTTACGTAATGTCTGTTTTTTTTCTTCTAGGAGATGAATAAAATTGAGTTAGAAAAAACTTGTGTGACCGGGAAAACTTTTAATAGTAGCAAATTTTTTGTACAACGTTATGAATGTATTGCTCAACATCTCATCCTGGAGTGTATTGTTATTTTATAAAAGTGGTGAGTGACTTCGTTCGGAGGGGTGGTATAACGCAACGTTTATATCATTGTTTCTCGTAAACGGTTGGTGCGATAAAATTGTTTTTTTTTGGCGTTGGTGTTGGTCCGGTAGAGGCGCTATGAAATGGCTACTGTAGTTTAATGTGCGTGACAAGAAAGTCCCATCTGGAGGGATGTTTTATTGAGACGCCAAAAGTATCTTGTTGGAAATTATTTAGGAAAGGGCGGGGGGGGGGGGGGCGATCGACATCGCTATGAGTGAAGCTGCGTTATTAAATTTACTATAAATGCGGTTTTAATCAATATTTTTCGAAAAATCGAAAAGATTCTAACCCTATAGAAAGAGTACAGTTCCAACTGACTGGTATATCAACGCATAGCCCAAATAATTTTGGGGAAAGGTTGTCAATACCTAGTAGACACCCACTAAGAAAGGATTTTTCAAAATTCGCACTCCAAAAGAGTGAAAAAGGGTAAACGGTCATGTGATAAATTTATCGATATCTCTTGATCAAATAGACATATGAACTTGATTTTGATTTCAAAAAATAGCTCATGTTTCTTAGCTTTTGCATATTCTGCATACGATTATCTAAAAAGTAATTTCTGCATTTTTCTAAATTTCTTTTTTAAAGCTAAAAAAGGTTAAAATGTGTTATTACTATTTTGCCAGATAACGTTAAGACGTATTGTATTTTAACTTCGTTAGTATGTAGCGGTAATTTGTAAAAATATTTTAAAATTTATTTCACAGTAATATTATAAATAGAGGCAGGATAATAGTGAAAAAAGCAAATTAATTATAACGTGTTGGTATTAGCCTCCCAAAACCGTTTCTCGCCATCCCCGCGAGCGAAGCCACGACTGATAACCGCTCAGTATTTTCATGAGAGATATTTTATGCTACCATCCCTTATTCTTTCATAAACAATAAGATGGAATAAATTTTTTACTCTGCATCATCTTAGTTTATTTATAATTATTCAAAAATCTTTTACAATGACATATTATCTTAGGGTAAACTTTTACCTTTAAAAGGGACCTTAACACAAAAAAAAAATTAATTAGATGTCGAGTTCCACTCAATTTTGTTGGAGCGCTGCACTTGGATGTCATTTTTTTACACTAATTTTGTCCTAATGTTGTAATATCTCGGTTTTTAATTACCTTTTTTTCAATTTTGAACATACCGACGTCTTTGTTATTAAATTTGAAACCAAATGGTATGGATCCGAAATCCATACCTCATTTATTAAAAATTTTACTGCGTTATAAATAATTAAACTGTTAATAATAAATTCCTCGACCTCGTGGCAGCTTATCACGTTAAAGATTCTAATTCAGCGATTGAGATTACGTAAGAATTAATTATAAAACTTCATAGACCTCAATCGGTCAAGAAAACCCTTTGGCTCATATACTATTACGGATTTTTTGCGTCAATAAACTTTTTATTTTGACGGTATAAAAACAACCCAAATTTCCTTTCCTTATTTTTGAACGTAGAAAAATTGCCTACCTAATTTTACTTGCGATTCTTTTGACAAACGACAGCTCGTTGATAAACATTTTTTTCATTTGTCAGTCACACCTCTTATATGAGGGACAATAAATTACAAACTACCCTTGTACTAGGCCTTTCTTTCTGTTAAATTTTATTGCCGTAATCTTAAAAGACTCAGTTGTGGTGCAAACTTTTTTCTTAGAGAACTTTTAATGTCCTCCGAATATTAAAAACAAAAAAAAAACTAGAAGACAATCTTTCAAAAGTTAATTTTTCAATCTTTCAGTTTTAAGTTAAAAAATTCATTAAAGGATATTTCTTTTTTATTGTTTTCATTCCGTAGAATTTTCTAGTTTTTAAATCCCCTTAGTCTCGTTAAATATAATCCCATTATTATTTTATTAATTGCTTTTCATAAAATCTGCGCTTTCGGCTTTACCGGGAATTTTAGATAAAAAATTTTATTTAGAAAATTCCTTGACTTGAAAAACCGCTCTTATCTTTCATTGAATTTAAAAAGGCGACTTTCCTAGAGGGTTCTTTTAAACATTTTTATGTTGTGCTATTAAGAATATCCAGACGCTTCAACATTGCATGCTTTTTGAGTTTTATTTAATAGAATTTTTGTTAATAATCATTTATTTAAACCACAAAACATTTATTTATCTGATCAATATGCTTTTTAAAATTGTACGTAATAATATAATGCCTATTTTTATTTATATGAAAAATTATATTAAAATTATATCAATTACTCAATGTCAGTATAAAAATTCACCATTTGTTCAAACTGGATGCATTTTTATGGGTTATGCTGCAGAAGCCATTGTTTCTCGGAAACTGCTGGAGCCATAAAATCCTTTTCGGTATGAATCATCAACAACAAATTAGTAAGAAAACTTATAATGACGATTAGCTTTGATAAACAATCCTTTATTAGATTTTTGGCTATTCAAGGAAGGGCGGGGGTGCGCTTCAATCGGAGGGGATGGGTTTTCGGAAACTTCCTTCAGCTTATCGTTAAGCAACAAATTAATAAGAAAATATGCTGAGTGATTTATATCAATATCTCTGTTCTTGAGATGGGTGTGATAGTGTTATGACCATTGTTTTTTGGAAAACAACTGGAGCAACAAAATGGTTTATATATAGTTTTCTCTACAACAGTGAACTGTTTCCGGGCTAGAATTGGGGTTAGATCTTTTAGAAGGTACCGAAAACTTGGGCTAATGCGAAGCCTAGTGAGCTTACTACTTATTTTAATACTACTGTGTTTCCTTTTAAGTACGGAAGATAAAAAAGTTAAAAGAAATAAGTTTGTTTTAGTGCAAATTTATAAAAGTCTTTTGATGATTTCTGTTTTATTTTATTGAGAAACAATATGGTAATAAGATTAAATCTAATTTTTACCCATTTTATTGTAATCAAGTAATATAAACTTCATTTACGACTTGTTTCTAGAACAGTTTAAGTCAAAACCAAGGCCACATAACAGTTATTTCAAATTTCTTGGAAACTGATAGACCGATCCTTATGAAATGTGTTGTGTTTAGCTTGGTTTTATTTAACATAGCTTGTGAGATAAGAATATTTTTAAAAATGCTGGTTTCCTCAAAAATTGATATTGGGCGGTTTTTGAAGTCACGGATTATGAAATATATAATTATATTTTAAAAACTAAGGATGATTGGTCTAATGTGCTCGTAGTTGTATCTTCCTTGTTCGATTTCCATCAAGTCTTTACTTGATTACAGACAGATATTTTGGGAAACTGTTTTACAAATCTTTTAAGAAAAGATAAATGTGGGCCAAATAGCATTCAAGATACTTAGTCGACGAGTGACGCGAATGGGCGTTTTGTTGTCTTGGGGGTTGGTGACGTACGAAAAGTGCGTGTAAAAAAAGGAACTGATTCAGGGTAGCGGAATTGGTGCGCTCTAACTTTCCTCCATTCTTACATTCTAATTAGGGATCCTAAATATCGTGTAGTCCAATAGTTCTTTAACACTTATTTTATTTTATGAGTTTTAAAGATTGATACAATAGATTGACGATACTTAATTCTGACTGACCTTTTAAAATATAATTTTTAGAAATTTAAAAATGAAATATTAATAGTTTTAATGCACCTTGTCTTTTTCAAAAAATAAGTCATAGTGTAGTCCCTCTTTCCATGAGAGAAAGGCTCCACATTTTGAAGCATTATAAAGGGTGTTTTTTTTTATAGAGGTATAGAACTTTTAAATGAAATAAAACAAAGATGAATTTTTTAAATTGACATGAAATTTAGTTTATTCGAAAGATAACCTTCTGGCACTATAATTTAAATATGATTTCTGGCATATGACCGCCACGGCTGGCTCGGACGTAGTCTAATCTGGAGGTCCAATTTTCGATGACTTTTTCCAACATTTGTGGCCGTATATCGGCAATAACGCGGCGAATGTTGTCCTCCAAATGATCAATCGTTTCGGGCTTATCGGCGTAGACTAGCGACTTCACATATCCCCACAGAAAATAGTCTAGCGGCGTTAAGTCGTACGATCTTGGAGGCCAATTCACAGGTCCGAAACGTGAAACTATGCGGTTATCAAACGTTTCCTTCAATAAATCAATTGTGGCACGAGCTGTGTGACATGTTGCGCCGTCTTGTTGAAACCACAGCTCCTGCACATCATGGTTGTTCAATTGATGAACGAAAAAGTCAGTAATCATGGCTCTATAGCGATCACCATTGACTGTAACGTTCTGACCAGCATCGTTTTTAAAGAAGTACGGACCAATGATTCCACCAGCCCATAAAGCACACCAAACAGTCAGTTTTTCTGGATGTAACGGTGTCTCAAGATACACTTGAGGATTATCATCACTCCAAATACGGCAGTTTTGTTTATTGACGTATCCATTCAAACAAAAGTGAGCTTCATCGCTTAACAAAATTCGCTTATGAAAATTGGGATCATCGGCAATCTTGTTTTGGGCCCATTCACCGAATCTACGCCTTGCTAGGTGATCGTGTGGCTTCAATTCTTGCACGAGTTGGATTTTGTAAGCACGCAAACCAAGATTTTTCCGCAAAATCTTCCATAAAGTGAATGGACACATATCCAATTCTTGTGCACGATAGCGGATAGACTGATTCGGGTCTTCCTCTACGCTACGCTCTACAGCAGCAATGACTTCTTCTGTACGCACTGTGCGACATCTCTGTGGATGCGTATTATCATTTAGAGTAAACGTGGTGCGAAAACGTTCCATAGTTAATCGAATTAATTGCTCCGATGGACGATTATGTTGACCGTAAAATGGACGTAGTGCGCGATACGTATTTCGAACAGAACCATCGTTTTCAAAATATATTTGCACAATTTGGAAGCGTTGTTCAGGCGTCAGTCTATTCATGTTGAAATGCCAAACCAAACTAAACATAAATCACTTGACAGCTGCAAAATGGCCGCCAGTTAAAAAAGTGTTGCCAACTTAAAGTTTTATACCTCTATAAAAAACACCGTTTACTTACTTTTGGAATTGATACTAAAAGAGTAAAAATAAACGATTGCAAATTGTTGTGAATATCAAAAATAGCAAACACAAACGTAAAATCTTTATAAAATAGAAAGTTTTCGAGTAGAATAGTATTACTTAGATCACCAATATCTTAATCTATATTTCTGTTGCGTCAGCTTATGTAACCGTAGTAAATAAATAATCTTAGAGGAAGTATTTTGTAAGTTTTAACATCGACTTCAAAGAAGTTTAAGCATAAAATATTAGTGATATTTAAAAATATTACTGATATTAATATAAAGTTTTTATTTCACTTTCTTATTTTTGACTGTATAGCGAGTTGAAGCCAGTTCTTTTTTTATTTATTTATTTTCATCTTGCCAAAAAACAAATCTCATTCTGATTTGGACGGAGATTTGAACGACCCTCGGCTTGTAAACTAAATATCCTAAAAAATATAAATCGGTTAAACAAAAAAGAGACAAAACCAAATATTTTTTTTAGCTTATAACTTTTAGGAAAACTTTTCGGAACAGCTTTTATTATTTTTAAATTTAAAAGCTCTTATGCTTCCAATGTTTTGAAATTATATAAAGTCGGCTTTTGTAGAAAAGCTGCGGCGTGAACGCACACATTTTTAACTTTTTGGGAATGTACGTTGTATAAGGTAAAATGTAAATTTAAAACAAATACAAATAATTTCTTCCATCTCTGTTTATTGACTTCGTTTTGTAGCTCGTAAAGGTATGTATTTATTAACTCAATAAGCCTAAAAGACCTGTTGAAGTGATGAGGTAATAATGAGATGAACAATGTTGTAAAAATAAATATCGGAAAGGCTGGGAATTTTAAAGAATATGGTTTGTTAAAACCTCGTGTGTTTACTATTGGAGGAATCCAAACATTTTTTTAATGCTCTGTAATGTTAGGGAGTCGATAATATGTTTAACTTTTTCAAATTTTTTGTTGATAGAGTTTTTTAGAATGTTGGAATATGTGAAAATTCAACTAAAACCATTATTAAATGATGAGTAAATATGCAAGACGATAATCAGTATCTTTCATCTAATTATTATCTCAGTTTATCACAAATATACCAACATATTAAAGTTTTTGTTTCACTTCGAAATTTGGAAATAAACTGTTCACGTATATATGAATGGTTTATTAACGGCAATAAATCATACAAATTCCATTTTATATAATACGTCAAATAAGAATAAAAAATCTGAAACAAAACAATCACAAAATATCACAAGTCACATCAGTAATAAAAGAATAACAATTAACTAAAAACAATAATACTGTCACTACAGTCTATTATGTATAAAATTCAATTACTTAAAAATTCTTTAATACAACCCTTAAATGAGTTCAGAGAGAGTATAAATGGGTCAACCTTCCTAGGCAGTGAATTCATTTCCCTCCTCATTCTGGACATTGGGGTGTTAAACGCATAACACCCTCTGTGGTACAGAGAATCCAACAGCCCCCAACAATTCAGGAGCATCAACCATAGAGTTTATGTTCTTATAAAATAATATTAGGCCAAGATAGATGCGTCTATTATATAATGATAACAAGTTCATATAATCCCGTATTACACTGAATGGCACATCTTGCTTAAAAGCAACAAATTTCAAGAAACGGACCTGTACCTTTTCGATTTTATTTCTGTATATTTCATAGTTTGGTGCCCAGACTGGAGATGCATACTCCAAGACTGGTCGAACCATTGAGCAGTATATAGATTTAAAACACTGCACACTGCTGAAATCAGCTAATGTGCGTTTAATAAAACCAACAAGCCTCAAACCACGGCTCGAAATACTATTAACGTGCAGGTCAAAAGAAAGACCCTCATCAAATATCACCCCAAGATCCTTTATATGATCTGAGCGAGTCAGCATGGTATTGTGCAAGGTGTAATTATAAACAATACTATCTTTTTTCTTTGAGAAAGTAATGGCAGAACATTTTGTTAAATTAAGTTGCATGAAATTGCGGTCACACCACTTAGTAAAACTATCCAGGTTACCCTGCAAGGCCACACAGTCCCCTATCTCTCCAACAACCTTAAATATCTTTAAGTCGTCAGTATATAAAAGACATCTGCTTGAGATTATAGAATCCTCTATGTCATTCACAAAACAATTAAAAAGAAGGGGTGCTAAATGTGCACCCTGTGGGACTCCAGAACTGACAGGTATATCAGCAGATTCAACGCCATCAATATTCACCCTTTGTGTTCGATTGGAAAGATAACTTTCAAACCACTTAAGAAAAACTCCGTGGATACCCATACTACTTAGCTTCATCAAGAGAAGCTGATGATCCACCTTGTCAAATGCCTTGGAGAAGTCAGTGTAAATAGCATCCACCTGACAACGCCTCGAACAAGACCTGCTCATAAGCCAAAAGATTAGTGACTGCAGAGCAACCACGGACAAAGCCATGTTGGGCAGTAGAAAAAATACTTATAAATAGGGGATATATTTTTTGATGGACTATCTGTTCAAACAATTTGCTAAATATAGAGAATTTTGAGATACCTCTATAATTCTCAACATTCGTCCTATCACCACACTTGTAGATAGGGGTAATATAAGTAACCTTCCAAACATCAGGAAACACACCAGTGGACAGAGATACATTAAATATTTCAGATAATATTGTGGAAAGAACACACTGGCAACCTTTTATAAAATGAGGTGAAATACCATCCGACCCCACTCCCAACCTACTTTCTAGATGTGAGATTGCATTAAATACATCCAAAGGTGTCACATGCAGAGAACCAAGGTCAGTTGACCCTGCACAGTTATGAGATGGGAGGCCGCCGGAGTTACTAAAATACACAAATGAAAAAAATAACCTGAAGAGCTCCTCTATGTCTGATTGATTTTTAGCCCAAGAATCACCATAGAACGTTGAGCTGGGGAAACAACCTCTTCCATTGTTTGCATTCACATAACCCCAAAATGCACTATTATCGGAGCACATAGTCCCCTCCATATTCGAAATATAAGCATGGTAAGTACTTTCATATAACTGCTTACATGATCTTCTCAAATCAGAGAACACCATATAGTTTTCGGCAGAATTAGACATTTTAAAATTTCTGTGTGTTTTCTTCTTTTCTAAGATCAGTGCCTTTAATTCAGGGCTAAACTAATGAGGAAACTTCTTATTTTTAGCAATTGCTTTAGGTAGTGCATTATATATATATATATATATATATATATATATATATATATATATATATATATATATATATATATATTGTCGTATATGCACGTCCGTCGTTTTGGGAAAATTAATAGTGGAGATCGGATTTTCCGCGAGAACGCCACGAGGTACGTTTCGATCGAACGCGAACGACGTATACGAGCTGTGAATGACTTGCGTATCAGGATTTTTGTCGTTTATGGTATGCGTTTGTCCCTGCATTAAGTGGTCCCCACCTTGAAGTGAAGCTTGGATATCATTCAAAAATTGTTCCATTGGAGAAATTGAAATGTTGGGATATAATTGAGCATTTTGATTTATTTGGGTCATATCAGATTCATTACGAGTATGGAATCCTGTTAGGTCTGGCGCGACCCCACGAGGGGCCACGGAGGTCCCTCCAAAACCACCCGGACAGCCTGAAATGCCACCCGCCTCATCAGACCGGAAGGAACTATGAGAGAAGGGATTGGACATTTTTAAATAAACTTATTTTCCCCTTAAATTAGAATGTTTTGTATAAAAAAATACAAAAATCACGGAGGGCTGGGCTTTAATATACTTAATATATGAAAAAATTAAGTATATGGAATTTGGGTTGGATGAGAAATTATATTTACTTTATTTTTTATTTTAGACGTGAGCTCTTATAGGACTTTTTGCAGTAGAAAATTTTTTTGACTGGGGCTCTTAAGTTTTGCGTCAAAATTAAATGTAGTGTTGGGACTCTTAATAAATTTTCTAAAATTCAATTTTCTCATAAATTCTTGTTTTGGTGTTAAGCGCAAACTAAGGCACGTTTAGTGTTCTTAGATCCGTTAACAATGTCACTATCAGGTTATCACTAATTTTCTCTTAATAGAAAATTATTTAAGTCGCAATCGGGAATGTCTAAATCGGGTATGTCGCTATCAGGTTTCCTTTACGCAATTTTATTTCCGCAAATTATTATAGTCGTAAAAGTAGGCGCGTGAATACTCTATATATGAATTTCAAATAGTTTCCGCAAGAATTAAAAAAAAAACAAAATCGACGTTTTTTTGGAAAAGCTTATTTTTTCCGACGGCGCTGGAATTTTACTAAAATTCGCGTTTCACGGCTTTTATTTAACTGGAGATTGTACTTTGAGGTTCCTCCCCTAGCACTGAACTGATATCAGCTACTAGAGTTCGCCTCTAACGAATTTCCACCTAACAGACAAGGTTTCCTGGCCTTTCTAGTACCGCAATCTTCTTATCTTCTTTCTTGAATCGAATTCTTGATCGTCTTATTAAGACAACCAAGAACCTCTCTTCTTAAGCCGTCGTAAGCAGAGCGGCCTCCCTCGTTGCACTAGCGTAAACAGCTTAGTGATCCTCTTGATGCCGAAAGGGGCGCTCCAGGAAAACCTCTAGGAAATTTAAAACTCCCTACTCGCGTGTTGAACCGTTAAATTTTTTCTTCTGGAAGGGAAACTGACAATAATCTCTTGCGAGATTACCGACGAGTGGCCCACCTATTGAAGATTCCCCGTGCCTTTCTCTGACGTGGTGCAAGTGCCAGACTAATCAGCAACGGCAGAGAATCTCACGTTTCGCCTGAGTAAATGCTTCAAAAGACTTAGATACTCGTGTGCGCGTGTGTAAAAAAAAAATTGAGATATCTTTGCTCTTTAAAAGACGACCAGATTCTGCTAACGAATCGTGGCATCGGGTGCTATTTATAATTTCTCGGCACTCCGTCGGGTCTTCCGAAAGGAACCGATTAGCGTTTAGCGCGGTGCGCCAAAGCTTTATGTCTGCGCCGTCGTCTGTGTCGGTGTCTATGCGCCGTTACCGCCGACAACGTGCAGTTTATTTCTCGGAATTTCAACCGTCTTTAGATGTTTATTTTATTTTTATGATTTTTTTTAGGATCTTGTAGATATAATTCTACAACAATATATATATATATATATATATATATATATATATATATATATATATATATATATATATATATATATAAATATAAAAAAGGAATGAGATAAGTTGTCGTCCGTATAATTTTAAAATAAAATACAAAATTCTTGGCTGGATTAACATAATTGTTAAGCATTACTCTCGTTTTAAGAAGATTATATAGGAATGAATTTTTCTTGAACCAGGGCATCTGGTTCACTTTTATAATTAAAACTACATCTGTGAAATAGTCATACTTATTGTATATATTATATTAATCAGGACGTTTCGAATCTTTTTCAACTGTTCGCATCTAAGTATTTTGGTAAACATCAGAGAGTATAACACGTTTCTTGAGAGGAGGTAGGTTGAAGAGCGCCCAGTGAATGGTCCTCTCAGTAATCTGATCCAACCCCTTTAAATTTCTATCTTTCTGGCCATTTAAAGATCAGTCTAGAGGAGTTACCCTTGAAAACAGAATTTTAAATGCAGGGATGATCCTCCATCAACATTTTTGGAACGTGTTTGGACACTACCATGTGGCTGAAGGAAAACAATTCGACCATTTACCCAAATAGTTCTTAATACAACTTGTTGTCTTATATTATTTTTCTATTAAATGGGTTTACATTGTTATACCTTTAATTGTTAACATAGTTTCGAAACAATTGAATTTACTCACAGGGTAAGCTATTAAAAAATATTCTAAATTTGTTGGAGATAGCATACAGAATATTTTATTTAAAAGTATTATAATTGACATCATCATTTGATATTTGTTGACGTTACTGGCATATTGAATGCACTATCCAATAGAATTATTGTAGTTCTGAAGTTAGAAGAAAAACCTGATTTGCTATCACTTTCCCTTCACTCTTATTTAAGCTGTTTCAAAACATGCGTTTAACCCTGTATATATTGCATGTAAATACTTGCAACTATTACTTGTTTTCACTCTATGCCCGGATATGTTATTAATAAAGTTTTGAATATTACAATGTTACTGGAACTAATCCAATTTCCTGGTACTCTACGGAAGTTACGGTAAGACTTATTACCAAGAAAACTTATTCGAAATCTATTTTGTATAGGTATGAAAATGAGGGTAAAGGTAATTATACATGCTTAAAAATATTTATGATCTTTTTGTATAGGCAATTCACTATTGCAGTGATTACGATATTTTGCTAATATTTTAAGAGTTCTGATTTAAAAATACAACGGGGAACGAAAATGTGATGTGAACTTTATCATAAGAAAATGGATGCGTATTGTGCAATTTTAAGCAAAGGTGAATAATTGGACCTTCATTTGGGGACATTTTTTCCGTGCCTTGATATCCTTTCCCTCGCTTCTTTCCCACAAAAAGGTATTAAAAATTAATCGTTGCACAGGATCCATTAAAATCCAGTTACCCCAGCGTAAAAGCAAAACTGTGAAGTGTGACTTTAAGTCAAATACGAAGAAAATTTTATCTTGATAATAAAATGAAGCTTTTTATTGGTCTATGTTAAACAGATTTCGACGAGTTGGGGAATTTTCTAGGTATCCTTATGATTTAGCAATTTCGAGATTACGGATGAAATTAAAACATTTTCCGAAAATTCAAACCAAGTTCTAAAGCAGCCTACGAGACCTAATAGGAATAAGAAGTGTTCTGTATAAATAAAACACGCGATTAGCCAAATAAAAACCAGGATTCTCTTAGTATTTTTCTCCAAAGTTATAAGTTTTCAGTTAGTATGTAGCAAAACCCAGTGCATATCTCATTTCGGAATCTTATTATATTCTCCCAACCTAAATATTCATTTTCCTCGTTTTAGCGGAAGTATAAATTTATTTGATAAGTCCTAGAATGCCGTGGCGGCTTCCTTCCTGACTTCTCGGTGCTTTCTTTCTCTTATTCGGGACCTCCCTACGTCCTATATTACCTCACATAATCTCAATTAGGGTCCGTGTAAATTTGATTTTTTCATCTTCTATATAGCGAAACTCACTAACTCGTGAATCTCTTAACAGAAAGCGAGAAGAGAAAAAATCGGGTTGGACAAATTATAATATTGCCGAAATCTGGCGGACTAATTTTTTCCTATTTTAAGTTCTAATATATGAAATACACATACATTAATACCCAGTCAGAATTTAACTACCAAGCAGGGACGTATTTAAAAATATTAATTTTATCAGTTTAATTTACATGTATTTTTAATCTTGTGATGCATTTTAAAAAGAAAATTTTTAAAAAGTGGGTGTATGTACATATATGTAATTTTAAGAAAACTTGTGACTTAAAAATTGTGAGTCGAAAATTTTTTTGATCTCTATTATTTATCATTAGTTATGGAATTCATTTGACAACAATGTTTGCATTGTTAGAGATAACCGAGGAAGACCATAAAATAGTCGAAACGTTTTAGAAATAAATTTTAATGATATAGTAATCTTTTAACTGCGATATATATATATATATATATATATATATATATATATATATATATATATATATATATATATATATATATATATATATATATACCAGTCGAATTTAGAACTTCCTTATTTTTAGAAGTTTAGTTAAAAAGTACTCCGTATTCATAATAATATAGCTCAAGAAAGGAAGCTGTCAAATAGCCTAAAAAACAGAAGAAAAGATATCCGTGATTTTCTTGCAGGAATATTTTGAATAAGATAACAGAATAGGTTTGTCATTTCGTGCTTCAAAGAAAAACTATGCATCTTTTATGGAGAAATTACACAATGTAAAGAAAAAATGTTGTACAGACAGTTTGTGCTCCTTGAAAAGATCTACAAAATTACTTTTTGAATATTAAAATCGTTTCATACACACAAAAAGAACGTCAAAATTAACATTTCACGAGCTGGCCAAAGTGAGGGTACGCGGAAGAAGCACGACGGGGAGTCATGGTGGGGGGAACTCATTTTTTGCCCAGTAAAATCGAAAACACACCTTCACTGGAGCGCGCATGAAAAATTTGCAATATCTCGGCTTGTAAGTAACATAAAGCTTGCACTTTCTTCTGACTCTTTCAAAAAAATAACTTTTAGCATATTTTCAACGCCCGCGGACTACCTCCCTCCCAAAAAATGTTTTTTTTTAAATTATATTTTATCATGTAATCAAACTACTACAACTGTATAACAAAGATGCATTAAAATATCTGTTATATATATATATATATATATATATATATATATATATATATATATATATATATATATATATATATATAGACATATATATATATATATATATATATATATATATATATATATATATATATATATATATATATATATATATATATATATATATATATATGAAGTAAAATGCGATATAGTGAATGCAAACTTCGCTCCTTCATATCCTTTCTGTGTTAGAGGTTGCACAGTTAGAATAAACTGTAATAAAACATAATTCATCCTATTCCACCACCATCGAGATGGTAGCCTACCTGTACCACCATACCGAGAAGAAACTCAAAGCTTCCCCTCCCCGCGACAGTGATACGGCAGAGATACATGTTTCGTCTCTCACTAGACTCATCAGGGTACCGACATGCACCTGGCTGTGCAAAAGACAGATTGGAAGGAAGCATGCAACACTGAACGCGGATTCGCCGACCTCTCGTCGGATGGCTTATATATGTTTATACGGCTTTCACGGATTCGTCCGTGTGAGATGCATTAGCAGTGGTTATATCCACATGATGCTGTTGTAGTGCTGAAATCACATTCAGCAAACGTACAACTATATGCAACTCCGTATGTAAGTGAAGTAAAATGCGAAACAGTGAATGCAAACTTCGCTCCATCATATCCTTTCTATGTTAGAGGTTGCACAGTTAGAATAAACTGTAATAAAACACCATTCATCCTATTCCACCACCATCGAGATGGTGGCCTACCTGTACCACTATACCGAGAAGAAAGTCAAAACTTACCCTCCCCGCCACAGTGATACGGCAGAGATACATGTCGGTACCCTGATGAGTCTAGTGAGAGACGAAACATGTATCTCTGCCGTATCACTGTGGCGGGAAGGGTAAGCTTTGACTTTCTTCTCGGTATGGTGGTACAGGTAGGCCACCATCTCGATGGTGGTGGAATAGGATGAATTGTGTTTTATTACAGTTTATTCTAACTGTGCAACCTCTAACACAGAAAGGATGTGATGGAGCGAAGTTTGCATTCACTGTTTCGCATTTTACTTCACTTACATATGGAGTTGCATATAGTTGTACGTTTGCTGAATGTGATTTCAGCACTACAACAGCATCATGTGGATATAACCACTGCTAATGCATCTCACACGGACGAATCCGTGAAAGCCGTATAAACATATATATATATATATATATATATATATATATATATATATATATATATATATATATATATATGCCCACAAAAAATAAAAATAAAAAAGAATATACCAATTAAAAAAAAATACATTTTCGACTTTTTTTTGCAATAACTTTTTTTATTTATGAAGAGATTTTAACATTCGAAAAGTGATTTTGTAGATCTCTCAGGACGCACAAACTGTTTCTACATAATTTTTCAATGATTTCAACTAGTTATTTTCAGGACTCGATGCAATATTTTATACACTATCTTCAATATAGTACGTAGAATATCCTGGATGTAAATTAAATGGTTTTCTACCTGTAGAAACCCTCGAATTTTACATCCCTTATTCTACCGACCCAACTGTGCTCACTACAGGATCGTCTTTTGATTTCGAAATAGGACAAAATAGTCTCTTATACCACTGGGTTTGATTAGATATCGGGAAATTCTTCCTTGTTATTCCCATGTTTACAGTTTCCTTCTTCTTAATGTATACCCTAAAAGAAAAAGTGGCACAAAAAAAATTTTTTTTATGACGACTCTTAACCAGTAGTGGCAGAGTGTGAAAGTTTTCCCATGAATTCACTTCAACAGTTAATTTTTTTGTGTTTAGAAACTATTAAAAAATTTAATTTATATGATTTTATGGCATCTTCGTAACTAAATTTGTGTATTTCTGTATAACACTTAAAAATGAAAATAAAGTCTTTGAGAAATATATTACAAAGAACTACTTAATTTAAGTTGTATGATTTCACGGTCCTTTGGCAAATACCTTCGGGTAATAATTAGACACTTCAAAGTTTAGTTGCATGTATTGAGGTTGAAGTATGGCTTTGATAGGGCAAATATTTCAAGATGATGAAAATTAGATTACCAAATACATTTCATAGTAAGTAAGCATCATCAAACTTTATATTAACGGGTTTACTCATAGCGTTCTTTATTTGATTGTTTACGTAAATGTTCTCTAAAATTTGGGAGCATGAGAGTTTTAAAAATATGGAAAAATAATATTTAAGTTAAAATTTTGTATTTGAGTTTAAACAATATTCTCTCGCATTTCATACATTAAATATATCAAACCACGAAATCATCACTATTTTAACTCGACGAACACTTCTACTAATAAATTAATATCACATTTTAAAGTGCCGTTAAGAATATAAATTTATTTTGCATTCTCAGCTTTTATTATCTTACAAATGCGACCTCTGAAGGTAAAGGATCCAATTTTTGTGACCTTGCTTGCTTCGCGACCCTCTCTTACACTGGAAAAAATATTATATTTAGATAGAGTATCGCTACAATACTGATAGTAATTATTAAAACTATAAAGAAAAAATACAAGATATAGTTCATTCACATTTAATTCACAAAGTATAAATCGGTGTTAATACTTTTTTTTTTAAAAGTACCATGTTAAAAATTAATGTTTGTAAAACTTTTAGCATACTTTACAAATCTGTGTAACAAAATTTTATTAGATAACTTAATATTTTATATTTTTTGTCAGTCATTTGTTAAATTTTGTTATTCTGGATCAACTATTCACTATTTTTGACAACATTCGAATACCTTCAGGGATTTTTAGGGAATATAAAAATAGCCATATTCTCTCCAGTTTTCGTTACGTTATCACGGCAAGCACAGGAAGTTCCTCATACCATTTTCGTGCAAGAATATTTTATATATGATAGTTTCATATAAAAAGTACAAAATATGAATAGAAAACAACTCAACGAAAAGGAAGGTTCAATCCAGTAGCAGTTTGCAAGTATGGTTTTGGCGGAAACGCCTTTTGATTCTCTGTGGCGGTATTCTTTCTAATTTTAATAATTTCTTCCAGTGAAATATAACGGATCGCGAAGCAAATAAGGTCAGGTAATTTGTTTTTAGCGGGTACGCTCTTTGTCGCATCTATAAGATAAAATAATCTCTGACAATAGCATGTATTTGGATAGTTCAGATGGAAATTAAACAAGTATCTATTGAGATTAAACAGTGTGAATTGTACTAAAGTAATTTTTCTTTCAGTGTACTTTGAGTAAACAGTATTTTTGTCAGGTTAAAATAATTCTTAATAATTTTTAGTTAAAATTATATCCTAAGAATATAATATAAAGTATTTGGTCTAATAATCGATATATTTATAATAAGAAACTTAGGAAATCTGCAATCTTCAAGCATATTAGAGTCACCTTGTCCTTGCTGTAAAGAAAGCTTGTAATTTTTGATAAATGCACCGACATTACACTACTAAATCAAAAGTATTTATTTTCAGTTGACCTTTATATATTTAACAATGCTGTGAACTCTTGCCTAAAGAACACAAATTCTTTAACCGAGCTTGTAACGTGAATAACGATCCTTGGACACAAATATTGTTATTGTTTTCTTAGGACCGTCATTTTAAGTAAAAGGACTAAGGTTTAAGCCGAAGAGCATGTTATTTTGAAAGGAAGTATTGTTTGTACAATATATGGTCATCATCGAAAAAAGAGATTAAATATTTCTCAATCACATAATTTTACACTTCACCTTTACGATCTAATCCTTCTTTACATACGTTTTTTATATAGGATAAATTATTCCTTAAATTAATAAGAAACTTAGGAAATCTGCAATCTTCAAGCATATTAGAGTCACCTTGTCCTTGCTGTAAAGAAAGCTTGTAATTTTTGATAAATGCACCGACATTACACTACTAAATCAAAAGTATTTATTTTCAGTTGACCTTTATATATTTAACAATGCTGTGAACTCTTGCCTAAAGAACACAAATTCTTTAACCGAGCTTGTAACGTGAATAACGATCCTTGGACACAAATATTGTTATTGTTTTCTTAGGACCGTCATTTTAAGTAAAAGGACTAAGGTTTAAGCCGAAGAGCATGTTATTTTGAAAGGAAGTATTGTTTGTACAATATATGGTCATCATCGAAAAAAGAGATTAAATATTTCTCAATCACATAATTTTACACTTCACCTTTACGATCTAATCCTTCTTTACATACGTTTTTTATATAGGATAAATTATTCCTTAAATTAATGAATTCATACTTGAAGTAAAGAGATTAATGTTTCTGCCTACGATATTTTCAAAAAATATTTTATAAAAATAGATGTACTTCATTTAAAAATTTAACACGCCAAACTGATACTTGTAATACTTATTTAAATACGTGGAATATATATATATATATATATATATATATATATATATATATATATATATATATATATATATATATATATTTGGGTGTAGCAGATCGAGCTATTGCCTTAACTTCCTCAAAATATCGCCATGAAACCCTAAAAAAGGTACAAATAACTCTCATAAACAATCACTTTCCAAAAAAAATTATGTCCAAAATAATAAAACAAACAATACATTTGTTTTATAATAAAACAAAAAATAAAAATCAAGAAGAAAATAACAAGTATATCAGTATCCCTTATACGAATGGTCTTTCGGAGAAAATAAAACCTATTTTGTCGAAACATCATATAACTGTTTGTCATAAAGTACAAAATTTACTGAAAAATGTATTTACCCCTTGTAAAAGTAAAGTACCTTAAAAGAAAAAATCCAACATTATTTATTCAATATCATGTCTAAACTGCCCTAAAACTTATATATAAATGACAACACACTACTTAGACAATATATTGAACGGTAACAAATATACAAAGAACGCTTAAACTGCATTACACAAGCACGAAATCCAAACAAATCATGAATTCGATTTTAACAACACCAAAACATTAACTCAAAACCCAAATTATGATAAATTAACTACAAAAGAAATGATAGAAATTAAAAAAGAAAAAAACACATGATAAAAAAGATATAAGTAATCTCAGTCAAATTTACCAAAACCTAATTAACCAAAGCTAAAATTTCAAAAATAAATAAATAGATGAACTGAAAAAGTCATGAACTTGTTTTATACCCTCTACTAATTCTATAAAATATTCCGGACACTGTATATAGTAAGAAAATTTTTAATATAAAGAAAGAACTACCCAAAGAAATAGGTTTAAAAAAATCCCATCACATCAAATTAAGTTATATTTAATAATATATATATAAAAAAAATTTTTAGTTGTATCTGTTGATGATTTTTAAATGAAATGTAATATATTATACAAAACTTTTCAGTGTTTAACGTATATAAATCTTTTATTTAAAGGAAAAAAACCTGAAGAACTACAACATCATGTGCGAAACATCGTAAATAAATATAAAAAAGAAAAAAATGAACTTTTGAAATTTATTTATAACCTATTACCCCAGAAGATATCCAAACAGAATATATATATATATATATATATATATATATATATATATATATATATATATATATATATATATCCATCCATGTCAAATGGAACAAAATTCGCGTCAACGGGTTTGAAAGACTTAGGGTTCAAAAGATGCATTAGGAATCCTTTGGAATAGCAGGTGGATCTTTTGGAAATTTAAAAATGGTAACCCAATATGGCGGCTAGAAATGAGTGAAAAAGTATATATTACGGAAAGAATGGTGATTATAAACAATTTCTAGATGGACTTCATCTGATATAGGCTTTAAATATTCCAATTTGACGTACTAAAAAAATTATTATAGTTTATATGCGAAATTCAAGATGGCAGATACAATATGGCGCTCAGAAAAGTTAAAAAGCGGTAAAATTCACAGGAAATTCATATTATTGATCGTACAAATAGTGAATTTCGCTCAACATGGAGTACTACCGGGTTTTCGAGGCTGCTGCCCAATATTCTTCTTAAAATCTCATTTGGCATCTTTTGTGCTTTCTGGTTGTCCATCAACTGGGGAAATTCAATGTGCAGCATCTTTTAGGTCATAGATCGTACCTATTGATTAGCTTTGGTTCCGCTCACTTTTCGAGCGCCGTTTGTGATGCCAGTCTAGGCTCAGGGGCCGTGCCGATACAATGGTTCCGCTGGTGGAGAATTTTCCAGGTAGAAAGAAGATTAAGTTTATCGTCTCTTTTATTCAGAGTGCAGCTTTTTTCAATTTCAATGTATGTTTTATTTCAGGTGCCACATGCGATCTCTTATGTTCATCTTGATTTTCCAGATCGATTTTGTCTTTTGGGTTTCTTAGTGATGGTTTGTAGGCTGTATGTTTTCTATTCTGTTGCGCCTTTCATGTATGGAAGTATGGTGATTTGTGAGTGGGTTTTGTTGCAATTTTATTGGATAACTGGTGGTTTTGTAACTATTTTCTTTGGGAGCTTTTTTCATATGTGATAGTTCGTTTCCTTTTCCTTGATAATGGCTCTGTAATTGTGAAGAAGTGATGATGAGAATCAGCATTGGGCATTTGTTCGTGTGAGTTGGCTTTCGATATACTATAGGTTGCGGTAAAAATTATTTTAAAAAATAATTAATTTGTCCAAAATAATTTCGAATCATTAAAATATAAATTCGAAACTTATTCGTATTGAAAAAGATCGACTAAAGGCATGTTATGAAAACATTTTTATTTTGTTGTGTAAATAGCAGTTTTCATTTTATTGTTCATTTTCCAGCAAATTAAATTTAACTACCCTTATTTTCAACAGTTTTATGTCGATAAAGGTAGACTTTTTTGTTTACTTCTCCTTTACATCCCATTTCGACTTTCAATGGTCGAACAATAATGTTACAGTTTAATCCTTCCGCTCAAAATGAATAAAAAGGTTTGTATAAATGGATATTCCAAATTGTTTCTTTTCCGAGATAGTTAAAATTAAATATAATGAACGGTGCCAATGGGTCCAAATCAGTAAAAATTATTTTTGAAGGCTTCTTTCGACAACTGTTGGGAAATTGTGAACATTATACTTATTTTAATATATAAAATTTAGCTGTGGATAAGAGGGTTAAAGGGATAAAAACTTTATTAATGTTTAAAATATCTACCATTAGCCTTTTAAACAGCGCCATATTTGACATAACATTTTTACATATTAAAATTTAATAAATTAAAAAAAATAACAAAATGTGTAGAGAGTATATATATATATATATATATATATATATATATATATATATATATATATATAAATCCTTCTAATATACTACTTTTTGCGTTGGAAGAAGACCATATGGCACCGATCTGAAATCTCAACCGCATCTAAGAGCAATGAAGCATAGAACACTTCCTTAGCTATATGAAGATACCAAATATGTTAAAAGGAAATTCTAATTTCGATTCACAAAAGAACAGTTACAATTATATTGGTATAGGGTAACTAAGCGGACCTTTATATTCCTATTTCATACAATGTTTCAAGAAGATGCACACACCGTATAGAACCGTTGCACGTTGTTAGAATATTGTAGTTTTTGCATTGCTTCAACGAATATTAATAGCATATACAATGATAATTCCTACGTTATATAATGTTGCTTTATCTCCTTAGTAATCGGTCCAGGGAAATATGCTTTTACGGTGTCCAATAGAAAGGTACACGTTGTTCAATTCCCGATGTCTCATTTTGAAAATGTTTTATGATGTTTAATAGCCCTGAAGACACTGTTCTAATCGCGTGGAGTAAAGATCCCTGAAGATGCTTCGTGCAATCGTAGGCGAAACGTCGGATAATAATTCCAATTTGATCCAAGAACCGTGATTTTCAACATGACCAAAGCTGTGAAAGTGTTCGTTCTTTATTAGCATCTACAACTGCTGCGGACATCTAAGGCAAAAGCATTCGATAAGGTGAACCATCGGGTGTTGCTGGCTAAGCTTGTTGAGTTTGGCTTTTCTAGGAATGCTTACCTCTCTATGAAAACTTATCTGTCGTGTAGGCCGCACATGGTGAGAGTGCGAGGACCATTTTTTCGGGCTTTTATGGCAACATCTGTGTGTGTGTGCCGCAGGGTAGCAACCTGGGCCTACTGTTATTTTTAATATTTATAAATGATTTATCTAATAGTGTTAAACATTCTGATGGTCTCTTATTTGCGGATGACTTTAAAATATTTAAGAAAATAACAGTAATGATTGTAGTGCAGTGCAAGCAGAATTAAATTAATTAACGGAATGGTTTCGATTAAATAAAATGTTTTTAAATACTAATAAATGCTTCTTTATGTCTTATACAAATAAAATAAATCCTATTAATTTTAATTACTTTATTGATGGACCAAAACTACAAAAAAAGACTGAATGTAGGGATTTGGGGGTGCACTTCCAGTCTAATTTGAAATTTAATACCCACTACCGCAATTTAATAAGGCTTTTAGGGGCCTTGGTTTTGTGATTAGAAATACAAGTCAGTTTAATAACCATAATATAATAATAAAATTGTATAATGCACTTGTTCGTCCTCATCTAGAATATGCATCTAATATATGGTCTCCTAGTGCAAATGTGCATTGTGATGCTATTGAGCGTGTTCAAAAAAGGATTTTGAGATATTTATATATTAGGAAAAATAGCTTATATCCATATCTGATCTCTTATAGCAGTATGTTAGAAAGCTTTAACTTTCAAACTCTTCAGAAAAGAAGGCAAATTCAATCTGTGATATTTGTTTATTGTATTATCAATAATATAAAATTTAACAATTGTTCCTTGATTAATTATATACCTCTTCATGTACCTAAGATTAAGGATAACTGAGTGCAACATACTATATAAGAATAATGAAATTGAGTTTTTTAATTGTACTAAGAAATTGCTATTGCAACTTATGCAGTGACCTTTTTGTTTATTCAGGTTGTTCTCTGTGCTTTCTTTGTTCTGTGTTAGTTAAGTCTGTAAAATTTCTCTTACTTATAATTACCTTGTAGCATGTTAGGTTTAGGTGTTTGTAAGAGTATCAATAAATAAATAAATAAAATGTCTCCTACACGAACTTGATCGGTCTCTTTTTCCTTAAAGTTTAGATATAATCTCGTATTCTTGTTGCGAAAATATAGCGGACGATATGCCAATATTCCCTAATAAGTCTTTCACGAGATGTTTCAGAAAAGCGTTGCCTTAAATGGAAGAAAGATAGCTTTAAGCACAATGATGGCCAATGTAATGTATGACCCTAGACTATGTAAATAGATTATCCACGACCCCTACAAATAAGGATGGCAGAAAATAGAGAATAAACATATGGATAAATTCAATATAAACAAGCCAAGAATTTTGATGCTCATGTATTAAACTGAACAGCATTTTTATCGGCGATAGCAGACTGTCATTATTTTTAACTTTTCAAAATAAACTAATTCTTGTTTCCCACTCGCCTAAAAATATTGGTACTCTTTTTCCTTTGCTGTTTATTTATTGCTTATATAATTATAATTATTTTTTTCCTATTCAGATGGCGAAAGAATGTAACATTAAGAGGACAATTTGATGTTTGTGTTATTAAGTTTGTCTGCTGATGTACTAAACTTTAAACGCGAAATACTGTTCATTTTATTTATTTTTAAAGCCTATAAAACAAGCTTTAAAAAGTAATTACTGTCTTACACGGAAAATAAACTACAGTTGTAGTGATCAGTAGACTTAAGCCATTTTGGAGACATCTCAGAGTAGTACTGGTTTGAAATTTATTCATATACTACATAAAGCGAATTTGTATAAAATAACCTTGATGGTAATTTTATTTTAAACTAAAATATGTTATTCTCCATCTCATAATAACCTAAAGAAATAGAGTTGGTTCAGTGAGAGAATACTTATGCGTAATCACTAAATCAAAAAAAAATTAATTAGTCGAAGTAACGTTTATATTCATAATAAACATGTCTTAAAACAGTATTTCATATGTTCGTAGATTGATGAAGCATGGGTGTTCTCTTATTGGACTAAGTAATTTGACATATAAGACATAAAGAAAAATGATTATTGTCTCCTCTTCGTATTACCTCCTAACATCGACGGGACATATTGTTTATTAAATAACGATTTTTTTTTTAATATCTGCTCTCATTTTGGACGTAATCTCAAAATTAATGCACTAAAACTTAAAAATTTTTAGAAAAGCTGGGAGTGTATGTCATCAGTGGGATTTGACGATTTGTTTTTTTTTAATGGTATCATGGACAGAAATATGTATTTAAATGTTCTAAGGCAAAATGTGAGAAAACGTGCTGGGAACTTGAATATATTATATACATTTAAATTTTGTCAAGACAATGGCTGTAAATATAGTGCAGGTGTGAGTGGTTTGCGAATGGTTGTGTTACAATTGTCCCAAGGTCATTATTAAAACTCTTTCCTAGACACCTGGCGTAATAGAAAATGTTTGACACCATCTTCAGTATGACTAATTTTGAAAACAATCGCTTAATTAATATTAGAATATGAAAAAACCATAGACCGCAGTAAAAATATTCATTAAATTTGACATTCCCAAATTTTTTCTAACTATTAAAATAAGTCAAAGTATATATATATATATATATATATATATATATATATATATATATATATATATATATATATATATATATATATATATATATATATATATATGTTCATGCTGCTTTCACGGATTTCTCCGTGTGAGATGCAATAGCAGTGGATATATCCACATTATCTCGTTGTAGTGCTGAAATCACATTCAGCAAACGTACAACTATATGCAACTCCGTGTATAGATGAAGTAAAATGCCAACAGTAAAGGCAAACTTCGTTCCATCATATCCTTTCCATGTTAGAGGTTGCAAAGTTTGAATAAATTACTACAGAATACAATTTATCCTATTCCACCACCATCGAGATGATGGCCTACCTGTACCACCATATCGAGAAGAAAGTCAAAACTTACCCTCCCCGCTACAGTGATACGGCAGAGGTACATGTTTCGTCTCTACTAGACTCATCAAGGGAGGGTAAGTTCTGACTTTCTTGTGGATATGGTGGTACAGGTAGGCCATCATCTCGATGGTGATGGAATAGGATAAATTGTGTTCTGTAGCAATTTATTCAAACTGTGCAACCTCTAACACGGAAAGGATATGATGGAACGAAGTTTGCATTTATTGTTCGCATTTTACTTCATCTATACACGGAGGTTCATGTAGTTGTATGTTTGCTGAATGTGATTTCAGCACTACAACGGCATAATGTGGATATATCCACTGCTATTGCATCTCATCCGGAGGAATCCGTGAAAGCCGCATAAACATATATATGCCATCCGGCGGGAGATCGGCCAAGCCGCGTTCAGTGCTGCATACTTCCTTTTGATCTGTCCTTTGTACAAACAGGTGCATGTGTGTACCCTGATGAGTCTAGTAGAGACGAAACATGTACCTGTGCGTATCACTGTAGCGGGGAGGGTAAGTTTTGACTTTCTTCTCGATACGGTGGTACAGGTAGGCCATCATCTCGATGATTGAACGAAGTTTGTATTTACTATTCGTATTTTACTGCATATATATATATATATATATATATATATATATATATATATATATATATATATATATAATATATATGTGTCTGTGTGTGTGTGTGATCAATTTAATTAAAAATAATTTTTTTTTCATTTATATTTTTATTACGATAAAAACGAATGCAAAAGTGAACGAAGTCATAAAGCAAAATATAGGACCATATCCATATACAGTGATGGTCGCAGTAAATGACCCTAGAGTACGTAAATAGATTAAGTGACCCTTGTACGGGGGAAGCCATTGCGGAAAGGACGGCGCTCTAATAAATAAAATTTCACTTTGGGTTTATTTATCCCTTGCAAAAAAATATGAACGGGAAATAACCTTATTTTATTCCTTATATCGTACCACCACTTCATTGGGGAAATCAATTTACAAATGTATCACTGTCACAAAGAAAATTTCTTGATAATAAGTCATCTTAAAGTGTGTCGGTCGATGTTCAAATTGGTTTTTGAAACCCCGCTGGGCAACCCATTTTTCTCTTAGAATTTTATTTAGAATGACTAAACGTAGATAAAAAAAATGTTGCTATGATCAGTGTCGTCACTAGATTGGGAAGTAATCTAGTGCAAAGATTGGTTAACATTTGTTCGGAACTATGTAAAAATTTGGCTTTCACTCAATACTTTTGTCACAGTTCACCACGTTATTATTATCTTAATTTCTTGATCAGAAAGTAAGATTTATTTTTATTCTAATATTCAGTATTTTGCCTAACGTATGAAGACATAAGTGATAACTGTATTAATTAGAATAATAATTGGCTGACACTAATATAAATAATAAAACAATTATAAAGATTTATGATATAAATACGTTCGATGCATAAAGAAAAGTTGAAAACTTTAATGATGGCGTCCAGGCGATAAATTTTAAACTTGAAATAACAAACCGCCTTTATCGGTGCCGCGATTATTCAAGTTCAACTACTGAATAAGGAAGTTATCACACATATTAGAAAAAGTTGGCTGCATGCCAAATCCTGGAATCTAGCGATTGTGAACGCTTAAATACAGTATGTTTGATAAAAAGTTTCTCAGCTAACTTTAGATATTTATCTACGAAATTCATGAACTTGTGGAATGTTTTACCCATATATTAAAATACAGGACGTGTTTTAAGTATTTTTAAATATTAAAGGACATAAATCATAAACTTTCTTCCAATAGAAGTTATTTTGAGTATAGTTGACTGCATTTTGTTCCTGATTTGGAACAACAAAAAATAGCAAAATTGTCATTTTTTCGATACAAACTAACGATGTTCATCAACATATGTTGGATATGTATTATGTTAGGGTTCTGTAGCGGTCATTGGCGTTGATTACCTGACACGCGATTCACATAGAAAGATTGAGGAATACTTTATTTATAATTGCTGCTTTCTTACCGTTGCTTTTACGTATCTCGTAGTTATTTGTATAATTTAATATTAATTGGGCGCCGACTTTTAGAAGTCGATTCAATTTTTTTATAAAATTTAATTTTTCGATTTTTAGTTTTAAATTGAGTTTCTTAATTTACAAAAAAATTCTAGTTTTATCTTAAGTTGTAAACCACACTAAATTGAACAATAAAAAAATTCTTTTATTCTGAGAATTCTCTAAATACCAGTTTTGAATGAAACTGTACCAAAAAAAGATTTAATTTGCTATAAGTGAATTTGCTATCTTGACTTTTAAGACATTAATTTTAGATTCGTAAATTACGTTTCCAAAACCCCCCAATACCGACATTGAAAGAACTTGAGACATGTAAATTTTTTAGCCCGACATATTTTATCCTGCATATTGATTGGAAGAAATTAATTTAAGATTTTTATCTCCCTAATATCAGTTATGACAAAATCGAAAAGATGTAAAATTTTTAGTCCCCATAATGTACCTGCCATATTAAATTCTAAAAAAATTATTTCAAATCGCAACCTATAATTCCAAAAACCTCCAAATACCAATTTTTAAAGAATGTGAATAACGTAAAATTTTCAATCTACGACTTGGATTCTCCATATTTAATTTTAAAAAATAATTTTAATCTCCTGATCTAATTTTGTCATAATTCGGAAATATAAAATTATTACACCAATTTTAAATTCGTTTTCTGCATTCTCGAAAACCACCCAGTACCAATTTCGAACAAACCGAGAGATGTTAAATTTTTTATTCGCTATATCGAATTTTTTAAAAATAATTTTAAATTCGTAATTTACTCCTTCAAAAACCTCCAAATACAGATGTAGCGCAAAATTGAGAGATGTTAAATTTTTAGTCCGCCATATTGAATTTTTTAAACATATTTTTAAATTTGTAATTTACACCTTCAAAAACCTCTCTATACCAATTTTGGACAAATCGAGAAATGTAAAATTTTTAGTCAACCATATTGGATCCGCCATATTGAATTTTTTAAAAATAATTTTAGATTCGTTAAGTACGATCCCGAAAACTTCCCCATACCAATTTTGGAGACAATCGGAAAAAATTAATTATTTTATCCGCCATTTTATTAGCGCCATCTTGGATTTTACTGAACCAATTACGCTCAAAATAATGTGAGACCACCGCATCAACTTCCTGCATATAATGCAAAAAATTTCATTGAAATCGACGTCGCCGGTCTGCAGTAATCGACGTATATACATATAAAAATAAATAGTGAGGAGAACCTTCTTCTTTTGGAAGTCGGTTAAAAAGTTCTGCTATCCCAGTGTTCCCTCCTGAAATAAACAATATTTTTGACACTATTTTAAGCGACCGGTTTAGGCAGCAGGTGCATCGAAGGCTTCCTGCCTAGTCGGTTTGTTTAATTTGTGCCGAAAACATTTCAGGGGATGCTCTTAGGGCGGTATTTTTGTGATGTGATTTTTAGGTTGGTGGGTTTTATCAAATGATGTCTTGATGTTCTTTCGAAGCGAATAATCTATATTTCTTGGTAGAAAATTTCTAATCTCGTTTATTTTGAATTCAGTAATAAACTTCTGCGAAAAATGCATGAACCGAAACAACCGCAGATATTTAAAATTTTAGTACTATCTGGTAAAACGAGTAATATTTATTTAGTAAATGATATGTCATAATGTTTAATGCTGACTAAGTTTCGGATAAGAACCAAACCTTCCCTACTGACAGGTAATTTTTGGAATTTATATACGGAAGTTTGTAAATCTTTTATGGAACTTTTAAATGTTAATTCGTTGTCGTTTATTATGTACAATCAATATTTGATACTATTCACAAATATAAGTAATCTAATATCCTTTTTATACGTGGTTTTATATATATCTACAAATATTTTTTATATTTTGATTGTCGCTGAAAATTGATGTTTTAATTATTAAGGAGGTCTATTCGCTACCATATGACAAATTAAATTAAAATGCCAATAAAAAATAATATAATTCAAAAACCAATAGTTTGTAGCATTTTTATCAGTCGAGAAATAGCTATTGAAATCGCTTTAATTTAAATTATAATTATATAATTAGTGTATTTATATATAGATAGCTTCGTCTCTGAACGTCCAGTCCCTCAAAATGCAAAACGTTGCCATTTTTTTGGCATATGTGATCTCTACCGATAATACTACTTTAACCTCAACGTGGCAATCGCTGAAGTGGCGCGCACAGGCGATAGCTACCAAACGGGCAGCGATTAAATCTCCTTAAATCTTAGTTTTAAATGTGGAAATCCCAACAGTAAAATGAATAGTGGCATGTTTTTTTTTAATTAATTTTGTTATACTATTAAAAGGTTTCCAATAAAATATTTTGAATTTTTAAAAATTTTGCCAGACTTTTGAACTCTCTGTTTAATAATGTGGCATCAGTAGTGCACGATTTGTAGATTTTTAAGATTATTTGGTGCTGTCAAGCTTTAAACCGTCTATGTGCTATGCAAGGATAGATTATATTTATGAAAATGAAATAGAACATCTACATAAAGTACTGTCTCATAAATTAGGAGGGGCCCCATACTCGTATGAGCTATAAAGAAATACTGGGAGAGTGCGAGGGCAACACATTACAAATACTATATAAGTTGATATTTTACCGCAAAAATTAATATCACATTGGTTATGTAACCAAGGCCACTAAAGTTCCGGTTATAGTTGGTATAGATAATATGTACCCACTTATATTGTTTTCAATATTATTTAAAATGAAAATAAGTAAATTGGAGTATTTTTGGTGCGATGTTATTCAATAAAATTTTTAGTTCCTAATTAATTCCTGATTGAGATGTAGCAGAGTTCAGGAAGTTATAAGGTAGTCACAAAAGATAAAAGTTTATAAGATATTATAATTACTTGACCAAAACCCGTAAGAACTGCATCTCAGTTAATATATCCAGTAAATTTAATAAAAGTTTAATAATTTATATTACTTTTAAACAAAAAGCATTTAGATAACTAATTGTAGTTCACCTTAGCGGTCGCTAAGTCGTAAGTAATGACCTAATTAATTATATTAACTAGACAAATAATTTTACAATAATTTATTTGTCATTTTATGTTTCATTTCGATACCTCATTTTTTTTCATTATGATTCTTTTTATAAATAGATAGATTTTTGACTGCCTGATTGCTGTGGTGGTCATGTTATTGGCGCTGAGGTACCGCGTTCGATTACCGGTTGGTCTCGAGTATTTGTAAACGTTAATTATATACTTTGTAAATTATTTTATTTAATAAATTGTGACTGCCTGCATGGCTGAACGGCCCAAAGCTATGAAATAGCAATTGCTATATAAAAAAGGTAGGTTTTTGCACCAAAGTTTATGGGAACGAGGGTAAAGTACAATTCCCAAGTCTTGATATCGTAAAAATTTTACAATCAAAATAAAAAATATTCCTTTTTTATTTTTACAGTGAGTTGCATATATGATTAATAAGGCTACACAAAAACAGTTATGGACGCGCCATCTAGATGTTTTCTTGCATATAAAACCTTTAGGAAATGTTCTTAACCAACTTTTAAATTTGCATAGGTACCAAATAAAAATTAAGTGTCATTCCGGGCTATAAAATGTATTCTTGAATAAAAATTCTTTGTTCTTTATTGTATATTTTGTCAAGGAAATTTTGTATTTATAAGAAAAATTGTGGACTCACTACAAAAAGACTAATCTTACTCTTATTCTGAATTGAAATTCTTTGATGAAGTATTACAAAATGAAGAGAAATTTAAGAATATATGTTGAAAAACGAACGAAATATGCCTTGTTAATTGTAAAATACATATATCCCAAAACACGTTAATCATATAAATAAACAATTAAAAAATATGACATAGTTTCAATCAATATCTTACCAAAAATTAATTGTAATGAAGATTCCAATAATAAACATCTGTAAAACTTATTCATCGAATTAGAAAATCCATTGTTTATAAAACAGTGATATTTTATAAAAATGCGCTCGAATTATTTCATTTTTATCTTTGTTGTTTAAAGATAATAGAAACAGAGGAGGATGATATCTTAGATGCGAACGTTCAAAGTACATATTCATAAAAGCTTACTTAGTTAAGCATTAAGGCAGATAACTAATATCCGGTCTACTCATGATAATATATATTTTGAACAAAAGAAACCACTATATTTAAGAACAAAGATAGACGATGGTGTGAGTAATATAGAAAAACATACGATAATACTGTAATAATGTTTGTTTATTTATATAAACCAGGCAAATCAAGATGTTATGAATAACGTTTGCATGCTTATACAAACACCTGGTGCACCAATAGGTATTACTAAGACCTGTTATCAAAAAGTACGAAATTGCTACTAAGCAAAACAATTTTCCGAAATGAATAACATATTTCATGAAACAAATTCAATTCTTTATAGATTTCTTAAAAAATAACGTCTTAAGACATGGCTTTGCAAAACGTCGGGGTATTTTGGGAAAAAAATTGGCTTTCTGCCATGCCTTTAAATTTTCTCATTCGAGAAAGCCCTTAGTTTTAGTGTACAACAAACAATACATTAAAAAATAATAAATGCTAGTAATTTCTACTTTATAGTCCTCTTAAAAATACGATGGAATCGTGGTCGATTACATCATCGAATTTATAGGGCTCTTAGTTTAGTGGAAATTGTTTCAAATAGGAAATTTTCGAGTGGAATAAAATACACAGTTTTTTGTCTTGGAAGAGCGATGCATTTGTGTTTTTTTTTCAATACGAAATGTGTGATTTTCACTTGTTTTTTCAATATTCCCGTTTATCTACTGTTAGAAACTGAAAAGGTTATTCTACAGCTCTTGCAAATATTTTTTTATAGAAGAATTAAAAAATCTATAAGCAATTTTACAAAACAAAGCAAAAATATCGGGGAAACTCATATTTTAAATAAATTGGCAATTCTCCGAAAATTATTGACGAATGTGTGAAATTCCTAGTTAATTTGCAAATTTTTAAAACAGTATTTCACCATTTCATCTAAATATTTGAACGTTCTTTAGAAATAACTGAAACCTACAAAGTCAGAGGGACATAAAATTGAACAAATTAAATTAGACATTATTGATAATTAGGCAGATTAAAATGTTATTATATTAAAACGTTTTTCTGGTGATAAACGTCTTCTACAAATTTAGATTTTGGTCATACTTTCTGACCGGAAATAAACCGAACTTTTTGAAAAAAAACACGTAAAACGTTATTTATTCATTAAAATTCATTTTGCTCTCTTCGAAGTATTCCCAATTGGATATACTTATACCAAAGTTCTTTTCATTCATGCAGCTAATTTATTTTTGTGTCGTTATGTCCTCGCAGTGGCAACTTGAGATTCGATTACAAGAAGTTGCACGGCGCCATATCAGGCGAATAAGGTGCTTGTGGAATAATATTGGTTGAGTTTTTGACCAAAAATTCACGAACAACGAGAGAAGTGTGAACTGGTGCATTATCGTGTTGCCAAAAGCCACTTGTCGTGCCACATTTCTGGTCGTTTTTTGCGTATGACCTCACGTAAACGACGTATAATGGCTGAATAATATTCGTTATTTGGTTCTTTCGGTGGAATTCTTGGTGAACTACGCCTCGATAATATAAGAAAATAGTTCGCATGAATTTGATTTTTGACTTGCTTCGACGTGCTTCCTTTTGGTCTTGGCTCTTCTTTCAGTCTCCATTCGAATGATTGTTACTACGTTTCCATTTGTTTCAAGAACTTCGGGTCGGTAGTTGTGTTCGAAATCATCACAGAAGCGACCAGCATGAAATGCTGTTTTTCTAGAAATTTTTTTGTTTCATGTCCAATTTTTCGTTCAAAATCACATGACGTTGAGTTTTGAGATTCTCACCTCACGTGCTAGGTCTGTTACTCAAATATAACGATTGCCTTTGTCTGTGCGATGTGATGGTCGTCCATGATGCGTATCATCTTCGACATCTTTACGGTCCTCAGTGAACACAGTCAAAAACTCTTGTACGCAACATACAATCCTCAGAAAATGTAATGGAAATTATTTGTTCCTTGCTGTTTTTTGCATAATATAAGTTGTCATCAAGCACAAACAATAAAACCACCGTAATTTGTTAACTAATACGTGGAGCTCCATGAAATTTCACATGATTATCACTCACAGTGGTACCAACTCAAAAAAACACATGCTATTCTACAGACGTACGCTATTTAAATTCAATAATATTCATTTCCAGACGGAATACATCTATACCACCGCAGCACCACTGTGAGATGGAGAGATCAAACCAAACCTAAAAAAGGAGAAAATTATCCTATTGCCTTTCCGTTAGTCTGGAAAGTCAATAATTAATTAAAGTGTTACTAGAGCACGCAGACTTAAAGACGTTTATTCTCTAAAAGAAATATTAGGAAATGTAATTTATCTTTTGGATTCGCAAATGTAAATAATGCTGCTACCAACTTGTAAAACGGGTCATATGTAATAAAATATAAGTAGGAAGAACATTGAATTATACCAAACTATCGCGTAACGGCCAAAACTTTGCTACTGACAATCAATTTTCTTGAAGAAATCCGGAGTGTACCATTAAATAAATCAAGAAATTGTTTTGGAAATCTTTTAGAGTAAAGATAATTGTAGACTAAGAAGACTTATTTTTTATTTAACTTTGGAACTTCAGAGGGTAAATAACTGGCGTTAACAATTTTGATTGTCCTTTTCTCTCTCCAAATATATCTTTTAAAATTTAAAAATTAAATCTTATACTAGTTTTAGTAATGGTTTAAGGAATACAACGTCTATTTTTTTTCCAAAAAATCGATTCAAAACGTGCGAAATTTTCGCGGACGAATACTTCTTAAACTTGTAACAATACTGTACAAAATTAAAATATACAGAAATGGCTGTAGGGGTAATATCCTGTTGGCATATCGCGAAATGAGGATTTTAAATAGGCAGTTGATTTAAGTAGTCAAGTGAGAGAACTAAAGTGAAATTCACAGAAAGTAAACTGGTTAAACGCACTCAATAACCATAAAATTTATATTTAGTTAATTTTTCCGGCTTTTGCTGTGTATGTATAGATGTAGTTTGTCTGTGGATATTTCACAGTCTACCATTAAAAGTGTCCTATCAAGATATCGCGAAATGGAGATTTTCAATTTGTCATCGTTTTCTGCAAATATCGCTCGTGGTTCGAAACAGCTCCACGGATGAAAGTATTAGGTAATCGCAACGCGTAAGGGGAGAGAACCAGGGTAAATAATATTCTCTGCAAAAAAAACTACCAACTTTTAACGGTCTTAAGGAGAAAATGCAACATATTAATACTGCATATGCCATGTTCCAATGAAAAATCGCTTTACGGGACAAAAAATAAAATTATGCTTTCAATGCTAAAATGGATATTTGAAATAATTGATTCATAGACATGCAAGAGGATTAATATAAAATTCTTTGTGACATTCAACAATAAAATGAACTATTTTAATTATTTGAAACTCGGTGAAAAATGCATGTTGAACAACATACATACACAAGCACGAACACATCAAACATGATCCAAAATTGTTATATTCAAAAAACCGAAAAATCCCATTATTTAAAATAGATTTTAGTATCTATGCTTAAATTTTTTATTATTCAATTCAATTGGAATGGCAAATAAATGTTATTTATAGTTATTTTAGTTAAATGAGTCATGCTATTTCATTGAAACTGGCAACATATATGAATTAATTTTAAAAAGTTTTCTATCGTTTCCGTACCCACTTTTATCAGGAACCAGATTATTGGAACTTTTTTTTTTACTTTTTTGCAATCAAATGAATACTTTAATTATTCTTTTTCTGAGCCTCAAGTTATGACTGCTTTAAAAAAAATAAACTTGATCAGATTTTATTCCTGCATTTTTAATTTATGATTGCAAGTATGTTTTTATGAAACCTGTTGATTATTTGTAATTTTTCTAAGGTCTTTGAGTTCATCAAAGAAAAACAGATACTGCAGCAGCAACATGGATTTTTCAAGGGCCAATCCACAGTAGCTAACTTACTCGGTACAACTCAGAGTCTGTGGATATAATATACTTAGATTTTTCCAAAGTATTTGACCGACTCGACCATAGCATTTTGATACATGATCTAGAAAGATTTGGTTTTTATGATTCCTTGATCAGTCTTTTTAAATCATATCTCTCCGGTCGGCAGCATGACTGCAACTCCAGTCGGTATGGTGTTACTTCTGGAGTTCCCCAGGGATTGGTGATGCCCCACTACTTTTCAACATGTTTATAAATGTTTGTTTGAAGGTTGTAGACAATGTTGAAAATTGACTCAAATGTGGTCGGACTTTCATTGTCTTTATTTTTATTTTTACGACGTTTCGATTAGGTTGTATCTCTAAATCGTTATCAAGTATAAACTGAATGTTTTGTCTTAAGACTACGAGCTTATATAGGGACTGTGTCCATTGAAGCGCAATGTTTCGCTTCACTGTACACACCTCAAAGATTTGATGTTACAAAGTAGTGGTTGCCAAAGATTAGATATCTCAACACTCGGTTTACTGAAGATTCCATTATTATTTTTAATGTATGCTGCTTCTATAATTTTTTTTTTCATCTTGGGTTCTATATATATTGCCACAGCATCAGACTATTTTATATGGTGTTGTTTATCCCAGGAGTGTTCTGCAATACCTGAACTCGACGTTTCCCCTTTTTGTGTATGAGTTCTATGTTCCTTAATTCTAACTTCTAGTGGTCGTTTGGTTTCTCCAATATACATTTCACCACACTCACATGGAACTTTGTAAACACATTCTTTCTTATCGGTAGTTTTAGGTTTTGTTTTTGTTAAATGAACTCTAAGTGTATTTCCTGATTTAAAGGCTGTTTTTATATTATAACTGCTGGCAATTCGTCTTATTTTCTCCGACGTTCCCTTAATGTACGGAATTGTGAAGAAGGAATGTGTTTCTTGTTGTCCAGTGTTCGTTGTTCTGAAATTATTTATAACATCGTCAATTAGTTTTAAAGGATAACCATTCTGTTGTAAATCGGATTTAATATTTGCTACCTCTTTTTCCAATAATTCGGCATTATTACATATAGATATAGCGCGATTTAGAGGTTGCGTATAATTCCTCGTTTTGTTATAACAGAATGATTAGAACTATGAGTAAGATATTGTCCAGTATGTGTTGGCTTTCTGTGTACTGAAGTTTTAATAGTTTCGTTTGAACGGTTCACCATGATATCTAGGAAGGGCAATTGATCATTTACCTCTTTTTCCATGGTAAACTTAATTGTAGGTCGAATGGTATTTAGATGTTTCAGGAAATCATTAAGTTCTTGATCATTGCCCTTCCATACGATGAAAGAATCATCGACATATTTCAACCAGACTTTTACTGTTGCCGTTTTTATGGCATGAGTTTCGACCATTCCATATATATATTGGCGACGACTGGAGAGAGTGAACAACCCATCGGAAGCCCGTCGTCCTGAGCGTAGAACTTGTCCTTTACTTGAAAGTAAGCACTACGCAAGCAACACTCCAAAAGATCCATCACCCCGTCCAGTGGTAACGTGGTTCGATCTGATAGTATCGTTTGAAAGTCTAGTTTTGATGATGTCTAGTGATTCCCCTAATGGTACATTAGTATACAGACTTTCCACATCAAAGCTTATTAGTCTATCGTCTGGCTCTAGATTGATGCTACTAATAATGTTCACGAAATGTGTAGAATTTTTAACATATGTGTTTGTCTTACCTTCTAAAGGTTGTATGATTTTTAACTTTGCCTTGTAATTGAGGATTAATTTGTAAGGCAGGTATAGCAAATAAATAAAATAATTTTACCCCTTGAGAACATTTCTAATGCTTTTAAGGCACTTTTGCTGCGCATTATTACAGAAGCGACAGAAAAATGACAAAATGGTGTTCGATTTTACCTCATGTCCGTATATACTCCACCCACCCCTGAATGTTTAAATCCCGGAAAGCGTCATATATCCATTTAAAGCATTATGCGATTAAACAGTATACTGAGCGATCAGGATATCCAATCCGCAATCAGTCTTTCGAAAATCGGAATATCTCTTCGGTCGGATGGTCAAGTGACCTATCATGCCGGTCTATTGAAATTCAAATTAATCACGAAGGCTTATAATTACTGTCATTTAACAATTATGTCAGTCTGATACCTTGATGAGAACCACTGATTATACAGAAATATAATGCTTATAGTGATATCAATGTGTTATGGACTGCGTAAAGACAAATGTCAGTGTAGTACAACGTAGCAGAATAAAAGGGAGTGTTGAAATCTACAGTTTTTAGCAAAAATAATGACGTACTGAAACACGAAAAAAAATGGTTATGATAGATAGCATTATTTCTTTTTTTATGTGTGGGTGTGAAGTTGTTTATCAAGTTTCCCCTTTAGTTAAATTTCTGTTGTTTTTTTTAAACAATTTTTAAATTTTTAGATACAATACAATACAACTCTGGTGACAAATAAAAACAAAAGCGTAGTTATTTACAGATTTTGTAAAATTTTGATTCAAATTCAGATCTAAATTTATTTATAAATTTACTTTACATTCCTTACAGGTTAATCCGCAATTACAAAGTAGGGTTAAAATTTTGAGCAATTTTATTAAAAAATATATCAAACCTCTGGATAACTGTTTGTAGTTAAATATACTAAACTCAAAATACCTTTGGAAAAGTAATCTGGCTGAATAGCTGTCTTGCGTGAAAAGATTTCATACATCTTCTCTTATACGTTGTCGTGATAGACTGCTGCGAGTTTGCCGAATATAACAGTTTATTATACTATTTGGGTGTATTAACGGGGCCTGCTTATTTTCGTTGTGTTTATTTGCTGGCACAACTCTTTTATAGGTTTTATCCTATTGACATAGTCTGCAGTAATCCGGGCTTTCCCTTAAAAAGAAAAGTTTTCATGTCTGAACGCGGACTTTATTTTACAGTAATCGTATTTGGTACCACTGTTGGTATGTTTTGCAATGTACTGCTATTTTCGTCTTCATATTTATTTATTTCATCGCTGCACACTTTTCATCACAGGCATACTCACTAAAATGTCCGCTCATTTTTGAGTCGGAACTTTCCCAGCCGTAGTAGTAACTTTTATGGTCCATTTCAACCTTTTCGCCACTACAAATTTTTCTTGGTTCGTCTTCTTTTAAATTTATAGTCTTTTTATCCTAAAAATGGATCGCACGTATTAAAACTTCAAACAATACGCTACTACAATATCAAGGATGAAACTACTCCGGGTATCCAGAAAAAATCTGTATGTTGAGACATGGTCGGGGCAGCAGTAAAAGTTACTTCTCTCTCTTTTCTTCCAAACATATATTGATCTTATTGGATTCTGTTTAGTAACTGACGTATCAGGTCGGCAAGAAAATTTGAGTTTTATAGTATGAAATAAAACCTTTTTTTATATACAAAGAATAAAAGTAGTCTATGGGCCACTAGTGGATGGGAACGACCTTGAACTTGTTCAAGTAAATAGTACCGGCATTAAATGGACCTGTTCCAGCGGGTCGTGTTGTCATCATCTAATCAGATTTTGATCAGCTTTTGATCCGATTACCAGATTTTAATCAGCTTTTGAACAGCTTGTGATCCGCTTCGCATCATGATGAAACATAATTCTGTGATTTGCCCATTCTGGTGGTTTTTCTTTGATTGCTTCATCCAGCTTCATTAGTTATTAATAGTAAACATCTAAATTGATCGTCCGGCCTCTTGAAAGCAACTCAAAATACACAACAGCTTTATAGTCCCAGCAACTTGACAGCATGACCTTTTTTTGGAGGCAATGCGGTTGAACGATTTCTGTTCATATGCATTTATTCGAAATAAGCGGGAGGTTTATAGTATAATGGAATATACGAAAATTAAATTTAAATGGCATGTCATAAAACTATCCTAAAAATTTTATTTCAATTAAATCTACGTGATTTTCGGCGCTGCTGTGTACTACATTGGCATTTGCTTTTACGCATACGGCCTAAGCAGGTATATAGATTGTGTCCGCAAAATCCGTCAATATGGCCCTAAGTCCCGTTTATGAGCTACACCAGAAGGACGAATCTAATAAAGCCACTGTATTGTTAAAATATTCATGGGATGATTGAATTACGACAGTCAAATTTCAGTCGTATTTTGCTAAATAAGGTACGTGGTAACAGGCCTTTGACTTTTTATAATTAGATTTGTATTCAACTAACGGAATTTGCCTTTTTTCGAAATACACAACAACATATAATTACTTTTGTTTAGAAAAAGTCCCTTTTATTAATTAAAATTTTTTATCTCTGATTCCTTAATCGTTAGGTTTTCAGTCAAATCGATAACTTGCAGTTAATTCTACAAAAACAAGTTTTCAAAATACAACTACCTTAAGAGTCAGAATAATTCTAAAATGCGATCACCTTAATATAGGGTTTAGTCGTCATTCTTATTTATAATTGACTCACATTGCCGAAACATGTTGCTTACCATCTTCTCCAGACATTCCATTGATACTTCTTTCCATATCCTACGTATTTCCATACTTAATTGCATTGTATGTATGTATGTATGTGGGTTGAGTTGGGGTCTGTACACTGCGACTTGGTAGATCTATTGTGCCCCCTTACTGCTGTCCAGTCGTAAGAGTTACCTTGTCGGCTAGAGCAGGTCCTCCAGTCCTATTTCCCTCAGGAATCTCAGGATGTTGGACGGCTTCAAGGTGGGTAGCTCCTCTTCTTCGATTTGGTGTGCTCCCAAGAACTGCATCCTAGGTTTTTCTAGAGCGCTGCACTCTGCAAGGATATGAATAGAGGTTTCATCTTCCTCTTCACAGAATCTGTACTCTTCTCTTTCTACCAGTGCGAGTTTTTTGAGGTGTCCCTGCAGAATTTTGATCTGGTGTTTACTCAAGCTTATGTTCTTTGAATCCCTTCTGGTCGTAGTTCCCCAGAAGTATCTTCGCTTGTCTCAATCGTTGCAGCTCCGTTCAATAATTGGATCTCCTGCTTTCTTCTTCTATCTTTAGTTTTTCCAGCATTACGCTGCTACTGATTCCACAGCAAGGCTTTGGCCCTAGAAAAGGAATCTCAGCCCCTTGAGCTTGTCTACTATTTCATTCCCCTTTATCCCGGTATGTCCCGGTATCCACATGAGAGTGACTTTATTATTCTTGCTCAAATCATTCAGTTCCTCTAGGCATTCCCAGACCATCTTGGAACTGATAACTTGAGAGCTCAGCGCATTGATGGCTCCTTGACTTTCCGTCATGATGATAATCTCTTGACCGTGATAGTTTTTCTCCTTGCTAAATCGAACACAGCTTTTGTAGTGTCTGGTGCCGGGTCCATATACTCCTACCCCAGTTCCCTCCGTTGTTTTAGAGCCTTCTGTATACCATATAGTGGATTTCTTATTGAGTTTTTCAATGGTGTTCCTGTCCCATTCGCTCTTGCGATTCAACTTTGTGCTGAAGTTTTTCCCAAAGTTGAATTTCTTTTTCATTTCATCTTGCTGCATGTCCCAGATTTGTTGATTTCTGGATGAGAGATTGGGCCTTCGTTTTATGACCTCATCTCTCACCATCCTATGAATCGTCCTCTTCGCCATGTTCTCTAGAAATATATGTAGAGATGTGAGGTTAGGATTACTTCCATGGCGGCCGTTCGGCAGGTTTTCATAGCTCTTGTATTTGCCAGATTGGTTCAGATCACTGCCCCACATACCATCATTGGTCTCACTATTGCAGTATACATCCATTGCAGGATTTTTAGTTTTGTATCCTAGTTTTTCCCGCAAAGTTTCTACACACCATCAAGGCTTTTGTAGCCTTGTTAATTACTTCTTTTTCATGCTTATTCCACTTCCACTCAATAACATTCCCATCCATTTTGATGGTCTTCAGATTGAGGTTTCTTTTCCTTGTGAAAGCTACTAGGGTGGTTTTGGTGGGGTTGATGTTTAGTCCCATCATCTGGCATCATTCTCTAATGAATTCGAACCCTCTTTGAATTATGTTACAGAGGGTATTCTCGAATTTGCCTCTTGCAATCACGATCACGTCATCGAAATAGCATATCACAGAGGAGCTGGTCTACAATTAAGCTCCACATAAGTGGAGAGGCTACTCCCCCCTGAGAGCATCCTCTGGTGGTACCGATGACGATAGTGTCTTGTCCTATCTCTGTCTCTGCTAATCTAGTGGAGAGAAGTCGTGCTATCCATATCCTACGTATTTGAACCTTCATTAAACCCCATAGGATTTACACCACGAGTCATTATCAAGCCCAGATCAGCGCTCAGCAGACTTTATTAAACATTTTTCATAATTTTTTTTTCATTTTCGCTACGTTCAGAAGCTTCCCCAAACTTGCACTTTAATAGGGTGTTTCTGAATAATTTTGTATTACTTGGTAGACCAAGCTTTCTTAACAGAACTCCAGGTCTAAAATGAAAACTCTCTAGTAAAAATAACGTTCGGCCAATCGCTATCGCTGCTCTCTTGTGCCCAGGCTAAAGGCAAAAGAATTGGGAAAACATTTGGTTAATAATAACTATTTTAAATATTATTTATAACAGCAAAATTGTTATTAAATTGAAAATAATATTTTTCTACAATGCTAGTCCACATCAGAGGAGAGTCATTTGCTTAAGATAAAAAAATAAATAAATAACGTTTTTGTTACGAGAAAGAACAAAATAATATGGCTAGTCTTAAACCTAACCGTAATGCTTTAACCCGATAAGAAGATTTTTCTTAAACCATAATCAAATCTACTGCAAGCATTTGGGTCCTCTTTTTCTAAGAGTTCTTATTACTGTAGAAAATACGTTATGAGTTCGGAAACATATTATTTATTTGATTTATAAGATAAAATTTACAATCTTCGATTAAACCAGGATTCTTTGTCAATTTTGTGTAAGAAAATATTTCGCCATTGACTGTAAGATTACAATTTTTTATTTAACTTTTTCTACTTGCTTGTTCCTACCAAATAACATGAAAGGAAATATATAATTTGTAAATCTATATTCATTTTGCGATTAACTCCATGGGTGGCTGTCGCGTCATAACTATGATGAACCTGAGTGTAATAAGTTGAGTATAGGTGACAGGTATATAATAAGGGTATCAACACATAACCTTGGGTTATCCTTGAAGCTGTCTTAAGAATATATCAAAGTTTTTTATTATGTTCTTTTTTTGATTGCCTTCAGTAAAAGTTGCCTTTTATATAATTTTCGAATAGAAAATTTCTAATTTCTTTGTACTTTAATAGTGCACTAAACATCCTGTATATCATAAGTTTCTGAGTGATTCATATAATTTATTGTATTCTGTAAATCTTTTCAGCTATTTTATTTCTAGTTCAATCATGTTTTTTTAAACAATAAACTGAAATTGTGCATTTATTTCAAAATTTTAGAGTTCCATGTTTCTTTTTTTGGCAGTCGGGGATGAAATAACAAATTTAAAAAATAACATTTGACAAATACGCTAATTTGCTGAAATAACAAAAATAAATTGTTGCGCTTAAACGCACTAATAATGTTTAGATTACAAGCAGAAATACGAAACGTAAACATGTATAGAGAAAAAATATACATTAAATTAAACAATATACTGATAATATACAAGTAATAAGTATTATATATATATATATATATATATATATATATATATATATATATATATATATATATATATAGTCTTAGAAATAGCACACTGTTATTTAGTTTAATTTTAGTTTAATTATCTATAAAAAATTTGAACATGGTTCGTAATTCTGACATAATATAATAAATTAAAAATCCATTAGACTTATATATACCAAACATCAACAAAACTGATAAAAATAGAAAATTCTAAGCAGCAACTAATATTTTGTTGGGTAATACTTATTTTTTATCACAGTCCTAAGCTTATTTTGCAAATCCTTTCTTACTCTCAATGAGTTCAGGTCTGGTCATGGCGCCAGATTGTCTTCTAGATATTTCTTAACAAGTTTTGATGCTTGTACGTGACTACAAGGATTTTTTCAGCATATGGTTCCCTCATATTCTGAAGGAAGTTTTTGTAGATAAATTGATACATTATACCCCTAATTGAAAAAATAGACCCAACTCCTTTCTCAAACTAGAACAGATCTTCTACTGTGCTTTATCGTCTTGTGATATCACGTAGATCGAGGCTACCATTGAACGGATGGCGAACACAATATTTTTTCCCCATTTCCAAATGAATTGATCAATCCAATCAATTCAAAAATCAATGTTTTTGTGCAATCTGTTGTAAATAAACTTGAATCCTTTTTCCTAGTTTTTCTTTGATCCAAGAGGTTTCCTCTTAGTAACGCATCCTTTAAGGTTCGCATCAGATAACATCTACCTTATGGTTCTACTTGACAGTTACATGCCATTTTGTTGTAATATTTCCTTCATAAATTGGAAATAATTTAAGAAAGTACTGACTTTGCTAATTTTTTGAATCATACTATTCATTCGTTTTGAAGATTTTCGTTTTCTAGGAGTTCTAATTAATTTTTCTGTATCATTCTATGGATTTAGAGTACTGTAAGCGAGCTTTCTCAAACCTTTTAAATTTTTTACAATAGCCGATATGCTCCAGGCATCAATTTTTAATTGAACAGAGAGTTTGTTTTTCAATAGGGCCACAATGTGTGTTTCTACCTACTAAAATTCATATAAATGAAAATAAACGTTAATAATAATTCGGCTTATACAAGAGTGAACATATATAAATAATTAATATCTGCTTTTGAACAAAATTTATAAGAATAACACGAATTATTTGAAATTGTACTATTCTTGTGTTCCGCGGCAAACATCTTTAAAACTGATGCAGTAAGATGCAAACTATTTGAGAAATTTTTATCATTTTTCTATATATTTCCAAATAGATGTCGCTATATCGAAATAGAAAAATACATTAAAATATAAATATATATATATATATATATATATATATATATATATATATATATATATGTATATATATATGTATATATATATATATATATATATATATATATATATATATATATATATATATATATAGATTTAGAATGAGCGTGGTGGTCCTGTGTCTGCTTTTTTATAGTTTGGCGCTTGCGCAGGTTTTACCTTGGTTCTGCCTGGTTGGTTTCCTCGCTTCCCTGGGCCTGGGCCTCGTCTCGGCTCGCTCTCCTATTTTTTTGATGTGTTGGTTTTGGTTGGGTTTTAATTTTTTAATTACAGTTTTCCATGTATTTGGGGTGTTTTGTGCATCTCTTATTAAGGTTTTTAGTATATTCTATCTAAGATTTGGTCCCAGAATTGTTATTTCTAAGTCATTATACGTTTATTCTGCCCTCATAATAAATGCAATATATCTGCACTATGTTTGAAAATAAGTTAATAAGGTGTGGCTATTAAATAACGAGAATGATGCCTCACAGAAGAAGTACGCATGCGCCAGAAGCGAACGACCGCAAGCTGTGTAGCATGAAGCCTTCTCTTTCGAATGCGGCACCTCCCGTGTCTGCAGACAAATCAGTCTGGCTGCAACGAATTGTAAAATTTCACGTAAAACTTATTTTTTATTAAAAGAAGTGCATGGCAATGAATGTTTATCACGTGCGCAAGATTTTGAATAGTTTAAGTTAAAATGGTGACTAAAATTCTCACAATCGAACAAAAAGAAGCTCATGAAAATGTTTAAACTGACAATTTAAGTGTCATTGAAAATGATACGAACTTGTTGGAAATAGTGATAACATGTGACAAATCTTGATTTTTCACTTTTAATCCTGAAATTAAACGCCAATCCATGTATTAAGAGGGCCCAACTTTACCGAGAGCTAAAAAACTCGCATGAGGAAATCAAGATTCAAAGCGATGTTGATTGTTCTTTTCGATATTCATGGGATTGTACACGTTCACTGGATTCCTGTAGAAGTTTCTAACCAAGTCAAGCCATGTGGCTTTTCTCTGTTCCCCCAGGTCAAATCTGCGTTAAAAGGATCAAGATTTCAGTCCGTTTAAGTTGTGAAAGAAAAGGCGACATGCACCTGAAGAAGCTCATAGAAGGAGACTTCCAGCATTGTTTCTAACAATGAAAAGTTCGCATAAATATATAAATTTAAAATAAAATGTTTTACAGCAATAGCCCCACCTCGTATTAATAAAATGCTTTTTCTCTCTGTTATTTTTCTTAGTGGGATTTGATTTGAATTGACATAAACATTTTTGTTAAAATATTATAAAATTTATAATTAAATTATTACTAGTTGTATTGGCTAATAAAGTTTTATATCTTTAAATTAAGGAAGTATCTATTGTTTTAGTCTTGAAAACTAAAGTTAAAAACATAAGATATAACATTAAAAAAAATTCTTTTGTTTTGAACCAAAATTGTAGGAGAGATTATGCAAAGCAGCCGCCATTCTAAAAGTTTTTTGCTAGAATTAGGCAACTCTTTAAATGTGGTGTAAACAATACATTTTAATCATATATTTTAATATGTATTAAACATAATTGGCGATCTTAGTCGTTGCAAAAAAATATTTCCAAACTTCTAGAAATATTTTTTTTGAAAACCCTTACATTTATTAACAAAATGATTTTGACATTTCCTAAACACGTAGTATTTATTTTAAAGTCATTCGTGTCACGGTATTTCGGAAATGAAGCAATTTTAATTTATAATATATTAAAACATAAAACAATAACGCTTTGTGAATACACACATATAGGTTTACAGTTTAAATATAAATTTACTGTAAAATAAGGTATTCGTTATTGTGGAATTTAACGATTTTACTACTTATTAATATTAATTGCACGAAGTAAGCTAGATTTGCGTATCACATTGCATTTATATCGCACATAATTTTGTTCTGGATTGATTTTCAATTTCATTTTTTTTTTCCTGCCTTTTATCATATTTGACTCTTATTTTTACCATTAAATGAGACATTTTACACTACTCAAAGAATCCAATTGTATAAGAGAAACATAGTTCTCAACCAATTAAAAAAACCTTACTCTATAAGGACAAATATATTCTGTCCTAACACAGTTAGAGACAAAGCACTATCTCAGATTGCAACAATACCAGGAAAGGGTGGCAGCCAAATCGATTACCCCTCCATATCTAAAATTTGTGCTTCTTTTAAAGCAATACTTATGTAATTTTTTTTAAACCGCAGCGTTTTTGGAAAAATCAAGATGGCTGATCCAAAATGGCGCTTCCAAAGAACAAACTTTTGAAAACGCAGAGAAAAACAATTCATATATTTTTTTGTAACAATAAAATATTCATTTCATAGTATTTGGGTGCATTGATCACGAATCTGGTATCAGAATATCGAAATACAAAATGGCGGATCCAATATGGCGGCCAATAAATCCCGAAATGCATATTATAGCTATACAGAAGGGTACAATGCACTTGTTCATTTTTCTTTGACTACTTCATCCAGTTTCATGAGTTGTTGATAGTAAACATTTAAATAGATTTTTTGTCTTCTTGAAAGCAGTTCAAAATACACAACACTTTTGTGGCCCCACCAAATTGACAACATGTCTTTTTTTGGATGCAATTCAGCTTTAGATGTGGTTTGTGCTGGTTCACCACGTTTGTACCATGATCATTTTCGACTGATACTCTAGATGACTCCCTTTCAATTCATGCGGAATCCAAATATCAAGCTTCTTGGAGAGTCCAAGAGATTTTAAATGATTTTCCATTATTGTGTGTGATACATTTAACCTTTCTGCAACCACGTTTGTTCCATGATCATTTTCGACTGATACTGTAGATGACCCAGTTTTCATCACTAGTGATGTTTCTTTTTAAAAAAGGGTCGGTTTCATTGCGCGTGAGGTGCATATGACAAATATTGATTCGTTGTGTTAAGTGACTCTCTTTCAATTCATGCGGAATCCAAATATCAAGGCTTCTTGGAGAGTCCAAGAGATTTTAAATGATTTTCCATTATTGTGTGTGATACATTTAACCTTTCTGCAACCACGTTTGTACCATGATCATTTTCGACTGATACTGTAGATGACCCAGTTTTCATCACTAGTGATGTTTCTTTTTAAAAGAGGGTCGGTTTCATTACGCGTGAGGTGCATATGACAAATATTGATTCGTTGTATTAAGTGACTCTCTTTCAATTCATGCGGAATCCAAATATCAAGCTTCTTGGACAGTCCAAGAGATTTTAAATGATTTTCCATTATTGTGTGTGATACATTTAACCTTTCTGCAACCACGTTTGTACCATGGTCATTTTCGACTGATACTGTAGATGACCCAGTTTTCATCACTAGTGATGTTTCTTTTTAAAAGAGGGTCGGTTTCATTGCGCGTGAGGTGCATATGACAAATATTGATTCGTTGTATTAAGTTACTCTCTTTCAATTCATGTGGAATCGAAATATCAAGCTTCTTAGAGAGTCCAAGAGATTTCAAATGATTTTCCATTATTGTGTGTGATACATTTAGCCTTTCTGCAACCACGTTTGTACCGTGATCATTTTCGACTGATACTGTAGATGACCCAGTTTTCTTCACTAGTGATGTTTCTTTTTAAAAAGGGGTCGGTTTCATTGCGCGTGAGGTGCATATGACAAATATTGATTCGTTGTATTAAATGACTCTCTTTCAATTCATGCGGAATCCAAATATCAAGCTTCTTGGAGAGTCCAAGAGATTGTTCCATGATCATTTTCGACTGATACTGTAGATGACCCAGTTTTCATCACTAATGATGTTTCTTTTTAAAAGAGGGTCGGTTTCATTGCGCGTGAAGTGCATATGACAAATATTGATTCATTGTATTAAGTTACTCTCTTTCAATTCATGCGGAATCCAAATATCAAGTTTTTTGGAGAGTCCAAGAGATTTTAAATGATTTTCCATTATTGTGTGTGATACATTTAACCTCTCTGCAATCTCTCGAATAATAATTGTGGCTTCGATTTGGTCATCATCAATTTCAATAAATCGACCAGAACTTTGATCATCTTTGTGTGAAAAATCTCCACAACGGAATTTTTCAAACCAGTTCTGATATGTGGGTATTAACATCATAAACTTCACGTATCTCTTTGTGAGTTTTTACGGAAATAAAAAAGTAAAGTATGCCGAAAATGGTTCTTTTCAACACTTCATGGTAAAATTCACCCTAAACTGACAGCTACAAATAAAATCACCCAGAAATTGCTCCCAAAGTAATCTAAATGTAACAGATATCAAATGTCAAAAGGAACAAACCATAACACTGATAGAACTCCTTCAAAACAATCACAACGCTCTTTATGTGCGATCCCCAAAAATACTTTCTTGCCGACCCAATATTATAACTACAAAAAAATTTCAACTTCAATACCCTTTCATAAAAAATTCCGTTAAAAAATGCCATCCATAAAAGACTGATGGCTTTCTAAAATATATTTGCTTGAATATAAAATATCGTTGAACAATTGCTTACGTTTACGGTGAATTAAACCGATTTCCAAATTCTGGTATAAAAATGATATAAAATCAGATTTTACATCATTTATTAAAAGAGAAAGTAATATGGTCGCATAGATGAGCCAGGTGTAGTCATATCGAGAAACACGTTTAAATTGTGTATTCAATAACCCTTTCCATCGGATTAAAACAAGCGTTTAATCCTCGTGAATCCATTTTTCAATGATAAATCTTCAACATTTACCCCATTAGGGCTCAACCTAAAAGTGATAAATATTAAAATTTAATCAGTAACCATCAATATTGCAAAGCCGATCAGCTTTAAACGCGGTATCCATTTTACCTCTATAAAGTAAAATATTATATAATCAATCACCCTACGAAACAGCGAAGGAAAATTATTATATTATTAGAGTTGGTGGTGTTTGTTTCTCCCTTGTTTTAGCGTTTAATAGAATCCTGATCGAGGCTTAAGTTAAAATTTGTTTAGTTAAATCCTAACCCCCAGACATTTATAAACAAAGCAATCGTTGTAGACTAAAAGTACTAATTGAGTTCTTCATTATTAGAAAATTTACTTCATAAAGTGTTTTAAAAAGTATACATGTAATGAAATTTTTGGCTGGTTCTAGATATTCACTAGACTAGAAATATTAACATGCAAATTGAATTCTTCTTTTTGGAAATCATTGTTTGGGAGGATAAAATACGACTTTCGTCTTTAGCGTTTCGAATTATGTTTGGTAAATTTTTTTTTGATAACAATTAAGAGCGAAAAATCGGTTTATTTAATTCGAAATCTGTTATTTCTATTCAAAAATGTACTACTACGTAGTTATAAGCAATAAAAACCCTTTGAAATTAGTTTTTGTTTTTTAAAATTCAAGATATTTTCAAAAAAACGTAAAAGAAATGAAGTTTTTTTTTTGTTATTGTTAATAATTTTGCAGAAAATTGTTGAAATCGGTAAAGAACCTATGAATAATTGGTAATTGATCATACAAATAAAGAAACGATACAAAAAAGAGATAGATAAAGACAAAGAGAGGACTACCGAAATCAGAAAGATTATGGAGAGGTGGAAGCAATATTTCGAGAAACTATCAAATAATTGCAGCTGGGACCAGAAGAAGAAAGTAATAAATAGAATAAACAGGGAAACCTTGTAAGAAAAAATTTGACATAGGGATGGAAGAAGAAGAATCAATCAGAATTGTGAAAAAGGAAAGCGGCTGGACATGACGGGATAACGGCGGAAATGTTGAAAAAATTTAGGACAAATAGGGAAGAAAATACTTACAGAGATGTTCAGCACAATCTGAAGGAGCGAAAAAATCCCTAACGATTGGAAAATATGAATAATAATACCAATCCATAAGAAGGATGACCCTAGAGTATGCAGAAATTACAGCGAGATCACTTTGCTGAGCATAGTACTAAAAACAAAAGAAAAAATGTTAGAACAAAAATTAATGAATGCAATAGAACAGTTGAAAGAAGCACAGGAAAGGGCGCAGCAGTCAGAAACATATATTCTCCATAAAACAAATGATAGAAAAAAACATTAAGCAAGTAATAAGAAGCATACATGACATTCTTGGATATAATAAAGGCGTTTGATACAGTGTCACAGAAAGTAATATGGGAAGGTTTAGAAAGTAGAAATATTGATAAAAGACTACTCACAGGAATCAAAAGTTTATATGACAATAATAGAAGTTAGGTGAAAAAGGACCACAGACAATAAGGAACCTTCCGTATAAAAGACGGACTAAGGCAAGGTGGAGTTATAAGCCCACCATTACACAAATACAAATAAACATAAGATCTCACAAGTTGAGACCGGTATATATATATATATATATATATATATATATATATATATATATATATATATATATATATATGTAGGAAAAACAGTTCAGATGGGAACAGGAACTAATAGAGGAGTGAAAATGAAAATAAGTATAAAAAAGATGAAGACCAAGCATATAGATCTAGAGAAAAAAGGATGGACATAAAAGTGAATAATGAGAATAAGTATTTAAGTGCAATATTGAATAGGGAGGAAAACATGGAAGAAGAAATTAATGAACGAATACAGAAAAGTACCAACGTATGCCACTGTTTCTGTAATATATTCGATGAAAAAAAGAGATAAGTAAGAGGATAAAACTGACAATACACAGGACAGTCTTTAGACCCATTCTTACATGTGGAAGTGAAAACTGGATCCTAACAAATGCAATGGACAGCAAAATATAGACCATTGACATAGAATTCCTGATAAAAGTAAAAGGAATAATTAGGAGAGACATAATAAGAAACCGAAACATCAGAGAGGAACTGGAAGTTGCAGCAATGGGGTAAAAAAACAGCTAAGATGGTCCAGGCATTTGGAAAGAATGCGGGACCCTAGAATAGTAAAACAGGTGGAACGACGAGATTGCAGTGAGTAAGATGGCAAAGAACAAGAAAGAAGTGGCAAAGTTCGCATCAACGTAAATGTAGACTTAATTTTAATAAACAACGATGCAGCGATATTGGTAGGAAAAACTTGTTGATCTTTTTTTAGGGATTGTTGAAGTCTTTAGAAATAAAATGGTCCCTCGTTAGTTTCAGTATGATTCGCTAAAAGTTTTTCCACGCTATAAAAAATGGTAACTTTTCACCATAATAAACAATTGCAATTGTGAAAAAGCTATTGAAGTCTTAAAGTCCATCTTCAGCCAACTTTTTTGTACCACTAATTATCTTATTCTTCGTAGGTTTGTTAACGATTTCAAAATTTTTTGCAAAGTTATTAACAATAACAAAAAACTTCCTTTTCAATGTTTTTTGCAAATATGTAGGTAACCACTGGACAGATTTTGACAAACGAAACCATTTGAAAGGTCTTTTTATTGACTGTTGTAACTGTTTTGAGTTTTTGAGTACACCCAATAGTTTTTGAATTAAATGAAGAAAACCGGTTCCTCATTCTTAATTGTTAATAAAAAAAATATTTGCGAGACAAACTTCGAGACGCCAAGAATGATAGTTGTTTTGTATCGTCTGAAAGAATGATCTGTAAAAAGAAAATTTTCGTTTGCATTTAATGTTTTTTTCAACATCATTAATGTGGAATGTTAGCTTCCATTTATAATCTTTTTTATTTGTTTCATTCTGAGTATATACTATCTGGATAACAATTTTTATGACTTTTTGAATGTTATATTGAAATATTTCATTACGTTATTGAAAAACAAATTAAAAATATTTGTATTCTCCACTTTATTAGTTTCCATTTGGAAGGAAACATAACCGGATTGTTATTTTTTTAGGTACTCGTTTAGATCTACAAAGATTCTTTAGAATATCGGAATAGAGTTTTTGTGCCTTATTTGGTCTATTACTACCTGTAGCAAATAACAACTCCTTACATCAAAGGGTCTCTGAGAAAAAGAACAATGATAGAGAAACTAAATATTACGTTTTCGTCCAATTTGTGAAACATTCTATTTTCCAATGCATTTTCCCTAAATTTATTCTCGCATAATAACACAAAATACAATTTTTATTTATAAGGAAAATATAATCTTAATGAACGAATTTATTTTCCGAAAACTGTATTAGCAAAATATCCTTTATTTTATCGCTTTTTCCCTTAATAAGCCCGGAATATTAATCTAATACGAAATCTAGCGAAAAGAGACCTTCAAAAACCTAAAAAATCTAAAAAGATCATCCAAATTGGTTATTTCTTTTTCACTCCATAGTCATGTAAATATACCATGAAAAATGTACCATGTGTTTTTTTCGCGATACCTTTATTAAAAGCTTTACGTATTATTAAAAGAAGTAAGTAGAGCATATCCAAGCGGACCTACATGCCAAATGAACAATACCTGAATGTTCCCGTAAGTTTATACATTGCTTAACGTCTAATTAATTCAGAATGACTCCCTAATGCTTCGTAGAACGCTTCGTAAGTTTTTAACCTAACCTAGAAAGCAAGATTTAGAATTAAAAATTATTCACTATTTTTAATGAAGTTTAATGGTATTTCAACAAAATTCTCACATCGTTTGAGGACAGTTTTTATATTCTAAATTTTAATAAGTTCTGATTTTAACCTGAAAAAGTAAAAGAAATCTTTTACTACCGTGTTTGACAAGTTGCCTATGATTTCCTTCAGGCAGTTAAAGGAATAGTATACAGACAGTTTATTTCCTGCAAATATAACTGTGGTCCTTTCTCCATACTCATTTTGATTACCTAGTAGTCTCATGAGTGGAGCTACATACGAGAGACGTCCCATAATTAATGGGTCTGACTTTATTGATTTCTCGTTGGCGAATCTTTTACCGCTGAGCCATTTCTTCAAGTCTGGAAAGAGAAAATAGTCTGAGGGTGCTAAATCTGGCGAATAAGGTACATGAGGAATCATGATTTTGGCCACTGCAATAACGGATGTGTGAACAGCCGCATTGTTGTGATGGAACAACACTTTCTTTTTCGCCTAATGCAGCATTTTTTCCTTAATTTTATCACTCAAATGCTGCAGTAAGTTCGCATAATTCTCACCGTTGATAGTTTTTCCTTTTTCAAGATAATCATTAAAAATTATACCATGTGTATCTCCAAAAACTGAAGCGTTCACTATTGATGGCTGTCAAGCAAGTAATAAATAACGTAGCGTCTTTAAACTTAAAACTTGATCTTTCTAAGGTTGGTACTATCTAACACAGTCATTATATTTGAACTTTAACTATCGCCATCTATGTATCAGGCCGGTCAATTCTTGGACTGCCCTCGTAAATATCGTTTGACTGGCGATATTTTTCAGTCGGCGAATGTTGCTTTTGTTTCGTTAAAGCTCCACCGATGAGACCATTTAGTAGTCGAAACGCGTATTGAGAGAGGAACAGATTTATATTTGCAGGAAATAAACTGTCTATATATTTTTCCTTTAACCTTTCGAAAAAACTTAATTCTTCACAAAACGAAATGTAAATAATTTGTTATTTTAAATTGAGGAAAACTATATATATATATATATATATATATATATATATATATATATATATATATATGTGAATGAAGTGCAAGTTTATCCTTCTAAGAAATAAGGGATGATGTGCGTAGAGGTGACATCACTATAATTTTACTTCGTTTCAAATTTCCGAAAACTGGTTTCTCTAAAAACGTAAGATGTTTTTACTTTAACTTCCTCGGTAGTTATATTATATCAACACATTTTTGTGAAACTAATTATATATTAAGCTGCGATATATTCAGCATGCGCATAGCCGAGTGAACTTACTGATACTTTTAGTTCTACTGTGCTAAAATTATGTGTTCAAAAATTGATCACACTTTTCTTTTAAATAAAGTTTTATTCTACGTTATTAAATATCCACTATTAAAAAATAGTTGTTAAAACAAGTAGACCAGATCGAGCCAGCCACACGAACATTCTATTAATGTGAATAGCTTGTAAGGCGACAAATAATGTTTTAATGGTTCAAATATGTTCCAAACACTCGGCAACGTTCACCACTGTTTCGTTGACTCGTATGTTTTGTATTATCTCGCTCAAGGTCGTTCTTCGATAAATTCAAAGACGAAGAACGGTTTCTGAATGACCTTGATGTAAATAAGCTTATTTTTATGTTGTTAAGTGATGTCGCGCATTGCGGTTTGTTGTACCTCGGCATATCATTTTATATCTGGTATTTATGCAAAACTGGGGATAATATTTGCGGTTTTGGGTTGACGCCAGTTACCTTATTTATTTCCGGGATTTTACCTTGTGTCGAGTTTGTTACTGATCATGTTCTGTTCCTTTTTTTCTCTTTGTTAAATTAAAAATCATAATGGAAGTAAGTGAAAGTAATATTACTAATAATTCTGCATCAAAAACTGCAAAGAAATTTCTAAATTTAATATTATAAAAAAATCGTGATAATAAATTCCATTTTTAATAATTTTTATGTATCAAATTTCATTTATCACTTTTTAGTCTATTATTATATAAACAATATTTTTCATAAATATTGTATTTTATAAACCTTTGTTCGACAATAAATGTATTTTATCATGTATATACTACGAAACAAAAATGACTAATGTTCATTAAAAATTCATTGTAGGTAGCGGACTATTCCACAAAAATGATTCAGTTCTAGTTCAATACCTTTGAATAAATTAAAATTTTTACTGCTTTCACGAACGAACTGACAAAAACCTTTTATAAGTGTTTGACTTTGTGGGTTAATCATTTTAAATAGGTTAATGGTTAAATCAAGTCATAACAAACTGAAGAAATCCGTCATTTTGGATAAGAATATAATATACCTTCTAAAAAAATATTCAATTGGCTACCTTGAAGTGCCTACAAAAAAGAATTATTATGCAAATTGGGTGTTATAAAAGTATTGTAAAGATTTGAGCGAAAAAAGGAAATAAATTTATTGTATTAAAATTATACGTTTGTGTAAAAACTACCGGTTCCTTTGACATATTTTGAAAATCATTAAATAAACAAAGAGATTAAATTTAAAGAGGCTTTTAGGCTTTAGCTTCATAACTAGGATATATGAGTGGGATAAATTACACCGTCCTTATTAAGAATCCTGAATCCGAACTTTACTATGACATCGCGCTTTTTAAGCACATAAAAATTGGCCTTTTCTGGTCTGTAGTGGGTAATTGTATGAAAGTAATAAAAAAATAAATAGGAAGTGCTAGATGAAGGGTACCATATAAATGTCGTATTAATTTTTATGTTAAAATAATTTTTTAAATTTCTTACTTATCGTTTTCGCGCGACACCAGCCCACTGATTCAGCCCGCATTACTCGCCACACGTCGACTAAGTATCTTAATTACTAAACCACGTTAAACCGTTTCAGAATTAGGATCCTAACTACCTAAGGAAGATCTACAATTCTTATTAGGTTCCTAACTGTCCTTAATGCTAGTAAACTACTCTGAATTCTGTTACTAATTCAATTAGGATAAGTGAATGTTTGTGTACGGAATATAAAAACATTTAGTTTTTGCTGTTTTGTTGTTTGTATATTCAAAAAGAACAATGTACAGAACATTTATTGATACTTTATTTACAGAAAAATATATATTTTTTTAATAAAAACAAAAATTTACCAACGATGATAATTTTAAAGGCCCATGAGACCATTCGATATTAAATGATTCTAGTTAGTTAAGTCAGGCACTGATATTGGTGTGGTGTGCCTTTAGGGCAGTAAGGAACTTTATTAGGATCCCTAATTAGGAAACAATTTAGTTTGATTAATAACGTGTAAGATCGATGTGCGTCGAGCTGACATTGGTGGTGGGTGATGTGCGAAAATGGCAAGTAAAGAAAAGGACGTTTTATTAAATGTTGTCGATATTTATAAAATAAAAATTATTAAGATTATTTGTACAAAAACATTAGATAGTTATTTAGTGCTGTTAGAGGATGGTTCATTTCAGTGACCAGACCATTCTACGTCTGATTACTGAAGTTAACGGCAACCTGGCTCGATTAGTACTTAGATAATCGCTTGGGATGATCAAGTAGCAGTGGTTCGGAACCCACTTTAACCTGTAGGTAAACTGTTCGCCCGGCAGCTTATTTTTTATTGTCATTAAATCAGCTTCTAGGACTATGACAAGCTCTACTTTTGGGTGCTTAGAGAGTGCGGGTACCTTGGTAAATATCGGAGATCTGGCGTACTCGACGGTCACTTTCTGTCTTCGACTGATTTAGGATCTTGATTCAGGGCAGTGTAAGAGCGCACTCTAAATTTAAGAATTCTGAGTTCCATGTGTCTAATAATAGCCCTTTTAGTCTTAGATTAAGAATAACCGATTTCTGCTTAGTAATCATATGAATACTAAATATTTCTGTATATGTTTATTTGAATTTTATTTAGACTAAATTTATTGTTAAACAGCTTCTTTAATAATCTTTAAAAATGACAGTATTTCATCTGAAGACGACTAAAGATACTTATCAGTCGAAACTTTGTGATTGAAAACAGATTTAAATCTTCATTATATTTTTAAAAGTCGCTTTTACAAGTAAAGATTGAAATTTAAACGGGAAATAGCGATGATACCAAGTTTGTGTCGTAAAAATAATCTTTGCTAAAATTATTTGTTTGAATTAAGTGAAAAGATGACATTTTAATTGAGAAATGTATAGCGCTTTTAGCAAAAAAGATATTTTCTGTAGATTAATTATTTTCTTTAGATCTTTGACCGAAATTTTAAAATGAAAAAAAAAAATATTTGCAGGTTTTTACTTTATCGGTTTATTAATTATACTTTAAAAAGATCAAACTATAAATCAGTAGATGGTAATAAGTTCCTTTCAAATACGAATACGTATAAAGGATGTTCAACAAGAAAAGAAATTCTTAATAAGGTTTATAACTTCCTCGTTTGTTGCTTAATTGTTATGTTTTCTAGCGGTTTCAAAATACTGAACAACTTTTACCTTTTTGTCATTAACTCTGGTAATTAAGAAGAAAGGAGGGTGCAAAATACAAGAAGATAAATATAATTAAGGAATATATATCCACATTTCTCTTGTTTCTTTTTTCGAATTTAGACGGTGCTATAAAAATTAAATGCCGAAATGACCACATCTTTTTCGTTTACAGCGACACCAAAAAAGGGGATAATATTGAGTTTTTGCCGCTGCCTGGTGGGATTTTGAAATGAAAAAGCATCAGCATTGTTTGACCTTACAAATATATTTTTTACTCATTTGGGAGAATAGTGTTTACCCACCAAGCTGATGGTCCAATTAACAGTATTGAATATATATACCGTAAAAAATTAATGTAAAATTATATTTGCAAATATTCGAAATCTTTTTTTTTTGTTATTTTACATAGAGCTAATAAAAATATATTAATACCAGATCGGCAGTAAAGTAATTTCGATTTTGTAGTATACAAAAAAATTTTTTAATCAATATATACGAGGGTAGGGTGAAAAGTTTCTGACCTGATGAAGAAAAACAATTTTTTTCGTTTTTTTTTCGCTTTATATTTTTTCATAACGGTGCAGAATGCAGTGATATCATTTTTATAATATAGGAGTTTTGGCTTGGTTAATAATCGTTCTCCCCTGACCTAAATAAGAATCCTAGTAAGGAAGACTCTAGAGTTTGGAAAAGCAAAATTTAATTGACGAAAATTCGTAAATATTTTGTTTAAAAGTGCGTTTTAAATATTGCAGTATATAAAAACTGTACATACTGAAAATCACACAACTATTTCTAAGCTTACTACGTTTAAAAAATCACACTCGTCGGTAGCAAAAACTCTCTTTGTAATAGCTTTAACAACTACTGGGCTTATTTTTTTATGACTCAAACACATGCAAAGCAGATTCAAAAAACGGTACGTCTACGGAAATGACGGTTTACGTTGGCGTTAAATTACTAAAGAAAATCATAATTGCGAAGACAATTTTAGGAAAGTTGTTACATGTGTTGATGTTTTACAGCTGAAAATGATTTTTGAAAAATACATATGATAAGCTAGTAAGAGTTTTATTTTATTTCTTTTTAAATGTAATTATATTTGCTTCTGCTAAAGTCGAGTGCACTAATCAGATTCTCAGTCTTAATTCGGAAACCGTTTGTGTATTTAATTTTATGATTTCCTTAGTTATATAAAGTTAGGAACGAGTTTTTTACACTCTACTTTACTTATTTTTACATAATATTTTTTACTTTTCAATGATCAAAGTCTATAAAATTTATGTATTTGTTTATATTTTATGACCTCACCTTCGTCCTGTTTTTTTCTATGTTATTAGTCAAATTTAAACCTAATATAATTATTTAACCAAAATTTCTGATAAATTATTTAGCCAAAAGAAGGTCAAGTTATTTATAATATATTCATACCATCATCCAAAAACAAATTTACACTCAATTAGTTAGAAATTAGATGTGACATAAATACGTTAATACCAAAACTAGAAGTATTACCTTTAAATCCGGTTGTTCTTTTTTATGAAAAAATATTTTAGGAATGTTAATTAGCGCCAAAAATTCACACCGGTATTTTATTCTATGCTAATTTTGATTTCTCACATTTAAGTTAAGTTTAAATAAATTTCTTATTATGTACGAGCATTTTTGCAAAAACTTTTTTATATTTCGTTTATTATAATATGTATATATGCAGATATGGTGCGTGGATCTACTGCAGTGGTCAGGCCGTTCTATGTCGTATAATTGGGGTGAAGCCACGCTGGGCTTAGTTAGTACTTTTCGTGTGTGTGTGTGTGTGTGTTCTGTATGTTCTGTGTTGTGCACGTCAACAAATAAAAATTATGTGTCCTAAAAGTGTTCCTTGAATAATAATACCAATATTCCATTGCTAAAGCCCTAGATGGCAAGACCAGATATAGACAAAAAACATACAGATGTCAAAAGAATAGCAGTTATTAAAAATATGACATATATATTAACAACCATAATAAATCTATTCGGATGGGATTTTTTTATCGCGAACTAATTAAATTTATATTTGTTTTGAATTACAGAATGTTAAAAGCTTTTCTTCATAAACACAAAAGTATTACGAAATCAAAGCTTACGCGTTGTTAGAGTAATAGTAGTGTTAAATAAATATATAGTTTTTATGGTTTTACCTTAATCTATTACCAAAAAAATATATTTCTATGATGAAAATTAAATTCTAATATTCAATTTTAATATCCTTTACTGGTAATATTAGCTTTTCATTCGACAAGTTATTAAGTTTATTGAATTCTGATATCTAATCTAATCTAATAAATCTTCAGAAAAATATCCACATAAATATCGCCATAATGTTTTTAATCAAAATATAGGACCCTTGGTAATACGAAAAACAAACCCATATAATTATTTGCAAACTCTCACGTTTGATATATCTAGGATATTTTACACAGCTTTAACATTCTTTATTACCAAAAGAAACAATTTTTGCTCTTATCTGACCATTGGGTCAGTGGCCATTCCAGATGTCCACTGGCAAAATATAGACGTCGAAGTATTTAAGACCTTGTTTCTGACGCAGCTTTCTGATCCGATCAAACTGATCCACGTAATTACCGGTTCTAACTGAGGTTTCTATCGAATGCAGTATTTTTTACTACTAGTTGGAATATGGCATCTGATCGAAATTATTATGTGAATTTCATCAGATCAGAATGCTGCGTTAGCAACGAGGTCTACTATTTATTTAGTAAAAGAACTTTACGGGGACTTCTAACATAGTTTAACTTCTTGCAGACTACGTCTAATTATGCTGGAGAAAACATCTACTACTGCAACATCTTGAATTTGTTTGCCTGATTCAAAAGGATTTTGTTTTGCAGCTGGTATTTTTCTCTGGCTGAATGCAGGTGAAAAAGCGCTTGGTAGCTTATTTATTTCTTCGATAAAAAGTTTGGGTTTATGTACTGTAGTAAGTGCAGTTTCCACAAATAATATATATATATATATATATATATATATATTCTTAAGATTCTTTTTGGGTTCTGGGAAATTAAGTCCTTTCTTTGGTACAATTACATACCAGTGTTTCACTATTTTTTATCAGTTTACGACCTTGCATTGTGGCAATGGACAACATAAAATATATATTTTAAACAAGCTTAAAAACTAAAACGTTATTTTTGCGTAACGTTAACCTTATAGTGTTTGCAACAAAACTATACATATTAGCATAATTTATTTAAATATTTGATCTCGCAATTTAGGGAAAAAATACATGTTATTAAGAATACAATACAAAATAATAATAGGTGTTTTATACATACATATATCCAATAAGAAGTTCTTTTAAATACGGTATTTTCAAGTTAAAATATTGCTTAAAAAAGACACGCTATCTTTGGTTTAACTCTAAAATTTGTAGAATTAACATAAATATGCATAATAAATTACCTAACTTTAAAGTTTTTTGAGATTAATCTCTTTCTGAAGAGCGTAAAAACTCTTTACACAATTTTAAAGTCATTAGAAATAAAAAATTACCGGAACAAAATAACTTGAAAAATAATATTTCCTTGTAAATTTACATTTTAATTTACTATTAATTTTCATAACAACTATACAGAGCGATTCGGAGATTTATTAACGTATATTATTATTATAGAATTCGTTAATTTACAATGCTCGAAAGAAATAGAATAAAATGGTCGAAAAGATTTATATATATATATATATATATATATATATATATATATATATATATATATATATATATATATATATATATATTAATGGGGGAGCTTCGATTTTGAAGAATTACTGTCAAAAATAATAATTTTTATATGACCTTTGTTGTCGTTCCTACGGACATACGATAACAATATTAGAATGATCTGAATTAGATAATAAAATTCTGAAAAAAATTTATTAAATCCACATAAATGTTTCATTATTTTATTGGAAAGACAGAAGTTAACATTGGAGACTTATTGTTATTATGAAAATTAGTTTTTATTATTTTTTTGTGAAAGGTGTGTACTTGAAGCATTTCGAAAACAAAAATAAACTTAATTTTTTTTATCAAATGATTGTATTGATTTCTTCATTTTATCACCTTTAAATTAACCACCGAATTCTTCGTATTTTGCTCAGGTCCTTTTTTTTTCTGGTAATTTATTTTCGGAATAATAAATAGAAACACTGTATTTCCGAGTAAATTAAAATAAAATTTTCTGTAATGGGAAACACATCTTGGGACAAATAGCTATACTGTTCGATTTATCAGAGCCCTTAACGCAGGGATCACAATAAGAAAAAACAATTTACTACAAAACGCGGGCGTTTCGCTTGAGTGCCGTAATGGCAACCGGCCATAAGCGGGAAAGAAACGGGCCCATTATAGGCCACTGGAATTGGTCCACGTATAAGGGCTAACTTCATTTCAGAATGAATTTCCTAGATCGCAACTGCTACGGAGTTATACAACAAAATGTCGAAAAAGTTTCTCTTTCGTATTTCGTATCTAAAAGCAATAACCGAATTCTTATAGAATCAGTCAGTCGTCTATCTTCACAGTAGAAGGATCGTTTAATTTAAGTTTTGGAAGCATGATCTTACGGTTTAAAGGCATCCCAGCCCATTTAATAGAATTTAAACAATCATAGAACGGGTGACTTTTTTTATACTGCGTGAAAAATTATTTTATTTATAAAAAATTCCGCCAATTTATAATACTAAATAGTACGGACAATATTTTTATACTTGTTTCGATAACATATAACTGCGATTAAAACTTTAAGGGGTGACCGCTTGGGAATGGCGTACCCTCTTTAATGAGCGATTATTTTTTCTTTTAGTTTTTGGATTGCTTGATGGGCTTGAATATTTTCTACAGGGTGTTCTCAAAGTTAAGTCATTTATTTTAAAAGCTTGTAGAACATGTAAAGAGAAATCGATTTACCAAAAATCGTTTATATAAAAGTTGGCAAATAAAGAAATTATTAACAATTATTTAAAGAATTTAAAAACTGTAATATATACTTTATTTTATGATATTTTCAACCACTGCATTGTAAAAACTTTGTTTACTACACTACACTGAACAGGTTATATCTTGTTCTACAAAAAATGCACAAAATTGTCACCATTTGTTCGGTTAACGCAGTCTTTCTCTACGTTTCCATGAATGACTACACACGTCAAAAATAAAATCCCGGTCTCCACGGATAACATTACAAGCATTTTCAATGCGCTGTTGTAGTTCTTCCACAGTATTCACTTCCCCATTCTGATAAACTAACTGTTTAAATAGCCCCACAGAAAAAAAATCGCAGGGACTTAGATCCGTGGAACGTGCAGGCCAAGAAATGGGTCCATTTCGCCCTATCTATCTATTAGAAAACACATTTTTTTAATGTTCATGAACTTCTCGTCTAAAATGTGGCGGAGCTCCATCATGAAGAAGCCACATATTCTGTCTCACATTTAAAGGAACATCTTCTAATTGTGACAAATTGTTTAGAAGAAAGTAAGCAATATATTTACTACGCCAGCCTAAACATTTACTGCAAATCTATGCTGAAAAGTACTTCACTGTATGCAAATTTGTTATTGCCCAAACATGGTTATTGTTGAAATTATTTACTCCATTTTTTGTAAACGTGGCCTCATCGATAGCCAAAATAAATTTGGTAAAATTGTCATTTATCAAGATTTTTAGTTTTGAATTCATTATGATATCCATAAATTATTTGAACTGAGCACTAATCGAGATTAGTGTACCTCGCAATGACTCCAAGGTGGCAAAAAAGTACCCCTTTTATCTGAAGTTGTAAATAACCCTAAAATGAACCACTAAAAATTCTTTGCTTCTTAGAGTTCTCCAAATACCAGTGAAATTGTGTCAAACAAATATTTAGTCTGTCATAGTAAATTCACTATCTTAAATTCCAAATTAATTTTGGATTGGTAATATAGGCCCCAAAACCTTCCAATATCGATATTTAAAGAACTTGAGATGTAAATTTCTTAGCCCGATATATTTTATACCGCATATTGAATTTGTATACGCCCCAAGAACCCCGCAATATCAATTTTAGACAAAATCGGAAAATATAAAATTTTCAGTCTCATTTTATCAACTTAATAGTTGTAAAAAATTAGCTTCATATTTGTTATACACTACCCCAAAAACCCCCTAATACCAAATTTGAAAAATTGCGTTGGTAAAATTTTCAAGCCATATTGGATCCGCCATATTGAATTTCAAAAAAATAAATTTAACGTCTTAAACTAATCTAAATCTAAACCTTTCAGAGCACCCTAATATCAATTTTGGATGAAAACCGGAAATTTAAAATTTCTAGACCGTCATATTGCATCTGACATATTATATTTTCCTAAAATAATTTTATATTTGCTATTTACTTCCCTAAAAACGATTCAGTTCCACTTTTGAAATAAATAATTTACACCCTCAAGAACCCCCTATATCAGTTTTGGAGAAAATTGAAAAATGTAAAATTTTTAGGGCGCCATTATTGAATTCGCAAGATTGAGTTTTTCAAAAAATATCTTAAATTCGTAATTAACACTAACAAAAATCTCCCAATACTGATTTTAGACAAAATCGAGAAATGTAGAATCTTTAACCCGCCGTATTTATTTTTTTTAATAATTTCAGATTCGTAGTGTGCGATCCCAAAAATTCCCCCCCATATCAATTTTGAAAAAAATTGAACAAAATTAATTTTTTATCCGCCATATTGAATACGCCGTATTGGATTTTTTAAAAATAATTTCAGGTTTGTTGTGTACGACCCCAAAAATCCCCCTATACCAATTTTGGATAAAATCGGACAAAATTAATTTTTTTGGCCGCCATATTGTCAGCGCCATCTTGAATTTTACTGCAGCAATTTTGCCCAAAAAAATATGGGACCACCGCAGCAACTTCCTGAACCTAATGTAAAAATTTCAATCGGTGCTGCCGTTTCGGAGTAATCGGTGTACGTACATAAAAAAATACATTGTCGAGGAATTGAGAACCTCCTTCTTTTAGAAGACGGTTAAAAATGTAAAAATTCCAACAATGAATTATTTCATCAATGAATTAGATAAAATAATTAATTTTTGGCGCATAAAATTTCATACTTCATTGTATTTCTTAACATATTTTTAATTATTGTAATAATTAAATATACCAGGTAAAATTAATAATTTCAGTATCGGTCACTCTGTTGGAAAATTATCTATGCCATTCTAAAAATGTAATGCTTACACAAACATTTTAAAGCAATTTAAATATCATTTCCTTTCTTAAACGAAGTAATGAAGTCATTTTCTATTATTATTCTAAAAAACTGGTCTTACGTATGTACGTACGAAATTTGTTCTAGCTCGTTTTGTAATTTCCTTGGCTTATTAAAGACCTAGATAGGAACATTAGTGCTTATTTTGAAGCGGATTTAAGAAATAAAAAAAGTTTGCTAACGAAATACAGAAATTACGCTTAGATCTTGGAAATACAACTTTTTTTTTAGATTTTTGGTAATCTTTTTACAAAATTTAAAGAGGTTTTGTATTGGTATAATAAATATTTACTAGATGGTCAAAATCTGGCGTTCATGTCGGTTAAAATTTACGTTTGAAGAGAGACAGAGCCGTAAATGGGTTTACCTAATTTAAAAACGCAACTTGCATTTCCCAGCCGTATTAAGTTTAATTTTTAATTAAACCGGGGCTTGTTTAAATTGTATATTTTGCAAATTACACTCGTTGTCATCAAATATCCAGTCTCTTATAGTAAAGGGTGTTTTTTTTATAGAGGTATAGAACTTTAAGTTGGCAACACTTTTTTAACTGGCGGCCATTTTGTCAGCTGTCAAGTGATTTATGTTTAGTTTGGTTTGGCATTTCAACATGAATAGACTGACGCCTGAACAGCGCTTCCAAATTGTGCAAATTTATTTTGAAAATCATGGTTCTGTTCGAAATACGTATCGCGCATTACGTCCATTTTACGGTCAACATAATCGTCCATCAGAGCAATTAATTCGATTAACTATGGAACGTTTTCGCACCACGTTTACTCTAAATGATAATACGCATCCACATAGACGTCGTACAGTGCGTACAGAAGAAGTCATTGCTGCTGTAGAGCGTAGCGTAGAGGAAGACCCGAATCAGTCTATCCGCCATCGTGCATAGGAATTGGATATGTGTCCATTCACTTTATGGAAGATTTTGCGGAAGGATCTTGGTTTGCGTGCTTACAAAATCCAACTCGTTCAAGAATTGAAGCCACACAATCACCTAGCAAGGCGTAGATTCGGTGAATGGGCCCAAAACAAGATTGCCGTTGATCCCGATTTTCATCAGCGAATTTTGTTTAGCGATAAAGCTCACTTTTATTTGAATGGACACGTCAATAAACAAAACTGCCTTATTTGGAGTGATGATAATCCTCAAGTGTATGTTGAGACACCGTTACATCCAGAAAAACTGATTGTTTGGTGTGCTTTATGGGCAGGTGAAATCATTGGTTCGTACTTCTTTAAAAACGATGCTGGTCAGAACGTTACAGTCAATGGTGACCGCTATTGAGCCATGATTACTGACTTTTTCGTTCATCAATTGAACAACTATGATGTGCAGGAGCTGTGGTTTCAACAAGACGGCGCAACATGTCACACAGCTCGTGCCACAATTGATTTATTGAAGGAAACGTTTGGTGACCGCATAGTTTCACGTTTCGGACCCGTGAATTGGCCTCCAAGATCGTGCGACTTAACGCCGCTAGACTATTTTCTGTGGGGATATCTGAAGTCGCTAGTCTACGCCGATAAGCCCGAAACGATTGATCACTTGGAGGACAACATTCGCCGCGTTATTGCCGATATACGGCTAGAAATGTTGGAAAAAGTCATCGAAAATTGGACCTCCAGATTAGACTACGTCCGAGCCAGCCGTGGCGGTCATATGCCAGAAGTCATATTTAAATTATAATGCCAGAAGGTTATCTTTCGAATAAAGTAAATTTCATGTCAATCTAAAAAATTCATCTTTGTTTTATTCCATTTAAAAGTTCTATACATCTATAAAAAACACCCTTTATAATGCGTTCATAGTGTAGGAAATATTTGTTCTACAGGTATTTCGATCTTGATTCTAATTTATTGTGGACATTGAAAATGGATTAAGCACGTCCATTGCTAAACGTGTCTAACTTCTAGTTCTATTTTTTTTTTCCAAAGTTTTACCAAAAACTCTAGAAACTTTTACATTCAAAATATTAAATAGTATGGTAATAATAATTCGTGCAAAAATTCCCCAACGCCTAAAATGCCTATCAAGACATACATCCAAGTTTCATAAGAGGCAGCAAACAAAAATAAGCTTTATCTCAGGAGATGAGCTCAAGTTTACTCATCACAGTTCTAACACCGGGATGACTGAATATTCTACCTTTACCAATATTAATATGAATGAGCGGTATGAATATTTAAACGTGTTTGGACAGCGATTGTTCTCGGTTTAATTATACAGGGTGTGCTAAACGTGTCTGATTATGAACACTTGGAAAATAATAATTTCTAGAATATTATTTTTAAATTTCAAAAATATCTATACAGCTACGACATATTTTTTTGCACATTATAAACAAATAGACTGTTTTAAAATCATGGTTATTAGGTTTAGACCGTGTCAAATTGGAATTATTATCCAATGTTTCGCCTACGATTGCACGAAAGCTTTTTAGGGATCTTTACTCCAGGAGATTAAAGAAACCAGACACTGATACTAGCACCTTAGCTTCTTTTATATTGAAGGTGTAATCTGAGCATTGCTGGTATTCAGCTACTGCAAATTGTACAATTTGTTTCTTTTTTTATACATTTTGATGTTGCTTAAGCTTAGTGGATATAGACAGTTCTGTTTCACCTATATACACTTTACCGCAAGAGCAATGTATATTGTAAACGCCTTCTGTTTGAAATGGAATTGCGTCCTATGGAGACTTCGAATGTTTGATTTTCTGAGTAATCTGACAATCTTGTCGGTGGTTCTGTGTATGTAAGATAAGACAACACTGTCCATAGAAGGTACATTTATGGTATTTTGTTTTGAACCGTATGGATCCCAACCAATATTACCTGTCCCAATTGCTATTGGCAAAAGGGAATTGAAATCTTTGCTGGAAAGCAAATTTATTGAATCATGGAGGAGAGCTCCTGGAATGAGGTGTGCTAAGGAACATATAACGGGACCTAGCGCACGGCGTACTAAGGAGCTTCTCTCCTTGGGTAGGAAAGAGCTGCGAATTGTGGTGGGATTGTTGACAGGACCACCTCAGGGGCCATCTTCATAGAATCGGTGTCGAGGGCGACCCGACATGCGGATGGTGTTTGGAGGAGGATGAAACTGTTGATCATGTTCTCAGGGTGGGCTCAGCACTTAACGGACTAAGACAGAGATATTTCGGAGATATAGTTTAGGCAGTTCGCAAAGGCGATAGGCCTCGAATAACCTGCAGATATGGTGGGATGTAAAGGGCCCAAATGGAGGCCTAGGCATTGATGATCTAGTATCACCACCCTTTTTTCATTCACTCATTCATTCATGACATTTTGCTGAGGAGTTGGGTTTTTATATTTATTAATAGAACGTCTAATATCTTCAGCGTAATATCCATTGCCTCTCAGAGCGTTAGTCAATTTTTCTGTTTCTGATTTCAGTGATTGGTCGTCATATATTGAAAGAGCTCTATGTACCAAAGAGTTAATGATGGATTGTTTTTGAGAAGGATGATGATGTGACGTTGCATTGAGATATCGATTTGTATGTGTTGGTTTTCTGTATACAGAATGTCCTAATTTGCCGTTATATTTCTACTAGTACATCGACAAAGAAAAGAGTTTCCATAGTGAATTTTACGCTAAGGCGTTGTTGGTTTCCAGGAACTTATGCAGGTTATCTGCGCCATGCGGCCAAATTATGAACGTATCATCTACATATCTGCACCAAAATTTAGGCTTTAGGGGAGCGTTGTCTTCGAAAGCTTCCATGAAGTTGTTCGCTACCACGCGTGATAGCGGATATCCCATGGCCGCTCCCGAAGTCTGCTCTCAGAAAGTCCCTTGAAAAGTAAAATGAGTGGAAATCAAACATGCTTAATTAATTCTAGTAGCCTGGAGATCTTCATGGTTAGACTTAAAAAATACTTGAAGATATAATAATTCAATAAAGGTTTTAATTTCGATTAGATTCGTGTCGTTGATTCACGAAAGACGATATCTATGACGTGACTGAAAGCGACTTTTAAATGCTGCAAAATTTGATTTTACTTTAGGAATTCTTTGATTAGTAAATACAACATTTTGTTCTTATTGATCACTCACTAAAAGACTCCAGGATTCCAGTGAAGTCCGGGCAAAAAATATACTGTATTTTCTGCTGGTGTTTTATGTTCCACAGGTGCTTTTTTGGACCAATTCGTTCTATCTTGTCCATATTAATATCCTTTTCCAGTTTCTTCCTCTTCTTCTTCTGTATCGCTGTCATCTCTTTGGCTTTTTTAAAGTTTTGGACGCATATTTTTGTTACTAGGCTTTCATTCATCACCTGAATCTTCCGAAATTTCACTGCCAATGTCATGGTCGCTAAAAATTTCTTGATCTACCTCTTCTTGATCACTATGATCGGTATTATCTAAAACCTGCCCTATAATGTTTTCGACTATTGCTTCTAAAGTGCTAATGGTTCATTGTTAGTATCCAGATCGGGTAATTTATTCCAGAAATCGTTATCTTGGTATATATTCTTTAACTGAAGGAGGTGCAAGACATATGGCTAAAAAAAATAAAGTATAAAACTACGTTATAATTTAATAATTTACAGCTACAAACGCCTCTGTCTAAAGTAAATTATAAATAAGCTTGTATTTTCACTATATATGTTTATGTTTTTAAAAATATATTATCCATATTATAAAAAAAAACAAGTACTTACCTTTTTATGAAAAGAGTTACACTTAAGCAATGATTGGGACCCAGGAACCCGATTAACGTTTCTTGGGATAAACACGTGCAGACATGAAGTAATCATGATCACTTCAATCTAATGACAAGTAAATGCATATTCAAAAGTACATGAAGTTATCAGTTTTACTTTGATCAGTGATTATTTACTAAAAGAATACAGCCAACGTGTCAGGTACAACACTGAAATAAATACGCGCCAGCTAGAAAATACATGAAGAGTTAGCGCTATATCTCATTAGATGGCGCTCTATATAAATTGGGAAAAGTTTTCTGGGTCTCTAGGAGCCGTGCATGGTAGTTATGGGTTAAAATAGATAAAATTCGTAAATTAAATTTATTTAAAACCATTTATTTTGAAAATACCAACACTCTGTAAACTATACTCGATTAAACTGCGAAGGCCCCACAGGGCAAACAGTTTTAACTTGAGACGACTTTACCTGTTCTGAAAGATATTCAACAAAGTTTTAGTCGACTACTTGAAAAGTCGTTTTTAAATGCACTTGTGCAACTTTTCGGAACAAATTTTGTACGTATGTTTGCTTATCACACGAGATTCATAAGATATTTAAACCATCTGGGAACCCGAAGCTTTTAAGACAACCTTCGCAGTTTTATGGTGTGGCATGTTTGGACGTTATAAATGGTTGTAAATACTGCTAAAATATTTTTATCCTTTCATTTATCTTACTGAAATGTTTCTCACAGATCCTTTGTCTACTTATCTTGTTGATGAATAGTTTAAATTGAATATTAGCGATTGATTTTTTTTTTAAATTGACCTGGATATTATGTTCGATTGTGTCTTAAAGGTAGAGTTAGAGGTAGAGTTGCCTTTTTTTTTAAATAAATAAAATTCTGTATGTCAATCAATTAGTTATTCTCGGCGCATTTTTATTCTCTAAATTAAATTCATTATTGCGGTTATATAAAAATTGTTATATTTTATAAAAAATTCCTCTAATTGATTAAGAAAATCTCAAAATGATTTTTCTTCAAAACCAGACAATATATTAAATATATTCTTGCTGCCCCGCGTTTATTATTAGAAATTTTTAAACTAAGCGATGCTTGATAAAAAAAATGTCTGTTCTTGACACAAATCTCTTTTTCGGGTATTATGAAACTGAAAACATTTTTTTGATAAATTATTGATAGAAATCGTTCAAGACTTTCGCGTATGATACAACTTTTAATTATCTTATCGTCATCATTCTCAGCTTCAACATTAATATTATTATTACACATTAATATGGGGTCAAAAAATTACTTTTGTCTTTGCTAGACTCATTTTTAAACCTACTTCATTACTGCCTGTGGTGAGGTCATTAATTTGCTCTTGTGATTTTTAAAGACTTTTAGCAATCAGAATTATGTCATCAGCGAACCTCAAATAGCTTAGGTGGTCTTCTGTACATAGATCTTTGTTAATTCCGGTCTAATTTCCAGAAGATATTCTAGAGTTGCTGTGAAGAGCTTCTGGGACTCCTTTTTGGTTAGGCAATTCTGGGGTGTTTGTATATATATATATATATATATATATATATATATATATATATATATATATAAATATGTAGATAAGTTTTTGTCCGTGTAATTTAAAATAAAATAGAATAAAATATTGGCGAAGCGGACGTGAAAATTTGTCAATCTACATGATTCTCGTATTAAAAAGTGCAGAGCACTCCAAAGTATGGAATAACTCCGGGTCCGACAGATGGCGACAGCGCTGTTTCGTCCTAATATGGGACTCGTCAGGCCACCGCAGTCGGTACAAACCATCATCTCGCCTTTGCATCGTATAAGCCATACTTATAATCAAAATACGGCAAATAAGACGACAAAGGCGACATCTCGATGGTCCACTTGATAATACAAGAACCATACAGATTAACAAAGTTTGTAAGAGAACCGTCATATGGTGGCGCGACGGTGAATTAAAACAGAAATATGTAAAATCGAGCACGTGGCGTTGGTTGCTTAAATAGCGGTATGCTTGCTTGCCAGTACCGAAAAATGCGACCCCTATCTTTTGGGCAGGGCGTTTCGCGTACTCGATTTTACATATTTCTGTTTTAATTCACCGTCGCGCCACCATATGACGGTTCTCTTACAAACTTTGTTAATCTGTATGGTTCTTGTATTATCAAGTGGACCATCGAGATGTCGCCTTTGTCGTCTTATTTGCCGTATTTTGATTATAAGTATGGCTTATACGATGCAAAGGCGAGATGATGGTTTGTACCGACTGCGGTGGCCTGACGAGTCCCATATTAGGACGAAACAGCGCTGTCGCCATCTGTCGGACCCGGAGTTATTCCATACTTTGGAGTGCTCTGCACTTTTTATTACGAGAATCATGTAGATTGACAAATTTTCACGTCCGCTTCGCCAATATTTTATTCTATTTTATTTTATATATATATATATATATATATATATATATATATATATATATATATATATATATATATAGAAGGTTTTTGTTTGACCGGGATAAATTAAAAAGCTGCTCGACCAATCGTAACCAAATTTTTACACATGTCTCTCTTTTATGAGAAGATTTATAGATATATTTTATTTTGAAGAAATATTAACTACAATAAAAAAACACAACTCTAAAAATATGATAAATGCGTAGTATACATGCTCTTGCATATGTACTATACTAGCATGAATTTAAAACTATTAAAAAACGACTTGGCTACATTATTCTCTCAGGAGAAGCATATATATTAATTAAGAGAAAGAGGGTTTTTGCTTGTCCGTGATACACAAAAAAGCTGCCAGAAAATTCACAACCAAATTTTTACCCATGTTTGTCAACATAAATAAGAAGGTTTATAGATATAATTAATTTCGAAAAAAACATTAACTATAATAACACTAGTATTCCACATATGACAAGTAACAGGACAGTAACGGAAGAAGTACGCTCACAAGCCAACAAAGCGGCCATGATATCCGGCCAACTAAGAGACATAATCTGGATCAATAAACATATGACGGTTGAGAGCAAAGCAAGAATTTACAAGGTCTGTGTAAGACCGATACTGACCTACGGCGCAGAAACAAGAAATGAAACAACAAAGACAAAACAAATTATGAGAACCACAGAAATGAAAACGCTGAGAATGATCATGGGAACAAGTTTAAGAGAAAGAATAAGAAACGCAAAAATACTCGAGGACAGCGGAGTGAGGGATGTTGTGAAGTGGGTTCGAAACCGTCGTAGGCAGTGGAGAGATCACGTGGAACGAATGGACGATGATAGACTAGCAAAAACCGTGATGAGAGAGAAACCAAACACCAAACGGTCGCCTGGACGGCCCCCCAAAAGATGGAGAGACAGCTGAATTTCGACCTCAAACGAGAATCGATGAGGCATTGTGTAGATAACAGAACTTTGTTCTACCTAGAAAAAGAAAAAGAAGAATACTAGTATACTGGCACGAACTTAATACTGTTAGAAAACTAGTTGGATACATTATTCTTTCCCACTAAACTGAAATGGAGTTTATATCAGAAAGATTGTATTAAATTATAATTTTTTTTTTAATTTTCTTACATAATGAAATGTTGCTACTGTCGATGTCAAAAAATGTATTAAAACTCTAGTTGAAATAGAAGACTTAATGTTTTTTGCAATTTTGTATAAAAAAAGGGTTATATTAGTGTTAACGTCTGAATTCTCATATTAAGAAGAAGAATCCCAGACGATATTTCAAATTGTCTGTATTGTGAGTCCGAACTGCCTTCTCTATTTTACAGAAGACAGCAGGTGTTGATCAGATACATTACACACAAGCAGTTATTAATTAATTTTATTAATTTGTTGATTATATTTTAATTTCAAGTGCTTGGTTGTCTGTCTGTTTCTATATTTTATTGTTAATTTTGACGTTAAAGTGAAATCAGTAAAAGATCATTTTCCGTACTTACCTATTGCCCAGCATACTGTATATATATATTTTTTAAAATAGTTTTGAAATACATTTTTTAACACTTTTGAGGTCATAAATTTTCTAATACATTACCCTTTTTTAAAGTCAGTTTAAGTACCTACTAAACCTTTTTATTTAGGATTTGTATTACGTCCACGAAAGAGGGTAGTTTCAAAGGACCCGAGCGAAAGAATTAATGGTCCAAATAACCATACGAAACAGTTAGGTCTCTATTTTTTGCTCCTTCACTAAATATTATTAAATCCGAGAAACAGAACTGACGTTTATGGCCACAAGACCCGGTATACGAAATACTAAAATTGCTGACCAGATGATATACACGAGACAATTTCTGAGAATTAGAGGCCATTTCTATCCCGAGCATATCCTATCCTGGCTTTAAAAGTTTTTCGGTAAGAGTTTTATTACTGTTGCGTTACAGTTTTACCCCTGGTCTACAAATGTGCCAGTAGCGTAACATAAAAAATAATTGTTTAAAATTAATTAAAAATTGAAGTAGTATTTTTTGTTACCTCTTATTAATTTGTTGTTTTTAAGTGTTTTGGATCGATTTTATGGAACAAAACAAAACCACAGGACATTTAATTTTTATGTTATTAAAATAATATTTTAACAAGGTAAGGTGTAAAAAATAAGAGTTTTAAAGACTTACGCCCGTGAAGATTTACATATGCTCATTTACTACGCTGAAACTGTAGCAGCTAAAACTATATAGATTAAGACCACTAGGAGGCAACAGCACAATGGGAGAAAGGACATATTAAAAAGGCCAAAAATCTTCCTGTAAAACAAGGAAATGCAAAGACGAAGAGGCGGTTTCAATATCACTTGCAACATTGATTTTAAGTAGCAACTTATTCTATTATATGCATTCAAGCCCATACTGGCCAAGGGATCCTCTTCTCCTAAGTCGACCACCAAAAGGTCTTCGACTCAATGCTACGTGACTGACTAGCAGCTATAATAAGAGTATACACAGCTGAAGGGCATATCGCATCCTTTTTAGTAAATGTCATGTTAGCTTCGAGTACTATGCAAATCTAGATGCAAATACTTTCCAGTAATAACATCGAGATTGATACAATCTTAATAAAAAGGAGGATGTCATTCATTCGCATCCCATAAAAATATTTCTATGATAGGCTTATTACAAAAACTGAAATATCTACTAGGCTTCATTTTATATAACTTTTGCTGGAAGTTCCCACAAACAACGCAGCCTTATGAAGGTCGTTGATACAGTAATTGATGAAACAGCTCGTATAGTGGCAATTTTGCATCAAATGAATCGACTCTATTGCATAGCATAGTTTAACACTTCATTAACGAACTTTCCAAATTTGAACTCTTAATATTTATAAACAATTGATAAATCCGGACCTCAAATTTGTGATCAGCGACTCCAAAAACCCCCGATTTTTTTATAGTTTTTGCGATTTTCACCTCCGCCATCTTGGATATTGAAATTATCACATTCCGACCTCATATTTATGATTAGCGATCCCAAAAACCTCTGATTTCCTTGATCAGTCTAGACAACTTTTTCTCTTACATATTTTTCGAAAAATGAATATTTTTTCAGTATTTTGCGAGTTTTTCTTTGCAATAACTTTTTAGTTTATGAACCGATTTCAACAAAGAAAAGCTCATTTTGTAGATATTTTTAATACGCATAAGCTGTATGTACATCATTTTTCTGTATATCCTAGTTTTTCCAGGATACGGAAGAAACTGGAAAAATCCGATTTTTCGGCCTAATTTTTGAAAAAAAAAAAAATGACGCACTACTTTTTTCATTACTCACGATATGAGAAACCTTTTCTATTAACTTCCCGAAGACATTTCAGCAATAAAATCGCAGGTATTAATTTTTCAATTTTCAAATACCCTATTTCCTGGACTAAATAGACTCCCTAATCCGAACAAAAAATCTGTTAGCGATCAGAACGACGATCGAACATCAATGTTAATCTGCTTGTAGCAGAACAAGCATAACAAGCAAAACTGTTTTCCTTTTTGATATTGATTTGAGAATCGCCTTAACAGAATATTAATTTTGAAAGCAAATCCCTTTATCGCACCCTGTATTCTCACAGTGCGGGAGCCAATTTTCCAGTATTTGTGCTTATACAGAACAACAAGAGACAATATGCAAAATAGTTCGGATTGAGTTTCAGGTTTAAGGTACCCATAGACACCATACGGCACAGCCCTTAACATACATTTGAATGAGTTCCCCAAACTTTGGGCCTAAATAATTTCCTACCCTTATTTTATGTATTTTTTATTCTTCCTATAGAGCCCACACCCCTCCGTTTATAATAAATTATACCTCGAGATTAAGAAAATAAAAATGCAGATTTTCAAATAAAAATACCAGAATTATAACTTTATTGCCAGGTTTAAAAAGTTTAATTAAAATAAGGGAGCATAAATATAATGTTCTAAAATATTAATTTCACTTTTTATTATTTTAATATTCTATATGCAAAACAATGTTTTGTAGTCGGGAAAATAATTTATTAATTTTAAATACATTTTGACGCGATAGAACCCAACGTGTCCGCTTTAGTTAATTAAAATTCACAAAATTTATCTTAATTTAACTAAAGGGAGATTTTAAAAGTTGTTCGCGTACTTACAACGTTTTTCAGCTAGCAGAACTAGTCCGCAATTAATGTATTTCTATATTTTCTGAAGGAAATAACTTCATAATTTTATAAACTTGTACAGTCGTTTTTACTTTGGATAATGTCATGTGTTAATTACTACTACATTTACAATTAAAATGGCAAGCTCGCCTTGTGAGGATTTTGAGCTAATTTTCAGGAAGAAACTAGAGCTGTACCATACTTTATTTTTTGAAAATGTGAAAATAGGCGTCTAACTTATTTCATAAATTAAATGTTAAATAGAAAATTTTCGTAGCGTTTAATTACCCTTAAAATAAAAATTACTTAGGTTTGCTTTTTTATTGTAGTAAAAGTTAATTGCCACTATTTTTTCAGTAGATTAAGTTTTTTTATGTTTAACTTCAAAATAATATTAATAAAACTCGAAAATTTTATCCGTTATAAATTTATTTCAAAACCTTTTAGGTTGAATTTTCATAAATGAGGAATTGTTATACAAAATATCAAGGGTATAATTCTTTTGTTTAAGATAATATTGGGTCGGCAAGACACTCTTTTTGGTTGTCACATATAAAGGGCGCTGTAATTTTTTTGAAGGACTTCTGTTAGTATTGTGGTTTTTTTCTTTTGACGGCTGATATCAGTCACATTTAGGTTACTTTAGAAACGTATGCATAAGTTTGTTTGTAGCAGTTGGAGTGCATATTTTATTATTTTTTTAATTCCGTCGGGCACAGAAAGCTGCTTGGGTTCACAAAGAGATATTTGAAATTTATGGTGTAGGATTCGCTAGGAAGGTCGATATTGAAAGAGATCCACTTAATACAACAAATCTATATTTGCCATATGTAGGAAACCGACCCTTTTTTTAAAAGAATCATCACTGGTGATGGGAAATGAGTGATCTACCGTACATCACTAGAAAACGATGATGGTCCAAGCGTGATGAACCAGTACAAATCGTGAAGCGGTAAGAAAGATGGTAATATGTGATTGAACAAAGTGGAAAATATATAATTGATTAAAATATACTCTTTCTTAAAAAAAATTAGATTTGTTTCACGTTACAAAACCAAAATTAATTTCTTGCCGTCCTGATACTTTTATCTTAATTTTCTACTCTTTTCGTGGGATGGATCTTCTATGTGATATATCAGCTCTCTTCATCTCTAAATTATGAAGACACATGAATTTCAACTAAAAACGTTTACTCTCATTTTCCATTACAAGGGGTTTAGTTTTCCAAAATCATAAAATTTTCATCTTTAAATTAATATTCTATGAAGTTTATATAACAACTCACCTCTACTCAGTTTCAACCCTTTAGGGATAAATTTTCAATAAACCTAATAGTAAGTTTCAATAAATGCCACCATTACAAAGGGCCCTGTAAATCATCCCAAATCCAAGTTTCACCCCTTTCGGTGTTAATAAACGAAAAGTCTGGATATCGGTAAGTGTAAACTTAGAAATAAAAAATCATTTTTGCCTTATCAAGGTTAATTAACGTGAAAATTCTATAAATAAAATAAATAAAAAAGTTTTCTTAAGAAAAACCATTTTATTTTAATGAAAGTCGTGCACTAAATGACAGTACTAGGCAGCGGTGAAACTAAATAGTATCACTAATAAAAAAAAAATTTATTTAAAAAAACAGTGTTGACCTTGACATGGCCTTGAAATGTAAGCCCATAGTTAATTTCAAGGTCATAAATGTTGAGTTCTTTCTACATAAAGAAAGTTACCTTCCCTTTTCATTAAACCGTTAGATTTTTAAACCTTTCTGCGTTTTTTTTTTGTCAGACACACTGTACAGGTGTGTGCAGTGTTGTTCGTAAATTTTTGTTCAAGGTTAATATGCAATATGATCTTAATAATTTAACAGTAATATAAAAAATATGCTCTGTTATTCTGAAGAAGGTAAAATAAATTACCGAAACGTCAGTCATATAAAAAAAGTCAAATATAGAAAGTACCGATACCTCTGTTTTGTCTGTATCAATGATAGTAAAACTAAATGGCGGGGGAGGAGCAGGGGGACAACTTATACTGCACTTTTTATTACGTCAAATTCATTTCTCGATATATTTTTAAAAATATTTGAAAGTCGGTTAAAAGGATTGATTTGATATCTTTATCGTTTCTAGAATTATGTTTGTAAGAACGGTGACTAATTTCTTGGGAAACATACTCAGTGATAACGACTTAACGTATAGAAAAGATCTTACATCATTTTTTATGATTCGTGTGTGTGTGTAGTTCGTGTTTGAACTTAACATTTTTGGTACATAAATATTTACAAACGTTTTTTTTTTGTGTTTTCAAATGCCCTTTAACGAATAAAAATGTTAAAACTACACTATCCGTTTCGTCTATTTTTCACGGTTTGACTTCATCAGTTTTTTGGACCATTGCAGCGATACTATGTACGTTACCAGGTAAAGATTTTTTTTCGATCCATCCTTATTTTGTAATCTTTAAAAATTATTTTCTTTAATTTAAGTTTTTCCTTATTTTCTTTGTTGTGCTTCTCATTTTATAAATTTTACTCTCTATATTATTATACAAAGTATAATAAATAAGCTTTATGGTTCAGCGCAAGCAGTGTAGAAAAGACTTATAAAACTATGCTTATAAGTAGCGTTGTCCTGACTGACATATCAACGCACAGCTGAAACTATTAAAGATATAATCATGCAATTTTGGGAAAAGGTTGGCAGTATGGCAAATAGTGTAAAATTTATTTCACATTATAGCGAAAAAATTAAATTAATTATTTTGGCGTAATGTATTATCCTCCCAAAACGGTTCCTTTCTACCGCCGTAGGCGAAGTATTCCATAAGCAGGCGATTTACATACGTTGGTTTTAAATTATTGAAGATTGTACGCATGGGGAAAACACTTACAACGCATTCCAGAAGCGGCCATTTACGAAAATAACGATCGACCCAAGTTTTAACTGTCTGAACATTGTTCTTATAAAGTAATTCATTGGTTTTAAATCATTAAAAGTTATTAAATTTTCCTTCTAATATCATTTAAATTAATAATTGATTATTGATAACAGAAATATATAAATAGGTTAAATTTATTTTAATTAAATTAAATGTAATATTTATGTGTGTATGAACGCAATGTTAATTTGTGGGTTTTATTACAGTAAAATTTTATTTTTTGTGGTAATTAATTTTGGTAGAAGTCAGACAAATTTGTAATTATTATTATTACTGCTATTATTCTTGGTATCATTAACCTTTTTCCAATATTTTTTTAGAAAACAGTTCAATTTAAAAATATAGAACACTTAAATAAACAAGAAGTCATGCTTGGTTACAGTAAGTAATGCACCGATGCTATTTTGAGAATAATGGATAGAGCGGTTTTTGGATCATTAAATAAAGGGATCAATACTTGTACAGATAACTGGATACGAAACCACCCTGGTCAAACAATGACCATACATTATATTCCTGGGATTATCAGAGAAACATTACCTTTGGCAGTTACTGATCGAAATGCTATTGCTGGTTTTAGCTGCACTGGCATTAGTCCATATAATAGAATCATCTTTACCGAGGTTGATTTCGCACCGTCTTCTGTAACGGATCGTCCCTTGCCAGCCAATAATGAAATGCAACGAACAGCCTCTGAAGATAATATTTCAAGACCATACGTAACAGAGCAAATTGCTTTTTCACTCCAAGACCTCTTCCTAAAGCTGGTCCAAGATGCGAAAGAAAAAAAGGTGATCAAAAACGTAAAACTGAGATACTAAGGTCCTGATACTTCGGAGAAAAATGCAATTGAAGAATTATACAACCAAAGAAATAAAGCCGAAAAACTAATATTACAAATCATTACAGAGAAAGGCAAGAAACATTATCATCTGCAAAAGAAAAAACGCCAGGGTAAAAAAACGAAGAATCGACCTAAGAAAATGAAATTCTGTCAAGTTTGTTTTTGCCTCGTTTGTTTAAAATTATTCAGCAACAGTTTTCCAAATGAGAAATGGTTACAATGTCAATGCCATAATTGCGAATCTGAATAAAATTATTTTATCGATCTCATTAAGGTTGATTTATAAATGTTTGATTACCGAGAAGTACATAATTACATCTTTTATTATTATATTTTTAAAAGAAAATATATTATGTTTTGTTGATTTGTAGCTTGGTAATTTCCCAACAAATAATTTGATATGGTTTTGTGTCTCTTTCTGATAATTATTATTATATTTCCTACGACCTTGAGTGTGTTACTTTTGACCCGTGCCCTGTTACTTTCGTCCTGACCCTGGGGTCGAAAGTAGCCAACGTCATTATTTTTTTGAAGTTCTGAAATTGTTAGAAAACTAAACATATTGACTAAAATTGTAATGTACATTTAAAGAGTATAAATGAAAGTTTTATATGGCTATATTCATTATATCTAAAATGTCGTTAACAACTAAAAATCAAGGCAAAAGTATGAAGTGTTACTTTTGTATCCAATCTTCGCTACTTCAAAGATTAATTAAATAGTATATTTGCCTAATTATACTAATATATTTCTTAATAAAGAAAGCTATTTTGAATCATAAAAATTTTTTTAAGAAATTTTCTTTTTATCAACCCTCAAATCTTTAAAATGTAATAATTTGTTTTTTCTGTTCTCTGCTTATGTTCGTTTCTTCTTTCGCTACAAAAAAATGAAAAAGGTCCGGGCTATAAAACCGCGAGGGAAGTAAATTTAAGTGAGATTGCTTATTTTCAAAATGATTTTCGGTGCGCAAGGCTTATAAACATAAACCTCCCCCTCTATAAGGGTGTGAAATAGAGTTTTGCAAGAAGTTTTCAAATCAGCTTTCTAAATCGCAGAGTAAATTTTTACCTTTGCGTATAACACAATTTTTTGCTTTTATTTCTTTTCCGTTATTTTTGCCTGGCATAAAGCATTTGGAGAATTTCAAGTAAATTTTGTTTTATAAAGTACAATAAACAATTTTATAAAAATAAAAGTTTTACTACGTAGAAATAGATATCACGTAAAGGATATTTAATTTTTATTTTCAGCATATTGCAGGGTGGGCCATTGGGAAATGAACGTTTAAAAATTCTCTAATAAAACAATGATTACTTTTTTAAGTAAAAGGTTTATTTTAAAATAAAGATGATTAAAGGAATTTGTTTTAAAAATTGAACCGTCGAGATGCCGTCCGTTGCGGCGCCGACACTCTTCCAGTCTTGATTGGAAATTTAAAAAAATTTTCGTTAGAATTTGTGGAGAGATTACTTGGGTTTCTTGACGAATACGAGGCTGGTTTGAAAAGTATCGAGGTTATTTTCAGTTAGTAGCATCTCTTGGAAGAACACACATCAAATTTCAGCCAGCTCGGTCTATTTCTTTGTGTTTGACATTCGTTTGAATCGAGGATGTCGAGTTATTCTCCAAAAATGGACGAAAAATAATTTCGTGTGTTGATTAAACATTACTTTATGAAAGGCAAAATGCCTCAGGAGACTAAACAGAAGTTTGATAAACGTTATGGTGACTGTGCACTTTCGATTACAACAGTTTATTTATAAGTGGTTTCAAAATTTTCGGACTTTCTAGACGCTCTATTGAGGTTACTACTCCAGAAATCATTGACAAAATCCAAGATATGGTGATGGATGAGAGAAGAGTGAAGGTGCGTGAGATTGCAAGTGCTGTGGGCATCTGGGTACTTAATATTTTACATCTTCATTTGAACATGAAAAAACTATCAGCAAGATGGGTGTTACGATTGCTCACGATTGACCAAAAACGAAATCGTGTGAAGTGTTGCAAGAACGATTTGCAGCAGTTCCAGCGAAATTTTCAGGACTTTAAGCATCGTCTCGTCACTGTGGATGAAACATGGGTACATCACAATACTCCTGAGACCAAAGAACAATCTAAACAATGGATTGCCAAGAGAAAATCTGCGCCAAAAAAGGCAAAGGCCATTCCTTCGGTCGGGTAGGTTATGGCGACTTTTGTGATTCGCAAGGAATAATCTCCATCGATTGTCTGGAAAAGGGTAAAATTATTACAGATGATTATTATTCATCGTTATTGGACCGTTTGAAAATCGAGTTGCAAGAAAAACGTCCACGATTGGTTCACAAAAAAATCCTTTTCCATCACTACAACACACCAGCTCACGATTCAGCAGTTGTGGCCGCAAAATTAATGGAAATAGGGTTCTAACTCATTTCACATCCCCCTATTCTCCAGACTTGGCTCCCTTGGACTATTATTTGTTCCCCAATATGAAGAAATGGCTGGTGGAAAAAAGATTTCATGGCTACTGTACAGGCTTGGACAAATCGTATTTTACGGAAAGGATCAACAAACTAGAGTAATGCTGGACGAAGTGTATAAGCCTAAAAGGAGATTATGTTGAAAAATAAGAAAGGTTTATATATATATATATATATATATATATATATATATATATATATATATATATATATATATATATATATAATTCTCGGCTTTGCTGTCATAAAATTGTTGATAAACATTACTCTCACGTTAAAATGTGCGGGGAACTCCAAGACCATGGAGAAGCTCTGGATTCGAAAAATTAAGACAGCGCTCTTTCGTCCTCGTATGAGACTCATCAGGCCATTGCATCCGGTACAATCTATAATCTCTCAGTTGTGCCCTATGAACTGTTCTTGAAATGAAGAAACAGCAAACCAGACACGAATAGCAATAACACAAGAGCAATACAAACCAACAATGTTGTATAAAATCGCCATGTTTATCAACAATGTTATCTCCGCACAGCCAAGAATTTTTATTTTATTTTAAAAGAACATGAACGAAAATATATCTCTTTATTATATATTTGTTGGCTTAAAAGCACGCAGCGGCTCTCATAGGGAGTGGTTAGTTTGGTCGTCGTTCATTAACAATCTTGCGTCCGCGCAACCGAGAATTTTTTATTTTATTTTAAAATTACACGGACAAAAACTTATCTCATTTTAATGGACCATAAACCCAAGAAAAACAAATATATATATATATATATATATATATATATATATATATATATATATATATATATATATATATTTGTTCACCTGTCAAATAGCGCTCTCTATCGGTCATTGTTAAACATGCACAAAAAAAGGCATTTTAATAGTGTTCTGTTCAATTCCCTTAGGCCAAACCGGAGGTTATCAGCACTTCACTGAAAATATGTTTGATATTCCCCCACTACTTTGTTTTAAAGAATTGAGTAACATGTGTGGAGGAAAAAAGTTTTAAATTTCCGTGAGATTAAGACGCAGATATTCTCAGTACGTCATTGGGCAATTTACAAAAAAAAATCCTTTTTCCTGTTTGACCATGGTTGTTACGCCCCCTAGCGATCGTCGTAGGAACTTGAAAATTATTTCCAACAATTTTGAAGAATCACTTTTACTATAAATATGGATAACTGTTTTTGAGTTGACGTCCTTTCTTATTTAGTCACCCGGCACAATTTAGAACCAGAAAATTAGATGGATAGCGAAGGCTTTATTTCCAAATACCACCTGAATTAATAAATAGGACATTTATTGACAGCCGTCATTGGCATTCTGAAATCTAATAGTAGAGACCATGAATTTTGAGTCAATTTTTGTTGTAATACCTAAACAGGAAATTAAATATGATTCTGAAAATTTAATTTTTGTAATGTCAACACACATCAGAAAATATATTTTGTTAGGGGTGAAAAACATGTGTGTATAGTCAGTGAGTATCCATAGTTGAACCTTTTTATAACTAGCACAATGACTTGACAAAAACCCTTTGTTAGTAAAACACCTTGTGGTTGAAAGGGTACACTACAATAATACACGTACTACAGATATATTAAGGTTTTACTTAAAGGGTTTTTTCTTGCAATAACTTGATCCTGTCACGATAATAATTCTTATGGGAGATTCTTTTTTACAAGTCATGAAAATAAGACTTATTGTAATATAAGGACTAGAATTGCATATATTGCCAATGCTATTTGCATATTTTATTTTCCAATTTTTGAAATTCAGGATTAATTTTGACCGAACGGCTAGGTGATTTTTTCTGCAGGTGCCAAGACCATTGGGAGTCCGCAGGAACTTATTAATTTTTTTCTAATAGAAATAATTGTTGTTGTTCTTAAAGGACATACATATACTCCAGTCTTCCTATTGAATTTGTAGCGATTTCATGTAAAAATTTATTGCAGATATCTGAAAGTTTCAAGTTGTCGAGGGCACCCAGTAGATGATAAATACGTAAAAAAGTACAGCTAGATCAGCCCTGTTTTTTTATAAACAACATCCATAGTTGGAAAATTCGATTTTTTGTCCGTAGAAGTTTCCGGTTACATTTTAGAGTAAACTTGTCCAAATGAAAGTTGTGGGTATTGAAAAGACCTTTAACTTCTTATGTTAATAACTTTTGCAAGAAAGGCTGAAAGTGATGTATAACCCCGTGATGATAAGGCCATTATGTGCCTTTATAACTGTGCGAAAGCTGGACCAAATCGGTTTGGTAGTTTATGAATAATCTTAATTGTTTATCCCAGACACTGAATGTTCAAACAATTGTCCTTACCCTGAGGATGATTCTACAGATATTTACAAAAGCGGAATGGATTCTTTGAAGTTCAAACTACAAGCAAAGATGAAAAAACGATGGATTTTTAAAAAAAATTGTTGTTAAAAAAACCGTTTAAAGAAGGGGTACCTTTTTTACATATAAACAATTGGAATAACTTTGCTAATTTTAATGATACAAGTTTGTGAATAAGTGGACTTGAAAGCTGGTGAAAAAACACGAATTAAAAAAAAAGTCTCCTACGACCAATAGGAGCTAAGATAGCATTTTTTTAAAAGTCATATCTCTTTTGTTTATAAACATTAAGAATCGAAATTTTCACAGATTTTAAACGAAGACCTATATTTTATGATGCAATTGATAAGTATGAAATTCATGCATCGTTAGTAAAGTTATAGCCCTTCGAAGTGAAGGTACTTTTGCCAGTGCGTTGTAGCGAGTGGTGGGGGAAGCTCGGCTTTCTCACGGTGTGCTTCTGAAATTCAACCTTCAAATTGGAGCGCGCAACAAAATTGTACGATATCTCGGGTTCCAGATAACGTAGAGCCTTCAGTTTTGTTAAACGGGTAACTCGACGAAATATTACGAACCGACTTATTTTCATTATCATAGGAAATCGGGAAATACCGGAAAATTGACATTTCATCGCACCTATTGGTCGTAGGAGACTTTTTTTAAATTCGTGTTTTTTCATCAGCTTTCAAGTCCACTTATTCATAAACTAGTATCATTAAAATTAGCTTTTGCAAATTTTGCAAATATCTGTAGAATCATCTTCAGGGCAAGGACAATTGTTAGAACATCCAGTGTCTGGGATAATCAATTAAGATTATTCATAAACTACGAATCCGATTTGGTCCTGCTTTCGCACAGTTATAAAGGCACATACTGGCCTTATCATCAAGAGGTTATACATCTTTTTCGGGTTTTCTTGCAAAAGTTATTAACATTTATAAAATAGTGCAAAAAAGGTGGTTTTCCGCCATTATCTCGATAAATCATTTATCGATTTTGACGTATAAAAAATGAAGTTAAAGGTCCTTTCAATATCCACAACTTTCATTTGGACAAGTTTTCTCTAAAATGTAAGTGGAAAATTCTACGGACAAAAAGTCGAATTTTCCGACTTTGGATGTTGTTTATAAAAAAACAGGGCTGATCTAGCTGTACTTTTTTTACGTATTTATCATCTACTGGGTGCCCCCTACGACTTGAAACTTTCAGATATCTGCAATAAATTTTTTCAGCTTCTTTCATAGGAAGATTGGAGTAATGATGAATTGATCAATTTACACCGAGTATAAATTTATCTAACATAATTATATCGGTGTAATTTTATTATTTTAAACATCTTATCTTTTTTCCTAGTTTTTTCGGAAATGTTTTCAAACATTTCAACAAGTTTACGTATAATAATTTGGGCCATATGTGTATGAGTTAGTAGTTTTCTTTGCTTTTAAGTAATTATGCTGACAAATACTAAGACGGTAAACAATGTTGTTCTTGCTTTGACTTTGTTAGTCATTTTCCCATTTTCAGTTTTTCATTTTCCTTTGAGGGTCTTTCTCAAATAAGGATTAAAATGTTTGCAAGAAAGTCGTGTATTTTCGAGTAGCTTTTATTCAGTTTAAGTCAACATTTTAATATATGCAAAATTAAATTTACGAGGCTTAATAAGGGTTGAAACATACCCTGTATATGTTCAGACGATAAATTTATGTCAGAATAAATCACAATTTATAACGGTTTTGTAATTACATTATCTGTGCTGCTGAAGATAAATATAAACACATAAGTGTATTAACTAGGAGTTAGCGCGAGCTTTGAAATTGAATAAAACAAAGGCAAAATCCCCGAATTACGTTTCACAAATTGCTGCACTATATGCGAAAATTATTAATGTTAAATCGCATTTATCGATGCATCGTTGTTAAAATCATAATACAAAATGTCCAAGTAAACAGAAAATTACCAATAAATGCAATTATTAATATTATGGTATTAGCTATGCCCCAATGAATGCAAAATCAGGTTAAAATTATAATTCAGATTTATGTTTGTCAATGGCCAAAGGAGTCCAACATATTATGTTTTATAAAAAATTGAAATAACTAAAAGTAAGTAATAACAAACTGAAGAATAAGATTTGCTAACTTTTAAGCATAATTTTTGGGTTTTTGTGTCTTTTGTATAGTTCTATCTAAAGGGGTTCTACTATTTTAATTATCTCTTCGTTATTTATCTGGTAATTTGTGTATGTCCTTTTGCCTTTGAACTACTTTGTCTAAGAATTTGTTATTTTCTAATACTCTTCCTTCCTGATTAAATAAATATTTTCAAATTATTCGCCCAACTATTAATAGTAAATAATACCGGAAAATCGCATATGGTGAGGTTTGCAAGTGGTATGCGTGGTTCAAGAACGGTCGACAGTCGCTGGAAGACATTCCAGTGGCTACACGAGCCCAGCAAAATTTGTATAAAACGAGGAGGGGATTATGTTGAAAACTAAATAAAATCTTTTTTCTACACCCTTATTTTCATTCGTAAAAAAAATTAGTCCCGAACTTTTTAAATCAACTGTATATAAAACTATAAATATTTATGTTTTCATTTTGTGTTTAATTTATTTGACATCTAGAAAAATATTAGTAATTATCTTTTATAAAAAAATTAGTCCCGTAGCTTTTTGAATGAGCTGTATACAATCCAAAATACATTTAAGAAACTTTGGTACATCCATGTCTTTTCATTGCCTATGAAAACCCACCGAGTTTGCGGAGTAGTACCTCTTTTAATTCTTTTTTCGTTCTTAGTAGATTTTCAGTGCTTGTACTCAGCACTAGTTATCTTCTAGGTTTTTCACTTAATTGCGACAATAGGTTCATTCCAACTTTGTATCACAAACAGATTTCCAACACTTTAAAAATCGTTCTTAACGCGCTTGTAAGATAATTGGCCTCCTGATCAATTTATGACTATGGTTCAAACAACTGATAATTTTATTTGAAGTTTGTGAATGGTAACATAACCTTATTCTAATATATTAGGTTTTTATGTGTTTTTATTTAATGAACAAACAAATTCAAAACAGATTTGGTGCTTTGGAGAATTATATGAAACAGTAATACGCATGCGCAAGATAGATAGCAAGAAGATAATCCGGAAACCGTTCTGATAGTTTTCAAACAGGTTTGAATCCTGTATGGAACAGAAAACTGATCGTTTTTAACTCTGGTTGGAACGTATTTAAGTTAATGCGTAGAATCCTGACAATCAAAAATTGTTTCTTACGCAGGTTGGATCGAACCTAAAATACCATATTTACTTTAAGCACAATATACCGCGCAACACACTTTAAAAACTCTTAATTAGAAATGCCATCATTCTGAAATAGTAATATTTCACACAAAATAAATATATTTAAAATCAAATAATGATCGATATAATATAAATATATATTTACAATTTTCAGCGTACGGACCTGGCATTCTAAATAATCACTTAGAGTATAAGCAAAAATAGAGACACAAATTATTAATTTACTAATAATTACAAATTTGTGAAATCATTACCTTGTCGTTTTAAGGCGAGAAAAAAACAACCTTTAACCTTCTGACTTCTATCATACATCCCAGGCTATAAAATTTAATTACAAATCGTGAAACGCCATTTTAATTTATCGGCTAATTAAATATTTAAAAATTTCGCGTGGGAATATCACTCTGGATTGCGTTGGTGGTTGGTAGTAGCAATTCGAACTCTCGGTATGGACGGTATGTAGCTTCAAGCTGTGAATTAATATCTAATATTAATATAGGCATTCTTCAGAGGCGTACTGCAAGTTCTGTTAATTGCATAGCAATTTAACCTAACATTCTTTGTAGACATGCAATATGGAAATTAAATTATTTCAGTTTTTGTATAAAAAAAAACAGAATTTCCTGTTTCTCTTTTGATCATAATTATTTTACAAGCCTACCTACTCATTAAGGTTATTTAAAAATGATAATTCTTTTGCCCAACTAACAATATTATATATATATATATATATATATATATATATATATATATTTATATAGATTATGTCGTATATTCTCAGGAGTGTGATGTGTAATCGAAGGTTTTTGGGTATTCGAAATTGCAAAGAGATGACAGTCAGCGATTGCCTACTACTTGGAAGAACCTGCTTATGAAACGTCAACCAGTAGTAGGTAGTAAAGAAACGAATTATAACTCGGCAACATGACCCCAAACACTGGCAATAGGGTCAATGACACGCAGCAGGACTCGCAACTTGACTTCCACGGACACCGTACAGTGAACTTTGAAAATGGTGAATGAGATTTTACCGAAACGTCAGCTGCCCTACAGTCCTGAAAATGATTTAGCACATACATGGGATACCCGAAAACCTTCGATTACATATATACAAAATGTTGGTTTATATATATATATATATATATATATATATATATATATATATATATATGTATATATATATATATATATATATATATATATATATATATATATATATATATATATATTTTTTTTTTTATTACAATATTTTTTACTTGTCAACCCTGTTTCCTCAGATTTAAAATGGTAGATTAAATATAGTGTGCCCATTTTAGCTTACATTCGTTTATTACCATTTTGTTCGTTACTCGGGGATTTTTGGGGTGCCTGATCACAAATCCGAAACCAAAATTGAAAATTTTCAAATTCAAGATGGCCGATCCCTTTTTGTTTACTTACTTCCCTTTATTACCTTATTTTTCGTGCCAACCTTGTTTCTTGATGGTTTTTGGGGTCGCAGATTATGAATCTGAAGTAAGAAATTAAAAATTTTCAAATATGGCGTACTGCTTAAATTTTTGCCACAAAAGGAGTATGCCATATTTGATCCGCCATCTTGAATTTGAAAATTTTGAAATTCTGACTTCAGATTCCCGATTAGCAACCCCGAAAAATAACACGAAAAATATGATAATAAATAAATAATTGATATTGATGTAAATTAAACGTCTTTAAAACAAGTGGATTTATATATATATATATATATATATATATATATATATATATATATATATATATATATAGTCTTTAAAACAAGTGGATTTATATATATATATATATATATATAGTCTTTAAAACAAGTGGATTTATATATATATATATATATATATATATATATATATATATATATATATATATATATATAGTCTTTAAAACAAGTGGATTTATATATATATATATATATATATATATATATATATATATATATAGTCTTTAAAACAAGTGGATTTATATATATATATATATATATATATATATATATATATATATATATATATAGATAGTCTTTAAAACAAGTGGATTTATATATATATATATATATATATATATATATATATATATATATATATATATATATACAGATAGCTCCAAGTGTAGTTTGACATGTGTTTTGCTAAATGGCAACAAGCATGGAGCGGTTCCCATCGCTCATTTCATTAAACTAAATGAAAAGTATTAAACCATATCTCTTTTATTGAAAAAATTTAAATACCATGATCACAAATGGGTTATATACGTTGATTTAAAAAATGGTAAACTTTATATTATGTCAACGAAGCGGCTATAAGAAATTTCCGTATTTTTACCGTTTGGGAGATAGTAGAGCTAAAAGCGAGCTTCGAATTATAACAAACTGGCCATCGAAAGAATACTTGATAGTTGAGGAGTAAAATAACATTAACACAGCATAATGCAGTGGCAGCAAAAGTCATTTTTGACCTTTTTCGTGTCTACACGAATATTAAGCAAGTGACTATCAATGCACAGCGCGGAGTAATTTAGAGCCGTGAGTGTTGGACGTACCAAGTAAACAGGCTCAAACAAGAGTGGTATTTAGATACGCATATTTATATAACTACTTGTATATAAGGTTAGTTCAGGCTTTGATTTAATCAAGCATTACTGTTAAAAAAAGATATTCGATAATTTTATCTGCGAGTATATTTTGTTTCAAAATTAAATAAATATCACAGGAAACAATCAGACATCAAATCGATATAAAACATAAGGCAGTTAAAAATCTAAATAAAATTTGGGATTTTTATCGATTGTGATATCCAGCCTTCCTGATACGCATTATTTTACATTTATTTTATACGTTTCGGCTTTTATAGCTTTTTTTAAGAGTATCCGGGAGATTGTTTAAATGAGAAGTTTTCCGAGCGTCCCACGAATGATGATGATAAATACAGAAATCGAAAACAGTTTGTTTATATTATCTTTTATTTTATATATTATTAGTATATGGAAAGAAAGTCGTTAACTAAAATATAAAATGAATGTGCTGTACTTAACCTTTTTAATATACATTATTCTTCGCTGTTGTCCTTCATGATTATTACACACTGTAGTATGCGTTTGTCATAGCTACTCAGCACAATTTTTAAAGATAAACAAAAAATTCCTGACTCGTCTTATGGTTAGGTGACCCACTTAATCTTCATTGTATTTGTTTGTGCCGGTCAGCACACATCTTTTCATTCGTGTCGTTAATATATTTCTAAAATTGACGGGAAAAATGCCCAAGGTAATTAGGAAAAGAATTCTATCAACTTTTGAGTCGGAAAGTGAGGGAAATACGGTAAAGTCAAGATGTAAAGTTAACCGAAATTTGGAAAAGCGAAGAAAGAGAAATAATAAATACGATTTTTTATTATCACAATTAAGGGCAATTGAACTTGAAGTTCGTAATTATATACAGACCAGTGAAAACAGTGACAGTGACAGTGACATTCAAGGTAGGTATATTAATACACTCAAAAGTAATTGGTGTATATCTTACTTTGTTTTTTGGTTACAATAAACAATTGACGCCTGTCTTGTTACGTAAAAATAATAGTATTCAGTAATTGACGTAATGTCTTACTGATTTTTTTCTCCAATTCTTTCAGTAATTGACGTAATGTCTTACTGAAATGTTGTAACAATTGACGCCTGTCTTGTTACGTAAAAATAGCAATATTCAGTAATTGACGTAATGTCTTACTGATGTTTTTCCCCAATTCTTTCAGTAATTGACGTAATGTCTTACTGAATGTTGTAACAATTGACGCCTGTCTTGTTACGTAAAAATAATAGTATTCAGTAATTGACGTAATGTCTTACTGATTTTTTTCTTCAATTCTTTCAGTAATTGACGTAATGTCTTACTGAAATGTTGTAACAATTGACGCCTGTCTTGTTACGTAAAAATAGCAGTATTCAGTAATTGACGTAATGTCTTACTGATTTTTTTCTCCAATTCTTTCAGTAATTGACGTAATGTCTTACTGAATGTTGTAACAATTGACGCCTGTCTTGTTACGTAAAAATAGCAATATTCAGTAATTGACGTAATGTCTTACTGATGTTTTTCCCCAATTCTTTCAGTAATTGACGTAATGTCTTACTGAATGTTGTAACAATTGACGCCTGTCTTATTACGTAAAAATAGCAATATTCAGTAATTGACGTAATGTCTTACTGATGTTTTTCCCCAATTCTTTCAGTAATTGACGTAATGTCTTACTGAATGTTGTAACAATTGACGCCTGTCTTGTTACGTAAAAATAGCAATATTCAGTAATTGACGTAATGTCTTACTGATGTTTTTCCCCAATTCTTTCAGTAATTGACGTAATGTCTTACTGAATGTTGTAACAATTGACGCCTGTCTTGTTACGTAAAAATAGCAATATTCAGTAATTGACGTAATGTCTTACTGAAATGTTGTCGCAATTGTAGTTATTGACATAATATCTTACTAATTTTTTCTCCAAATTTTTTTTTCTAGTTCTTGCAGTAATTGACGTAATGTCTTACTGGATATTTTTCTGGTATTACAGAAATTAAAGAATTATATAGAAAATGGAATTGACAGAAATACAATTATCGAATTGGTTAATAAAAACCCAATTCCAGGTAACTGCAACTCATTTCAAACTCTCAAATTAAATTATGAAATAGGATAATGCCTTAGTCGGGACGCTAAGAGCCAAGCTAAGTTTATTATACAGGTACAGGAACAATTGGCAGGTGTGCTTTCTGCCACAGGGCGATTAATATCAGGCATATTAAAAGACCCACAGAAAATTGACACAAGCGAAATAATTTCAACACTAGCAGACAGTGGACAACTCCTCTGCGATAATTTTCGTCAACTATCAAATCACAGGCGATTTCTAATTAAATCCTTTTTTAAAAGTGGATAAAAGAAAGATTGTTAATGAGTGTATTATTGATGAATATCTTTTTGCTAAAAAACTCCAAGAGTCGATTCAGTCAGACAAATTAATCACAAAAACAGCAAAAGAACTAAAATTTGATTCGTCTTATAAAAAGACATGGTTTGATAGAATAGTACCTGAAAATCAACCTGGACCTTCTGGCTTACAACAACAAGACAGAAGAATTCGAAGTAAACAGTATTTAAACTTTCAGCGCCCTCCAAACAACTCAAGGAAAAGAACAATCACAGAAGATTCGAACATAATCAGACAAAACCAAAATCAAGAACGGAGGAGTTTTCGGACAACATACGAGAGTCGGAAATAAAAATTGGATACGCTGGCTGCCTTCAACACAAGGTAAATAAATGACGCACGGACGTAACCAACAATTGTATTATTTTAGATTGGATTGAAGGTATTTCAATTCCTTTTGAATGCAACCCCGTTCGTATGTTCTTCCAAGAATTGACATAAATAAATGTCAAATGCCGATTTATATTCGAGCAATTACCGATTTAATTAAAATTGGGGCTATTTCAGAATGTCGCACAGTAAAAGGGAAGTTTTTATCCTCGTTTTTTCTTATTAAAAAACCAAATGGAAAATATAGATTTATTTTAAATTTCAAAAATTTGAATAAATATATTATAGCTCCTCATTTTAAGTTGGAGGATTATAGGATGGATGAAAGTTGGTAACATATAATTGTTATTTCTCCAGTATAGACTTAAAAGATGTCTATTTTTCAGTAAATGTGAAGAAAATGTATAGAAAGTACTTACGTTTTCGTTTTGAAAACAAAACTTACGAATTCAATTGTTTATTTTTGGTCTAAATTTGGGTCCATATATTTTTACCAAAATTCCCAGACCAGTACTAAAATATTTAAGAGAAAGAAACATAGTTAAAATTAATAGTTTAGAAAAGACACTTAGTATACCAGAAAAAAAAAAAAAAAAAAAAGTAATACACCTTTTTTAAATAAAAAATATGTAAAACCAGAGAAGTAGAAAAATTAATTGGTTTACTTGTAGCCACAAAACCGACAGTAAAGTATGGCTCGTTACATCTAAAAAATTAAGAACGTGAAAAATATATAGCTCTTTCTCTCAACAAAAATAATTATAGTGCAAAAATGCTTATTCCAAAATATTTATGGACGGAAATTCTTTGGTGATTAAATAATATTCCAAATTGTAAACAGTCCATTAAAAGTAAAACTTTTGATATAATACTTTATTCAGACGCTTCTAAGACTGGATGGGGAGCAAGTTATGAAGGTTCTAAAACACATGGTTTCTGGAATCAGGACGAGAAATTGTTCCATATCAATTATTTGGAATTATTAGCAGCTTTTAATGCCTTACGATCCTTTATTAAAAACATTTTTAATAAGAATATATTGTTAAGGATAGATAATGTTACAGCTATAGCTACCATTAACAAAATGGGAAGCGTTCAATATAAAAACCTTAATGAAATTTCTCGAGAGATCTGGGGCTGGTGTGAACGAAAAAATATCTTTGTACCATCTTATATAAATTCTTCAGAAAACATAGTTAATTCAAAATCACGCAGGAAAAATATGTTTACGGAATATGAATTACACGATAATATACTAATAAATTTGGCAGTCCGGATATTGATTTATATGCTAGCTATCAAAATAAGAAATGTCCGAGATTTATATCTTGGCATCCTGATCCAGAATCAATATGCGTGAATGCATTTACTATAAATTGGAATGGTTTTTACTTCTATGCATTTCCACCATTTTCATTAATAGGCAGAGTTCTGTAAAACATTATCCAGGATGAGGCCACTGGGATATTAGTAGTACTAGACCGGCCTAGTCAAAATTGGTATCCTCGTTGTAAAGAATTAAGTATTTCCAATTGTTAAAATTTCATCCTTTTAACGATTTCTTAAAAAGTAATTGACGTATGTCTTACTTTAATTTTATTTTTCAGTAATTGACGTAATGTTTTACTGAAATTTCTTCTGGGTGTTGCAGAAAATTCACAAAAATCGTAAAGATTGCGACGACCAGGATGAAAATAATAACAACAACGATTTCTTAACAAGTAATTGACGTATGTCTTACTTTAATTTTATTTTCAGTAATTGACGTAATGTCTTACTGAAATTTCTTCCAGATGTTGCAGAAAATTCACGAAAATCGCAAAGGTTGCGATGACCAGGCCGAAAATACTAACAACAACGATTTCTTAAAAAGTAATTGACGTATGTCCAACAGAAACAGCAATTTCTACTTTACTGGCCTCCTTGGCTGAGGGATCCATAAAACAATATGATAAGTGCTTGAAAAAATGGTGGATACTGTGCAAAAAATCATAATCCATATCAGTATAATTTACAGATAATATTGGAATATTTTTTAGAAATTCAAAAGTGCGGGTTATCATTCTCTTCCTTGAATACCCACAGAGTAGCCTTATCTTTATTAATGTCTCCAAACAGGATGAAATAATTTTAAAAAAGATTTTTTAAAGGGGTTTTCAACATAAACCCACCACAACCAAAATATGCAGCTACCTGGGATCCCAGTGTTGTATTGACTTATTTAGGAGGTTTCTTTCCTTTGGATAAATTATCATTACAAATCCTTAGTTATAAACTTGTTACCTTATTAGTTCTTACTTCTGCCCACAGGATGCAGACCCTATCAAAGATCTGTATAAAAAAAAAAAAAAAAAAAAAAAAAAAAAAAAATCAAACAGGCTAATAATGTTTTAGAAATACGTATACCAGAAAAAATCAAAACGTCGGGGTATAAAAGGTTACAACCTTTAATGATTTTCCTAATTTTTCTGAGAAACCTAGTCTGTGTGTTGCTAAAATGATTTCGTATTATATCCAAAAAACTTCCATATTAAGACAGTAAAAACACGAGCATTTTTTTTAACATGAAGAAAACCTCATCATCCAGCTAGTTCAAAAACCCTAGGCAGGTGGGTTAAAAATATTTTACAGAAATGTGGTATAGATATAACAAAGTTTTCGGCACACACTACTAGGCATGCTAGTACGTCTGCAGCCCTACGGGCAGGGGTAAATATTGAAATAATTAGGAAGGCAGCAGGCTGGCCTTGGAGATCTAACGTATTCGTAAAATTTTATAATAGGCCAATAACTTCTTGCCCTGAAACATTCGCTAGATCTATCATACCGCAGTAGTGTTGCTGCGTCATTAGATCAGTATTATTAAGTTTATTATGTTTTGTTTCTTTTGTTGATTTTTTTTTGTTCTTGTTGCGTTATTTTATGACTCAAACTGTTTATCCTATTAAGGGATGTTATTTACATTACTAGAGTCATTATTATTAGTATAAGTGATGATGGATATGTATAATTTATACAATTATACATTTCTATATTAGATGCGAACTGTTTAAACTAGTTTTTAAATGTTATATTATGTATTATAATTATTATAATTTTTTTTTTGTAGAAACTTTCGCCAAGAAATTGTTTCTATTATAAATAAAATAATTGTTAATTAGATCGTGCATTTATACTTTGAACATCTACAGTGTGTAATAATCATGAAGGACAACAGCGAAGAATAATTAATAGATTGATCGACTTACCTGTAAGGATGATCGATCTGAATTATTCGAGCTGTTGTCCGAAATGATTATTACAACCCTCCCTCCCCATTTCGCCACCCTACGATCTAATTAACTAGACAAATACAATGAAGATTAAGTGGGTCACCTAACCATAAGACGAGTCAGGAATTTTTTGTTTATCTTTAAAAATTGTGCTGAGTAGCTATGACAAACGCATACTACAGTGTGTAATAATCATTTCGGACAACAGCTCGAATAATTCAGATCGATCATCCTTACAGGTAAGTCGATCAATCTATTAATTATAACATTATAGTGCAGTAATGAATCATTTTTTTCTAATATCATTTATTCTAAGAAAGTAATACTAAAATAATGAATATGAATAATTGTTGAATCACTTTTGCACCAGATAAAATACCTTAATTGTTACAGTTTCTAATAATTTATCCATAAGCTTTTAACTTTTTTAACGGCTTTTAATCATTTTATCATCATTCTCACAGTAGTCTGGTGAAATTTTTTTCCATTCTTTTTAAACTTAATCCCAAAATACGTTTAACGAAGAAGATGGTGAATCATAGTTATTTAGTAGACCATGTTTTAATTGTGACTATAAATTTTCGATCGGGTATGTCTGGACTTGGTGTCGGCTGCTGTAATGCCTGAAAAACCGGAGAAATAGGCCACTTCTCTACTATTTTAGGTGTGTGTTTTGGATCATTGTCTTGCTGGAGGGTAACTTCACTTATCCGATGAGGTATATTATCAGTAGTTTCAAATTGTGTTTTAAAATATTTAGATATATTTTTTACTCATATTTCCGACTATACTGTGAACAGTGACCAGCCTATAAGCCGTCATATCAGGCGCGGATACAAGGGGGGCTGGGCAGTGGGGGGGATCCCCCCAAGAGCTTTGAGTTCAGGAAAATAGACCCGATTTTGCCTCTTATACTATAGTTTATTCAAGAACTAGAGATAGTAATAAATACTTTTTTACCCTTTTTTTCCTTCGTAAACTACCTGTCTTCTTTAGTCCGGTGTCTTTGGCAATATCTGTTAGACACATATATTTTTCATAGGAATGGATTAGAAATTTTATAATCAAAAATGCCGGTCTATAATAATGGACTATTTGGGTTAGGTTAGAATAGTTTTTCCCAGCAAAAATTAAGTTCTCTGAGCAATTTCCAGAGCTCAGTTCTTTTAATTTCAGATAAATCCCGATTTTCATTGATCTTAGTTAGAATTTTGTCGACGGTTGGGATCTGCTTCTCATAATAAATTGTATACACAACTCCTTTTCTTGCAGTTTACATCTCTTCTTCCAACGAGGTTTTTCGTCTGCCTGTGATCGAATGTGGCTTGGGAGTAGTAACAACTCCAATCGTTTTTTTCTCCTTCAGTATTCGGTACATAGTAGGTTTTCCAACTCCTGTCATGTTGGAACACATCTCAATAGAGCTTTTAACATTATTATCTAGATATTGATATCTTAAGACATCATAAACATTCATCGTAATAAGTTTTTCGTTGAGAAAAAATGCCCTGGTTTAATGATTTTGGAATAAATATAGATGTGGAAGCCATATCTTTTGGGTATCTCACTAATCTCATATAATATAGAAAAACAAGCACAAACAGGATAAATCACTAAGGACACCCTGTAAGATGTACTTTGCACACTGACAGAAATTAAATTGAATTATCAGTAATTTTATTGTTGCCATAAATTTATAAAAGCTAATACTATTTAAATATAATTAGATTTACGGCAGTCCTCAGTTACCTGCGGCACTGGAGCAGGTAACTGGAGGTTTCAGTAACAGTTTGATTACTCTCTCTAGTTCTTGAATAGAGTATAGGAATGTGTATGCTTGCGATCGCCTCTCCCCTTCCCAAGAGCTTTGAGTTCAGGAAAATAGAAACGATTCTGCCTTTTATATTAGGAATGTATATGCTGCTGGCACTCCCCCCTTCCCCCTTTACAACTTGTTTTTCTTGCGATTGCCCTCCCCCAAGAGCTTTGAGTTCAGGGAAATAGACCCGATTCTGCTTCTTACACTAGGAATGTGTATGCTGCTCGCATCCTCCCCTTGTTGTTTTTTCTTGTGATCACTCCCCCTCTCCAAGAACTTCAGATTCAGAAAAATAGACCCGACCCTGCCTTTTACATTAGAAATGGGAATGTTGCTGGTGTCGCCCCCCTCTCCCCGTCGACAACTTGCTTAAGTTTGCGATACTGTACTTTTGTGATATTACCGCCACCTCCAAGGAAAGAGGCTGGATCCTCCCCTGCGTCATATATCCCCAAAGCTAATTATTACCTCTGACAGAAATCTGTTTAACTTATTGGCTCACCTTTTTTTCCTTCATTTCCGTTAGCGACCATCCGTTATGTATTTCTTGATCTTTGCATCATGTGATCAAGATAGTTTCATCCAATCTTCTTCTTCCCAGCTTTCATATTTTCTTTACAAAGTTTAATTTTGTCAAACAGATGTCAGCACGGGGAGCGGGTAATATTAAGCTTTAGGAATGTAGGGTTTATAAGCTGGGTCCTACTCACAAAAATGTCTGAAATATGATTAAAGAAATCTATCTAGATATTTCAAAACACAATTTGATCGAAACTGTGGATCATATGCCTCATCCGATAAATGGAGTTACCTTCTAGTAGGAAAACGATCCAAAATACGTAGCCAAAAGAGTCGAGACCTGGCTTATTTCTCAGGACTTTAAAGTATCACGGTGGCCAGCACAACATCCTACTCTACATTCTCCACCGTCTTCGTTAAACGTTTTATGGGATCTAGTCCATGAAGAACGGTAAAAATGTTCACCAAACTATTACGAAAATCTTGTAAAATGTATAACAAAACGAATACAAGCCATTAAAAAAGTTAAAGGCTTATAGATAAATTATTTCTCTGCTCATTTGAGACCTGGCATATTGTTCCACCTTAGTTTTATCCCCAGTTCCGGAGCTTCTCTTATATAAGGCTTTTTGCTTGGAAAATGATGGGAGTGTTTCTTAGAGATTTAGCAAACCTGGACCTGATTCATCTTGGATCCATTAGTAGACCACACTACTCAATCCTTCTCTTTTCGAGATAATCCCTCCGTTCGCTTGATAACAACAGTCAATTACTATTTCATAGTTCACATCAAAGCCATACCTTGTTGATATGAAGTCTACTGATTTTAATATGGATTTTCTTAGAATTGTATCCAGAAACTTCATATGCCCAACATGTTTAAGGTTTTCTGTTCCGAACAGCTTAACATGGAAGCTTTTGATATTACTGGATTATAATTGAAAATGTTAGAAAGCTTTTTTGATGATTCTTAAAAAGTTTGTTGGTGTTACCAGAAAGATAAAACATGTATGTGTGTCATTGGGTTAAATTAGATCAAATATTGCTTAAGTTAAATCAATTTTTTCGGGTACGGCCATACTCACATAAACTGTTTATGATTTTCGCTTTAATCTATAATTATTTTAAATAGAGTTATCGTTATCAGTAATTGTTTCTACAAACTAATTTATGAATAATTATCTGCTGTGTACATCCTGGCGCCAAATATATTATAATTTAGGTGATAAACTGTGGTTAAAATATATTTTATTTATTTATTAAAATTTAATGTCTCCACAACAATTAGTGGTTGTGTTTATCGTTTTCCCATCCTTTTCCAGGAAGCCATATTTAGCTGGGAAACGAGACCAGTTTGAAAACAAAGCGCACATTTAAAGCAACAGCCCCTTTTCATAATTACTCTAAAACGGCAAAATTTTAGTACATTACGTAGTATAATTCATTACACCTATATTGGCTGGATTGGGCCATAAAATTTTAGTCCACGTAAAGCCCTACTTGGAGTGTTTTAGACTTTAGCCCAATAGGCCGATAATATAATGAAGCTATTAAAGTTGTAATAAGCGCACCCCAATTTGTGTCCTTATTTTAAGTACATAAACGGTTAACAATTTAAAACTACTCGTAATATTTAACCCAGAAAAGTATCAACAAACTGCAATTAGCTTTATTACACCAGAACAATTTTCCCACAAATTAAATCAACAACAATTGTGTAACATTACCTTAAAGAGTGCAAAATTTGCAAAACGACAGTTTCCGGCGAAACGCCTTGTATAAAATAAATCAAATCCTTGTAGTATGTATTGTTACGAAAAGAACGGCGCGGTAACCTTCGTATTATTATCCTGTTCCGATCTGATTTGAATAAAAATAAATTTAAAAGTCGACCCAAACAATTTCTTCACAAAAGCTTGTCGTTTTATAATAAAAACATGTGGCATCTTTCGGACTTTTACAAGTAGAAGGGAAAGAAAAACGACTGTGTGAATACTGGCCTAGGCTTAACAGATACGTATTAAAGTTATTTAAGATACTGCCTGTATCAAAAAAGAAACTATTAAAATAAGATTCATTCTATACCCTGTTCTTTTGAATTATTGCTAATAAAAGGTATACTCTTTTGACTAATTATCACTTTCAGTTCTGTCACTTGAAGTAATCATGATCAAAAAAACATGAAGTTATCAGTTTCACTTTTTTCACTTTGATCAGTGATAATTTACTCAAAAGAATACAGCCAAAAAGAAACAATCTGAAGTTGGCGAGAGTTGCGTAATTTTTCAAAATACATAACAGCTGAGTCTGATTTACTTATAGGCTACTGAGGGGACACATGGTCTAATTTAAAACTTATTAAAGTTTCTTTTTTATGATAATTTCTTGCGAAAATTCATATCATATGACATTACAAAATTGCTTTTTTTTTTGAAAATATCTTAACAGTGACCCTCGCAAGAAATGACTAAATTGTTTATTTAGCTAATAAACTTTCAAGTAATAGTAAATAAAATCAACATATATGTTCATATAATTATCAGAATATTTATTTATTTATAATCATTTCCATAACATACCAATGCACATCTTTACTGTCTGCTATTTTATAAAACCAATGATGTTAATAATGCGCCCAATTTTAAACTTTTTGTTTTTCCAAAATATTTATGAAATTATTCATATAAAAAATAAGTTTTTAAATTCGAAATTTTTTAGTTCAGGTCCTGTGAAATATTTCTAGTCGATTCGACCACATCATATTTCACATTTCTGTCCTGAAAGGCATAGATTAAATACAAGTCTCATTTCGATAAAACCGTAGAACTGTCAATAATATCGCCATAAAAATTCTCCCAAAAAGAGCTTGCCTTGTCCGATATTTTTTGCAATATTTCTGCTCTTTCGGCGCTCTGAAACTTTGTTATTGAATTTTACGTTTCTATTTTGAATTTGACATGTATGTAGTTATTCAGTGTCTAAATCCAATGTTCGTCGATCTGTTCGCTTATGTCTATGTAAATTTTAATTAGTACACTGCTTTTGCATAATATTTTTTGATTGAGGTAGTATTTATTATTATATTTTCAAGATTCTTGAACCATAGATTATATACTTTTTTTTTGTCTTTTCTTGGGTTTAGGTTCTTTATTTAAAAATCCAAAACAATTTGACGTTTCGTCCTTTTTTTAAGGCATCTTCAAAAATTTTATTTATTGACAGCTCACTAGGGTAAGGTAATGCTACATATTTTTGCTGTTTTTGTTCTGTGTTTCTTGTTATTAGGTTATTATAAATTTTCAAATATTGAACTCCAAGAAAAATCTTGAAAAAGCACAATATAATGTGCCAAACGTCAGGAGTAAAAAGTGAATTTTTGAATTATATTATCATTACCTAAGAAAATTTACAAATATAATAAAAAATTTACCGAGGTTGAAGATACATTTTTTACATACGACAAGGTCAATTGTCAAGAAAAATTACTGTAAAACTTTAAAATATAGAAAAAAAAATTGATATCATCTAAATTAAATTTTCAAACTGGGCCCCGTTTACAATTTAACAATAGCCAAGTCGATGAATAAAATCTTTTTGAATATTGTCGTTTACCTACCTGGATCAAATTTCGTTGTCATGGCTTTATTTTTATTTGTCAATCTTTGACAGGTTCATTGCTCGAAATTTTTAATTTTTGGGTTTTCGGTCTGCCATATTGGACTCTCCATTTTGAATTTTGAAAGCCAGAAATTGGAATTGAATTTAACGAGCTCACTAACCCTTTCATACCCTCTACAAAATTGTATAGTTTAGTACAGGCAGCTGAAAGTAACATTTTTTAAGCTTTATAGGTTAGGTGCAACTGAAAAGCATTTACCCACCTTAACCAAACTGTGCGGCAGTAATTTTCGATCTTTCAGTTACTTTTTTCCCTTAATGCCATTAAAGGAAGGACAGATACTTTGTTTTTGGCAAATTTCACTCTAGTTTTTTCCCCATACGCGTTTTGATTACCTAATGGCCTCGTCAGTATTGTTGTAACGAACTAAGAGCGAAATTCGTAGAAAAAACGACCTGTTTTCGTTATTTGATTTTTAGCAGCCGTAATCAAGGAAGTTTAATAATGAAAAATTTAATCATTCATCACAATTTCCGAAAAGTTTTGAAAAACTTTCTTATTATATTTAAAGTCTTTCCTCAAAATATATTCTTTCTTTTTAACAAGAAAAAGTCCCAACTTCGAAAATACTTTGCCTGGAATTAGAAAAGTAATGATAAAAAGTCCACATATTTACAGACTAATTTTAAAACCCATGAATATTTCAGACCACAAAAATATAAAATTTTATATTCCGGTTGGTACCATATATTTATGCAAAATCTAATTCTTAATTAAATCCAGTTGTGTTAATAGTCTCAAATTCCAAAAAGATCACGTCATGCCAAATATTTGTTGCAAAACTATGCATTTCCGTATTAAAAGTGTTTTATTAAATTTTAGGTTTCTATTATTTTATGTTTTTAACACGCTTCGTTTATCCCGTTGCCTGTTTTTCAGTAGAATGTTAAAATCCGTTAAATTACAAGTATTTTTATAGTACCTAAAAGTTGTAAAGTAATTTTGACTTTTTTCTACTTTTTATATGTATTTAGATGTTAATATTGTTTTTTATTGTAAATAATGTAATTAAAAATGTGGATAAATATTTATCAAAAAATCTTCACTTAATTCAAAAATTTACAAATTTGTTTAGACTATTACCAGTATGGAATGAAGGCTTAAGTTGGTGTGTGACAACCTTTATTAAAAATTTGCAAAATAAAATAAAATGTAAAATTTATAGTCTCGGAGCCCGGTGCGTTTTCGTAGCCCATGAAGAAACATTGCTCTACCAAAGTTTTTATATGTATTTTGACTCCCTAATTATAAATATCGAGGATGGATTTCCGAAAAATAATCAGATAATTTGTTATAAATTAAAAATATTTTCGTGTTCCTTGGCTGATTCTAAGCAAAAAGTATCTCTCGTGATTTTTCTGTCTGACGGATAGTTTTTGACTTAAAAATAGTTAATCTTTTAAAAATTGCATTTTTTGTCACTTTTCCAACCTAAATAGCTTTTGATTAAATAAAAATTTTCAAATTCTGCGCTCAGCAGTTGATAGTTCAAATCAAGAATTACAAGCTTGAATTAATTGCAATGCCAAAACAATGTTTTTATTGCTTTTTAACGCTATAAACAAATAGCGTTGGATCAATTATAACTTACGCACCGCCTTGTATGAAAAGAAGTGGCAACCTACTTACAGGGGCTCACTTAATGCACATAATCCCTCATAGCGTTCGCTGATGGTTGTAATTATACTTTAATTTTAATCTAGTCATAAAATAAATATTACAATAGAATATGGAACTTCAGTTATAACTATTTTTGCATGTATTGGTATCCTGCTTCAGTTTATTTTTTAATTTTAGTAATTTCGGTATATTTTCTTTCATACGATATAAAGTCTTGAATGTGATACTCGTAATTAGATGGTCACAATACATATAAAAAAACCTTTGGCGGAGCTCATATCTGATCACCGATTACGAAAACCCCAAAGGCTTCCTGGACTATTAAAGATTTTGAAGCAACAGCTCCACTAAGATTAATATTTTTTTTTTCAATCATGAATTATTCGATAACGACTTATTTATCTTCTTCCCTGTATATTTGGGGCAGTCGTCTTTGCTAATTTCAAATGCACAGTTTAAAGATTTGAAGAGGTTTTTTAGTATTAATAATTTTAAATTAACCATCAGAATTTTTCTATGAAAACTAATTAAATGAAAGTTAATTTATAATAATAAAAATTATTTAGTTATTTATTTATTCACTGACAGTATTCATATTAGCAATGTTATAGTTTTGATAAATGAATAAAATAAGTTAAATATAGTTTTTAATTACATGTTAATGTAAACAGTGAAAGGTCAAAGATCCTGAAAAAGTTATCGACCAGCCATGTTCATCATATCAAAATATATATAATCGTCTATTTACACCATAAAGAATGTGGTATTTTCGTCATGTGCGAATTTCTCATTGCTACTGAATGTATCAGTAATTCCACCCAAGAATAAGCTGCTTAAAAAAAACATTGAACCAGATCATCAATAATTACTGAGAAGAAAGTTATATATCTATATATATATATATATATATATATATATATATATATATATATATATATATATATATATATATATATATAATTTCTTCTTGCTTGAAGTGGCAACTGTCTGCCAGTTTTTTTATTTATTTATCGTCCTAAAAATATTTTTTATATAATTAAAAACATTCATACAAGAACATATCTACCATTTTAAAAAACAAACACTTAGTTTTACCAGTACACACCTTGACATTTTGTTTATTTATTAATAATGAAATGCAACTTTACATCATTTATTTAGGCGCTGAGGATACATGGGATGCAAGTGTTTTATTTTTTATATTTTATAATGTACCAAAAAAAATCGGAAGAGCTCGTACATTTCATTTTATGTTTAAGAGAATATTCAATTTTTGATGTTTATTAACAGGATCGAATACTTATTATTTTTGTTTAAATTAAGCTGGTATAAATGTGACTCAAATCTCCTGTATCCATTCTGTCGTTAACAGTGTTTTTATCTTTTTTAATTTCTATCATTTCCTCTATTTGCAATTTTTGGTAATTCATAGCTGTGGTATATTTTTCGTCCTGTGTGTGTTTGTTTAACGCTGTTGCAGCGTTTTTCGTATATTTATGGCCATTCAATCTGTTCTTTAGTAATTGGCTCGTCATGCCTATATATTTTTTGGGACAATTTGTGCATGGACAATATGTTGGTTTATTAATTATTTTTGTGATAGTCTTTTCGTTGAACTCAAAGACTCAAAAAAATAGTGTTGTAATCGGTTTGTCTGATCGTGCCATCTCTCTAACGTCTCCAGAATTTCGACCAAGAATACTGCAAAAAGTGAAAAAGACACTAACAAATAATAATTTCAAATTTTATATATATATGTATATATATATATATATATATATATATATATATATATATATATATATATATATATATATATTATTAATTAAACCAAACCGCATATGTTTTAGTTATTATGCATATTTATTGACGTTTCGGTCACACTTGACCCTCCGTAGAATAATTTTTTGTTAAGTATAATAGAAAACAAACCTTATATTTTATACAGTTTTCACAAGGAGCACCAGTAACAAATAATTACATATTGGTACCACGTGAATAACATTTGCCACGATACAACAAAAATTTTGTTTTAGTGACACCTCTTTATTTGAACTGATTTTTATTTTATGGGTTCCGGTGGTCATGGGTTTGGATTTTTTTGTCTTAAGGTTCCTTGCTTAATTATTGTATTCTTCCTTATTTTTGGGGTGAATTGTTTTTGGTTTATTTTATGAATATTATTTATATATATATATATATATATATATATATATATATATATATATATATATATATATATATATATATATATATATATATATCGCTGTGAAGATATCCTCAATAAATTTAATGCATACCACCAAAAACCGCAATTCACTTTAGAAAAAGAAGATAAAATAAAATCAATTTTTTAGACCTTACGCTTTACCACTAAAACAATGCCATCAAAACTCAATGGTATACAAATGGACACATATATGACGAACATAATAAGACCACATTGACGAACCACATTACAGAGACATAACACACTTTTGATTTTGAAAATCCTCGAAATTTTTACGGAATGTTCGCAATCCAAAAAAAAATAAATATTAATTCTATAATTACGAAAGCTGAAGTTTTCCAATAAATTTTTTGTTTTTGCAGCAGAATGAGAACGAGCATTGTCATTGTCATTTTCCACCACTTGCCAGAACGTTTTCATTTGATTGCACTTCTGAGTTTTGTTAAAACTGCATTGTCTTTATGATTTTTTGCAGTTAAAAAACGTATAAGTATACAAGTATGGTACGAGCCCGCTAAATGGCCCTCAAGAAAAATCACAAACTAGGGAAATTTACTTTTGGATCCTCCTCTCGTATATATATATATATATATATATATATATATATATATATATATATATATATATATATATTGTTTATTGTTTGGTTGCTATATTTGAAACGGTTATTATTAAAATAACCTCAATATTTGTACAATAAGAGTTAATTCATGTTCAAATAATGCAAATAAACAGGATAAAAGAGATTTTCAAATTGTAAAGTTATTGTAAATAATAACTGCGTATAATAGATCACTAAACAATAACGTAATTGGCTTATTCTTGTAGTATTTGGGTTATACTATACACAAACAGAACAAATGTTGTGAGTTACTCCAACATTGTCAGCAGCAAATATTTTATTAAAACTGATACGACGAAGCTTTACACAGACAAAACCAGTTTCAAACAATAAAATTTTTCTTTTTCGAAATTTTTTTTTAAATTTTAGTTACTACTCATTGATTGTGATATTAGTTACTCCAGTCATTAAGAAGTCGTATGATATAATATATATTTTATCAGCTCAAGACGGAACCCAAAACTGATTTTGACAACTGCCAGCATTGATCGTGATTCTAGTGAAATTCAAATCACTTCCAAAATTGGTCAAAATTTTTATGAATTAAATTCAACCCTTCTGATTCTGACTATCAAGCGACGATTAGAATGTACAAGATCCCGGCTTCTGTCGATATTTTCATCAGTTCTTGAAGATAAAGGTCTTGCTCTGCGTGGTTCATCTTCAGTCGACTATCTTCCTTCTGAAAATGCTTTAACTCACCAAAAAACATGGACCCTTGACAAAACACGGTCTCTGTAGGCTTGTTGAAGTTTTGCACAAAATTCTCTGTATCCAAGTCTGTAGTAAATCCTGACAGCACTCATTTTTAGAACGCACTAGAAAAATTTTTTTCAAGAAAAGAATCGCTACGGAGAACCAAATGACTAGCGACTTCAAACTCGTACTGATGTATCACATGTTCACCTGCTGCCCTCTAAGTGCCGTGACCCAAGTGTTGCCAGATTAAACGCTATATTGCCAGTCTCATTCCTTAATTTACTCACTTCGTAATTTTTGTTCCCAGGATTTCAACTTGGTGACGCCTATGTGTAGCGTGGTTGTCTGTGGAATAAAACTCTTTGCTGTTCTTTTTATTACCTCTAATAAATATTATTTTGTGTAAAATTGCCCTAGTTTGAAAGAAAGTTTTCCAATTTAATTATAAATAGAAAACGATAATTTACAGTGTTTTTGTTTTTTGATTTTCCTGATATATCATATTTACCCTATCGATCATTTTCTCTAATCAAGATGGCGTTTCACTAGTTGCAAAAGTTATGTGTTAGGAGATGTTAGACGATTGGGTGTAATCCTATCTTATATTATCTGACTCGAACGAAAATTTCTATGTCTGTTAAAGTGATAAATATCTGGACACATTGATGTCTCGAATCTAAACAACTAATGTCTAGGGAATATAAAGGAAATACAGACTAAATGTAATATGTTGGCAGTCCAGATAAGTTTGAAATATAACATAATTCATTATATTTTTACATTAGAGCACGATTTACAGAATGGTCAGAAAATTATAAAATTACCAAATTTCAATAATCAGTTGTAAAGTTTTTAAAATATGTGTTATTTTTATCACTTTTTTAATTTTAATGGGCTACTCGATTTTTTAAGATTATTTATCTAACTTACAAACAACGATGTTCTGGAAGTTATTCGCTAGAATATATATATTCGTCTAGAATGAAGTGCCCCATTCTTTAATATTTTTTGTATAATATTCGTTTCAATAAAATCATGTTCGTGAAATATGCGATTACGATAGACATTCAAATTATTACCTTAGTAACTGTTATTTTAAATAAGCTCGTAAAGTTACATTTAAGGTTAAACGGAAATTATTTCGATTTCTTGTTACAATTGAATTTCATGACTAACTTATAAAAAATTGAATATCAGGGAGAAGATATAAAAAAAAGTAGGTAAAAAAGGCCGATTCCTTGATAAAAAGAACGAAATAGATCTCTAGAAATCTTCAGTATGTATTATTAATTTCAAATATAATTTAATATTCAAATTGATATTTCTATTTTAAATATTATATAACTCGGCTTTATAAATTCAGCTTTTGTTCCCAAAATATTCCGATATAATTTATTTTTATCTTGTAAAAGAGGGCTGCAACACGAAAATTTATTTCCACAAAGAAAATTAATAATTTAATGTTCTGTAATTCCTAAACTTTTATTTTTATTTACTTTATACCTTTTGTCAGGAAATAAACGGGACCTTTAAAAAAAAACACATGAAACGTTATTTATTCATTAATATTTATTTTGTCCTCTTCAATTCGATGCGATATACATACGACAACGTTTTTTCCGACCTTAAAACGCCCCCGCGTATGCGCTTTGTGACATTTGTTCTTAGGTATTCAATGGTCTCAAAATGATGTCCTTGCAGTGACAACTTGAGCTTCAGAAATAAAGAAGTCGCAATACTTCTGGAATTATAGATGTTGTTTCTAACTCAGCGTTCCGATCTGATGGAGTTAGATTCACTTGAATTTCAGATAATAAACGGTTCAGATTGGTGTTTCTGCTGGATACAATATTTCTACCATCAGTTCCAATGTTATATCTCATAGCAACTTCAGTTCTTCTTTTTATTCTTCTTCTTTCCATGTAGGAGATCGCTTGTTTAGTCCAAAGGAGCCTTCCCCAACGACGTATTCTCTTTTCAATTGATATGGTGTTTGCGCTTCTTACCAAGCGGTTATCTTCCATTCTATCCACATGTTTATTCTAGAATTTTGTTCTTTTTCTGATCCATTTAGCTGCATCTTGTATCCCACACTGTACTTTAAGATCTTCATTCCTAACTCCATCGCATAGTGTTTTTCCTTGAATGGCTTTTGGGCTATTATTTTTATTGTACGCATCACTATCATAATTTTTATGGTATCGGCTCTTGTTTCGGTCATGAAGATTAAATACAGGTCTAATCGAAGTTTTGTAAATTTTTGTTTTACACTCAGTATGTAAATATTTGTTCTTCCGTATGACATTTCTTAGACAGCCTAAGATACGGGTCATTTTTATTGCCTGTGCTTCCACTTCTCGTTGAGGGCTTCCATTGCTAGTTAATTCAACTCTTAATTATGTAAACTAATTCATCTGCTCAATTACTTTTCTATTTCTAATTTACACCTTGTGGGCTCTTTAACTGCCACCATACATTTCGTCTTGTTGATGTTGATATTCATATTTAGTCGACTGGATTCCTGGTTGAAAATATAAAGAAGCCTTTCTAAGTTATCCTCCGAATTCGCAATAGGTACTGCATTATCAGCATAGCGCACTAGGTGGAAATAGATTTCTTCCATTCTATATCCCGATGTTCTGGGTAATTTTTCTACGATCTTATCTATAACTAGGTTAACGATACAATAACAGTAGTTTATGCTCAGTTCCTATATTAGCTGCATTAGATGGGGTCCGCAATTAAATCAACCATTTACCATTTACCAAGGAAATTAAAATTGTTACTGGAAAGTATATTTATTGAATTGTGGAGAGGAGCTCCTGGAATGAGATGTGCCAAAGAACATATAAGTGAACTTAGCGCATAACTTACTAGGGAGTTTCTCGCCCTGGAAAGGAAAGAGTTGTGAATTGTGATGGGACTGTTGACAGGTCATTGTCACCCGAGGAACCATCTTCACAAGATTGGTGTCACAGATAACCCGACAGGCAGATGGTGCCTGGAGGAGGAACTGTTAACCATGACCTCAGAGAGTGCCCAGTACTCAAAGGACTGAGATAGAGACGCTTCGGACATAAAATTTTGTTACTGGAAGCAGTTAAGCAAGTTCAATTAACGAGGCTCTAATCAGATTAACTGCCGCTTGTAATTCTTCATGAAAATATTGTATCTCTTCTCTTTCCTTACTGATGTTTGGTGCATACACGCTTGATAGGTGGATTCTCCCTTCAACTATATTTACTGTCACTACAACTAAAACTGTTTATTACGTGAATTTTAAGTGGATAAAACTGCATCGGATCGGTTCGATCGGATCAGAATGCCGCGTTAGAAACAAGGTCATATTGGTTGAGTTTTTAGCGACTCTCACGAACAACGAGTGAAGTGCGAACTTTAGTACAATAACCTCTATTTTCGTGCTACATTTCTGGCCCTTTCATTTCTTTCATTTCACATAATTGTTGCTTACAGTTGTACCAACTTAAAAAATTACACATGCGATATGAATAAGACGTTCTTAAAGTACCATTTTTAGAAATATATAAATATAATAAAACATACCAGATAAAAATTTTCGGACTGTACATATTAACATAAATTGATGTTTTTATCTGCTGGTTAGGACATATTTATTTAATGAATAAAAACCATGATATATTAAAAACATTTTTAATTGTTTTCTAAATTTTTCAGAGGTTTGTAATTGCTTTGTATCAGTGGGAAAGGGCGTATAAATATTTTGCGAAATGCATATACCGGTGATTTCTCATAAAAGGAGCGACGTGGAGGGTTTCGCTGAATAATGCTCTTTTGCCTTGCGTTATGATTGTGAATAGCAGTGTTTAAAAGTAAATATAAAATAATTTTAATACATTATAGAAGTTAGGGTAAGATTTTTTTATTAGAAATGGTGAAAATATAATCAAATAACTTGTTTGATCCCTAAGTTTAGGTTTTCAAAGTAAAATTTATTATTTTCTTTAAAATTTCGGTTTGTATCTAAATCAAACGACATAATACAGTAATATAAAATTTGGAAACATGTACCACAATTTTCTTTCAATAAAAAAATTATTTATTGCAGTTTTTTCGCCACTATATTTGACATTATTCTGGTTCATTTATTAAAAATGGAAACAACAAATCAAAATAGAAAGTTATTGCGTTACGACAACGTTTCACCTTTTCAAATGGAATTAATATTGTTACAATAACAGCGTTTGTTTTTATCGCTAATCTAAAACAATCAATTATAAGTAAAACTGTAAAAATCACGTAGTAGAAAAATTTCGAATCCTAGACGAGAGACAGCATAAAAATCACAAGTACGTGCAAGCTTTTGTTACAATTTCTATCAACATGCTGTTAATCTAACTGAAACACTATTTTCAACGACAAATACATTTTAACTAAAATAAAAGAGTTTCGTTACAGGGGATGTACAAATAGTTACATTGTTGCTAGTTACAATGTAAAACAAAAGCAATGATAGTGCAAAAATTTTATGTTTAAATTTATCAAATTGGAGTGTCTAATTTAATTACACAGGCCGATAAAATGTGACTGATTTTTAGTAACAGAAATTTTATTATACTTTTCCGCAGGCTTCTGGCTTCAGAATTGCTCCATCGCATCAGGTTTTTGAGATATTTTAACATAGAGAACATGTCGATAACATCATAATATGCATGAGCATTGCTTGTGGTTCTATACAATGGGGAGTTTTGTGAAAAGTTGGTTGTCTGCATGGAACATAAAACAGTTTGTTGGAATGAAGATTTCTTTGAGAAATATTTAAATTTATTAAAGTGAGAATCTCAAAACTCTTTAGAGCATTGTTGATGCATAAAAACAATATATCAGAAATGTTTCTCTTTATAGTCGGGAGCGAAATTTGAAAGTGTTGTCGAGCACTGACGCTTGTGAGTTATATAAAGATATAGCAGATTTGATATTAGAGAACATGGCGCCCTTCGGCAGTACGTATCTCAATATTCTAAATGGCTGTATTACAACCATATCAATATGCAAATCAGACAACATTTTGGAATCGATAAGGATCCCTAAGTCTCACACGTGACTGACTCTAGAGAGTGTGATGCCACCAATTTTGTAATCAAACAGCTGACTACGAGAAAATGTGATTTACCTAAATTTAAGAACAAATTATTTTGATCGCAAAATTGTACTAGCCTATCTAAATCTTTTTGAATGTTTTGACAATCGATGATGTTCTATATTTTTTAAAAATTTTTTAAATCAACTGCATAAAATCAGATCTTACACTGTTGGAAGCAGGATCTAATCTTGTTAATGTAAATAATAAAAAATAAGGGTTCCAAGTACGAGCTCTGAGGTACCCTTGAAGCACAAAAGGATCATAGCAGAATCTCTGGAGGCTGCTGTCACACCGACTTCCGCCATCATATTATGGCTAATCTTGTTGATTGCCTTACTGAAGTCGGTGTAAATAGCATCCACCCCCCTCTCCCCGCCCCGCGTCCATGTGATCATGGAAGTATTGAGTAAAGTAAAATAAGTTAGTTTCGAATGATCATCCTTTATAAAAGCCATGTGGTTCAGATCCTGTAATGTCCTGAACTAAGTTAAAAATATACTTTGCGAATACAAGCAGTATACTATTTGGTCAATAATTATTTACTCTTTTTTATCTCCACCCTTAAATATTGGAATAAGCACTGCAGATTTCCATTTATGTGGAAATTCCCCCAATTATACAGCAGCGCGAGTGGTTCTGAGATCGTTGAGACAATTTTTTAGCACTTTTTTTCACATTTTTCCGCTGTTATTAATGTTAATTTTGTTAAAAGATTGTGTGTTTGTGTATTTTACTATGAATGAATGAATAAAAAAGGTATGGTGATACTAGATCATCGATGCCTAGGCCTCTATTGGGCCTTTTATATCCCACCATATCTGCAGGTCATTCGAGGCCGATCGCCTTTGCGAGTCCAAGCAGTCTCGTTAGTTGAACTTGCCTAACTGGTTCCGGTAACAGAATTGTATCTCCGAAATATCTCTGTCCTAGTCCGTTGAGTGCTGAGCACTTTCTGAGAACATGGTCAACAGTTTCATCCTCCTCCAAACATCATCTGCACGTCGGGTCGTCTTTACCACCGATTCTATGCAAATGGTGCCTGAAGTGACAATGTCCTCTCAACAATCCCACCACAATTTACAGCTCTTTCCTTCCCAAGGAGAGAAGCTTCTTAGTACGCCGTACGCTGGGTCTAGTTGTAGCACACCTTATTCCAGAAGCTCCCCGCTACAATTCAATAAATTTGCTTTCCAGCAACGATTTTAATTCCCTTTTGCCAATAGCAATTGGGACGGGTTGTATTCGTTGGGGTCCATACGGTTCAGTTGCCGAACCCAACTTTGCCAGACGGTCTGCTACCTCATTTCCGCATATGCCCGAGTGACCCGGAACCCATACGAGTCTGACTGTGCAGCCGTTCCTTGTTATACCATGTATTTTACTAGTATTTTTTTTAGGAAACTATTTACGACCGCCAAAATAAACTTTGGATTTGTATGCTCCGATCCAAAAATAGGATGTAGGTAAAAAATCATCGCAAAATTAGGTAGTTTATTTTTAGTATAAATATATTTTGTTTTCTTGATAAGACTCTTATTTCATTATTATTATTATTGTCTTCCATAAAACGTAGATCTGAACATATTATCGTCGGACAATTAACATCGCTTATGGCTTGATCGGAAACAAATTTGCGTTCTAACGTGTAACATGTAACAGAACACCGTAACGTAACATCGTAACGTCCCATCAGGCGTCGCATCAAAGAAATGTTATACGCCCATGTTGGACTATATATTTGAAACGACCGTCCATGTCTATGTTCCTTGGAAGAGTGCACGAACTGATAGGGGGAAAAATTATTTTGCGCTAACGATACACAGTGGTATATCTGTGTCGTATCTGTTACATGTTTATACGCCAATTTAAGGTGTAACATTATAAATAAACAAGCCTAACCGGGAATCGAACCCAGTTCCTTAATGATGCGAAGCTATTTGACCATCATACTCTCTCCGAGGTCATTTTTCATTTATTGCAAAAAAAATCTTGTATGGGTACGGAAAGGTTGATTTAAAATTGATAGTAGATGGATTATAGTAAAAAAAATTATACATGTTATTTTTGCTTACAAATTTTTAAATACTTCTGTTAAAAATGGGCCCTTTACATAAACATTTGAAACCATTTAATCTGGTAAATTACTAGGTAAAAGGATCGCGGTAAGTAATTTGGTGGTCAGTGGTGGAAGTAAGTCGTTAGGAATTCTGAATGAACGTACTTAATTGCGAAAATCACTAAAGAGATTTTAATACGGCTTTCATCATCCTATAGGGTATTTCGGATGGAATATTTTGGCATTTAAGGTTACCTATAGTAATGAACACAGGTCATGTTGGTATATGAATTTCGAAATTTGTATACAGAAAGGGACATTGGTTAAATCAATCATGATTAAGTTGATTTAATAATTTTGGGAAGTTTAATACAGGAAAATGGTGAGACCGATTGGTAAAACAATAATTTCAGATTGTCTTTTTGAATATCTAGAATATTTAAACAAAGAAGTAAGTCATACAAGACTGAAATTTTACACGATTAAAACAGAAATTTTTACTGGTTAAAATTATTCAGACAATTTTGCTTTTTATTTCTGTACCTTCATTATATGGGTTTTTTAAAAACACGAAGCTATAAGAACATCTTTATATTTTAGGTTTTCTAAATTTGCACGTCTTGTTTTAGAGGCAATAACGCTTTATTTATGTCGTATGCTTCATACTTCCGTTGCAATGTTGCCATATTTATTCTGGTTCCTAACTGAAAATTGAATTAGTGGTAGGGAGGTGGAATTTTATGATTTTAAAAATTTCTTTCCATTGTTTAATATTTTTTAGCTTTAATCTTCTTTAAGTAATCGCACATAGTAGTTAGATGCTATTTATCTAATTTTTCTAAAAAACGAACTTGAATTTATTCCTCTACACCCTTACGAGAATCTTTATAGTGCCTTCGCTTTTAAAAATCAAGCGCCGCCCTTGATTCTGAATTCAATCCATTCCATGGAGTGAAAGGAAATTTGTTTTTATTTTCTTTTAGCTGATGCGGTTATAAAAACTTTTTTCTCGTTACGATTTCGTTTTATTTCGTCAAAAGATACTGCTTGGTTTCCCTTACATATTTTTTAAGTATTCTAATGATATGCAAACTGTCTCAAGGACATTCATACGCTACGAAAAATTTCGAATATCAAAAAATGAAATTTGGCTTTTGGTTTGCTTAAGTATTGCTTAATATGTAAGTAATAAATGTGCTTAAAACTGTGAGAAACTATTGCGCGTGGGTCAAGCCCAAGATAATTTTAGTCAAACACTTATTTTATATTTAACTAGCGACCCGCCCAGGCTTCGCACGGGTGCAATGCTGATATTAAATACACTACAGAAAAACTGTGACTATTTATTTTATTTTTACAACAATTATTACATCGGCCTCCGACGCGCTATTTATAGGCACGCTGCCGCCGCCCCGGTCGGCCAGTACCGCCGCAAGCGCTACTTCCCGCAATTTTAAATCTGTAATATCTTCGAAAATATTCATTTAAATCTTGTGCTGTAAAGGACCATATAGATCTATATTAAATCAACAATGTATTTAAGCTATTTAATTGGATAAGGATTAATGCTGTATTGGTTAAAATCGCTTCAAAATTTGCCATTATTTGTCGTAAAAAGTAAATGACAAAAAAATGTTATTGTGGGATATCCATGAGAGATAGACATATACCATCGCGGAGTTTTCTGTAGACCTTTTCAATGTGTACAAATAATTAGTACATTATTTTGATAAATCTCGTAGGGTTCAGCCTGCGTTTGCAATATAAGCGGAAAAAAATATGATAATTAACGACATCACATTAGAAACCTCAAAAATAACAGTATTTCTCCACTATTTAATGGATGTTATTATACATATAAACCTTCCTCTTGAATCACTCTATCTATTGAAAAAAACCGCATCAAAATTCGGTGCATAGTTTTAAAGATTTAAGCATACAAAGGGACATAGGGACAGAGAAAGCGACTTTGTTTTATACTATGTAGTGATTTTAGATTTTTTGATATGAAACTATATAAAAGATTAGCGTTTTATCCAGCTTTAATTGTTCTTTTTCTCTTTCAAATATGGAAAAAACACTTATTGTGGAATTTTCAGGAACGAAAGTCTTACAGAAAATTAGCGCTAAGTTCTCGAAATCTTGAACGCTTAATAACTTCCGGTAATTATTCGAATACAAATCTAACAAAAAATGTTTCAGAAAATACTAAGAATCAAACCGAAAGAAAACGTCAAAGATTTGAACATGGCGGGGAAACTCGTGCATTGTTGCCGGATTTCAAAATACCGTTAAATTGCACTTGTTCTAATAGCAATAATTTTCGCCATTTACACTTTTAGGTTCGATTAAATCGATTAAATTTCATAACATTTCTACCAATTTAAACCTAATGCATTCTTTGTAATGTCATCGATCATGTTAATCTATTGCCAAAAATTATTCTGTTCTGACCATCCTTAGAAGGAATATAATTTAATGATTGTTTGTAATATCTGACAACACTGTATTTGTTTGCCGACATTTATTTAATTTTCTTTTCCTGCTCGATTTTTAGTGTTTGCTGCTATTTTTTTCAACAAAATGTATTGTTCGGGATATACAAAGTTGTTTAAGTGGAAATGGTAAAATTTAACGGAATAGGTTGGAAAACACGCGTAAAAGTGAAAAATGTTTTTGGAAAACTATGTGCGACCACGAAAAACAACTTCAAATCCGTGTTCTACGACCACAAAGTAGAAGTTATCCATTATTCGGAATGATTACTTAACTTTCCAACTGGAGAAAGAATCTAAACAAAATTATTGACATAAATTTTGTAGATTAATAAAATAAATTGATTTTTTTTAATCTAATTGGTACAAGACTTAAATCCTTGTATTGAAATTTGACAACACGGCCTTTGCTTTAAAATAGATTCGAAAGGATTCGTAGTAAAGCGATTAGATGGCACCCACATGGCGTCGCCACTTGAGCCTCTTAGAAAGTGTTTTAACCCCCTTTTAATGGAACAAAACCGAAATTCGTTGTATTATAATATATATCAGGATCCTAGAGTTCTATTTTATTCTCGAGTGGTTTTTTAAAGCTCTTATAAGTAGATTTGAGTGTTACTTTAATGTATGTAATGAATTTTGTAATAGCTTAAATATAGTTACCTATTTTGCTTCATAAATATTAGACAACTGACTGAGAAAGTCATGTGTATTTTAGTGTTTCACACTTTTAAATAATTGAATTTAAATCATTATTATAGTAAAAATTCACCCAAACCATATTTTATGTAAAATTTCTCATTACTTATAACAGTTTTTGGTAATTATTTCGATTATGTGAAATCTAGGAAAACTTTCTGTTTTGAAAATTCCTCTACACAACTATTTTGGTTGTAAAACAAGATTTTGTATGTTTTATATTTGAACTACCAAATCAAGAAAAATTCGTAAGCTTCGTTGATACTTTTACTACTTAAAAAAGCTAAATATGTGTTCCGTTGTTGCCAAATGTAAATTATTTTCATGTAATAAACTTATTTTTTAAAAAATTTACAAAAATTTGTTCATAGAAGTAAACAATATATTTTAACTTTTTTATTTAAAAACAAGTGTAAAATTAGTACTAACCTACTGAAATTTTTGATTAGTTCAGGCCTACCTTGATTTCAGTTACTTACTTACAGGGTTGAGTTAGTGGGGAAGCGGGTGGTTTAGTATCTACTGTAAAAAATAATATAGTTTTTAAAGTTCAAAGGCTAAGATGTATCAAAATGAATTAGGATAATAAATTCGGTAAATCCCTCTGAAATCTATCAATGTTTTGGGTGTGAGCACCACTATCGGGATCTACGAAATTTTGTGAATGTCAAGACTCTTTTTCGACCGTTCTGCAAGGAGAACGAAAAAGATTAAAGCCGCATCGGTAAAGGAAACGATTTAGCTACTAGATTTAAAGTATAAAGTGGGTTGCGAACCACTGTCACCCTGTTTTCCCAAACGGTCACCCATCCAAATACTAACCGAGCCCGGCCTGGGCACCGAACTGAGCCGTTGCTTGTGTTTGACCAAGGCCGCAATCGTGTGCTACGACCTTGAAATAGGGAGTATATAACGCCTCACTATTTTAAACCATTTAAAAGTGCGTTGAAAAAACTGATATTTTTAAAGAATAATATGAATTATACATCAGAAAGTGCGAATTTTTTTAAACACTATGTGCTCACGAAGACAATGACGCTGAAATCTGCGGCGAAAAAAATAGCGTCTAAAGATTTGCGATGAAAAAAATATATTTATAAAACCACGGCGAAAATCATCTCTTCTTCATATATGCCGCGAAAAGTAGAATGCCAAACGACATAACGGCGAAAAAAATTACATCTTTAATAAATGCGGCGAAAAAAATTATATCTTTAAAATGTGCGACCAAGAAAATTACATCTTTAAAATGTACAACGAAGAAAATTACATCTTTAAATATGCGACGAGTTATCTTTACCGTATTTTAAGAATTATTTTCAAGATTCTTTTAAAAGTGTCATTTTTTCGCCGCAGTTTCAAAATTTTAATAGTTTTCGTCGTACTTTTGGATGCCTATTTTTTTTTTCGCCGCATTTTTGGAATCGTAATAATTTTCAGCGCACTTTTGGAAGCGTAATTGTTTTCTTCGAAATTACAAATATGTATTTTTTTACACTGAAAATTTTATTAAATCGTAGTTTACATCACACATTTTGAGACGTATTTTTTTTTTCACCGCTCACTGCTTAGCTGTCATTGTTTTGGTTTTCACTGTCGATATATGCGTTTATTCGGTAGTTTTCAGGTAATTTCATTTTTAATATCTTCGACTTCAATTATTTCCTTGTCCTTCTTTTTAAAGCCAGACGTATATTTTATACTTTCAAAAACTACTTTAATGCTATTCCAATATGTTATACTTTATCACTTTTTACATATGTCAAAAACTCGTACAACAGAACATATATTTAGTTTTAGTAGCTGATAATTTATACTTACACACATAATAAGTTGTTTGAGTTCAAGTTTCTTGTAGATATGCCGTTGATTTGTGCATGTTTGTAAATATATTTTGATATAAAGATTATTTAGTTATGACATAGGATATTACAAAGGCGTCCGACTCTATCGTTACATACGCTCTTATCTGCTTATACTAAAAAGGTTAGCTATATATGCAATTAAATATAATAAAATATGTTGAGTTGGAGTTATTGCCCTTAGGTATCGAGAAACTCCACGCTCTACGAAATGTATCATACATCATTATAGAAATAGTTGTTTTAATTTGTAGTTTATTATTTAAAGTGTAACAAACTAACAATGACCTACCAAAAAACCAAAGAATTTAATAATAATGAGTAGTAAGAGATCTGATCTAAATTAAGTTTGAAGAGATTAATATTAGAGAGGTATTACATACACTAAAATATATATATTACTCTAAATTTAAAATAAAATGTATAAAAATGTTTTGCATGTTATTTAAAGTAAAATAAATGTTAAAAGAAAAAATCTCAGATCAAAAAAATTCAATATGGCATCGTATTGGATTAAACGACGGCCAGATATGTTGTTAGTAGCTTCATGATTATAGAGAATTCTTGTAAAATGTTGGTGAAAAAATCTCATCCAGAAAATGCACTATGGTGAAGCCCATGTTATTCTGTGGGGATAGAACTTTAGAAAAAGGCAAAAATTTTTAATGATCCTACGACATATAAGCACATTTCAGCTTCTTGTCTGTTTGAAATAAAGCTTTATCTTTATGAAAAGCAAAGGTTTACAATGCCAATACTACTCCAAATGTTTCCAACGAAAATTACTTTTATACTGCTGTGCCAAATTCTTAGATGTTTCTAGAACTAATTTTAGTAATATGCTTCTAATTTACCGTATAAATTAACGTTTTAGAAAAGTGAACTAGGCGAATTATCTTTAATAACAGTGTGGCAATTATTTTTACAGTCTAGTAATTGCCGTATACTTTACCTTCGAAAATGGCATCAGCCCTGTTCGGTGTAGCATTCTCGTCCATTGGCATTTAATTCTTGGGTCACTGATCATCCTGATTACTAACTTTGTATAGATAGACCCGCTTACAGAGTCTTTTACAAAGTCGGTGGATATAAAAGAGTATTAACTTTTTTTAAAAGCAGTTTGGTTCCATAAAATTACCTAAAACAAGGGGAAAATTTTCTCAATTTTCCAATCATGTTATCATGTTAAGTTAGGAAAATGGGTATGTTACAGATATTTTTTAATTTTACGTAAAATAATTTGTAACAATAAGAAATTAGTCAGTTGAAAATAGTAAAATTTTTCATTAAATATATTTTATTATAGTGTTCGGATCATTTTCATAAAAAACACGCCGAGTACTCGATTACAAAAACGTCACTCAGAGTTACAAAATTGGCTCTTGCGCAACTGATGCTTGCTGATGTAAGCAGAATGCAATAACATATGTACAATATATCTCGTCCATCTTTGTTTTAATTGTAAAATAAAAAGTTGATAATATTAGATTATTTGCTGGAAAATGTAAAATAATTGAATGTTTCAAAACATCTCTACACGTGGTTATAGTCGCAAATTAACAAATAAAAGCAAATAATTCGAAATTACAATGAGACCAACACAAGCGATTCATTTCGATGCTCATTATTTGAATCGGAATTTCGAGTGGAAAACATCACTGGAATGATTACTCCATTACTGAAATCGCTCGAGTCAGGGGCGGATCTAGCCTTTCTCTTTGGGTTGGGGTGCGATATCACAGGAACAAAAAAAAGTTCTAAATTACCTTCACACCACTCGTATACATGGCAGTACCCTTTACGCGACAGCGAGTTGATAGAAATAATTCAATATGCCATAAGCCCAAGTTACCAAAATCACATTACGCGGGTCCCACTGAATCCATGTTCTCAATGCAAAATGCAGGCGAGTCTATTTTTTCTAAATTCAACGCTTTTGAAGGGAGAGGACGAACATAAAACTCATACACAAAAATATCTGGTATCGCATAAAATGGCATGGTATATATGGAAACCAATATGAAAAAAAAATGGTAGAAACATTCAGTTCATAAGTGATAACAACCTAATCGAATCGTCGTACGAACAAACAAAAATAAATACAATGCAAGTTCGACAAGCACATTTTAGTCAATCTTTAATATTGTTTTTTCTACTAGAATTGAGCTAAAAACTTCAAAATAATATTTATATTCTCACTGGTTTAAAACCTCATAAATCATAAAGATATTGTTGTATGATATATTATTAACAATCTCCGGGGATATGGGAGTGCTGTTCAGCGAGAACATTCAATACACAAAACATACCTATAAATACTTAGGCATAAAGTAGGCACAAAGAATTGACCAACGAACTATGAAGACCGATTTGACCAGTTAATGAGTTCATAAGACGGGGAATCAGGTACTGCGAACCAATTTGAGAAGTAAAAATCTATTTAAGACACTCAATACCTATAAGTGCTGTGTATGTGTATTCTTTTGGAATTGTGAAATGGAGCAGGACTTACAAAGAAAGTTGCGGAGAAAAGTCAGAACACTACTGACAAAGGCACACAAACATCATCTTCATAATACTGCTGAGCTGACAATGCTACAGGATACCACGCAGGAACAAACCTACGATGATATTTCTATAGGCTGGCAGAGTCTTCTGTTCTACATCGGGCAATATGCAAGGTGATTCATCACGCTGCGGTTAAGGAACCGTGAACTGACATGTCATTACCAGCCAGACCAAGAGAAGCTTTAGTTTTGGCTACAGAAGCTCCTTCATAGGCGACACTCAAATAAAATATATCAAGAAAATGTTGACAAATTAGCGTCTTTTAGTGTTCTACTAGCTATCCAAGATCAGGCCATCCCAAGGAATAACTATCTGAAAGATATAATTGATTCAGAACGATCAATGTCAGTATGGATGTTAGGCATCAGAAACAATCCTGCACATAACAGAAGGATGCCAAGCATTTGCCGCATCGGAGTAGAAGGACATATATTCAGCCGCCGAGAGAGAGATTGAATACAAACCGGAGCCTGTATTGAAGAATAACGAGTTTAAGCTGTATTGGGATCGAACTGTGTTTACGAGTCATACAGTTGCATCTAACAGACCACACCTCATTTTATCCAATGAAAGAAATGGTCCACATTAAAAAACTCCCAATAGTTAAAAAAATTACCTATAGCCCTAAGAAATAAAACAAACGTATTAATTCTACATGGTCAAGAAAAAGAAACAAATTTTCAGTTGTTCGGTGTAATCTTATATATATTTAAAACTGCAATTTTTCAAGCGTGGCTTTTATTACGTTCTTTTTAAATTATGAACAGTATCGATCCTTCATTTAATGTCTATAAAATCACGTCTTTAAAATAAAATGTATGGAAGCGGTAGCGAAAAGTTTTGAAATTTTTAAGAAAATAAAAGAATACTATTTCAAAGACGCATCTTCATTATTATTTCAATTTAATACTATTATGTTAACATAATCCCTTTTCCTTGTAGATACATACGTCTTCTACACAAAGGAAAAGTTTTTGAGTGGCTATTATAAGAACTTACATTTAAAATCGTGCGCCATTTTCATGTATCAATTATTGAGCCATATTTAGCAGTATTTTTTTTTTAAATTTAAATACAGGCATTTACAGAAATGTACATCAATTTCTTCTCTTTTTGTTACAGGTAATTGGAAAAAGTTTTATAAATGTTCTTCATTAAAATGTAGTAGAAAGAGAAGAAACAAGTAAGAAAAAAATATACAGAAATTAAATAAATTTAAATATTTTTTAACTCTTGTGAAAGAGAAACAAGTTGCCATCTTTAAAGATAGAAGAACAAATTACAACTTTTTCTTTTCAATATCATTTCTTTGTTTTACTGTAAATAATTTAATCGAGTGGAGTTGTTTTCGATAAAAACGCATTTGATCTTAAAAAGTTTTCATCCGGTAATTCCGATCCGATCAGCATTTTGCGTCAAAAACAAAGTCAATGATCTTTTTTTCCATTTAATTTCCGAAAAATGGGAAATTTTCACTGATTATACAACTGTATTCGCCAAGGCAATAGTATCTAGATAATATATATTAAATCGAAAGAGAAAGAAGATAATGTCATCAAATGATTTATTTCCATTAAACTACAACTAACTCTGAGTAAATCCCAGGAAATAGTTATATCCTCAAATAGCAAAGTTACCAGGGGTAAGAGTGCTAAACTACTAGGTATAAGCATTGACAATCAGTTGAATCTAATCTCTTTGTACTTGGAACTAAGGGGTATGTTGTAGTTTACCAATTTAAAATCGGTGTATTTCTCCCTTTTCTATTTATACTTAACGTATGTAGCAACATTGTAGGGTGCTACATCCGTTATAGTTTTTGGCAACACAAAAGAGCTCTTAGGCTGATGGCGGGTTTACATCATAGAGACCACTGCCAATCTTTTTTTTTTATCAAATTTGACATCATGCAACTTCCTTCAATATTTATTTACGAAACATTTTTGGAAATTCTCCAAAATTCATCAAATAATATTATAAATAGTGATTCTGATTCACATAACACCAGAAATGCAGATCAGCTGAGATTAATCCTATTCAAGTTCGAAAAATCTCGGAAAAAATCATTAAATCTAGATCTCTACAATTAACTTTCCCTGGAGGTCTGTCAGCTTGATTATCAAAATAACATAAAAAGACATACCTTAAAATTTCGATATTGAGACACTTTTAGTTTCATGGTTGGGATTTGTCATTTAATTTTTTACTCTTATTGGTGATAAATGACTGGATCACAGTGAAATGTAGAAGTGTTGTATCTTCTCAAAATGAAGATCTTTTTCATGCCGTGTTTCTCATTCAAGAGACCTAGTCGTATTTTCATTAAGGCTTTCCCGATATTACTGACCGATTGTTTTGCTTGACTTCATTAGTAAAGGATTTCCCAATAGTGACGACATGATTTTGACAGCTTATACCGGCCATATTTCAATTGTAATATTTGCCATCTACCATCATTTGTTATCAGTAAAGTTTGCCATTTCATCACGAGTGGTTTCACATTACCACAACGTTTGGAAATTACCAAATTCAAGATATTTTGTTGCTATTTAAAAGGCTTTTCGTAAAAAACATGGTTGTCATTCCGCGCTATCTCTGCTCCGAATTCGCAGGTAATTAATAAATTAGAAAGTAAATTTACTCTTCATGATAATAAGCCAGCGTAACGATGACGTAGTGATGAGAATAAAGCCGCCGTTTGGGCAAGTGTTTCAGCAAAGGCATTCAGCTCTGTTCGCAATAATTTGGGCTTTCCAGAATGACCACCTGGCGTATTTTGAGGTTGGATCTTGGCCTGCACCCATGTAAGATGATATTGGCATAAGAATTCAAGCCAAACGACCATAGTTTACATTGGTAATTTGCTGATTGTGCTCTCGAGGAGATCGAAAATGACCCCGATTTTCATCAAAACAATCATCTTTTTAGATATGTCGTATTTTTGGTTAAATTGCTTCATAAATATGCAGAACTGCCATTGCTGGTGCGAGTCAAACCCTCAAATGATTCATGAGTCTCCATTATATCCAGAAAGAATCACTGTCTGATGCGGATTATGGTACGGAGACATCATCGGGTCATATTTCCTGAAAAATGAGAATGGTCGTTCCGCTACTGTGAGTGGGGAATGATGTTGTGGCATGCTAACCGAATTTTTCTTTCCGAAAATTGATTGATTTTCAGTAAGACGAGGCAACTTGTCATACAACGGCCAGTACCAGTGATTTATACGGGATAAGTTTGGTGAATCGTTAATCTCACGAAATGGCCCATTCAATTGGTTACCAAGATCCAGTGATTTAACACCATTAGACTGTTTTCTGTTGGGCTATAATAAGTCACATGTTTATGCTAACAAATTCGATACTTCATTTAAGACCAACATACGAGCCACCATAGGTCCATACCACCCGAAATACTGCACATTTATAAACAAGAAAAAGTTTTGGAAACTGAAAGAAATTTCACAAACAATTTAATAAATCTTATTTTTTTTTCTGTGTAGTTATTTACATTTCTTTGGTTACACAGCCAGTTGTTTTTATTATTTTCTCATTTTCGTTTATTAAAAGGGTAGAAAGTAAAAGTAGAAAATTGAAGCATTAGCAGTTGGGATTAATTAGAGCCGTAGGGAAGAATAACTTTTAACGTAAATTAACCTTGTTTAGATTTCCACTGAATGCCAATTAAAATAAACAAGAAAACAATTTATTGGTTTGCACTTTTTTATTTAAATTAAAAATATAAAAAAGATTAACGAATAATAAAATAAGGAAAAATAATGTAAAAAAGTAAAAAATTTCGGATTATTAAATGTGTGTTTGTATTTCCCGAGTGCTACATATAATTTGGTATTGTTAAATTTCAATATTTCAAAACAATTCAGTTTAGTCCCATAGTTTTGTAAATAAAATTTATCAAGATAATCCGAAATAATTGTGATCTGCATGACCTTTAATTTAAAGTATGAAAACTGAAGTTAATTTCAAAGGATTTAACCTGAACTAAACATATTATTGTTATATTTTAGAATTGAAAATCATGGTTCTTGAGTTTAGACCGTGTCAAATTGGAATTATTATCCGACGTTTCGCCTACGATTGCACGAGACCTCTTCAGGGATCTTTACTCACTGAATGACTGTCGATGAGCAACAGCCCGGTATTTATACCCGCCTAGGCTCAGCGAACCGTGATCGAGCGTTACAATCGATTTCCACTTATGATGTAGACTGTTACCTGCATCTCTATTAACATTATTTGGATATTTACAAATTTCGATTGATTCTCTAATTTTACGTTCAAAAAAACCGAGCACTGATGCTAGAACCTTAGTTTCTTTTACATTAAAAGTGTGACCTGAGCAATGCTGGCGTTCAGCTACTACAGATTGTACAATTTGGCAATCTGTCGGTAGTTCCGTGTATGTAAGGTAAGACAACACTGTCTATAGGAGGTACATTTATGACATCTTGTTGAGGAGTTGAGTTTTTATATTTATTATTCGAACGTTTTATATCTTCAGCGCAATATCCATTGCGTTGTTTTTGAGAAGGATGATGGTGTGACGTTGCATTGAGATATCGATTTGTATGTGTTGGTTTTCTGTACACAGAATGTCCTAATTGGCCATTCTCTTTCTTTTGTACTAGTACATCAAGAAAGGAAAGGGCACCATTCGATTCGTTTCCATAGTGAATTTTATGCTAGGGTGTTGTTGATTTAGATGATCCAGGAAATTATGGAGGTTATCTGCGCCATGTGGCCAAACTACGAACGTATCATCTGCATTCAAATTTAGGTGTTAGAGGAGCAGAAGACAAGGCATTTTCTTCGAATGCTCCATGAAGATGTTAGCCACAGGTGATATTGGAGATCCCATGGTCGCTCCCGAAGCCTGCTTGTAGAAAGTTCCTTGAAAAGTAAAATAAGTAGAAATCAGACATGCTTAATTAATTCTAGTAGGGCGGAGTCCATGTTGTTGTTTCGCAATATGTCCGATATTCTGGAAACTGAATCATCTATAGGAACATTTTTAAATAATCAAAATTTCAGCAAGAAATAAAGAAATCTTCTGCCTTATTTAAATAGTTTGTTATATATGTAAATTCTCCTTTCAAGCAGAGAATATGAAAAATATATATATAAATGATCCCTGAAGATGCCTCGTGCAATCTTAGGCGAAATGTCGGATAATAATTCCAATTTGACACTGTCTAAACCCAATAACCATGTTTTTCAACTTGACCAAATCCGTGAAAGCTTTCGTTCTTTCTATTTTAGAATTCTCTTTGTGACTATATAACTAGAATTTCATTAGCGGTTTCTGGGATATTTTCTATCTGGAAGCTAAGGCTGTGTAGAGTATGAAATAATAATAATCGTACAGCAATATAAGAGCTAGCAGAGTTACCGGAAAAGGTAATAAAAATAAAATTATAAATAAAAAACAGAATTATTTACTTTGTAATTGTACAAGCATATGAATTTACAGTAAACAATGTTAAATTATCACTTAAGATTTACATAATGCATCATGTAAACTTGGTTAGATAAAACGTTTTTATATCTATCCATATACCGTGGTAACAATATTGCTAATAGAATATGCAATATTGCACCTTTTTTCCAAGATCATCATTAAAATGCATGATTTTAATCTGACCATTAGGTTCCGCAAACTCATGCAAGATTGCAGTAGCGCTCTAATTGGTTATTTCTTGTTATAGTATTAAAAGGTTTTTATTAAAATAACCGTATTGAACGGTATTCGGCGTCGCATCTTTTAAGATATTTAGAAGGCTTTTATATAATTAGGGACTACCAATTCAGCTGTCGTAAAAGGAGATCACGTTGTGGATATAGCAAAGCCTTTCAAAAGCTTGGAACATGCACTGGAAAAATGCTAAGGTAAAGATTAATTTGGACTAGACTTCAGTAACGAATCAATAACGTTTCTAAAAGGGTATTTTTCACGCTAGAAGTTTTACAAATTACAATAATAGTGCAGTGGACATAAAACATTTATAAAGAAAAACTATTGTGAACGGAAAATATTCCAATTTAAAAAAAAAAAAACAATTCCTTTAAAGGTATTGTGACATCTGGTATAGGAGGTCTCGGTTTAGCTCATGTGAAAAAATAAGGGTATTATTGAGAAATAAAACCACTCCTGGAATTGCGAAACTTCTCGATTTTTCTTTTCCATTTCCTTTAATCGTTATTTCTTTTCCCTGGGCATTATTAAGACGATCGCCATGGATTTTGTGTCGTTAATTTCATTTTAAGGATTTGGTCATTTTTTTATTCGCTAAACGATGGCATTATCCACTTGAGTCAGCAATCGAACAAACCATTTTATTATACAATTTATTGAAGATATAAAACGAGTTAAACTACGTAAAAGCTCTGAATCTGGGTGTTCGCGTTCTTATCATATAAGGAATTGAAAGCATGCTAAGGTGTATAATTTTTTTTTCAAATTGATGCGGAGTCCCTTCCTTTTTAGGCAATAAACACTTATATTACTCTTTTAATTTTCTTTTGGTTTATTGTTATTACAATAATCTTAACGTATTTTTCATTGCTCATATATATATATATATATATATATATATATATATATATATATATATATATATATATATATATATATTCCAAATTCTTGAACCACAGATTATATCCTTTTTTTATTTTGTCTTTTCTTGGGTTTAGATTCTTTATTTAATAAAAAAATCCAAACAATTGTCGTTTCGCCTGTTATTTAAAGCATTTTCAAAATTTTTTGTTTGCTTATTTATTTACCTTTTTAAAAATATTTTTTTATATAATTAAAAACATTCATACAAAAACATATTTATAATTTTAAAAAACAAACAAACGCTATTTAAATTTGTTTAAAAGTATTTAATTTTACCACTACACACCTTGACATTTTGTTTATTAATTAATAATCCAACTCTTATGTCATCTATTTAGGTACTGAGGATACATGGAATGCAAATGTTTTTTTTTATATTTTACAATGCACCAAAAAAAACGAAAGAAGGCATACATTTAATTTTATGTTTAAGAGGATATTCAATTTTTGATTATTATTAACAGGATCGAATACTTAATATTTTTGTTTAAATTAGGCTGATATAAATATGGCTCAAATTTCCTATATCCGTTCTGCCATTTCCTTTATCTGCAATTTTTGGTAATTCATATCTTTATATTTAATTATAGACCTGTGGCATACGATAATATCGTGCTTTTTTAAAATGTGTTTTATATTTCTTGACAGCTCACTAGTGTAAGGTAATGCTATATATTTATATATTTATATTCTATCTTCCTTGTTATTAGGTTATTATCAAATTTATATGTTCATTTACTAATAATCTTTTCAATGAAATATTTATTATTAGTGTCTTTTTCACTTTTGGCAGTATTTTTTCTTGATCGGAATTCTGGAGACGTTAGAGAGATAGCACGATCAGACAGATCGATTATAACACTATTTTTTTGAGTTTTTGAGTGTTTAGAGAAACAGTTTAGATATCTACTTGACCAAGTTGGTTTGGTATACCATTCAGTTAAAATTTTGTTTTTTCTGCGTTTAAGTTTCATATATAGAAAATTTATTTTATTATTATTTTCTGTCGCGGGCGTGAATTGTAATTTTTTTTGAAACTGTTAAACTCTTGGAGAATTTTATTGATTTTATCCTGTGGCACGGCTGCTATGCAATCATCGATAAACCGTTTGAAAAATATAATATTAAAATTGATTTTTTCTAAAACTTCTTCCTCTAAATATTCCATTACTAACTGAGCAATGACAGATTAAATTGGTGATCCCGTAGCACATCCATCGAGTTGTTTGTAAAAGGTATTTTCGTACTGAAAGTAATTGGTGGTTAGAACGAGGTCAACACCATCCATAAAATTATTTTTTGATAGTGATGTATGGGAAGTTTTAAAGAAACATATAGGGCTTGTAATCGTTTCATCTATTTTTTGCGATATTCTCACAGTAGTATGGTGAAATTTTTTCTTCTTAGACTTGATCCCATAATACGTTTACCGGAGATGGTGGAGAATCGTAGTTACTTAGTAGAGCATGTTATAACTGTGACCACAAATTTTCGATTCGATTTAGGTCAGGACGTTGTGCTAGCCATTGTAATACCTGAAAGTCCAGTTCTTTATTTTCAATTAAATTGTGTTGTAAAATATCTAGATACATTTCTTTATTCATTTTTATACGTCCTACTATTCTGTGAATAGAATTCAGCTAATAAGCCATCATAATTTTTTTCTCGTAAACTTAGTACGTGATTCAATAGAAAATAGCGTAATAAATTTTTTTATCTAAGTAAATTCAACCATTATTCAATTGAAAGTATGGATTTTCTGTGGATTTCAGCGATCTTTGATCGTTACGAGTACCATATTGTATCCTCCGGTTTGACATTCGACAATTTAGTTCTAGAATATCGATTAGAGGTCTCGAAAGCTCGATAGTAAGCCACGTTAAGCGAAATTCAATCCTTATGCAATCAATAGTATGAATTTTCTATAAATTTTGACCCTTATAAGCACCATATTGGATTCGCCATTTTGTCCTTCGATAATTGGACTCTAGAATATTAATCAGGGGCCTTGTAACCCTAATAAAAAACCATATTGAATGAAGCTCAATCCTTGTGGGATCATTAGTATGAAAATTTGGCAAATAAACTATTGTAAACTCAATAATATCTCAGATAGGAAAATTGTAAGCCTATGTCGATCTCAAGATTGTTTTTGTACAATCATTTTTTTCCCGATGTATGCTTTTTCGCTCATTTCTCGCCACCTAATTTGGTAGCCATTTTGGATTTTAAGAAAGAGCTATGCGAAATAGGAATTTCCCTTTGACGTGAATCGTCAGATATATTTATGTTGAAATATCTAAGAGCCAGTCCACATTTATTTTAATCAAACTATATTTTATTTCATAATAAAGCGAAATAATTTCTTCACCATAGTTCGGGGTAATTAGTTCTTTCTAAAAGAGATAACACTTAATTCCAGGAAGTAGGAAATTGACATAAAACGATCGGTCATTTTTTTTTATCGTAGTAAGTAACCGGAGGCTATCGATTGAAGTATAATCGTTTATTTACAATCCATTAGCCAATTTTTAAAGTATCAACATCAAAGTATATTCCAGTTAATGCACAAATACAATGCAAAAAGCAAATACCGATTCTCGTAAAAATGTGTTTGATGCAACAGCTTTTATGACAAACATAATTCTGGCATAAAAACTGGAATTTTAGAAGCATTTTTAAATTAAGTCAAATTTAGAGAGGTAGTACAAGACCGGAAAATCTAAACGAACGTATAAAGCTACTATTTAAATAAAAATAAATTGTATAATATATTATATATCAACTAAAAATACGTATAAGTACGTAAAAAATATAAACTTCCGACCTTCATTATTCTAGACCCACTTTTTATATTTAAAATTAAGATATCGTAAATGCTTCATTCCTTTTCTTTCTTCGTCTTGAACTATTATTTCAAATAAATTTCATTGATACCTGGGCCTTTCTGGAGCGTCGTTTATCCGAATGTTATTTTTAGATGCTTCGAAGTAGGCCACAGTTTTTCCATTGTCCATTATAGATTTTGTACTCCTTTTTCTTTGTAAGTTTAATACCTTCTCTAAAAGAAAAGTAAATCCCTTTGACGTTTTCATCAAATAAATTTTACAGATAAAAGTTCGGTTAACACTGTTTAAAACGTTACGATCGGCCTTTTTATCGCCCACGTTTTCAACCCACATAACTTTCAGAAAATATAAAGTACAGAAGAAATTATAGTTTAGCTAAAGAAGAAAATTGCTAAGACTAGAGAGTTGATCACTTTATTATATGGGTCTCAAAATGCAGTTATGTGCACATCATACGCGGTAATTTCCAGACCATATAATTGACACTAATAGGAGAATTTTAAGCATGATGAAATTATTTATGTTTTCTTTATTTTATAAAATAAAAAATGTTTAATTCGGGATTATTGATTTCACTGTTTTCGTATTAATTTGAGGAGACAGATGAAAATTTTGAATTTTTTATATGATTTATACATATTATGTAAAGCGTCATATTGGTAATTTTTACAAGCTACAATACTACTACATATTTATTTTTTACTCAGATATTGAATATCTCTTTAACGTGGTATATGACTGTGGGAAAATCCCAGAGGATTGGTGAAAGTCATTGTTTGTTGCTATTCCAAAGAAAACAAACCCCAAAATTTGCAAAGATTTCAGTGAGCCATTCGCCTAAACATTCTTTCGAGTAATTTATTCAAAAATATGCAAAAATTGTGAAAATATGAGTGGTGACACACAGTTCGCTTTTATCAAGGATTTCTTCAAAAATGCTATAACCAAAAGCAAGATGTTTGGTGACTATCAGAAAGCTTTTGATAACGTAAAATACGAGCCGCTGTTAGAAAGAATAATAAAAGAACTATATTGGCAACATTTGGGTGAAATCCGTATTAACGGCGATATGTTAATTAACAGAGGCCTTTGGTATACTGACAGTACACAGCAGGAATGTGTACTGTCATGGGTTCTGTTTAATATTTATTTTGGGAAAATATTTCAGTCAGCATTTGAAAATAAAACACGAGGTATCATAGTCAATGGCATTTCAATAAACAATCTTTGCTATGCAGATGATATTGCAATCTTAGCTAACAACCTTGAGGATATCCAGTCAATATTAAAAAAGCTCAACGAGTGCGGTGAATTGTTCGGACTACATATTAATACGTTTAAAACCAAAATGATAGTGATTATTAGAGATCAGGGCATCACTATTCTTAACATCAACGGGAAAAATATTGAATATGTCGCTAAATTCGCCCACCTTGGCGCTCCTAAACAAAAAATGCGAGAATGTTGATGAAAAGAATTAAATGTCACTATACACCCGAATACGAGTAGTACATTATTGTGTATGGCCTATTGTACTGTATAGTGTTGAAACTTGGTCATTTAAAGGTAAGACGTAAAAAGATATCGAAGCTTTTGAATTGTGAATACTTCGTTCACTGTTGCGTATTTCCTGGACTGCTCTTAGAACAGATGATGAAGTTTTATGAAGAGCTGGCCTAGAAAGACAACGAATAGACACTGTAAAACAACGAAAAGTGTCATATCTAGGACATATACTGAGAGGTAGTAATAGGTTAATAGTTAATAGAACATCCTGGCGTTGCTAGATCTTATCTAACATAACCATTGTAAAATTTAACCTTTTAGACGGCTCGCGCAATTATCTTACATTTGACTTTTGCTAAAAACTCTCTTCTTAGAAAAATATTTAAATGTTAATTCACCTTTGACACATTATTATTCTGTCTTTGAAAGTGTTTATGTTAATATTTGTTGCACCTGGCACCTTCAGTGTATTAGTTTCCGAAAAAACTTTACATATTTATCATGACAAGCACAATTATTAACAAATTTAGCTCCAAAGAATTTCTTAAAAATATTTTTAAATACTTAATTCTGCCACTGCTTTGCTGTTACAGAAATCAATTTTGACGTATTCACTATGACACAAGATTATTTCATCTTGTAGATGTCACATCTTTGGCGATGCCTTTAAAGTTGAAGATTCCAATTTTGTGATCTTCCTTGCGTCGCGACCTGCTGTTACATTAGGACAAATTGTAAAAATTAGAAAAAAATACTTTAAGATATGGTACTCTACTAACCAAAAGTACAAAAAAAGGTTCTAATACTTCCTTTTTTTTTGTAAAAAGTGCCGTATTTGTTTAAATTAAAATAGAAAAAACTGATTCCATTCTAGTATAACAAATCAGTAATTTTTTTTCTTGTTGTGTTCAATGTTCACTCAAAGGAAAAGATGGGAAGTTGCACCATTTTAAGCAAAAATGTTTTATATATGATAATTTTACGTATCAAACTTGTTTTATGACTGGAACGAAATCAGTTCAACGTTGTTACCTCTTCCAAACAACATCTCAGTTTGATACCGTATCCCGGTAAATACAGAGTATTTCTAGCTACGACTGTTAGCTCTGCATGCATGTGTTCGATGCTTCGAATGCTGCTTGTATTTTTCGTATTAACGTGACACACATAAGTGACAAGCCCGTAAGCAGAAAGACAAAGAGGTGAAAGCAAAGACAAAGGCCACCATCCAACAGGCCTTTAAGGAGAGAGATTGGGACTTCTTGTTGACATGCCAAAGAAAGGGTTAGGAAGCACTAACGATGGCAACACAGCTCGACGTTTCTTCAAGAACAGTGATGAGTCAGCTATTATAACAAGAGTATAACGGACATTAAACTGCAATAGAGAAGATTTGGGAATACACACTTCAAATAGTAAGATTGTTCTTCAAAGGATATTCTTGGTACAACATGCCAACATTTGCAATATTACCGATCTGTAAATTGTCGAAAGATGCAAATAGAAAACGACACGACGAAACGTAAACACTAACTTTGGGTTAAATCTAATAGAAATTTGGCTTTGGCGAAAACGCCGTTTATTGTATCTGATAAAAATTAAATAATCTGTCACAGTATTCTTTATAATTTTAATGCTTTCTCCCAGAGTAATAAGGGGTCGCGAGGCAACCATAGTCACAAAATTTGGTTTTGGCGAGAACACTTTTTGTCCCATCTCTAATATGAGATAATCTATGACTATGTAATTTCGGTTCTTTTAACCAAATTTAACAAATTTTGATTTATTTTAAAAGGGCTTCTATTTTGATTTAATTTTATTATAGCAGTGTTTTAACTAGTTTTTACATTAAACAAAATGAAGCGCTATTTAAATAATTACTTATCGATCTAGATGTCTTCAATTTCTTAGTCCATTAGAAATCTAAATACTTGAAGTATAACTCTTTTGGTCCAAAATTTGTTACAAAAATTGTAAAGCATTGTGAGAGGGCCTGCTTTTATTTTTCACTTACCAAGACTTCGCGTAAATAATTATAAAAACCTAAAAAAAAGATTGTCCATAACTGGCTGTTTTTTATAGTTTTATGGTATCGTATTGATTTAGAAAATATAATAGCAATCTAAATATAGCATTTATTGGAAGAAACACCATCATATTTGATGTAATAAAGCAAAAGAACTTTTTATTTAAACTGGAATGATTAAATGAAGTTCTACCAACTAATGACAGCATTTATTAACATTAACTGTGCATACACAGTTTTACTAGTAGCAATGTTAAGTGATGGGGACTTAATTTTAATTGATTGTGTTATGGTAATTACAAGCAATTAAGTTATTAACTTGGATATGAAACTAAACAGAATTATCAAATCTGTTATGATTGTTGAAAAACATTGGTTTTTTCTGTTAGTAAATTTTTATTGATTATTAGCTCCGCTAGTTGTTTATTAATGTATATTAACTTCTGATATGAACATGAAGTAAGATATATTTTAATTTGAATGTAAAAAAGTTTTATCTTAATATTTTTTTTTAGTCTTATAATTAGTATTGTATTTTTTCCTGCTGTAAAAATTTCTTCACATGATATGTACGATTAGTTTCATAAAATCGTGTTGCTTCTTATTTTAATACTATATTTGATTGTGTCTGTTTACTTGATACTCCATGAAATTACTTCATGATCTATCAGATATATTCATAATGAGTGCGAAATATATTAAAAGATTAAAGCACTTTTTCTGTGTAGACAGGAAAAAGGTCCGAAAATGACATTTTGGCTAAGTACATGGGATCGTTTTTTATTATTTTTAATGCTATTCTTATCCTTTTCAGGTTACATCATAAGTAACATAAAATTTTACAAATCCTGACATTATTATCTCAATAAATTAGGAAATAAACTTCTTTCTTTCTAATACAATAATAAAAAAATAATTTCTGAACCAATCCTGTCAAAATTTAAAATTATTAAAGCTACCTAGATTAAGATCATTAGTTTAGAGAAAGCTGTCATTCTTCTTGATGTAAAGGCAGACGTAACAAAAGACATAATATACCATCATTAATATCAGAGCCAATGTACTCTTATTTCTCATAATTACGATCTGGGGAAAAGGCCTATTTAAACTTATTATATTTTATCATTATCGGAATCGCTTCTTTGATAATACGTATAACAACTTACAAAATTTACAGTAAACATTTTAAATTTAATAGTTATAATTTTATTATTTTTAACTAATTGCTTTGGGATTTTTTACTACTTAATAGCTACTCTTCAGTCTGTGTTTGCTCTAAATTATACATATACCCGTGGGAAAAATGATATTTTATGGGGGGGGGGGGTAATAGTGAAAAAATTTGCTATATGTTATAGAAATTATATTTATTAAAATAAGGATCCAGTTTCTGCTTGCATTCTTCTTCGCATGCTGCTAAGTAGAGTTTGAATGTGTTCTTGAGCAATTTCGTGTCATTCATACTGTGCTGCCCACCGAAGCACTTCTATTACCCTTGAACCTATATTTCTTCGTTGTTTGCTACGTTTTAACTGATTCCACATGTGTTGTACTGAGTTTAAATCAAATTTTTGAATGTGGTAAGTAGTCACTATGCCAGATGTCGAAATTTGACAGGCCTTCGTTTAACTATTTCTTAACTGAAACTTTAACTTTTGAGAAGTACCTTTAATATCATGTAGAATTAAGTATCAAGAAACCGTCGTTAATAGTTTTGTAAAGGGGGAAGTGCCCCAATGATGTATACTTAAGATTTTCAGAAGATAAAATAGAAACTACTTCGAGAAATGTTACTTTATTTATGAATTAACTACGTCAATAAAGTTTAAAATCAAAATAAATGAAGAAAAATTTAACTTTTTCGTAAATATTTTTAGAATTTAAATCAAACTTTGGTAAAAAAAAATCACTGCAAGTAGAACCCAGTACTGAACATTTTCAAAACATCCTGCATTGATCACATATGTGGGCATCTCAATCTTCAGGGACATTAAGGGATGCATTTCACTTCTTTCACATTTTATCGTCCGAGCTGCTGATCGTTTTTGGCAGAATCTGACGACAAATTATGGACAATAGAAACAATATATGGATTAAAGCTCGTCGATGTCTTAGGATTGCTGACAAACAGCTTTCGGAGCAAGAGCTTTTTAATGTTTTTGCACGCAGCTGACTCCAGTTTCATCACAGCTAATTCGAAAGCTAACATCAGAAACTCCTTTTTCATTAGCGCTAGACATCTATTAGACAAATCTATTACGTGTCCCACTAAAATTTGTTCGTACTCAAGTGAATCTACCGATTATCGATTGCAACGTCACTTCATGTCCACAGTGCAATGGCAATCTCTTATCATGTAGAGCGCTTTTTGGAATTAGCGCATCGAAGCTTCTCTTTCTTTGGACAAAAGCTTAACTATTAAGGTCCCATTTTCCTTCGTTTTTCCTCTTTTTCATTTCGATTTATCTCCGTTCTTCCATTTCCTAAAACAACGTACAACAATTATTATAACTTATAAGAAAAAATAATTTGTATACTGTTCGGTGAAAAGGGACAACTTTCTATTTGGTATCAGGAGACAGAAAAGCCTCAGATTTACGTGTTCCATAGCAAGACTACTTTATAAATTAACAAAAACTTTCACAGTCTTCGAATAATAATGGAATACTACCCAATATCCATAAAGCCTTCAACACGAAAACATACCAACAACACTCATTTAGATCTTACGTGACGCAGTGTGTTCCTGCCAAAAACACCAAACACCTGCTCCCACTGTGATGTTTTGTATCACTGGCAAACCATGTATCGCCCCGCTTGTCTACACCCCTTTCACCCGTTTCTGAATCGAACGCGTTACGGCTTGCCGAGATATTATGAGTGTCCGACGCTAGGTGCCGTCCGGCGTTACGGGACTTTCCCCTACCTTTTGCGCTTTTGACCGGGTCTTCGTACAAAATTCCCAGTCTCTTGATACCTTTTTAACTTTTTACAATATCCGATTCTGTAGATCGATGTCTCCTGAGACATATCTTTTTGTCTATATCCTTTGTTATATAGAACTCCAATTTGTGTCGCTTCAGCTTCATTACAGTGGCTGACGGTTGGCCTAATATCGATTTAAATAGAGATTTTTTTTTAATATACTGGTCGAGAGAGACAATAAGAGCCATTAATATAAATTATATATCAATATATTTAAAACAATTATATGTGATATATATATATATATATATATATATATATATATATATATATATATATATAGATGTCAAGACAAAAAAGAAACAAAATTATCAGAATATGCTCTAGAGCTTTGTCCTTACATACATGTCGTCTACAGTATCCCATGCAAAGACTGCAAAGGCGAAAATATAGGCCAAACAAGCCAACATTTAAAAAATCGATTAAATGGGCAGAAATACGACAAAAAAAAAATAAAACGGCTTTAACAACACATAGCATGGAAAATCGCCACTCTTTTAACTTTGAAAAGGCAAACATGCAATAAATGCTAAGGCAGATACCAAGCAACTTAGCAAAATATATAATAACATTATAAAATAACAACCAAAAAAAAATTAAAATTCTAAAACGTATATATATATATATATATATATATATATATATATATATATATATATATATATATATATACGTACTCAAAATATTGTTGCTTAACACCATTGTACTTAGAATGTGTCGAATATAAAATATGTTTGAAAAAAAGCATGCGTTACTTTTGGCCTGCTAATGAAGCTCCCCCCATTAACTTAAATTCTAATTGACTCATCATTTAAAATGAATAATTTTTTAACAGTATATAAATTAAAAACAAATCATTTCTGTTTGTTATTATATCTTCGTCTTTAATTATCATTACCGGGTATAGTGCGTCTTCCTGGCACCTCATAAAAATATTTAGTGGACAGTATAGTTTTGATTTACTTTCGAATTGACATTTTTACGGCAACAGAGACAAGATTAAACAAATAAATAAAGATTCAGAAATTAATGTGTTTTTTTATCTGAGATTGTGGTATTAGAGAAGCCACTTATAAATTTTCATAGGCTTATTTAATTTCCATTTAATTATGGCCAGTGCGGTATTAGTATTGTAATTTAATAGACTGTAGATACATGTTATTAAGAAACGTAATTCTACTAGACAGGCATATTTTATTTAGTAAATAATACCTTTAATAATATTTTATATATAATTTTTATTTATAGGCCATGCCCCTTCAGTACATTTATTTCGTATTTTTGGAGATATAATTATTTTGGTTCTTATTGTACTTACAACTGTATAACACTATCTCAAGGTTTCAAACAAGAAAATAAATATTTAATTTGAAACATTTCTGTAAAGTCTGTAAATACTGTTATTAGATAATTAGAGGTTAAATTTAGCTGACGAATGATTTAAAAAATACATAAAAAAAGGTGTAATTTGCAATTTTGATAAGAAGAAAATATCTTGTGTTTCTCTCCCAGATATATAAGATAAAGAGTTTCTGTAAACACTGATACTGAATATTTTAAAAACTATTGGAATTTATACATATTTTTTTTTTCAAAACATCTAATGTATTGTTTTATTTTCTTTTCAGTTTCCAAATGACGTGAAAAAGTGGCATTGGGTGCCGCCGCAATAATGCGGTCGTCGCTGGTAACGTGTTACTTGGTGGCAGCAATCGCTCATGTGGTCGCTGCCGCCCTGCCGACGGACATCATGCGCACCTTCAGCGACCCGAAGGTGCAGGCATTTAACCACCTGGTAGTCGACAAGAATACGGGGAGAGTCTACATCGGAGCAGTTAACAGATTGTACCAACTATCCCCTGATTTGGAATTGGTGGTGTCGGAAGAAACTGGGCCCAAAATGGATTCAGACGAGTGTTCAGTCCTTGAATGTAACAACGCGCAAAATAAGAAACTGACAGATAACGTAAACAAGGCCTTAGTGATTGACTACACCACCACGAGGTTAATTGCATGTGGCAGCTTATTCCAAGGTATTTGCACTGTTAGAAATTTGCAAAATATATCCGATGGAGCAGTGGAGATCCGAGAAGCAGTTGTAGCAAACAACGCAACAGCATCTACAGTAGCTTTTATCGCTCCTGGGCCACCAAATCCTCCAGTATCACAAGTCATGTATGTTGGCGTAACATTCACATTAGGCTCTCCGTATCGCTCAGAAGTACCAGCAGTTAGTTCTCGTTCATTAGACAAAGACAAAATGTTTGCAATTGCCCAAACCGCGGTGACTACAGGGACCAGAATGTTTGCCAATTCTTTAGCTAGGGAACGATATCCAATAACTTACGTTTATGGTTTTGCATCAGATGGTTTTAGTTATTTTCTGACAACTCAGATGAAACATACATCTTCTAGTCAATATATCAGTAAACTTGTGCGCGTTTGTCACGATGACGAAAATTACTACTCGTATACAGAAATTCCAATTGACTGTACCAGCGAAGGACGAAAATACAACCTAGTTCAAGCGGCGTATGTGGGCAAAGCCGGTTCAGACCTGGCTTCTGATCTTGGCATCACTGCTCAAGATGATGTACTTTTTGCAGTATTTAGTGAAAGTGATCCAGTGAACGCTAATAAACCCTCGGACTTGTCAGCTTTGTGCGTCTACTCTCTCAAAGCGATCCGAAGAAAATTCATGCAGAACATCAAGCATTGCTTTAGTGGAAAGGGGCAACGAGGGCTCGACTTCATCTCGCCAAGTCATCCATGTGTTCCAACGGTAAGTTTTAATGTCTACTTTTTATATATTTTATAAACATGATATGCATATTTTAATTTAATCAGTCTGCATTAATCTTTCTGCATTTACCCAATATCTGAAACCAAATATTTCAGACAGAGCCTTAAGCTCAACGAAATTTAAATGTAGAAATAAGATAGGATAGACTAACAAGAGAAATTATAAAATGGCTAAAGTATATCAAAGCGCATAAGTTAAACAGGGCTTTGTACAAAGAAAAGTAATTTAGCTACTATCCCAAACTATAGTTCTGAATATTCCAAAAATAAAATGACGAATTATGTTTCACATCACAGTATTACCTAAATAAGAAGTAAGTTCTGGACCAAAATTTTTTCATAAAGTCGCTAAGATTTCTGTGGCCTCAACCAGTGTTGTGTGATGAGTGAATTTCGACGTAAATTACTATTACACTATAATCGTACATTCTTTATTAGGCCTTGTTGGATACTATTTACATTATTATGTGATCATTTTTATTAATTTTAAAACAATATATATTTAGTAGTTCTGGTAATTATTTAGTTCTACTACATCACACCAAAATTAATAATTTTTTTAGACTATAAAAAAATCTAAAGTCGATAATTTCTGTCAACCGAATCAATTCCAGTGGTGTGCATTTCAGAAAATAATAAATTTTGTGGGAATATCAAAACTTTTTTTTTTGTTAAATTTATTTCCTCACATTTTTATCAACCGTTACAATTTTTTTTTCCTGGAGGGGAAATCTTAAATATGCATCTTCACAAAATGTGAGAGGTAGTGTCGAATTTTTACTGACTGAACCCTCCCTCCCGGACTGAAGGTTCTACCGATTTTCCTTGGTCGAGCGTTAGCTGTGGCTGCTGGCAGTCCAAGGTTATTGAATGAGGCCGTCGGTTGTACCTATACACACTCTTCTTTTACATTTTGCTTACAATGTAAGATTGTCATTGTCATTTTAAAATAATTTATATGCACTTTGGGTGCCTTGAAGGTATTTTATGCATATTAATCGAAAGTAGCGTCCAGTGTATATCCCTTCTGATTTGTTCGTTTCGGACTAACCAGGGTGGGTCTAGTGTCATCCTCAGGAGTGTGACATAGGTAATGTATGTCACTGCCTCAAAGTAAATGTCCAAGTTCCACATTCTTGGTTCTTCTGTCTGTCTAATTCAATGTTTTTTTGGAGGAACCATTAACATATCTCCGCTTTTTTAGACGCGAAAATTCCTTCCATAAATGCCAGCTTCGAACTTTTAATGTTCAGATCTTGCCACACCTTCCCAATCGTGTGCCCTTCATTGAGCAAATATTTTCGCTGTCATAAAACAGTTTCATTCTTCTCAGTTAGTAAGCTTTTCCATTCCGTTCAAGATGTCTAAAATACATTTCTTTTAATGTCCATTTGAAAACTTGTAACGATAGTTTCGGTAAAGATGTGTCGTTATTAATTTCTGTCTTATTTTTTTTTAATATTAGTATTTCATTTTTGAAAAAGAAACCCTGGACTTTGTGAAGAATGGCTTATTTTGTGTCATTGTCGAGGATTAGTTTTTTCTGTCCTCTTATCTGCTTTGCTTTTTTTTTTGAAGAAATTTTCGTTAAAGTATCTCCTATTTCTGCAGCATCCAAAGTGGTTACTTCAGGGTTTTGTTCTCGAATACCATGGTAAACAGTCTTGCTTTTTTTTTTTGAAGAAATTTTCGTTAAAGTATCTCCTATTTCTGCAGCATCCAAAGTGGTTACTTCAGGGTTTTGTTCTCGAATACCATGGTAAACATTTTTAATCATTATACGTTCTTTTAACATCAGTTGACTATTTTTTTTATAGACGCACCATTAGTTGAAGATTCGCTATAATAAACTTTTTTTACATAACACAGTATCTACATACAATGAAAGTATAGTAATTAGAATGTGAACTAACAGAATCTATCCATGAATCAATAATAAATCAATAAAATATCCATACAATGCGAGAACCCAATCGCGATGCATATTTTCAAGTCTATTCAGGATTGATGGTATGTGTACATGTTGGTCGGCATCACCGTGCTATTTTAAATGCGCTCAGCTGATTGCTATTTAAGACTCGGGAAATATGACAACAATGCGTTTTAAGCTTTTAGTCCCTGCCACAAAGTTTCAAATAATTTACAGTCGCATGAACTGTTTATTCCGCCACTTCGTCGCTTTTGTGACCAGTATTAAATGAGTCACTGACAAAAATTTTGGACGTTAGGTATAGATGTATTTTGGTGCATAGATTGGGAAAATGAAAACGAAATTTCAGTGAGATAATTAGTTTTTGAAATATTCGTTTTTAAAATGTGCTTTCTGTTCTTTACTGTTGTATTAAACCTTTTTTGCTGTTTTCAAGTTATACAAATTTAGAAAATCACTTTGAAATTTATGCAATTCTTGTTTTTGAACCTAAGGTCAATCGAATAAACCTACTGGGTATTATTTTTTATATGTTTATCTTTTAAGATGTTTTTATATTAAAAATATATTTGCCTTCATTTCGATGGACATTGTACGTCGATTTTTTACACAAAAAAACAACAAAATAATGCGCCATACATTTCGTTACGACGACCGCTTATTTTTCTTTTATACAATGTTGAAAAGAACTTTAAAAGATGCTCATCCTATTTTAAATTCAGCAAATGTATCTAATTTAGCTAAAGAGTTGTAAAATACATTGTACCAATTTGTTAAAGGCGCCGAATAAACGGTCGAAATTGTTGTTGCAAAGTAAAAGGAACTTAAGTGATAACCATCAAGAATTTGCTCTGCATTGTGTGTACTGACAATGATCTGTTTTCTTTTTAACCTCGTTACAGAGAAGGTGTTTCAAAGGACTTTACATTGTATGTTATATTTAACAACAATTACCGGGTCACCAGGGTGTCGTAAAAATAACGGTCTTAGCTTTAAACTATTCATAGTTTAAAGACGAGTTTATCAGTGCTGGCTCAATTTTAACTTTAGACTAGTTGCTATGGAAACATTTCTGAAGAATTATAAAAATTATTGATTTGTTGGCTAGGCGCTTAACCTTGAACTTGTGTTTGTTATGTATGTATTTAAGCAAAAAACAATGCATATAAATCATTTTAATCATGAAATTACAAAATATATGCGTCCATGTGAACAAATATTGAAGGCGTTGTTGAAAAAATATAGAAAAAATGACAGATGGAGACTTTCTAGTGCTTTATTACACATCTTAATATTCTTCATAGATTAAAAATAAGTATTTATTATAATAGTTATTTCTGTTCAGTTACTATTATGAGGTATGTGTGTTAAAATGGAAGCTAAAGTAAACTAAAATATTGATTGGATATAAAAAAAAACGAGGTTAAAATTTGTCCATTGTGTGATTTAGTAAAATAAAAGATACGCACGAATGGGTGTCCTAAATAGAATGGATTTGCGTAAAAACTGATTATTTTCATTTTTTTACTGCATTTGCAATATACTAATCGCCAAATTAGGTGTGAATTGATTTTATTATATATAACTGTTTGCGCTGAAATTAAAACGTTATTTTTTAAATTTTGCATTGTGATGAATTGTACTGTTTTTCAAAATTTTGTCTCTATTATGTAATTGTTGTAAACGAGACCGCACCCGTGTCGAAGCGATCGGTTCGTCACAATCTAATTTTAGACCCTAAGAGAGGTGTTTCGTCCTAGCTATCGACGGTGGATTCATTAGTGGGTCCGTCGGAGCTTTCCCCAGACACCTTTGATACACTTTCTACATCTGCATACTCATATTTAAACCTTTTTGCGTCGGAACCTATAAACCAGATTCTGAGTGTGCCGCCATCTGCGACATCGCCCCGCCAACGCAAATACTTTCTATGCAGATGAGATCGTTAGATCCCGCATGTATAGAAAGTGTTTCCTGATGAAACTGCAGATGCGGACGGTTTTAGGGTCTTACAGGCCCATTGCTATAAACCAGCAATCCAGACAACCCTTGCTGCCTTAGGTCCTGTCACGGTCGCCATGTTGTAAACGAGATCGCACCCGTGTCGAAGCGATCGGTTCGTCACAATCTAATTTTAGACCCTAAGAGAGGTGTTTCGTCCTAGCTATCGACGGTGGATTCATTAGTGGGTCCGTCGGAGCTTTCCCCAGACACCTTTGATACACTTTCTACATCTGCATACTCATATTTAAACCTTTTTGCGTCGGAACCTATAAACCAGATTCTGAGTGTGCCGCCATCTGCGACATCGCCCCGCCAACGCAAATACTTTCTATGCAGATGAGATCGTTAGATCCCGCATGTATAGAAAGTGTTTCCTGATGAAACTGCAGATGCGGACGGTTTTAGGGTCTTACAGGCCCATTGCTATAAACCAGCAATCCAGACAACCCTTGCTGCCTTAGGTCCTGTCACGGTCGCCATGTTGTAAACGAGATCGCACCCGTGTCGAAGCGATCGGTTCGTCACAATCTAATTTTAGACCCTAAAAGAGGTGTTTCGTCCTAGCTACCGACGGTGGACTCATCAGTGGGTCCGTCGGAGCTTTCCCTAGACACCTTTGGTACACTTTCTACATCTGCATACTCATATTTAAACCTTTCTGCGTCGGAACCTATAAACCAGATTCTGAGTGTGCCGCCATCTGCGACATAATGTACATTAATATAAGTAATTTAAAACCCTGCAGACGTTATAAGAGTAGCTCCCTCCCCCCCTTTTTTTCCGATAAATGGTCAGGAAATTTGTTTTTAACAATTTGAATGTTTATAACAACTTAAAATTGTTAATAATTATGCTCTCGATTATAAACCCAAGCCATTTTGTTTCACATTAAATGACAAATATGCGACTTTTTTCAAAATTGAAAAAAATTAATTAGAAGTCGATATATTGTAAAATTACAGTATCCACGTAGACCTTGTTAAGGTGAATGCATGGTCTCGGCAACTAAACTGAATTCTGTATTGACCATTGTGCAAATTTTTGTCAAAAAAGTGGAACTCCATTTGTTTATAAGCCTTACACACTTACGTAAAGCCATGCGTATTTGCATAGGAAATACGTCACTTTTTCAAATTTTGAAAAAATTTAATAAAAAGTCCAGATGTAAAATTATTACGCTGAAGTGAGTAGAGATGGCTGATTGACTGACTCCGTAGCACTACAACCCAGGGTGGGTCTTGGCTGTCTCGATTATCTGCCTCCACCTGGAACGGTCTTGTGCCAGCTCCCTCCATTCTTGCTGGTCAACTTCAAGGATAGCTAGATCCTTGTGGATGTTATCTCTCCATCCAAGCCTAGGTCTTCCCAGTGGTCTTTTTCCTTGTGGTGCTTCCTCCCATATCCGTTTTATTAGTCGATCGTTTTGACTCCTTTGTATATGACCTGCCCATCGTAGTCTTCTGGAGTTTATTTCTTGAATGATGTCAGGGCTTTGATATATTTACGTAAGCTCTAGGTTGCTTCTCATACTGTGACGGTCTGTTTCAGGTCTCGGTATGGGCCATATATTATGCGCAGGATTTTTCTCTCAAACCTTCTCAGCAGCTCCGTATCGTGGACTGTCAGGGTCCATGTTTCACTGGCGTAGATTGCTACTGGTCTTATTATTGTTCGATAAATTTCGGTTTTTGCCTTTCTAGTGATAAATTTTGACTTCAGCAAGATTTGTATCGCAAGTGTACATTTATTTGCTTGTGTGATGCGCTGTTTAACCTCTTCCGGCATATTATTGTTTGCCGTTATCACTGCGCCCAGGTACTTGAAAACTCGCACATGCTCAAAATTATAGTCATCCATGGTGACGTTCTGCCTGATTCTGTCTCGAGCGGGGTTGCGGGAGACGTGCATGTATTTGGTCTTTCCTTCATTTATTCGGAGCCCTATTCTCTGAGCTTCTTTTTCTATCTTTATGAAGTTTTCCTTTACACTGACTGTGCTTTTTGAGTAGAGATGAGCTAGGAGAAAATTGTATTTTTACACTAATTTTGCAGTATATTAGCTTCTCATTATCTTCTATCAATTTTTTAGAAAGTGGCATCTTTCCCATCAAAATACGCATCAATTTATTTAGATGAGATCCTTTAATTTTGCAATATCTCAGGTTCTAATTAAGTTTTTTCAATTTCGTAAAATGTTACATTTTGTTATTAAATTTGAACCAAAATAGCGTAAGTTTGAGATCGATAGCAAAATTATTAACAATGTTGCTGATGTACTTGATATTCTTAATAATGACTTTTTACCCTCTAAAAACTATCCGCTAATTTATGCCATTTAAGTTAAAGAATGCCATTTTATTAAATTATCAAAGCCCATTAATATCCTTCGATCCAGTATAATGCAAACAAGTCTGAGCAAGTCTGAACAGGTAATTATATTACGCCGAAGTGGTCAGGTAGACTACAGGTTAAAATAGAAGAATTTTAAGAATTCATCAGTAATTTCCTAGAAAGGTCATTTCGATGTTTTTAAAAGTCTAAGAGATAAATATTCAAATTGCATAATTCTTACTTTGAGAATAAATTCTTGTATTATGGAAATTTTTACTGGTATTGATATATTGGTCACAGGAATTCTCGGCATCTAGAAAACACGACTCATTATCAAATTAACCGTTAGTGAAAAAAATATGTGGTCATGCTCATAATTCTCGGATCGACGTCCGAATATTGAAAATGCGTCCTCATGGAAAATATTTCTTACTTACCAAAATAGCTTTTATGTGCGCAGTTCACAGGTTTTTTTGGTATTTCTAATTGAGATGAGTAACCTATTTGCGATTTGGTATTTTTTAGAATCTTTAACTATATATAAATGGTAACTGAGTAATCTTGTTGTCATTGTTAATTCTTGATTCTTATTTATATATTCTAGTAATTAATATGTCTTATTGGGTTTTTAGGATATCTAGTTAAACACAGAGTAGAATCTACTTATTTTAAGTTTTGTTCTAATATTGGTGAATTAAATCTAAATAATTTTAAATCTCTAATCAAACGAATTACTTATTTAGTCGAAATTATGAAAATACGTTATTTCAAATTAAAGATCAAAGATCTAATTCGGAACAAAGGTGTAAGTAACCTTTTTTGATGCGAAAAGAAAAGGAAATATGGGTGTCGCGTCATGAATTATTACTTTTCTTATTCCACAGACAACCCTTGGTTTTTGAAATACTAAATGTCAATAAATTCCGGTTCATATTATTAAAAAGAAACTTTAAAAAGCATATCCAAAATACTGAATCAGAGTGATAAATTATTGCAAACCGAACTTATTTGTTAATATATCTCTCTCGCAATATTTTATTTTGTTATTATTTATTGCACTTGAATTTAATTAACGGAAATAAACGAAACTATTCGATTAAACTGTAAAAAATTTAAGTTTTCAAGCTTAAAAATTCAAAACAAGTTTTCATAAAATACCCGTTGTTGAAAATTATAAATGACATTTGGTTTTATAAAATCAATGGTAATTAATAACATTTTTGTTTGGCCATAAAACATTTTTAATTTAGACGTTTGGTTTTAAACAAATGTGGAGGAGTAAATAAATCAATTGATATGGACTTCGCAAAATTACCGGGAATATTTTAAATTTTTGTATGAATTTTGAAATGGCTTCTGCTATGAAATGCTGAAAAGGGATGTAATGCACTCAAGGTTTAATGTTTGAAAATATTTCTAACAGATAATAATTTCGGTCTTTTATTTGGAATTATAATCAAATCTATAACAATATACCTACTAAAAATCAACTTTACCAATATAATAAAATATTAAGGACCAAAAAAACTCCGTTTCCCATAGCGGCATACTAATTTGGGCTTATTATGCATTATTGAGTCCGTTTTTACACAGTTCAATCCGGCGATGAAAATTATATGAATAGGGCGCACCTGATTTTGTGTTATCGGTTTTAACATACGGATTATGTATTTATTTATTTGGCTTTCAGCCTGTTACCGTTAGAATAATATATTTTAGAATATATGATTTATAAATACTTTTTAGTTTGTAACGGAAATTTGTTTTTACGTCGCTAGAAAAATATTAAAAGTCGTTGATAAATTCAAAAATTCAGCGATCTCTTGAGTGTTACTTTTTATACCATTGTTTTTCGCTGGTTTAGTGTATTCAGTCATGATCGTCGTTGGCTCACGAACGAGTCGCGTCAATGTCTTTCAAAATTGATTGTTAGGAGTCTTCCACACTACATCGAGCAATATGCGAGGCAGACGATTCAACGCCGCTACAGTTGAGGGAACAACATATTACTTCTCACCACCAAACAGACCAAGAGAAGTTACAAACCTGGCTACGGAAGCCACTTCATGGACGGCATCCAAATGAGGTCAATCAGGACAATGGCGACAACTCAGTGTCGAACTACTGGTTGATTTCAGGACAGATGTTTCCGGAAACGGAGGGCTTCTTGTTAGCTATCCAAGACGAGGTTATTCCGACGAAGAACTATCGGAAGTTCATCATTCGAGATCCCTCAATAGAAAATGACCAATGGAGATATGGCTGTCTAACACGAGATACAATCCAGCACATAACTGGAGGATGCCAAACATTTGCCGCAATCGAGTATAAGGAAAGACACGACTCAGCCGCTAAGATACTCCACCAAGAGTTAGCAAAAAAGTTAAACCTATTACAGGTAGGAAAAGTGCCTTATTACAAATACAATCCGGAGATTATTCTTGAGAACAATCACTTCAAGTTATAATGGGACCGAACGGTTCTGACGGATCAAACATTAGCTCATAATAGATCAGATATTATACTAATAGATAAAATTTCTTGGCGAACTACACTAATCGACATCGCTGTACCTAACAACAACAACCTAAGATCAAAATATAACGAGAAGATCGCCAAATACAGAGATCTGGAGGTGCAAATCCGAAGACAATGGGCAATGAACAGCGTCCAAACGATTCCCATAGTACTGTCAACAACTGGAGTGATACCAAAGAACCTCCTGCAGAACATCAAGGTACTGGGCCTTAATGAGCATCTGTATAAGTCGATGCAGAAAGCAATTCTCCTAGCAACCGCGCGAATCGTCCGAAAGTTCGTAGGAAATACAGCAGACCACGTCACCTAGGACCCGATAACATGGAAAGGGTTCCTACAGAGCTTCATACTTTTGGTATCTTTGTGTACCTGGTATGAGTCAATATTTCCTGGAGGGAGTGCGAAGCCGTTTGGCTTGTAAATCTTATAATAATAAAATGGCAAATGGGCTTAATGTTTGGGGTTGGGAAAGCTTACAAATTTTTCTCCAACAAGGTTGGCAACACGGCAATCGACTGCGAAGCATTTTGAAGCAAATGATCGCATATTTTTTCGGAAGAACTGGCCATGTCGCAACAGGGCCTTAAGAGAATTGTAGAATGGCCAGTTCTGATTGGTACACATCCATTCCTTTACGAGAAGTCTTCCATGAATTGAGGAAAACAAAACGGAGACGACGGAGCATTCTTCCTCATGACAATGGTTTTGAGCATCAAAACGTAAAATTTATGGGAAACCTCCGCACAATCCTGATTTGGTACTCAATGAGTTTTGTTTATTAAGGTTTTTCTACGCAAAAAAAGGCGAATGATACGTTCAAAAACCATGTTTTCGAATTAGTCAAAATGCATGCAAAAATATATTGATCATCGCGACGCATATTTTGAAAAACAATAAAACCATTTTCAATGAAAAATAATTGTTTTTCTTTGTTATTCTCGAAATATAAACGTCTATTTATGATTTTATTATCACATCAATATCTGACATGAACTTAAAATAATTGCAAATTAATTTTATTATATTCAACCTATTGCAACATATATGACTATAATCAGAACTTGTTATGATAAATTCTACTGAGCCGTTAATGAGAAACGATACAGTAATAATAAAAGTAGAGTCATTTGTACATCGACTCTTTGAACCGACGTGTTTGTTATCTCTGGAGTGTAAGTTATATACCAACCTTTATAAAAAATTTGTACCGAGTAATGAAGTAAAATGTAAAATTCCTGATCAATTCAAGGCCGGTTAGTTAGCTATGAGCAGAATACTATTAGAATGGATTGCCCGAGGATTATACAGGGTGTTACAAGCTACTTAAGAAAATTTAATTTACAATTTAATTTGCAGTGATTGTGTAATAAGATTTTTAATAATCTACAGTGAGGACCTAGGAACATTTTGATCTATATTTTTTGTTAAAATAGGTTATTCTATCATGTTTCATATATTGTTGGCTTATTGGTATAACAAGATAATTGATTGTATATACATATATATATATATATATATATATATATATATATATATATATATATATATATATATATATATATATATATATATATATATATATATATATATATATATTCGTGGATGGGGTACCGCAAGTTCAGTATTTGTGAATTTTAGATAAAAAGTTCTGCTTGCTTTCGGATTTTAAAAACAGTGATCAAAATCATGATAAAGTGTAGAAGGTGTTTAAATATATAGAATTAATCTTACATAAAATGGTGTTTGTAATTTTATTTAACTAATTTGTTACTAAATAGAAAAGTATTTTAATTTAAAAAAATACCAAAACTTATTTTACCTTTAATTTTTTTAAACAATGTTTTAAAACTTTAACAATAAGTGTCAAACAAAAATATAACTATTTCCCATGTTAATCTTTTATTAGTACACATTTTTCTATTTTTTTTCTAAATTATTCGTACACAGATGTAATGTATTGCTAGCTGTATTTATAGTTGCAACAGCTTCCGCAATTTTTCTTTTGTGTCAGTGTTATAAACTTTTTGTTTTAAGTAATCCCATGAAAAATAATGTAATAGGGTTATATCAGGCGATCGAGCAGGATAGGTCATTGGTCCAATACCGCCAATCCATTTATCCTCGAAATGAATGTTTAATTAGTTTGTCACTCGTAATGTAGAGTGAACAGAACATCCAGATTTCTGCTAAACTTATTTTCACAAAATTGTTTAAAGTTTTTGTATACGAACGAAACATTTAAAAATTCTAAAATTCGGATATTCCGGTACTCAGTGAAGAAGATACTATTCGGAACAACTTAGTTAAATAAAATTTGAAAAAAAAAATACAAATTAAAGTATTTTATTTAAGAGGACCACCCGGTGTTATTTCAGCCTGGGTTTAAAATAATCGGTGGGTAAAGAGCTGGAAATAAATTCGTAAAATCATCCCAAATTATACAGTCTGGTTGAAAAAACTTTTTAAAATTTTAATTTTTATTTTTGGATCAATATGAAATTTTGGAAAATTAATGCGAGTTTTTCAAAATCTCTAGAGACTACGAAAAAAAAATCAAATTTGTGACAGGTTAAAAAAAAACGAAATTTTTGAAAAACTGGCAGCGTTAACTATAGCAAAAAGTAGAAAGAAAATCTCCTGTTTATTTTTTCGATCTGACGCTTAGTTTTTTACTATAACGCACCAAAATCGATTTTAAGCTTCAAAATTGGCCGTTTTTTTTAATCGAGTCAATTGATATATGAACCAAAAATGGCCGAAATAAAATCGAATTTGGAGCACTATTGTAAAAAAACTAAGCGTGGTATGGAAAAAATGAATAGACCATTTTTTTTCTTGCTAGTTTTTCCTGTAGTATCAATTAACATTGTGAGTTCTTCGCGTTTTTTTATTTTCAAATTTAAAATTCTGTTACCTCTTGCAATATTTAGTTTTTTCTTAATGAAATTTTTTTTGTAGTCTCTGGATATTATTTTGAACAACCTCTCGCATGGATTTTCCAAAATTTCAAATAGGCGCTGAAATAAAAATTATGTAACTTAATTTTTTTTTTATTTGTTCGACTACACTATATAATTTTAGGAATATATTCCCAGATTTTCATTCCCACCGATTTTTTAAAACTTGGCTGAAGTCGGGTGGTTCCATCCGTGGACACACTATATATATATATATATATATATATATATATATATATATATATATATATATTATATGTTATGTCGAATATTTTCACGGGTGCGATGTGTAATCGAAGGTTTTTGGGCATCCCGTGTATGTGCTGAGTCCCTCTCAGGACTGTTAGGCAGCTGACGTTTCGGTGAAATCTCATTCACCATTTTTAAAGTCCACTGTATGGCGTCTACGGGCGCTCGTAGACGCCATACAGTGAGCTTCGAAAGTGGTGAATGAGATTTCACCGAAACGTCAGCTGCCTTACAGTCCTGATAGGGACTCAGCACATACACGGGATGCCCGAAAACCCTCCTATAATATATATATATATATATATATATATATATATATATATATATATATATATATATATATATATATATATATTAGGTGTCCGCTAAGTATCTTTTAATTTCTCGGGAGCATAGAGGGGATGTCAAAATAACCCTATTTTGTCATAGAAAAACCATTGCAAATATGCCCCTTATCAGAGATATAGAGCCCTAAAGGGGTACCCAGCTGTTCCACCTCATTTTAACCATATAGTACGTTAACACTTATCTAACGGTTTTGGCCCTCGATGGTAGGTCGAGGTGGGCCTGTTTCATGGCCATCAAGGTCTCCAGACCTAAATCCCTTAGACTTTTACTTCTGGGGACATGTGAAAGAACTAGTTTTTTCAACACCGGTAAATACTAGAGAACAACTAAGAATAAGAAAATGTATTTAAGTACGGGAGCCCATATTGAATATTTGCCAAAATAACATTTTCAATATTTTTGTACTTTAATAACATTATAAATTAATTGAGCTCCGATCAACCGAATGAAAAGTTTCTGAACTTGACAATGTCTGAGCTGGAAATCTTTCAGCATAACATCTTCTTACCTTCGGAGACTGAGTCAGCGCTTCCCCATAAGTTAAACCACATATCAGCACACCATGCGTGTTTTATTTTTACCTGTTTGTGTCTAGTATTAGTAACTTTTGAGTTTTTCGCATAAAAGCCGATTTATTTCGAAAACCACCAGTTTAAAATGGTGGAAAATAACATGTTATCCGGAATTGGATATAATTTTGTTTCCATTAACCAAATTTTGTGTTTTTGTCTAGTTAATCGGATATAACAAGCGGATTAAAGTTGGGAATGAGGCTTGTTTTAGAAAAACGCTTTACCAATCATTTCTTAAAGGGAACGATGAAAGAGCTTTTTGCTTGACTGAACACGCGCCTAAGTAGTAAAGTACGTTTTTTGATAGTAGATATGTCCCGCATACCATCCTTAAAAATTGTGGTCCTAAAAACCAGATCAAGAACTGCTTGTCATTTAATGTAAGCACAATATGTTACAAAAAAAATCGAGATATTTTGCTGGGCCTAAGGCGATTAAAATTTTGGACCAGCGAAGTTTATTAAAAAATTTTCTTGAAGGAAAATAACAAACAAATAACCTCTCTTCTTATGAATACTTATTTGTTTTTCTTTTTTTATTTTTCCAATCTAAAATGGCAGTTTGTAACATAATACCTTTAAACAATTATTTTCTCCCGCTCTGAAACAAACTTTTAAAGTCAACTAAATTTCGTTTTGTTTTAGCGAACCTAAAACTCGTATCCAAAACATAAAAACCAAACAAAAAATTTTTCACTTGATGTTGTCACAATTTCAAACAAATCCTTAATTCTTAATTATAAATTTTCCTCTGAATTTGTATTTTTATATAAAAGGAAATAATATCCCATTAAGAAATGCTTTTATATAAATTTAAACTAAAATATTAAAAAAATCTGTAACTGTGCGTTTTTTAGTTACCCAAGGAAGGATTTAATCTGCGAATAATTTTGATAATACTCTATAAAAAGTAAAACAAAATTATAAACTTGTTTAGAGTCTTTAGAATTTGTAAACGTTCTTAAATCCATTAAATTTTATAATTTTATTACATTGCTCAAACTTCGTGAACGTTCATGTCAAAAATTAATTATTTCTAATATGAACGTCTAATATTTTTTAAATGCCACGCTTTTTTTTGGTAACGGGTGAAAATCCTTGTTAGCTATGAAGTTTCGTTACAATTTTCTGTTACGGGCTTCAGCGAAGTAACGAAATGTTAACGTCGCTTGATTTTTTCCATAGTAATAGATGCGTAATATATCTTCTCGAAAACATATAATAATACTGCAAAATATTGACAAATCAAAAATGCTTTGTAACAAATTAATTTGAGTTTATTTTCATGCATTGTCATTTGATATGCAATAGAGAAGAATAGAGATAGTAAGAAAATTATGAAGTTTAATTAGATCCCACAAACTCTAATTATTAAATAGCGAAATAACTTATAACAGTGTGTTTATGTTATAATTAATCTTTAGCGACATGAGTAGGTATAGGAGAAATTACATTATTTCGTTTTATAACTTATTTAAAGAATTTTATTAAATGTACAAAGTTTTCTTTATGATATTATAAATATTTATTTGGAAAGTTTATAATACAAATTACAAATTTATTTTGAAAAGTGCCTACACTATACTGTACAAATAAATTGCATTAAATTTAATGTAAATGTGCTGGAAATAAATTGTATAAAGTTTATTAAATGCATTTAATGTAATGCATTAAATTTAATAATTGACATCAATCTAAATTAATTTATTCCATTAACTTTAATGCAATCATACATTAAATTTAAAGTTTAACCACTACTTTTTAAGGTGACCATGTACATTAAGTATACAGCCAGTGTTCAATAAATTTGAGATATGTTATCACTTATTTAATGCACCAACATTGATATGAGTTCAAACAATTCTGAAACTACCAGGAAAGGTGAACATTTTTTCCATAGGTAGTGAACGCCATCTAGACTAGTTTTAAACTCGTTAGTTCCCGTCAGTATGGGGCAGATATGTACAGCTTCACCATAAGGAAATTGAGTCCTTTAAGCAACTTATATCATACTAAACAAGAAGTTCAATACAAGTTGCACCATCTCCCGGAATGTCATGCAATTTATATTTAATAATAACATTAGTTTACAAAATTTAACTTTTTGTCTGTTGCCGTGAATTTTATGGTTAATAATATTCACTTATGACCTGTTTTTGTCAAATCTAACCTCAAAAATTTTTGTGCAGCTCGAGTTACTTTTTTTTTGATTTTTATCATTTAGGGGTATTTATTTATCGATAACGTGCGTATTTTACTGTGTTGAGATTAGTATCTGAAGTTTTTGCGTTATGAGTAGTTCAAGGAGACGTTGTTTAAACAATCCAAATCGTTTTTGCTATATATGCGGAGAATATGTGTTTAACAATTGTAGAAAAGTTATATCAGAGTATTACCTTTTGTTCAGACATTAAAAACTTGTTGATGAAAATTGGCTTGAAACAATACGAACCAAACGACTGGCGTTTATTCATTGACAGCTCAAAACGTAGCCTAAAATGTATTCTATTACATAATGGAAATAAATACGCTGAGGTACCTATTGCCCACAGTATAAAGTTAAAGGAAGAATATTGTAACATCTCGCTAGTCTTAAATAAAATACAGTACAATGACCATATGTGCCAAATTTGTGTTGATATAAAAATGGTGAACATTCTTCTCGCTCAACAAAGTGGTTACACTAAGTTTCCCTGTTTTATATGTCTTTGGGACAGTAGAGCTAAACAAGAGCATTGGGTAAGAAGAAACAGGCCCTTGAGAAAAAATCTGAAGCCTAGAAAGCAAAATATAGTCCAGAATTCACTAGTAGTTCGTGACAAAATTATCCTTCCACCATTACATATAAAACTGGGCATCATGAAACAGTTTGTTAAATCATTAAATAAAAACGGGGACTGCTTTTCTTACATTTACCAAAAATTTTCTCAGCTCACCATGGAAAAGATTAAAGCCGGTATTTTTGATGGCCCCCAAATTAGACAACTTACGAAAGATACTCAATTTAGAAATTCTATGACTGAGTTAGAACTAAGGGCTTGGACAGCTTTCATCTCTGTGATGCAGAATTTTCTCGGAAATAAAAAATCAGAAAATTATATTGAACTTGTAGAAGACCTTCTGTTACAATTAAGAAATTTGAGGTGCAATATGAGCATAAAACTCCACTTGCTTCATAGTCACCTAGACAGGTTTCCGGAAAATTTAGGAGATATGAGCGAAGAGCAGGGAGAGCGTCTGCATCAGGACTTACGCGTCATGGAAGAGCGCTATCAGGGTTTCTGGGATACAAAAATGATGTCTGACTATTGTTGGTCTCCGACACGTCATTTTCCTAAGTCTACACATCAGAGAAGAGTTTTAAAACGAAGCTTTTTAGAACTCGATGATTAACTTGATTTTTATTAATTTTTTTTTTAGTAAATATACATGTTTTTTTTTCTGTTTTATACCTACATAGCTGAAACTCAGAAACTAGAGCTGATAAAAAAATTCTACTCAAATATTTGAAATTAGCATAACATATGTAGTCAACAACAGCTAAAATTTCTTCGGCAACAGATGTAATTGAATTCAAAGGTTTTTATTTAACATGGTCTAGTAGATTTAAAACACAAGATAGTTGATTTATAATTTTTTAAGTCGAATGAATGTTTTCGCATCAAATACTGAATACCATTAAAAATACTTTTAACAGTCCGCTAGTCTTAACTCGATAATGAAATTTCAAAGGAATTCAAATTTTCTTTGTTCGATGCAAAGATCCCGTTCACCGCCGTAACGGGCGGGTTGCATCCATTTTACCCCTTTTAATTAATACTTTTAAAACTAATGCCCCATAATAATTCAACCCCGTAACATTCGAACGGAAACTTTTGGCGAAAGTAAATTGAAATTAGGTGCGATCCCGGGCATTCTCGGGACGCACCGGTGAAACCCGTCAAATAAAAAGAGAATATTAGCTCAATATTTCTATCTTAATAGTTCCTTCTTGGAAATGAAGCGGCGAAAATCGTAACTAAAAAGAAAAACACCGGATAAATATAAAACTGTTATTACTACACAAGAATTGTTTAGAACACGTATTAAAAAAATTGAACTCGGTTTATTAAACACACAAGAAAAAGATTAACCTAAAACCTAGTTTTTGAAAACTGTTCTATAGGAAAAATGCATTTTTGTACTTGTTTAGTAAACACTAACTCTTTGCGCTTATCTCCGATAAGCCTTATTGTCAAGAAAACCAATAAAGCTATTTCCTCGTTCACAGGAAAAATGAAAAACCTATCTCCGTTACGTTTTGTCTCATGCCTCATAGAATTATTGCAAAATTTTAGATTTCTAGATTAAAGAGGTGACTTTAAAATGACGTGAAAAGACACACAGATATACAGCAGGAAATTAACGGTTATTAAAGCGTGAAAAGATAAAGTGACGAGTCATTCTCGCTAAAAATTATTATTTGATGTTCACCTTAGGAAATAAATGTAAAAAATAAGGAATAAATTAATGTTAAAACTTCCATTATTGATTAAAGTACATAGTAAGATTACTGCTATATAGAAATGGAAATACGCAACAGACCTTCATAGAATCGTTAGAAGAGAAGTAAGAGCAATGATCCAAAAAAACTTGGGAGAAAAATACAGACACCAGAACATCATTAATTAGTCTCCAAAGAATTGTCCTGAAAGATGAAACAGCATAGAAACAAAGAATATACAGGAAATGGCAACTAGAACAGAAAAATATTATCAACAACTATTTTCATCATAATAAAGCACGTTCAAGTGTACTTAATGAATGTAGGATCAGAGAAAATTCCAGTTTTTTTGTGGAAAAGATGACACTCTAACTGAAGTGGTAAGGAACACACGAGGTGATAATATGCAATCAAACACTTGGTTGGAACATCAAGCCAAGAATATTTTTTGGTAATTACAGACCAATAGTTTAATATTATATATTATTATTATTATTATGATTTTTAAGTCGAACGGCTTCGCATTCTTTCCAGGGAATATTGACTCATACCAGGTATACAAAGATACTAAACGTATGGAGCTCTTTGGAGACCCTTTCCATGTTATCGGCCCTAGGTGACATGGTCTGCTGTATTTCTCACAAACTTTCAGATGGTTCGCGCGGTTGTAAGGAGAACTGCTTTCTGAATCGGTTCATACAGATGCTCACTAAGGCACAGTCCCTTGATGTTCTGCAGGAGGTTCTTTAGTATCACTCCAGTTGTTGATAAAATTATGGGAATCATTTGGACGCTGTTCATTGCCCATTATCTTCGAATTTGCACCGGATCTCTATATTTGAAAATCTTCTCGTTGTATTTTGGCCTTAGGTTATTGTTGTTAGGTATAGCAATGTCAATTAGTGTAGTTCGGCTAGAAATTTTATCTGTTAATGTAATGTCTGGTCTATTATGAGCAACTGTCTGATCTGTTAGAATCATTCGGTCCCAATATAGCTTGAACTCATGGTTCTCAAGAATAGACTCCGGCTTGGATTTGTAGTAAGGCACTTTTCCGACCTGCAATAAATTTAGCTTATCAGCTAACTCTTGGTGGAGTATTTTGGCGACTCAGTCGTGTCTTTCCTTATACTCTGTTACAACTGTCCATACCATATCTACATTGATCATTTTCTATTGAGGGATCTCTGATGATGATCTTCCGATAGTTTTCGTCGGAATAACCTGATCTTGGATAGCTAACAAAAAACTCTCCGTTTCCGGAGACATCTGTCCTGAAATCAACCCGTAGTTCGACGCTAAGCTGTCGACATTGTCCTGATTATCCTCATCTGTCGACTGTCTCTGATGTTCGACAATCATATCTACATTGATCATTTTCTATTGAGGGATCTCTGATGATGATCTTCCGATAGTTTTTCGCCGGAATAACCTGATCTTGGATAGCTAACAAAAAGCTCTCCGTTTCCGGAGACATCTGTCCTGAAATCAACCCGTAGTTCGACGCTAAGCTGTCGACATTGTCCTGATTATCCTCATCTGGATGAGGTCCACGAAGTGACTTCTGTAGCCAGGCTTGTAACTTCTCTTGGTCTGTTTGGTAGTGAGAAGCAATATCCTTGAATCGTCGGCTAACCTCTGGGAATATGAACGTCAATTTATTATTTATTGATCGAGCTGCTTACCAATATCCACGAATCCTCTTCCTCCTTGATGTCTTGGAAGCATGGTACGTTCAATAGGCCTCCGAGAGTAATGTTTTTGTGCTTTTGTTAGGAGCGCTCTTATTTTTTTTTGCAGGTTTTGGATGTCCGTCCTGCTCCATCTTACAATTCCAAAAGAGTAGCTAAGTGCAAACCAAGACAAATTTCTACTATTTAAACTAGTTCATAAGTAATATTGATTTCAAGAATGAGGATAAAAAAAAAATCAAATATGCTGGTTGATGAAAATAAAAATTATCCAAAAATAAAATTAGAAATGTTAGTTAAGGGTGAATACTGGAAGAACTAAAAAGAGAGGAAGGTAAGTGGATATCCAATCATTGGACCAGTCTACAAGGAGTGAAACAAACGAAAATATTTCTGGGGAACTATGCCTAGAAAAGTTTCAACGTATTGGCCTAAGTAAAACCAATTTAGAATTCTAAGAGGGATCCTAACAGGGCGCCTTAAGAAACTTGGACTAGCAGCAGAGAGAAAACAATGCAGATTTTGCGAGGAAGAGGACGAAACTTTTATCCATATTCTCTCAGAATACATCGCGTTGCAAAATCTTAGGTTGCGATACCTGAGAGGGTATAGAACAAGAAGGTTTGCCCAATCTGAAGCCGTTCTACTTTCTCGTCCTTCCCTTCTAAGAGAGATAGAATTGGAATACATGTTTTAGTCTGTAAAGCGTCCCCAATAACTTACTAATAGAAGGGGGCACAATTTTTCAGGTCGCAGGGCACTCATTCCCATTTTTACATATATACATACATAGCTGAATGATAACATATTACACCCATATTATAAAGGAAAAGAAAACTATTATTTTGAAAACAGACGTTCTTCAAAAATGTTCTTTTATTTTGATAAATTATTCTTACCCTTTCAGTTTCTATATAAAATGCAGCCCGCCCTGTTATAACTGTTGTAAAATAAAGGGAAATCCGGAGAATGCAACCCAATTATTACCCTTGTGCACCTCAAATTCGATCGTATAATTAAAACACGATTAGAAGAGTCACACACCCCAAGCTATAAAATAATAATTAGTATATATAGAAGGTGAGGGATGTTCGTTTATTAAAATACCTCTTTATAATTTACAAAGGATAAGAAGATTTGTGTAACTTAATTGGGATTTATAATATTAATTCTGTCAAACGCTATAAAGACATCAAAGAATGCTTTAGAGAGAAGTGATTTTGAAAATAAAGAGAGCAAGGAAGGTACATTTTCTGGTAAGGGTTACGAGATACAACAAATATGACTGATAAAGCCTAAAGACTTTTAAATATTAATTTTTAATATATTTGAGGTAAAACATTCTACTTTTCTATTTTGAACTAAAAAAGCGGATTTTTGTGATGTATATTTTTTATATTATTTTGTCATTGATGACTTAATAAATTTTAATTGATATTTTATTGTCAGATTACTACTCTGTCATTTGTCTCGCATGCGCACACTGGAAAACCTCAAAAATTTAATATATATATATATATATATATATATATATATATATATATATATATATATATATATATATATATATATATATATATAGAGAGAGAGAGAGAGAGAGTAGTAAAAGTTACCAACAAGAACTAATTTTCTCAGAAATCAATAAAAAATAGAATTTCTTCTTGTTGTAAACTTTTTTGATTACTCGATATAATTTTGGCTATGATATGTATGATGATTCACTTTAATGTAAATCAATTTATTATTACTTGATTCCATGCGACATACAGTACATGTATTATATCTAACAACGATGTTTATTGTCAAGCAAGATTAATTAAATCTAGGTCATAATTACCGGTTCCTTCCTTTGCATTACATTTATGCATAGGATAATATTGTTTGCTTAAGATATAAACCGCTTTTCCTATGGGGATTTAAAATATATTATTTTTGTAAACGTTATTTTATATTAAATCCTCAATTTTCATCAGAACTCAAAAACAAACTCATTTTATTACCCTTTATTAATTTTACATGTAATTTTTGGAAAGGTATGTAATTTTCCAACAGTAAATTAAATATCAGTTAACCCCAAGCCTTTTTAAAATTTTGGGAGAAAAGCAAATATTCCGAATTTTAATATGATGACTCACATTTTGCCAATATTAAATTTTTAATCGTTATTTGATATCAAAATTTAACGGTCGTTTTTTATGTTGGGAATGATACCAATATCGTTTTCAAGTATTCTGTTTTCTTACAATAAATTATGGTTATTTTTAATATTCATAAATTCAGTTTAAGCAACATTTTTTTGCCAGTATCCAATAGCATTTATTGATGCTAGATACAACACACTTTTTACTTAAACAAAATTATCGACCCCTGAAAAGATTTCTTAGAAAATCATATTCTCAAAAAAAGAAATCTTACTTCTGTACTTTATTTACATTTATTTTCCTATACTCCATACTTGGGGATTTGGAATGTTTCTAAAAGGTGTTTTTTATAGAGGTATAAAACTTAAAGTTGGCAACACTTTTTTAACTGGCGGCCATTTTGTCAGCTGTCAAGTGATTTATGTTTAGTTTGGTTTGGCATTTCAACATGAATAGACTGACGCCTGAACAACGCTTCTAAAATGTGCAAATTTATTTTGAAAATCATGGTTCTGTTCGAAATACGTATCGCGCACTACGTCCATTTTACGGTCAACATAATCGTCCAACGGAGCAATTAATCCGATTAACTATGGAACGTTTTCACACCACGTTTACTCTAAATGATAATACGCATCCATAGAGACGTCGTACAGTGCGTACAGAGGAAGTCATTGCTGTTGTAGAGCGTAGAGTAGACAAAGACCCGAATCAGTCTATCCGCCATAGTGCACAGGAATTGGATATGTGTCCATTCAATTTATGGAAGATTTTGCGGAAAGATCTTGGTTTGTGTGCTTACAAAATCCAACTCGTGCAAGAATTGAAGCCACACGATCACCTAGCAAGGCGTAGATTCGGTGAATGGGCCCAAAACAAGATTGCCGTTGATCCCGATTTTCATAAGCGAATTTTGTTTAGCGATGAAGCTCACTTTTGTTTGAATGGATACGTCAGTAAACAAAACCGCCGTATTTGGAGTGATGATAATCCTCAAGTGTATGTTGAGACACCGTTACATCCAGAAAAACTGACTGTTTGGTGTGCTTTCTGGGCTGGTGGAATCATTGGTCCGTGCTTCTCTAAAAACGATGCTGGTCAGAACGTTACAGTCAATGGTGACCGCTATAGAGCCATGATTACTGACTTTTTCGTTCATCAGTTGAACAACCATGATGTGCAGGAGCTGTGGTTTCAAAAAGACGGCACAACATGTCACACAGCTCGTGCCACAATTGATTTATTGAAGGAAACGTTTGGTAACCGCATAGTTTTACGTTTCGGACCCGTGAATTGGCCTCCAAGATCGTGCGACTTAACGCCGCTAGACTATTTTCTGTGGCGATATGTGAAGTCGCTAGTCTACGCCGATAAGCCCGAAACGATTGATCACTTGGAGGACAACATTCGCAACGTAATTGCCGATATACGGCCAGAAATGTTGGAAAAAGTCATCGAAAATTGGACCTCCAGATTAGACTACGTCCGAGCCAGCCGTGGCGGTCATATGCCAGAAGTCATATTTAAATTATAATGCCAGAAGGTTATCTTTCGAATAAAGTAAATTTCATGTCAATTTAAAAAATTCATCTTTGTTTTATTCCATTTAAAAGTTCTATGCCTCTATAAAAAACACCCTTTAGATTGCCACATAGATGGCAATAATATCAGAAAATATATGTTGTTGCTATCCTTGTGAATAGTTTTTTTCTACAGCTGTGTTTTGCTTTTTTCTTAAAAATGGAAAAATTGGAAATTCGAGTAGCGATAAAATATTTATATAATAAAAAAATTCATACTGATATTGAAAATGTATTAGGGAACGGAGCTCTTTCACGAGTAACCGTAGTTAATTGGCTTGCTGAATTTAAACTTGATTGTACAGACATCAACGATGAAGCATGCAGTAGAAGTTCAAAAATTCCTACCAATGAAGTAGTTATTGATTCTCTACATGATATGGTTTTGGATTATAAGCGAATGACTACCTATGAAATTGTCAAGTCTGTGGGAACCACAAACGATCAGATGTTTTATGTCTTGAAGAATAAATTAGGGCTTATAAAATTATTGACATGGTGAGCCTTTCACGGTAACATTTGGATCAATTTTTTTCATCGATTTATAACTATGGATGAAACTTAGGTGTACCATTATGATCCTGAACTGCGATAATAAACCGAAAAGTGGATTGAACCTGGTTGTTCTGCTCCAAAACAGGAAAAGGGATTCAAATAGTCCAAAAAATTATGGCATCAGTTTTTTGAGATGCAAAAGAAGTATTGTTAATCGATTACTTGCAGACCTGTACAATAATAACAGAAGAATATTATTGCAACCTTCTGGACCAGCTGGATGTAACATTTTCGGGAGATAAGACTTAGTTTATAGGAGAAAAAATCTTTCATCAGGACAATGCACCTGCGCAGAAAATCGTTTTGACGACGATAGAAATCACCGAATTACAGTTTGAATTGCTTGAATATCCACCCTATTTCACCAGATTTGGCTCCTTCTAACTTCCCACACAGAGAGGGGTATTTTGCACGCCTTCAGGGATGGAATACACGAACTGATGAATCGCTGAAACTCAATGGGGAGTATACTGAAGAATAAACGTATTTTCAGTCATTAACTAATGTTATTGTAGATGTAGTCTATATACCACCCAAAGTTATGTTATGAGAATATTATTTGCAATCCAGGGAATTCTGTATTTTGTGCTGCATATCACAAAATGGGATCTAGATATTGATTTATTTATTAGGTACACCTTATAAACACAGCAGTAAGAGAATCGTATGTATGTATGTATGTAGATATTGTATGTCTCTGCATTAACGTCAAATTCCCTACATTAAATTCTTAAACTTAAAGTGTAAAAAACTTGAAAAATAAAATGCTGACATTTGAAAGGCAACTTCTGAAATCAGTTTAATAAAGTTATTAGTAAACTGAAAAAACATTACCATGTCATTGATTATTCGACCTTCTCGTGCTGGACATCAGGGCTTCTATTAATATATCCACTGAATTTTTCAGAGCGATTACGTAGCTTTTTATCAACAATCTTTACATTTTCTAGCGTTTAACACAACCTGTATGGCGTTTTGACCCGGTTTGAGCAATTTTATTAACAGCAGAACCATTTACATCGACTTCACTGCTGCTCGCCATATTGCCTTAATTGGGTCAACAATAAGAATCATTAAAATATTATATGCCAAATGGCCTTATTGCATTCAAGTTTTGAGAAAATTCAAGTAATCCATATCGATAATTTTTTTAATGTTTAATTAAGCGAAATGAAAAATACGACAATCACTGAAAATTCGATAGTATTTTTTTTCTGTATACACTGTCAAAGGTGACTAATTGTAAGTCATTTTGTCGGACGTGACTGGGTATACGTTTTTAGTAGATAAAATAAACATTTTTAAAGATAATTTCAGTCGAGCCATTGTTTTTACACCTGGTCATAATTGCAAAATTAAAGACATCATTATACGATGAATAATTGATTTATGTGACTTATTAAAAGGATATTAATATTTATTAATTGAAAAAATGTGGCATTTAGATATCAGTTCTTTTGGTCATTAACCAAAGAGAACTTGGCCTTTTTTTACACTTTTAGCTGTAGTAGTATTGTAACGCGTGCGAAACAGTTTATAATTAGTATTTATCCGCTTACTGACCTCTCCGGAAAATGATCACTATAAACCGAACAAAACAACGTTTGAGTTCTGTTAATTGCAAGTTTATTAACATTAATTAGTCAACATGTCGCCTTTGACGGTACTTACAACGTGTCTGTGATGAAATAGATAACAAATAAACGTTTAGGACAGATATGGATGGAAATACAACACACTGTTGTTAATGGTTACGTAGAATTTGGCAGTATAGATGAAAAATTACATTCTCTAGCCGACATAAAAATGCATGGTTTAATCTTTGTAGTAAAGACATGCAGTGCAATGATTTCGTAAGTTTACTGTTCCGTTCAATTTGCATATCTTGGCTAGGCATGAAATATTACATGTTTCTTTAAAGGCGGAGATCGCAAGGTTTTTTAAAAAGTCATTATTTACTTACGGCTAACAGTCAAGTACTCACTACCAATTTATTTCAAGAAATCTGCACTAAAGAAGAAAATTTCTTTTTACTTTAAGTATATGCTATCACTGGCCTGGTGAATCATTCTTTTAAGATATTCGGTTTTAAAGTTTCGTTTAATACATTTGCTGAAAATTACAAAAGAATTCAATAAATTTTGACAAAATTAACAATACCACTTCAGTATCTTAAGGAAGAATGCAATATTGATACCTCTTTGTCGATATTGGAAAACAACCAGATCCAGGAGATATTTTTATTGCTTCTTTCCTTCTGTTTACATTGTCGCCCTTTGGGGGTTAGCGATACAAATGACTAACGTTCTGAAAACCTCAGCCGATGTGCGACCAAATCATCTTCGTAAGTCCTTCAACCATGAATTCTGGGGTATCCCGACTGATCATTTGCTCTGGACCTTCCCCTCGATGATCGGTTTCCATTCCTATCACCTCTTATAACATGCCCATAAACTGCTTACATTCCATGTTGTGATACGCAATAATTAACCATATATTCCCGTCTTGTCTTTAATAGGGCCAATGTTCTTAATAGTAGGCGACGGAGGGATTCTTAGCACCCTCTCCTCATTTAAGAGGTTCCCCAAACTTTAAGCCATTATTTGTTTTTTGTTGACCATTAAAATTAATTGGAAATATAAATAGTTCAACTCTGCGACATAAAATTTCTACAAGGATGTTAGAAACTTCGACTTGCCTTTAACATGCCATTATTGACAGACGTGACTTCTAGTCAATCAGTGATCCCACTTCGGAACTCCAGTCGCCTCCTTTAAAATACTGTAGGTAAGTAAATACATGAAACAGAAAAATTTGAGTTCCTAAAATACATATTTAATCGTACCAATGCCCAAGTTATAATCAAACATATTTATGATATCAAAACGTTAAACGGTGTTTTTTTTACATACAAACACTACTAAGTAACGGTAAATAATTTAATGTATATTTGATGGGAATAATTACATGGAAAACTTTTTTATTGGGACTCCGAAAATTCAATAGATAAGGTTTTATGGTTCTTTTAAATATCTACCAATAAAATAATAATTATTTATTTGTTGATCTTAATAATCGGTCAACTATAAACGAATGTTAATCCCTTATCCATTTTACAATTGGTAAATAAACACTCTTTTGTTAAATTCAGGTTATGTTTGCGGACCACCCCCATTTATTGCTAATTTAAATATAATTAATTAGTTTTGTAAACCAGATAAACTCAGTTTTTATAACATTTGCTCTATAAAGGGCCATCCGATGTTTAGTCATTCTTAACTGAGTTAGGACCTGAATTGAGTGTGATCTAATAAATACCATTTAGGAGAGTTAGGAATCTAATTGGGAGGGTTATGCGATGCTGATCTTTCTTATTTAGATTTGATGCTAATTAGGAAATGATTTAAGTGTCATCTAATAGCATTTAGTATACTTAGTCGACGTGCTGCGAACGACGCGGGCTGACTCAGTGTACTGGTTCCGGGCGAAAATGGCAAATAAAGAAAAGTAAGTTATAAATGTTTTCGATATTTATAAAGATATGCCATACTTTTGGATTAAAATTTATAAAGGTTATTTAAATTTAAATATTAGGTGCGATGTTTATAGGATGCTGTTCGCACAGAACTTCCTATTTATTTTTTTTTATTTTAACACAATCAGCCACTTCCTCGACCTGTAAATCATATAAAAACAACGTGCATCAAGTCATACCTCAATTTCAAGTCATCCTCTTTGACTTTATCTTATCTATTGACGTGCCGACATTACTCAAAGGGATGTCGTTTCAACTTGTTTGTTTATTTTTTAGATATTCTAAACGTATGTCACTAACGGTTCATAGGTACTTTAACAATCGTTTGATTACGATTTGTCGAAGATACGGTTGCATTACAGCGTGAGTTTTGTGATATTTATTTAACATATCTAAGCATAAGGAACATTCAAGTGACTTTATAGAAGCTGCTATAGCGGCCTTAAAGAAAGTAAAGCGACAAATAGAAGTCGCTCTGAATTTTAAAAAGTGTCTCGGCAGCTTCTTAGTGCGTGGAATAAAGTTTATAAAAAATTCACTCTGTGCAAAATAAGCCTAGAAGTGGCCGTTCAAAAAAAAATGTTTTCAAGATCGCTTAATAAAAAAACTATCTACTAGTAATGTTTGTAAGTCTGCTGTGGTAATTAAAAATGAATTACAAGAAAATTATAACATAAATATTCATGTTTCAACTGTAAAACGTCGACTTCGGATTATATGGACGACGAAAGACCAAGAAGCCTTTCATATCTACAAAGAACAGAAAGTTATGTCTTGCGTTCGTAAAACGGCAGATATCATGGATGAGCTTAGAATGGTCTACAGTACTTTGGAGTGATGAAAGTAGGTTTAATTTACTGTCATTTGATGGAGTAAAGCATGTTCGACGTCCTAGAAACAAAAGATATAATGTTCGATAGCAAGTGTCCATTGTCAAACATGGTGGCGTCAACGTGATAGTTTATTTTCTCGTCATAACGTTGAACGGTAATTCGCGTTGAAGAGAACATGAATCGATTTTTGTACAGTGATATATTAAAAAACCAAATGACACCATATGTTAAAGAAAATATGCCACCCAGATGGTTTTTTCAACAGCATAAATCCGAGAACGTGTGGTACTTCATAAAACGTGAAAAGTCAACGTGCTAGACTGGCCAAGGCACAGTGCTGGCTTTATCTCTATAGAGCATTTGTAGGAGGAGTTGGATCGTCGAGTAAAATGCCGAAATTATTCCAACAAGGAAGCTTTATATGAAGCTCTGAAAAATAAATGGAACTTCATCCCTTTAGACCATTAATAAAAGTTGGTAGACTCGATGACGGCGCGCTGTTAAGTTGTCATTAAGATCAATAGATATTCAATAACATATTCGCAGAATAAAATCTTATCTTTTAACACGCCATCTTAAAATTATTTGTAATGTCAAGATACTTTTGATTTTTCACTATTATGATTTTTGCATATTATTCTCAATATTATGCAAGTAAAATTAGTTTTCTCAAAATAAATAATTTTATTTATTCAAGTTATTTTTATTTATTTTTGGTTAATTTCAAAACCTTATTTGTCAAATATATGCATCATCAGTTCAGAAATGTATATATATATATATATATATATATATATATATATATATATATATATATGCATATTTCCTCTTGGTTTTGGCGATTTTCTTAATTAATTTTTACTTAAGACTTAACTTTTTTGCTCGTCTCTTGAGATTAAAATGCATTATATCAGTATTCCTTAAGACAATAAAAGAAATTATTATGTGATATTATTATCTAAATATTCGTATTTAATTTAATAAATTGATGAATTTTTCATTATCAGGGCGCTGATAAGTAGCTTATAACTAGGTACAGGTGTATATAATCCCCGGGCCCATTAATGCTATAAAACTGTTAAACTATAATTAAATATTTAATGTTGAACATAAGTCTATAATAGCTCTACATTTTAACTGCCCGTTAGTTACAAACGGCTATCGAGTAATGGTGAACAGTATAATGTAAAATCAATGAAAATTGTATTGAAAACACTCTCTTCGTACAATAAAAGAGAAAATAATTAAATTAGAATTTTCTTGGCAATTCTTTTAGTTTTATTTTTATATAAACAAGTTAAGACTGCTAAAGTAATTACTTTTCCTATCTTGAATAAAAGTTTGATAACGTTTAATAACAAAACACTGTATGTAAGGCTGATTTCTATTACAGACATCCCTTCTTTTATATACCCCAAGCAGTGCAAAACAAAGACCATCCCTTTTTTGATTACATCACTGTTTATACAGGTCCTTCAATCTTCCATAAAAAAGAAACTGATTTTAAGTGTAGACAGATTTGATTGTTCCTTTTAAATAAACACTTGACACCCTCCTTACTTACATCATTCTGATTTGGAGTTTGGCCCACGCCTTATTTGTCCTTTTTTTATATTTAAGCAGTAAATTTGTGTACATATAGAATACTGTTTACATTTCTTATGAGACATATGAGGGAGATCTTTTGTAGCATGCCTGGGGTGACAAAATACGGTAGTCGGTAGAAATTTGTCGTTAATTTTAAATTTGAAAGCGTTAACAAAATACCATCAATATCCTAAATGTATCATGAATATTATATATATATATATATATATATATATATATATATATATATATATATATATATATATATATATATATATAAAAAATTTTAATTCGTTTTTCGTGCCGTAGAGTATAACACTGGATAAGTGAAAATATGAAGGAAAAATAATTATTTGTGGTATATATTTAAAAAGACTGCATAAAATATATATCTCACAAAAGTGTATAGACAGTGGAGAAATATCTTTCAGTAATTTTTCGCTACTTATTTATTACTAAAAAAGTGCAGATAAAATATGGCTTATCGGAAAAACTGGTTATGTCGTAACCGTGCCTTTAGAGAGTCGTATGATCCTAAACTTCAATCTTGTTGGATTATTGTATATGAAACCTTTAATGTTACGGCCAGAACAGAACTCACAGTTGCCATACGACGTTTAATTACATTGTGAAATTAACGGACATCTTAGGGAGAAATAGCGAGAACTGTAAATTTAAATCGAAGTATTGTGCAGACCATATGGACAAACTATAATAAAAATGACCGTATTTAATAAGACGCTGGTTACCAAAGAAAATTAGATGAAATAGGTGTTCACACAATTATACGAGAAGTTAGATCTGAACTAAAAATAAAACCTTCGAAACTTGCACCGGATATTGAAAATGTTGCTGATAAAAATGTAAATCCGAAAATAGTACACAATTAGAATCCCAGGAATTTCACACTAACTCCAGGAAAAAGCCGGTAATTTCTAACTAACATATGCAAACAATATTAACTCCTATTAATATCCATCTTGACAAGGATTTTATAGTTTCATAATCTGTCGTTTAAATACATCATTTTTGATTATTATTGATTATTATGGACAAGGAAAATTTGACTTTAAACTAATAAGGAAATAAAAATGGACACCTTAGTCTCAAAAATTAAATATGATGGCGGCGGCTAGAGTAGGAATGAATTATATATATATATATATATATATATATATATATATATATATATATATATATATATATATATATATATATATATAAATGAAATAGAATCAGACGCGGACGTGAAAACTTTGTCAATCTACATGATTCTCGTGTTAAAAAGTGTGAAGCACTCCAAAATACGGAGTCCGCTTCGCCAATATTTGATTCTATTTTATTTTAAATTACACGGACAAAAACTTATCTATTTATTTATTTACTTGTTTGGCTTTGAAACACGCTGAACGTTGCTTTCATGGTGGGATCGTTTGGTGCGACACGTGGCTTTGGCTGCTGAAATGAGCAGTAGGCTTGGTTGCCAGTACCGAAAAACGCGACCCCTCTCCTTTGGGCAGCGCGTTTCGTATACTCGATTTTACATATTTCTGTTTTAATTCACCGTTGCGCCACCATATGGCGGTTATTTACAAACTTTGTTAATCTGTGTGGTTCTTGTGTTTTCAAGCGGACCATCAAGATGTCGCCTTTGTCGTCTTGTTTGCTGTTTTTTGATTTTAAACTCAGCTTTATAGGATGCAAAGGCGAGATGATGGTTTGTATCGAATGCGGTAGCCTGGCGAGTCCCATATTAGGACGAAACAGCGCTGTCGCCATCTGTCGGACCCGGAGTTTTTCCATATTTTGGAGTGCTCCGCACTTTTTAACACGAGAATCATGTAGATTGACAAAGTTTTCACGTCCGCTTCGCCAATATTTGATTCTATTTTATTTTAAATTACACGGACAAAAACTTATCTATATATATATATATATATATATATATATATATATATATATATATATATATATATATATATGTACGAATTATACAGCCTATGACATATTGAGAAAAATAAGGCTAACATTCTCTCTTTCTAACTACGAGGGATCTTAAACTTTCTGTCCTTTGCGACACAGTTTATATCATTGTTTAGCCGGGGGTGATAAAATTTTTATTTATTTCTTTTTTCATATTTTACATAACCTTACTTCCCAAATATATATTTTCAGTTAACCAGCATTTTATCTTTTCCCTCCACAGTCTTGTCATGTGCCGCTTTTTACCCCCAAGCAACAATATTCACTGGAGTCTAGGGAATTTCTTATACTTTTTGCCGCATACGTACGGGAAAAATTTGAAAATTGTTTTATAGAAACAGTTGATAAGCTGATCGCAGCAAAGTAGATAAATAATATTAAGTTTATAACGTATTTTGTTACGCATATTTCAAAGTGGTCAAATAAAAATTCCTACCATGATTTTTTGAAATTTCTTCAACAAGCGTATATATATACTGTTCTCCAAAATTAAGGGATAAAAAAGTGTGCGTTTTTTCAATTTCACCTACAAAGAAGGACCGAAGATCAGAGGTTTAAATGCATTAATATTACCGCAAGAATTGAAAATTTTTAATTATTTGACGTGAGACGATTTTTAAAGTTATGGGTTTGTTTTGGTGCGCAGTGTATATTCAAATACTATTAGAAAACCTTTTTTAAAGGGAAAATTCTTAAGGTCGATTTATTTTAATAGCAATAAAGCAGTTAGTGTACAATTTATTTTCTCTGAGAAAATATTACAGGCTACAAAATTTGTGTTTTGCAATCAAGTGCGAAACAGGTTGCCATTAACTTGTAAAAAAAACATACAGAGTGGAATCTTTCAGTGGAATGAGTCTGGCAACAAAAAATCAAACTATTTCGATCAGTTAGGAAATCTGGCTCCACATGATTAGGAGATATTGTTTTCAAAGCTGGAATTAGATCTTTCCGAAGAAAATCGAGGTAAGTAGGCCAAAATATAAATTCCGGTATTTTTTTTTCATTTTTCGAATTTGTTCTAGTTTAAGTTTTCATCCTGTATGGTAAGTTATAAATAGAAATTAGGTTACCTTGTGAGCAGTGGCGTAACTAAAAGTATGGGCCCCCCCCCGCAAATTTTTGAATGCGCCCTACTATTTTACACCTGTCTTGATCCCTCGTATCTATTAATTTTCATCAAGTGACTTGAGGGAGCCCCTGGATCGGTTGCGCCCCCCCCCCCCGCACCGCAAGGCCGGCAGGGTCATTATTTACGCCACTATAAAAAAAGTTCAAAAATTGAACAATTTAAGAAACGAATTTGGAGATTTTCTAGAGAACAGGTAAATAAACTAGATAAATAAATTTTTAACCTAATTTTTGAACATATCTAAACGTGTGTTTGGGGATTTTGTTGATAATACAGATCTTGTTGGGAGTCATTTTCAACATTAATGGCCGCGAGATTAGAATAGGCCCAGCACGTCAGGATTTGAGATTATGTAATGGAAAAATGGATTTTTTGGCTACTTTTGAAGATTCACACATATATTTAATTTTTTTTTTTGATCTTTTTTTCTAGTTGCATCATTTAATGCTATTCGTATGTACTAATATGAAGTCAGGAAATTGAAATTTTCATTTCCTAGAGGACAGATTTAAAATGGCGCATCAAAATTTACAAAAAATAATATTGGTATCTGAAAAATTTCACTTGGAGCGTTTTCGGAGTCGCTGATATTATCTCAGAAAATAGAAATTCTTATTTTTAAAATGGTGGATCGAAATTTGCAAGAAATGGTATCGGTCATAGAGCCGAAGTATTCGGCAAGACCACAGGAGTCAGAGAGTACTACGCTCTCGGACAATGTGCGGCAATTTTCACAGCGGAAATTTATGCTATTCTGCAGTGTGCCCATCTCTGTGAGAGGGACATAGACAGGAATAGAGTAATAAATACATGCTCAGACAGTAAGGCTGCGATATTGACACTGAAGTCAAGTGTCGTGACTTCGCAACTGGTGTCTGAGTGCAAGGATGTACTAAATGGTATGATAAGGAAAGGCTGCACAGTCAGAATCGTATGGGTCCCGGATCACTCGGGCATACGCGGAAATGAGAAAGCAGACCATCTGGCAAAGTTGGGTTCGGCGATTGAACCGTATGGACCCCAACCAATATTACCTGTTCCAATTACTATTGGCAAAAGGGAATTGAAATTGTTGCTGGAAAGCAAATTTATTGAATCATGGAGGGGAGCTCCTGGAATGAGGTGTGCTAAGGAACATAAACGGGGCCTAGCGCACGGCGTACTAAGGAGCTTCTCTTCTTGGGAAGGAAAGAGCTGCGAATTGTGGTGGGATTCTTGACAGGACATTGTCACCTCCGGGGCCATCTTCATAGAATCGGTGTCGAGGGCGACCCGACGTGCAGATGGTGTTTGGAGGAGGATGAAACTGTTGACCATGTTCTCAGAGGGTGCCCAGCGCTTAACGGACTTAGACAGAGATATTTCGGAGATATAGTTTTGTTACCGGACGCAGTTAGGCAAGTTCAAATAAAGAGGCTACTTGGATTCGCAAAGGCTGCAGATATGGTGGGATGTAAAGGCCCAATGGAGGCCTAGGCATCGATGATCTAGTATCACCACCCCTTTTTCATTCATTCATTCATTCATGGTATCGGTCTTTAAAAACCTGCTAACCTGTACTCAAAATGGCCGTAACTTTGCAGAAAAAAAATCCGGTCACCTTTGAATAGCTTATTTTGTAGAGTAAAAGTAGTATTCAATAATGCAACTAGAGAAAAAGACCAAAAAAATTTTGCGCATTATGCATATAACCTTAAAATACCACAAAAACATTTTTTGAATTCATAACCTCAAATATCTAAAAATCCTGACGTGATGGGTCACTTCTAACCTCGAATTCTACATAGCAAATTACTTCGGAAATGTTCTCCAGCTACTTAACAACAATCATAACCCCATTTTTTGTGGATAAGATGTGGTGCCGTTTCCTTTTTTTAATTTATAAAAAGCAGTTATTGACCCAAAATCTGCATTTATTTCATTGTAATCTTTGGTCCGAAATATATTTAAATATTTTATGCATTTTAAAAGCTATAATTAAAAAGTTATTATAGAGTATTTACTGTTTTTTTTTTGCCTCAAGTATTTATTCTGTAGCCATTAATATATAAAATTCTTGTAATAAAAATTGTTATTTTTACGACTGACAGTTTTAACAAAAGACTAACGCCCGTTCAACTTTTACGAGCAGTATTATGACATACAAAATAGAAATTTAAACACATTTATTAAAGTTTCGTGTAGGTAGAAAACAATTTCTTACGTTTAAAAAATAAATAAATTACATATAACCTGAAGGAATTTTAATAGGCATTTTTTGACACTATTTCTACAATATAATTAAACTATAGATAATAAAGAACAGTTTTAAAAGGTAGTTAGAAACTTGTTGTTACTGAAATAACTGTCATTATTGACATCCATTTCAAATATTGTTTTAATAGAAAACTAACCATAAAACCATATATCGACGAACATGTTCATTTAACCTTAGAATTAAAGGTCAAATGGATTACAAGAAAATCTTCGCGAAAAAATTTCTTTTACTATATTTAAATACATGATATTTCTCTTACACGATTAATATTAAATCTCCAATATACAGGGTCCTCAAAAAGTCCCGGTACGGCGAAATAACTTGAAAATTAACAGTCAAGCAGAAAAACGTTTTAGGTAAACGTTGTACGACTTTTCTCTGGCTATTACCACGTATCTTGGCTTTCAAGGTCAAACCGTTTTTTTCAAATGGAACTCCATATATTTGACGCCGGAAATGAAAAATAACGGGAAGTTTTATGTTCGGGTATGACCTTGACTAACCCTCTCCCTTGCCCTTACAGTCAAGAACAAGATCAAACAATAAACAGTCCCGGTACAGCGAAATAACTCGAAAACTAAGAGCCGGAGATAAAAACATTTTAGACAAGAGTTGTAGGACTTTTTCCTGGCTATTACCATGTAGCAAATAAAGGGTGTTTTTTTATAGAGGTATAAAACTTTAAGTTGGCAACACTTTTTTAACTGGCGGCCATTTCGTCAGCTGTCAAGTGATTATGTTTAGTTTGGTTTGGCATTTCAACATGAATAGACTGACGCCTGAACAATGCTTCCAAATTGTGCAAATTTATTTTGAAAATCATGGTTCTGTTCGAAATACGTATCGCGCACTACGTCCATTTTACGGTCAACATAATCGTCCATCAGAGCAATTAATTCGATTAACTATGGAACGTTTTCGCACCACGTTTACTCTAAATGATAATACGCATCCACAGAGACGTCGTACAGTGCGTACAGAAGAAGTCATTGTTGCTGTAGAGCGTAGCGTAGAGGAAGACCCAAATCAGTCTATCCGCTATCGTGCACAGGAATTGGATATGTGTCCATTCACTTTATGGAAGATTTTGCGGAAAGATCTTGGTTTGCGTGCTTACAAAATCCAACTCGTGCAAGAATTGAAGCCACACGATCACCTAGCAAGGCGTAGATTCGGTGAATGGGCCCAAAACAACATTGCCGTTGATCCCGATTTTCATAAGCGAATTTTGTTTAGCGATGAAGCTCACTTTTGTTTGAATGGATACGTCAATGAACAAAACTGCCGTATTTGGAGTGATGATAATCCTCAAATGTATGTTGAGACTCCGTTACATCCAGAAAAACTGACTGTTTGGTGTGCTTTATGGGCTGGTGGAATCATTGGTTCGTACTTCTTTAAAAATGATGCTGGTCAGAACGTTACAGTCAGTGGTGACCCCTATAGAGCCATGATTACTTTTTCGTTCATCAATTGAACAACCATGATGTGCAGGAGCTGTGGTTTCAACAAGACGGCGCAACATGTCACACAGCTCGTACCACAATTGATTTGTTGAAGGAAACGTTTGGTAACCGCATAGTTTGACGTTTCGGACCCGTAAATTGGCCTCCAAGATCGTGCCACTTAACGCCGCTAGACTATTTTCTGTGGGGATATGTGAAGTCGCTAGTCTACGCCGATAAGCCCGAAACGATTGAACACTTGGAGGACAACATTCGCCGCGTTATTGCCGATATACGGCCACAAATGTTGGAAAAAGTCATCGAAAATTGGACCTCCAGATTAGACTACGTCCGAGCCAGCCGTGGCGGTCATGTGCCAGAAGTCATATTTAAATTATAATGCCAGAAGGTTATCTTTCGAATAAAGTAAATTTCATGTCAATTTAAAAAATTCATCTTTGTTTTATTCCATTTAAAAGTTCTATACCTCTATAAAAAACACCCTTTACAAGTGATCTGGACCTTCAAAGTTATTTCAATGTCAAGTCGTTTTTTTCTTCAAATGGAACCTCATATTTTTGACGCTGGATGTGGAAAGAATGGGAAATTCGACGTTCAGATGTGATCTTGAGTACCTCCTCGACCTGGCGGTTGGGTGCAACATCAACCAACGGAAATTCCAGGTACTGCATAATAACTTGATCTTGTGAAATTATGCGCTTCTGAATATCGTCAGACGTAAATCGAATAATTTTTAATTCCAATAGTCAAGTAAATATGGTAAAAATACTTTCTTGCCAACCCAATATATACATAGCTAAGAAAAAAACTGAGATAATTTATAGCCTCTTCCCTGTTGGCTATGAATGAAAAGCAAAATAATTTTATTCTAAAATTATAATATTTTAACTACTTTTGGTTCTGACAAAGACATGATATGCTGTGCTGATTTTGGAATATGATAACAAGGGCAATTTGACAAGGTCTATTAACATTCAAGTGTCCTTTTCTACGCTACGCATTTGTTTATTTACAAGTCGACATTTTTGTATCCGTGTAGCTTTACTGTATCTCCGAGTAAAATCATAACGATGATCGGTAAAATGAAAAAGCTCAAGTTGGGATAACAACAATAATGTGTCAATAATCATACGATTATTAACACGCGATTTGGATATTAGTCAAATAAATAACTAGAATAATTTAACAATCTACATTGGTTTTATTTGGTGTTTTGGATAGGACAGATGTCTGTTATATTAACAAAGACCGGCATAAATATTTCAGTACCTCTGTATTTTATTTTTGGCTCATAAGACTCACTTTCTATTTAAGGGAATTTACTTACATTAGTCTGATTAGAAATATTTTAGGGCTTGAAATTATAAAACGTTAAATTAGATTTTCCTTAGAGTTAGGTAGTTTGATTTAATATATAATTTTGGTCCTATTTCTCACGACACAGGCATCAAGTATTTCAAAACATCGTTTTTGAAACTTTTAATGATCTGCAAAAAGATTTTTTTCCCTAGCTTTGACACCATATTATGCTGATTTTTATGTAAAATTACCCATCGTTTCCGGAGGAGCCCCTGTTCCTATTTTTATCACTTTTTAATAATGATTGTATGGTCATGATTTTGATTTAGAAGAGAGAAAACGATTATTTTAGCAGCTCAATTTAAAAATAAGAAAAGTACCTTCATTTGAGGCTTGATTTCCTTTCTTGTACCAAGCAATTTCAATATCTAATGAACTCACAAAACGACAACCATATTATATGGATAGATCAAAAACTCCAGAAAACACTGGTGCGTTATTTTATTGCCAAATCAAATCAAAATCATTCTCACTCCACAATTCCACAAGTATAATGTCTGTCGAACTATTTGCTATACTTAGAGTCACCGACTTGATCCTTACCAACTCATCATACTGGGTAATAGCCTTAGAGTCTCTCAGCTCTCTTAATCTCATTAAGTCCATAAAATACATCTTAATCCAAAACAAAAGAGTCTCTTCTATGTGGACACCCAGCCATGTTGGAATTGTGGGCAATGAGAGAGCAGATTTATTGACCAAACAAACATATAACTGAAATATTCCAGTTTAGAACTAAATCTTTTCACTCTCCGATATAAATAAGTTTACAGATAGAATAATTAGAAGCATAGTACAATTTGAGTGGGACTTACAATAAGCTGCACGAAGTCAACGATCAATTTTTTGGCAAAGTCGATGTTTCTCTGATTGGCGGAGAATCTCTGAACCCATTAGTGAATGAGAATTGAACTTTCAAACTAACCCATGGTTACCTCAGAGAAAAGACTGACCCACCTAAATGCCACTATATTGACTGCAGGAAAGCCAAGCTTGTTTTTTTTCGTCTTATCTGGCGGCCTACGAAAACTCTTTCCGTAATTTTAGCCTCACTAAGACGAGGAAATTAAGATTTCAAAAATTTAAATCCATCACCTATCTTGTCCATTGCTTTCACAAACTGTTTAATCAATCCGAATAAATATTTTCCTTCGGGACCAAAGGATTGTAGGCGACATTTTTCTGACTGGGAGTAACACTTTCCCGCAGAGGCGAGTTCTGTACGATGTAATGTTTATTTCGGGCTCGGCTGTCCCATTCACGTAGGAAGCAGCAATATTTTGTGAACCTTGATTGCAGACCGGTGAGTAGAGCAACAACTTTAAGTCCTCACAAAGTTTCCAGTAATAATCGATAGCTGATTTTATCAAGGATTGGCAAAGATTCGTTGTGAGGAACTAGTCTTAAAGTTGAAGGGATATTAGGATACTGAATTGTATGCTTACTTTTGTTCCCGACGGTGAAAGTCATACTTTTTTGTCATGAAAAAATCTTTTTTGACTGGCTTAAGTGACTAAAATAGTTTGTGTATTGATAATCGGGGAGAATATTTTGAAAAACAATAAAAACATTTTCAATGATAAATATTTATTTTTGTTTGTTATTTCTGAAATATAAACGATTACCTCGTATTTCAAAGGAAAAAAGAAGAATTAAAACAAGATTTAGAAATTGGTAATGAAATACTGTTTAATTAAAATGAAAGTGTCATAAAATAAATAATCTTTTCTTCAGGTCGTTTCTTAAAAATAGGTTTTTAATTCATGCTCAAGAACTTCATTCTAGATTTTATAATCATCGAAGAAATCATTAATCATTCTTTTTTAATAAAGCAAGAGAGCTAGAATGTTTTCAATCAAATTAAGTGTTGCAAAAACTAATAAATTTGTATTTAATGCGGTATGCACCACAGTCTAATAAAAATACAATCTAGTTTTATGAATAATTTGTTGAAGGAAAGAAAGTAGATGGTCGTATTAATATTAAATAAGGATATGTTTTACTGCAAACAAATTTTTTGCAGTGCAGTAAAAGAGAAAAGCAGTCAGTGTTATTAATTTTGAGCAGTAATAATTATTTATTCATAATTCTAGTAGTTTTTTCTTTCTTTTGAAAATAACATAATATCTTTCTTGGTCTTTCTCTTTTTTTTTTCAAATACGGTTTGATATAAGGACCTAATTCTATATTTTACAAGTGTGTATCCTAGATCAGGAAATATCCATAAATTTATCGAATATCAATTTACTCCTTTTCACCCTTTTGGAGTGCGAATTATGAAAAACTCTTTCTTAGTGGGTGCCTATATGGTATTGCAAACCTTTTTCCAAAATTTCAGGAATCTACCTGTAACAGTTTGGGCTGTGTGATGATATGTCAACTATCAGACATAAATTTTCATTACTTTCATTGTATTTGAGTAAGTTTATAATTTTTCGAAAATGCCTTAAATATAATTTTATTTTGTTTTTTCAAAGACAATGGAAATATCATCAACAGAAAATTGAACACTTGAATACAGCGATAAAATTTAAACAATATTGGAGAAACTAAATATCATTACCCACCCATTTCTTTATAATATTTTCATTCTGTTCGAAACCAAATTCAAGTATTAAAACAACCTGGGTCTAATATTTTTTGCTACCCTTCTGAAATTTATAAAGTAAATTTTAAGAACATTCCCTGGGGTATTAACGAAACAGAAAAGCCTTGTCTAAATTATGAATAAATATTGGCAAAATAAAGTTTTCAAATTTAAAAAAATGTATCAAACTGATTGTTTTAATTTATATTTTATTATATATAAAAAAGGTATTTTAAATTTGACACCCGATGGTAAGATACAGGTCGTGGGCACATATTTTAACATATCTGCAGATGTGACAGCTTTGGCGATAGTTGAATTTGAAGGGTCTAGTTTTCGTGACCTTGCCTGCCTCGTGATACTTCGTATTACACTGGAAAAATGTGCTAAAATTAGAAAGAATAGCATGATCACACCAATAATAATGATTAAAATTAAAATGGATTGCTACAAAATGTAACTCTTCATTGAAAAAAAGTCAAGATAAAAGCCAAAGTTGGTGTTAAAACTTCGTTATTTTGCAAAAAGTGCCTTATTTCTTCATATTACAGACACTAATTCCATGTCATTATAACAAATTAGTTATTTTTATTGTCCTGCTTGTTTATAGATTTCGAATGACTTCAGAGAATGTAAAAAAATTTATCAAATAATTTTATTTTTTATTATTTTGTCAGTCATCTAGAGACATATTTTTACACTAACAAGTAAACCTACTCAAGCATAACTCACGGAATTAAATGAAACTTGGCATATGAGTAGAACATTGAAAAATATTAGACACGTATTTTTTGTAGCGGCCATAACTCACTTTTAAAGGCAAAAAACTTTGACGGTGTAATAATGGGTAGTAAACTAGTAACGGAATAGCAAAAGACTTCCCTGAGGATGATTTGTTTCGTAAAGAGAACTCTAATTTTTAACATCAGTAACGGAAAGAGCGGTACATTTTACGTCCAAATATGTTAAAAAATTAATATACTGTTTATAGTAAAATTAAAGTAGAAATAACAATATATTGCAAAATTCTTCCCTGATGATGATTTGTTTCGTGAAGATTAAGATCATACCTGAAGTAATTTTCATCGAGAAATTAATTGGTGACCTTGAATTTGACCTTGATAATGATATTCATGATTTTTTGGAGGACCACTGAATTTTTTCCAGTGGAAACTCTCATTTTTAACATCAGCAACGGAAATAGCGGTACATTTTACGTCCAAATATGTTAAAAAATTCATATAATGTTTATAGTAAAATTAAAGTGGAAATAATAAATATTGCAAAATTTTAGTTTTGCATTGTAAATAAATTTTGGTTAATAAAACATGTCACTTTTTCTGCGTTTCCCGATTTTCCACGATAACAAAAATTAACTAGTTGTTCATATTTCGTCGAGTTACCCCGTTTTAAAAAAAGAAGGTCCTACGTTGCCAAGAACCCAAGATACTGTTAAATTTTGCTACGAGCTCCAATTTGAAGTCCCGATATTATAATATCGCCTCACGAAATATAGGTCCTTGTTTAAAATCGGTGGAAATTTTGACTCTTAATATTTATAAACAACAGAGATATGATTTTTAAAAAAGTCTGTCTTAGGTCCTTTTATCACCTTTACAGTCCACCTAATAACAAGTCTGTACCATGAAAAATAACAAAGTTATACTAATTGTTTATAAGCAAAAACAACACCTCTTCTTTAACCCACTTTTTTAACAACAATTTAGGAATATATATACTATTTTTTTAACTTTCCTTGTAGTTTGACCTTTCAAGAATCCATTTCACTTTCAAAAATGTCTCTACAAGCATTATCTTCTCAGCAACAATTGTTTAAATTTTTGGTGTTTTTAATAAACAATTAACATTATTCATAAACTATTCAACCAATTTGGCTGAAGTTTCGCACACTTATAAAAATCTACAATAACCTCATGATCAAGGTGTTATATGTCACTTTCAGTCATTGTTGTTTAAGTTATTAACATTTATAAAATAGTGCAAAAAGCGGGTTTTTCGCCATTATCTCGATAAATTGTTTATTGATTTTGACGTATAAAATACGAAATAAACAGGTCTTTTCAATACCTACAACTTTCACCAATACAACTTTTCTCTAAAATGTCATCGGAAAATTTTACTAGCAGAAAATCGAATTTTCCAACTTTGACTATTATTTATAAAAAAAATGAAAGTCGAACTGACCGTACTGTGCTACTATTGCATATGTACTTAAAGGGACACATAGTTCTCCAAAAACAAATAATATTTGTTGAATTATTCGTTTGACATTTTAATCCCGATTCAGAAAATTGAAGTTTTCTTTGCAGCCCAGTTTTGTTTTTCAGGTTTACATATTTTTTTAAAATGAGATATTCTCTTTTCTATTCAAATATTTGTAAAACGCAAGTTTTTTTTATGATTCATTAATTCATAGTTTCAACATTTAAAAAAGCCATATAAAGGTTAAAACAGGACAGTAACTTTTCTAAACATAATTACTAATAATTTATTCATTGATTGTGGTAGTTTATGGAATAAAACTTCCAGTACAATAAAACGAAGTCGTTTAAATAAGCTTAATGAAAAACGACTGTTAGAAATAATCTATTTAACAACACGGTAGTTTTGAAAACAAATTTAACTTAATTTTACTTCTTTTGCATTAGTTGTGACTTGGAAAACTAAAATTTATCGATATATTTTTCTTAAAAGGAATGTAATTTACTTCAGTTTGAAATTATATATATATATATATATATATATATATATATATATATATATATATATATATATATATATATATATATATATATATATTGTAGGTTGTAGATTGCGAATTTTACGTTAAGGCTTCCTTTGCTTTGCTACAACCCTTCAACCATCAAAGATCTTTTGTATGTTAAACTGGTCCAATATAAGCCCGGGATACTTAGACTTTTCAGGATGTCTATTATTCTTCTGGGGATAGGTGCTTTGCTTGTTCAGGCCTTCCACGATATTAAGTGTCTTACAGAACAGTGTCATGCATTAACATAGCAGGTATTCTGCTGTTTCAGCTGCCCGATCGCAGAAACTGCAAATAGCACTCTAAGCAATATCTTTTTTTGGGAGTTGGAGAAGCATTTATGTTTTCCTTGACGATGGATTTACGATTTTTTTCGCTTGTCTAAGATCAGGCATCTTATTTTACCTTAATTTTATCTGATTTTGTCTCCAGCTCTGAAGCTTCACTTTTATGAGACTTTTCGGTAGTCCATAGAAAGGTTTTTGGGCCAAGAAAAGGAGTTTTTCCCCTTCTTTTGCGAGATTATCCACTTCCTCGTTCGTCTTGATTCCCTTGTGGTCTAGCACCCACATCAGGGTTATTCTGTTGTTTCTTGTCAATTGTTTAAGTATTTGCTTGTAGACCCAAATCATCTTACAAGTAAGGTATCCCAACTCCACCCCTCTAATTTCAATAATTTTTTTATATATTGTAGGCCACAATGAAATAAGAGACAAGACATTTTTTTTATCTGCGGGAAAATACTTTAAGGAGGTGAAATCTGCCCCCAAAGTTCAGCCTTGAAATTTGATTTTCTAATACATCTCAGATTCTAATTGGAATTTTGCAATGAAACAAATTGCGTATTACTTCCCTTGTTAATGTGCAACTAATTGATATAGTTTCGACCATAAGGATTGTAAGTCCTATTTTTTACATTAAAAAATCCTCTTTTTGCGTTTATTTCGATAAAAAAAATATTCAAAATGACCTAAATAAAATTAGGATAAGTATATTTGTTAAATGAATACAAAAATAAAGTTGACCACTTCTAGATTATTTTCTTGAACCACCCTTAAATGACAAATTACCCTCTAAAAAAGGTTTGTCAGTATACTTCAGACTGATATTTTGTAAATAACCAAATTGCATGTTACTTTTAACGCCAAACTAAACTGATGCAATTTGAACTGTAAGGGTTGCAACTCCTATTTTTTACATTGAAAAATCTGGAAGGTATCTCAATTCGACCCCTCTAATTTCAATAATTTTATGATATATTGTAGGACACGATGAAATAAGAGACAAGAGATTTTTTTATCTGCGGAAAAATACGAAAATGGACTGTCCAATATATCTCAGGTTTGAATTTTGCAATGAAACAAAGTGCATATTACTTCTGATGTTAATGTGATGCAGTTTTAACCATAAAGGTTGCAACCCCTATTTGAAAAATCTACTTTTTTTGTGCCCATTTGCATAAAAAAATTTAAAATGAACAGTTTACTTTTCACATTTAAAGTAATATACCATTTGGTTATTGGCAAAATATCAATTAGAACTGAAGCATATTAAGGAACCTTTCTTGAGGGATGAAATTTCCGTTCGCGGGTGGTCACAAGAAATTATCTTGAAAAGGTCAACTTCATTTTTGTATTTATTCAGTAAAAATACTTGTTTAAACCATTTAGAGCCCATTTTAATTTTTTTTATAGAAATAAACACAAATGAGTTCGAATTTTTAAAATAAAAATTAGGGGTTGCAACAACCTGAAATGTATTGGAAAATTTATTTTTAGGGTGAAATTTTGGGGGCAGATTTCGCCCTCTTAAAGTGTTTTTCCGCAGATAAAAAAGTCCCTTGTCTCTTATTTTATCATTGCCTACAACATATCAAAAAAAAAATGGAAATCGGAGTAGTCGAGTTGGGATACCTTCCTTGTTAGTGGAGCGTTTTTCAGCATTGCCTCTATTTCTGCAGAGTGGCATATATGCTATATATTAGACTCGATATGCATGAATCTTCAAAAAACTAAGCCTTGTGTTGTTATTAATCTATTTTAGGCTTTAATGAAAAAATTTAAACTCCAAGATAATATTGCGCTTTTTTTCCCTTGACACCCTAATGCCTTTATGTCATTCAGTATTTTGGCTTTGCCGACAGTCGCATTCCAGTTCTGGCCACCCTCTATTTACAATACGACTCTGTCTCTTAAATAAACACTTAAAAGTCATAGACATCGTAAAAAGTGTAAAGACGAGTAAACTATTCGTAAATATCTGAATGTCCGAATGTGCTTATTTTATTTGCTTAAAAGTCTTCAGAGTCCGTTTTCCGGGGGTTAAGCGTATCTTGGTCCTCACACACTCCGCGTGTGTATTGTTGGCATGTTTCGATGCTCAACCCCCTTAAATTTACACTGTTGCCTTTTTTACGTTTTGTGTTCATTTTGTGTTACCTTTTTTTGATGCAGATTTTTCTAAATTTGGTTTAATAATTTTTTAAATGTTATTGTTGGTACCCTGTATAATGGAGAAATTTACCTTTCGTTCTACACAATATTTTGTATGATATATTATGTGCTGTTTTAACGGTCATGTTTCAAGAAACTTTACACATTTCTCATAGCATATCTGTCATGTCTCACAGACACGTTATTAATAACAAAAGCCATACGTCATATCAACCGATAGCTAGTATTTCATTTTTATTTAGCTGATTGCATTGCATTTGACACTGAAAACAATCTGAATTTTTTAGCTACACATGTAGCAAGTCAGAATATCTGTGACTATTGTTTCGTTTCATTCTACCACACGATTATTGGAAGTGACTAGCGTCCCTACTTAGAACCAACTATTACTTTTGATTTATATATTTAAATAATATTATGCACATAACGATCCTATTATAATCTATAATTCTACATCGCTTGTTCAATACAAGCGGTCTCATACGATTTTACGAACACGATTTTATCAAAACAAATATTTAAATAAAAAAAATAATATTATTTAAAAATGTTAAAGAATGGAACAGTTGATTCTAGACATATTGTACCTTTAGGTTAATAACTTCCATAATTTCACCTGGAAACAAATAAATATATTACAAGAATATGTATGAAAAGTGAATTAATTGATAAAATGAAAAGTATTGTTTCGATACGTCTGCCTGGCCCATTGTATCTTGTGTTGTGTATTTGCGCCGAGGCCTTTAGGCCTGTCATAAAAATTTCATTGGACCCCGTAAATGAATAAGCAATTACGCAAAAATTATCCGATTAGCGTCATTCGAAATTCATTATAGTCTTTTATTAATTCGCTTTTCAAATATTCATTATACATTATTATATTTTTTCAGATTATTGAAAAACCGGCCAAATAATGAACTACATCTGATCATTAAATGTAATTAGTCCTTAGGTTCCCCGGGAGTGCATGTATTTACATGCAATTTACACAGTTTACACTATATACTCGAAATATATGACATTTTTGGGCCTAGCTACCTCAGGAAAAAGAAAGAGAATTAACAAAGAACGCTGTTGGGAAGCTACTACATTATACCGTAATAATTAATTTACTTTTATGGCATCGATGTGAAATAAATTTTATACTATTTTTGTGTTCACGGAGATTTGCGAAATCCCAAAGGGAGTACTGGACGGGAGGTCTAATCAAGCGAGTAAACTGGGTCCGAGATTCACTTTAATCTTGTGTTAATACGGTATTCCAATTTGGTTGCTTTCGACCTTTTCGGGTCTCATCAGTTAAACGAAGAAGCCTAAGAGTTGATTTGATATTTATGTATTTAGTTGGTTCAGGAGTAGTTCTCAAACGTAAGGAGCAGTGCTCATTTTGCCAAAGACACAAAGGTTGTACCAGTGTCCGGCATCTGCCGATTTTTACAATGCTTTTATGAGTCCAAAAGGGTCAATGCACCGCCAATCAATACTTGTGTTTGCGAAGATTTGTGAATCCCAAAAGAAGTTTTTCACTTTTGCAGTTTTCGGTAGATTCACTTTGGTTGCTTTCAACCTTTCCAGGTCTCATCAAGCGTTAATTTTAAAAAATCAAAATTTCAGTAATAAATTAATAAATCTGCTGTCTTTAAATAGTTGCGTAGACATTATTCTCCTTGCAGGTATTTCGAATACCTCATGGTTTCATCAGTGGAGCTGTATCGAACTTTTATATAAAATATAAATTCCGACACATGTCGGTAAGATATTAAAAACCTGCTGACTTCGATGTCAGACTCAAAAAATCGCCAATTAGAAACGACATCTATACATTCACAGCGGTAGTGCGGTAGAAATAAATAAATCTGCCGTGAATATATTTGTATATATGTATATATATATATATATATATATATTATTTATTATTACTATTATCAGATTTACAAGCCAAACGGCTTCGCACTCCCTCCAGGGAATATTGACTCATACCAGGTACACAAAGATACCAGAAGTATGAAGCTTTGTGGGAAGCCTTTCCATGTTGTCGGGGTCTTAGGTGACATGGTCTGCTGTATTTCCCACGAACTTTCGGACGGTTCGTGCGGTTGCAAGGAGAGTTGCTTTCTGCATCGGTTTATACAGATGCTCACTAAGGCCTAGTCCCTTGACGTTCTACAGGAGGTTCTTTGGTATCACTCCAGTTGTTGAGAGTATTATGGGAATCGTCTGGATGCTGTTCATTGCCCATTGTCTTCGAATTTGCACCTCCAGATCTCTGTATTTGGGGGTCTTCTCGTTGTACTTTGGCCCCAGGTTTTTTTTATTAGGTACAGCAATGTCGATTAGTGTAGTTCGCCTAGAAATTTTATCTATTAGTATAATGTCTGGTCTATTATGAGCAATTGTCTGATCCATCAGAACCGTTCTGTGCCGATATAACTTGAACTGGTTGTTCTCAAGAATAGGCTCTGGATTTTATTTGTCATAAAGCACTTTTCCTACCTGCAATTGGTTTAACTTTTCTGCTAACTCTTGGTGGAGTATCTTAGCGGCTGAGTGTTTTTCCTTATACTCGGTTGCGGCAAACGCTTGGCATCCTCCAGTTATGTGCTGCATTGTCTCTGATGTTCGACAGCCATATCTGCATTGGTCATTTTCTATTGAGGGATCTATAATGATGAACTTCCTATAGTTCTTCGTCAGAATAACCTGGTCTTGAATAGCTAACAAGAAGCACTCTGTTTCCGGAAACATCTATACTGAAATCCACCAGTAGTTCGACGGTATCGACATTGTCCTGATTGACCTCATTTGGATGCCGTCCATGAAGTGGCTTCCGTAGCTAGTTTATAACTTCTCTTGATCTCTTTGGTGGTGAGAAGCAATATCTTGTTCCCTCAACTGTAGCGGCGTTGAATCGTCTGCCTCGCATATTGCTCGATGTAGCGTGGAAGAGTCCGCTAACCTGTGGAAATATAAACTTAAGTTTATTATTTTTTTATTTATTTTATTTATTATATTATTGATAAATAATTATTAACTATCATTATCATAACGATTAAAGAATTTATATATTGAGTACAAAAAGTAATCAAAAAAATATATACGAGACCTTTAATAAACCCAAGTTTTACATTTTTGTTCGTGGCATTTCATCCTCAGAACTAACAATTCATACAATCATTCTGATTCTATCTAAAAAAACCTTATTATAAATTTTTTTAACTATCTACAAATAGTCTATGGAGAGTAATGCGGTTCATTCGACATTTTCCATAATATAAGCAAAAACTAAAAAAGGCACCTTTTTACCATTTTTATTGTTTGAAAAAATTATAATGCTGAGTTGAAGCTGGATTTTATGTTTTATTCATCTGTGGACTACCCTTGACTACACTTCAAGTCATCGTGTAGGCAGTTTGCTGTTAAATTTTGGCTAAAACTAGCGACTTGCCGATTCTAATACTATTTTTCTTTAATTTATGTTATTTTTAAGTTTGAAGGCTGATATTTACGAATTACATAAAATTGTATACTTGACCAAAACTTTTAAAATTCCAATTAAGTTAAATCAAGATGTTCAAATAAATTGCAATGAGAGGAAAAAGCCGCGAATAACCTGATATGTTGATTGTCGTTGTTTTTACCTTTTTCTTCTTTATTTATTAACGAAGTTAATGAATGCATTATTAAAAATTTTGCTTTACTGATGTTCTTCTTCCAGAAAAACATGTTTTTTTCCTATTTTAACAAGTGTGTTAGGTATGTATGTGTGTGTGTTCCGTTTCATGACTCTGGCTTTAACCAACTGGCCAGCATCTCTCTTTTTATTAGGATTTATGTAATGTAGTCTTGTTTTGATATATATTTATTACATTTAGTTCCATAAAAACGTGTTGCTCCGCATTTGCATACCATATTTGCTTGGTATCTACAATATTACAGTCTCTGTATATCGATAGTCATTTGCTTGATATTTTTGAAGTCTGTTAAACAGATTGATAATGAATGCGAATTATCATTGTTATTTTTGTTAGGACTAACAAAAGAAAAATTCATTACTACCATAGACTGACTGGTTTGCTTCTTCGGCTGATGTTTAACTTGTGCGTAGAGTGTAATGAACGTTTAACTTCGTTACAAGCGTATATGTAGTATATACACTCCAAAGCCAAATTCAGTTTAGAATTATTTAGAAAATATCGAAAAATTTATCACTGGATTATGAGAAGAAGTTGATTAGTAGCATGCCCCTGCGATGTGAGTCCTGGACCTTATATTGAGGTGATCGCGAATAGTAGTGTCTTCAAAAATGTTAGACTTTTTAGGCAGTTGTAACAGGTGGTTCGAAAAGTCTCGAGACTCGCACATAGATGGCAACTCTAATAACTTATCCGTACGGTTTTTAGTTAGTACCAACTTTCAAACGATACGTATCAAATATTGATGACATTGATCATTAGCCATTGAGATATTGAAGTTTTAGTGACGCACCTTTGCAAGATTTGCTTATGTTGATAAAACACTGTTATTGATGGGAAAAAATATCTTTACAACTCAAGAATGGCTTGAAAAGTATTATAAGGAATCTGCTCCGTCGAAAGCAATTTTTTGTCGTTGGTTTGCTGAATTCAAAGGCGATTGTACAGACATGAATATTGCTGGACGTTCTGGGCGTGAAAATGAGGCTATTATACTGGAAAACATAAAAAAAAACACCAAATCGTTTTGAATAATCATAAAGTGAAAGTGCGTAACATAGCTGACATCCTAAAGATATCAGTAAATCATCTATATCATATTTTGCACGAATATTTGAGTATGCGAAAGCTCTGTTCAAAGTGGGTACCGTGTTTGCTCACAGTTGCGGTGTTTGGAGCTGTTGTAGCGAAATAAAGAGGATTTTTTCTTGCGGTATGTGTCAATAAATGAAACATGGATCCACCACTACACTCTGGAGTCAAATCGGCAATCAGCAAATTTTATATGGCGTTATTGATGCGTTCGAAGGAAGAAATCGCGAAAAAAAAACGGCCCCAAATGAAAAAAAAAAGAGCTCTTTCGCTAAAACAATGAACTGATCACAACGATGGCAAAACTGCATGAATTGCACCTGAAATTGCTTCCACATCCACCCTATTCTCCAGATTTATCCCCTAACGACTCTTACTTGTTCGCAAACCTAAAAAAATGCTCACCGGAAAGAGATAAGGTTCCAATGAAGAGGTGCTCGTCGAAACTGAAGCGTATTTTGATGGGTTGAACAAATTATTCTATAAGAATTGCTTAGAAATGTTAGAGCGACGCTGGATTGGATCATTCTCGAGCGAGACTATGTTGATGAATAAAGTAGAATTTCGCCGACACATTCTTATGGAACTAATTGTAACTATTTTCAGTTTATATATATATATATATATATATATATATATATATATATATATATATATATGTATATTGAAATGAATATAGAAATCGAAATTTGATAACGAAACTAAACTAAAAAAACTATAAAAGGAATTTTATATACTTATTCTTTTTATTTAGCTTTTAAACTAATTTTTGTTTTAAAGATCTCCTTAATTCCAAAAAAACTTTTATTCAATTTATTTTCCTTAACAGATGTATTTTAATTTAATATCTGAATATAATTTATTGACAATAAATTTAAAACTGTATAAATTTATATTTCAGACTTGGAGAAAATTTAATGAGTTTTATTTATTTCTAAGACCAACCCAACATTTAATCATTCTTAATTATGTTAAGTTTTCAAGGAAAGATTTTCAGCGCTTTATTTTCAAAAACACAATAGCAGTCTAGATTGACTTATTGTGTCAACGATGCTAATACTAAAAAATATATTATTTTTTACTGACATCTAGTTGTCTCTCTCGATGTGTTATATTTATCTTACGGGCCTTTGAGCAAGTACCTCTTTCTACTATTGAAGATTTTCGTTTATTTTTGGTTCTTGAAGGTGCTAAATTTCCACTGTTTTTATTTTTTATATTTTGTATAGTACATTCTTGCAGAGTTTTTCAATTTATCCACTTAGTAACCAAACAAATTGTAAGGACACACCATTACAAACAGTGGTTTTCCACTAAAAATATACATAAACCAAAAAAATTTAAGAATATGAAAATTCCTAGAAAATATATATATATATATATATATATATATATATATATATATATATATATATGTATATGTAATCGAAGGTTTTCGGGCATCCCGTGTATGTGCTGAGTCCCTTTCAGGACTGTAAGGCAGTTGACGTTTCGGTGAAATCTCATTCACCATTTTCAAAGCTCACTGTATGGCGTCTACGAGCGAACTGACGCCTGCGACTGCTGTAGACGCCACACAGTGAGCTTTGAAAATGGTGGATGAGGTTTCACCGAAACGTCAGCTGCCTTACAGTCCTGAGAGGGACTCAGTACATACACGGGATTCCCGAAAACCTTCGATTACACATCACACCCGTGAGAATATCCGACATATATATATATATATATATATATATATATATATATATATATATATATATATATATATATATATATATATATATATATATATATATATGGGCACCACCACTTTCCAGTGAAACAAGAGCTTTTTTTCGATAGAATCGAAAATTGTAAGATCTTTAAAAAGACCAAAAATATGTTGACAATCGGCTACAAAAGTTTTAGGACGGTGCATCTCAAGGTGATCTTAAATTTGCCCTAGACCTTGACATTCATGGTCATTTGAAGGTCAAGCACGTTTTTTTTTCAGTGGAGCTCCATATTTTCAACGTCGGGAATGGAAAGAGCACAAAATTGACCTGAAGATCAAAGTAACTAGCACAGAAAAGCAATGATACAAATGAATTATTCACTCAATTATTTATTAATCGTTCCAAAAAGTTCACCACAAAATAAAAGGGAGGATTGGATAATTTACACCAATCCTGGTATAAGAACATTTGACCTTCAGATAAGATTTTACGCCATATGTAATTTATACTGCTGTATAGGAAATTGTCTCCGCTTTACATTTCTGCAATCAAAAATGGGGTTTCGTTTTAGAAAACTCAACTAGACCTTCGAGTGACCTTGTATATTGACCTCAAGGTCAAATTGACTAGCACATATAGGTGACCCCCACTTTTCTAAATAACTTTTGTCTGAACCATTTTTCTGTGTCTCGCTTACTTATGGAGAAATTTGGATGCATTGATTAAAATAGCCCACCTTGTTATATATATATATATATATATATATATATATATATATATATATATATATATATATATATATATATATATATATATATATATATATATATATATATATATATATTTCTGTTTTGGATAGTACGTCATCATCTTTATCTACTACAAAAATTTGACATCTAAAATAAAATTATAAAGAAAATATGTCAATTAATGCTCATTTATTTTACACGAAGAGTAGTCTTTTTTCTGGTCTCCAATTTTGTTCAAATATAAATAAATAAACAAAAATGGATATAAAAATGGCTTGCTTTGATACAGCTCTACTAATAATTAAATCCTATATGTCTTTTAACCTGTAATGTTTTGACAGCTGTCATTTTATGAAAGCTATACGAGGGAAAGTTTTGAAATCAATCAGTGATTTCAATATTTTACGTGGTATTCTTATTTTTAATTTCTCATAATACCTTTCCAACAATGCCTGGCAAGGATATTCCCAATTATCACTTTGTATCGTATATTCGATTGTACATGTTAATCTGGCCGTATTAGTATTAGTAGTATATGTGAGGTGACGTGTCCAATAATAATGGTGCGCTATCGGCAACATGGCAAACATGAACGTTGTACAAACAGTACAGGCTCTATCGCCTCTGGTATTGATCCATAATGCTCTAAAGGCCAGGACAATATGCACGGATCGACGTACTTTTACTAAAATTTTACCAAACCTCGTAAAATGGCTCGCTTTATTTGTATACCGGAGCAAGATGAAAAATAGAATTTATTATTTCTGTTGATTATAAAATTAAATCGTTTCATTAATTATCTTTTTTTATCGTGCAATGATTTGTAGGATATATAAAAAATGAGCTAAAAGACCTTGCACCTATTTTACTTTAAAATATGATGATATTGGGTAATTATTCGTTCGTGAATATATGTTCCTTTGTTAAAAATTTGATGACTTTGCAATGTTTCATTTTCACAAAACTCTTTTCTTATAGCAACACATTTTATAAAACACCAAATAATGAGCAAATTTAAATCATATATGACACACAAGTAGAAAAAGGGCTTCAGTATTGAACGTTGTCAGGCAACGCACATCCTGTTCTTTCTATCATGCATATTTATGTCTCATCCTCATCATCATCATCAAACAGCTACATAATTGTCTACTGCTGGGCTTAAGTCCCGTAGTGACTCACATCATTCCCTGTCTTGTGCAACATTCATCTATTTAGTGTGGTTGGGCTTTAGATTGTCGGACCATGATGTTCGTGGTATGCATTAATTAAGAATGGCGTCGATACGTTGTCTCTGTCCTAACACTCTTTTTGTCTATCTGCTATCATTTGTTCTGGCTAAATGACTCGCCTAGTTTTATTTAAGATTAGTTACTCTTTGTAATGGCACCCGTAACTCTGCTGCCCCCTTTTCTGCTTATTTCTACATTTGGAACCTTGTCTCTGTGGGTCAGACCTAGCATAGCCCGCTCCGTAGCCCGTTGAGCGATTCTGTTTTTATTCACTGCTTGCTTTGTTACCGTTAGTGTTTTAGCTCCGTAGATTAATTACTGGTCGAATATTTTCCTCTTAAGACAGGTGGGGATACCAGATCTTAAGATGTAATATACCTTCCCAAATGCTACATATGCCAGTCCTATTCTCCTGACTATTTCACAGGTTTGATTTTGTCTCCCCAAACAAATATCTTCACTTAGGTAACCAGATAGTGAGCAGATTAGTCCTAAGCTTAGTTTTAGGGGTGTTCATACTACAACCGACTTTCTTCTATGCTGTTTTCAGCTCATAGAGCATTTCTTTAGCTTCGCCAAAACCACACTATATCGTCGGCAAAGCCAAGATAATTCAGCTTTCAGCCGTTGATGTTGATTCCCAAATACTCAATATTTGCGTCTTTGAACATTTATTCTAGAAGGATAACAGTTTTGAGGAGACAACATTATCTTGACGGATGTCTTTTTCTATTATGAATTTAGAGGTATCTTCTTGGAGTTTTATGGTGGTACTTGCTTTTTTATGTTTTATGATATTGATATATCAAGAGTCAATTCTGCAGAAGGATAACAGTTTTGAGGAGACAACATTATCTTGACGGATGTATTTTTTTATTCTGAATTCAGAGGTATCTTCTTGGAGTTTTATGGTGGCACTTGCTTTTTTATGTTTTATGATATTGATATATCAAGAGTCAATTCTGCAGGACCTGAAATATCATCTGGTGGTGGTCAACTGTGTTAAACGCCTTTTGTGTAGTCCATAAAGATCTGGGCTAGCAATTGTCGGTTTTTATCATGTGAAGGTGATCATTGACGCGATATCCAGCATGAAAACCTGCTTACTCTGGTAGTTGATAACATTCCAATTTGTCAGCCTTTTTGTGATAATTTTTATTAAGGTGGTTTCATTACTCTGGTGTTATACTGTTCCTCAAAATGGCATTATCAAGCTTAGTTAATATTTTTAAAAGTGTCATTCCTTCCATTTTAATGTTTTCTATACTCACGCTGTCATTCTCAGGAGACTTATTTTTTTTCTTATCCTTCAAACACTTTTAGTTCATCTGTAATATCATTAAAACCTTCATTTTCATTTTGGAAGTTGCTATTTTCTGTCGTATTTTTTCTGTACAGTTCCGCATATAAATGTGTAGTGATGCTCCCAATATCGTGTCTATTTATCGTTGTTAAAATGTAATCTTTAACTTATTGACACATTGAATTTCCATTTTTTATAGAAAACTAAGATTTCTATAAAATTTCCTCACGTTATTTTAAAAACTCATTTTTGAAAAAATAACTAGTTCTTATTTAAAAAAAAATTCGTGTAGCAGTATAACCAGTATAAATGTCATTCTGAAACACATACCTATCGAGCCCATCGAAATTTCCAATATCATTATCTGTTTTTATTTTTGCGTCATGATACATTTAGTGAGGGAAATTTTTATATTTCCTCGTTGCGAATAAATTTCAGCTGCGTTTTATGGGACTTAAATAGGATTTTATGAAAAATTTAAAAACACCTCGTTCATGTCACTTTTTATGATTCACAACTACCTCTTTTTTCCTAATTTAGCATATCCCAAATTGGATTTTCATAAATTAAACCCCAATCTATTTGTCGTTTAATATTCAACACATATACGGATAATTGATAAGAACATTAATGCTCTAAAAAAATCAAGTATTTCAAGATACGATTAAACAAAAAGCTCATAAAAAATAGTTTTGTAAGCTTTTAGTTGTGTAGTAATAGTTGCTAGAAATTTGGTATTTCTGCATTTAATAGGATTTATATCATTATTTTTGAAAACTTTTCACAAAAGCGTATGCAGAATTCGTTTGTAAACAATATATTGATGATCTTATAATCAGGCTAAAATTTACCAAAACAGTCAGTTTTATTTCTAACATCCTGTGGAAATATGGTCGATACAAGCTCTAAGCAGGAAAATAAATCCAGGGGTGGCAATCTCAAATTAAATATTAATTATTTTTAATCATAATTTATAACGATCGTTATAATCAGCTTAAAATTTTCTTGCTTTTAGGAGGGAAATGAAAACTTTCTCGATTGAAAATTCATTAAAATTTGAAACTTTAGAATTATTGCATACAAATAAAAACAGTTTAATTGCTATTCAAGAGTAATTATTTCTATGATGTATTTCTGATGAACTGATCTTTAAATATTTAAGAGAAATCCCCTTTTCAATCAAAGCCAAATTACTTCGTAAGTAAATTAAAAGATCACCAAAATATTGACCTTAAATTTTCTTGACGAGGGTTAAAGCCAAACTCGGTATTGAAAATTCTTCTAAACTCCAGAATTTTCCCAATTTTAAAGTTTGGCTTCCGGCAGAGGAGGCTAATTAACGAAATTTTCTTTCCTGTTAAGACCCTTCTCTATCAAAAAGGAATTCACAACTCGCACAATGTCCACTAAATATGTCCCAAAGTTGGCGTTTAATTTGGAATTCGGGTGCTTCTGGGGTTGTTTAAGCGAGGACTGTGGACAGTTACAATTTTGAAATTAGCTGTTGTTTAGCCCTAACTGCCTGCGGATAATCGATCCACTTCTCGTAAGTAAAGTTAGCTCAAGTTTATTTCGTCTATGGTAGTGCTTTACAAATTTATTAAAAAAACACTAGTTCATAATTTATTTTGTAGCATTAAACCCTGATTTATTATTTATTATAACCTATTGCAATAATAATTTATTTCCATAAAAAATAAACCGATTTCAAAACTTGCACCAAAAGGAAAAACTAAATTATAAAATGTTTCAAATTTGCTTTTGAGTTCTGCTTTCAGCGTTCGATTTGCCCATATGAAAAAAATTTGTGTTGAAGTGGAAGGTTCAAAAATTGCTATGCATTTTTCAGAATTGCGATCCGTTTAGTAGTTTTCGAGAAAAGATTTTCCAAAAATGACGAATTTCTTGAATAAGATCGCAAATATTTCGGAAAGGAATCATTTTTCGAAAATTTATTGCGAGACAAAAAGTGTTTACTTTAACGTGTCTTATCTAAAAAAATTACTTTCCAATTAATGCATTTTATTTTATTTTTTTGACGGCCCACTTGGACCAAAAAGGTTTATTACTCAGAAAAACATAACAGATTTAATAATAATATCAATATTAAAAATAGAATAAACAGATTTTATACTAAAGGTAGTAATTTCATAAAAAGAAACAAAAATAATACCCAAAAATATCTGACGCTTCCATACATTCCAAAACTTTCGCATAACATACAAAACATATTTAAAAAGGAAAATATTACTATATGTCACAAAGGTCATAACTTATTGAAATATAATTTTTCCAAATTAAAAACAAAAATTCTAAATAACAAAAAGAGTAATGCAACAACTGTGATTCGGTGTATATAAGGCAAACAAGCCAATATATAAAAAATAGTCATGGGACATAAATTTGACAAAAAAAAATAAAACAGCCCTATCTAACCACATGACGGAAACTACTCATAAATTTAACTTTGAAAAAAACAAAATTTTAAAAAACTCATAAACTGACACGACACAATTAAGTAAAATATATAATAATTTATTTAAATAGAAACTATCCACATGTTTTAGCAAACAGCCACCCTATTGTCACCTTTAAGTATATTATCCTTATCTATTAATACAGAGAAGTAAAAAGATTATTGAAAAAGGTTAACCTTCCTGCATACAAGCTCAGTATAATTTACAATTTTAAAGTGCTTTTTCTGTCTCCGTTTTGTTTTATTATTTTGATGTTGTGAGAGTTCAAATTAAGGTAGGATTAATTTTTAATTAATATCTATAATAGCAGCGTGTTCAAACGTAATATATGTTCCAAACTAAGAATACTTTGTTTTTTGTATTTTAATTAAAAAAAAGACAAGAAATCCCTCCAAATATATATATATATATATATATATATATATATATATATATATATATATATATATATATATATATATATATATATATATGTTTGAGGGGTTACTTTTAACAGCAGCAAAATTAAGTTACGCCTTGATAGTAGTTTTCTCCTCATTTTTTATATAATTAATACCTACACACAACAAAAGCATGACTCAATCAAGGAGGCTGGCATCTTACCTTATAGCATTCTTTTAACCCACACATTCTTAGCATTTAATGAAATTACTTTCAAAGTGCATAAACAACAATATACAACATCGTTGGTGCCGTCAATAAATTGCAGATATCTCTTATATTATCTTAATTATTGATATGTTTTGTACTGTATTGTATGAGCTTCGTGGACCTTGAAAAGCAGATAAATGACTAAAAATTCTTAAATTCCTTCGCTTGCATTCATTTTTTTATAACGTAAATTTAATAAAAACAGACATGGGCGGAGCTTAAAGCAATTTACTTTTGTTTTAATAAAGGGTAATTAGATACAAGGTAAATACGAATTATCTAAAAACAAGATATTCTTGTAGTAAAAGGTTAATTTTATTGAAGATGTGGAAAGCAACATTATAAGTTGAGACAAGGAAGTTTAAAAGTATACCTTAAATACTTAAGATAGCCCAAAAATATATTTTTGTTAAGTTCATTTTGATGTAAGTTTTAATAATATTTGTTTATTTTTCTTATATTAAAAGTAATTATTTTGCAAGATATTTTGAGGTTAGCAATAAAGTAATCAACGTTGGGTAACAATGCTTTATACTTGTTTTATTTTAGTTGCCGAATGATATGGAGAACTATACAGAATATCATTTGATGGGCTCGGTATCACAGGTTCGAATGAAAACAGATTATTTACCAATGAAGTTTGAATGTCAGCCAGACAGAAAAAGACTAACAGAAAACGTAACAACTCGACCGTTAGCAGTCAAAGAACTTTATGTTTTGGGCAAATTTTGCACTTTAGTATGCACAGAGTTGCATCTCAGTGAAGTTGATCATAGCATAGAGCATCGTCTCTGCATGACTGCCTCGAGGACCTAAAACGGAATAAAACAATTTGTCTAATAATAAAAGACAAAACATAATCTCAAAATCGTACAATTTTTTTTTAATTATTCAGTTAAATCTTTTGAGCCAATAAATAAATGATTGCAGAGTTGCAGAAATAACAATTCTTGGTCTTCATATTTCTAAATTTACCAGGGCAGAAGTTATCGTTTGATGCGAATAAATTGGCCACCGTAAAGCAATCAATTCTCGACAAATTCTCACTATTTGCCTTAATAAATCTACTTTCCATCATGGGAAAACTTCTTAGAATTTTTTTCGCAAAACGTAGTAAGCAAATTTCGAAGAAATTGCACGAAAATCACTATAAAATATTGTTAACCAAACAACTTATCTTTTGACAGCAATGATGTTTGTGAACAAGTGACGTCGTGCCCTTTGATCGGTGTTCCTTGTCACGTGACTCGAGAGTGATTTAATTACATTTTTATTATTAAATAAAAATTAAATTTCTCAGAAATAAAGCAAAATATTGTGTTTTTTTTTAGGATTTCTATTATGAAAACTATCTGTTTGCTGCAAAATTATATTTTTATTTGAATACAGTTAACATCCCTATTGTGCTTTATTGTTGTGATTTTCTTTATTTTGGTTTGCCTTTGCTTTATTAATTTTTTCTATTAGTTCTTTTATTTTAATTTAATAAAAGGTTATAACTGTCATGGTATAATAGACGTACGTAAGGTAAAATTCATATGAGCTTAAAATATTGATTGACTTGACTATATTAGTATATATATATATATATATATATATATATATATATATATATATATATATATATATATATATATATATATATACTATGTTTATAATTGTAGTTTGAAGTTCATTTGTTTTGATTTGTTTAAGACCCACAATGTTGTAATTATTTTCTGTTCTCTTCAGGTTAATATTGATTAAATTCCTAGTCTATAAATCTATTGGAATAAAACTAAATTCATTGAAGTGTGATCGGGATGAGGGTGCTCATGCATAAGGCAAATACGATTATGTAGGTCTTAATTTCAGCATTCAACTACATAAAAGTACTTTTCAGACATTCCCAATATCTAATGAAGGCTTTCTAAAACTTGTCGAGCTTTGATATAGTTTGCTAGTTTACTTAAATTCTCCTTGCTTCAATATGTTTCGCCACACAATTTTATTTTGCGTCAACCTGATACGATGCTTCTGTACCCAAATCAAATTAAATCAAATCAAACAGAGCTTTATTTTTAAAAGAAAAATCTTATGAATAAAGTAATTCTAAAACTATTTAAATTTTCGATTTTTTTATTATTTATCGAAAATAATCATCATATATGCTGTAACGTTCATGGCCAAACAAAACTAACATCGACATAATTGACAAATAAACAAATTATCACAGATCGTGCAACAATAAATTATTACCCAAAGAACTATAAAAAAATTGAGTATTACGAACTTTGTAATTTGAACATTCCCGTACTTCATATCTAAATTTTTTATGGAAATATATATGCAGGCTCACGAATGAATATACCAGTCAATATCAATAATTTTTCATGGCGAATATACGCTTTCCATGTTTCCTTTTTCTGAGCTTTAACATAGATCGCAATTATTTTTTCAAAATTACAAATATTTTATTAAAAAACTGTCCCGAACATGAACCCCAGATCTACACTTCTTACCGCAAATGTGATTCAATTAAAACAAAATAGACATTTCTTTTTATCACGGGATCCGGAGTGTAACAACCTCTTAATAACTTTTTTAATAATTGTAAAATATGTTGTTTAAATTTCTTTCATACAACATTTGCCAGGGGTTCAACACCTGGAACTATATTATCCAGTCTACATTTAAAAGACATTACATTAGTCTTCGTTATGTTAATAGTCAGAAAATTTGCATCACACCACTCTTTAAATTAAGCCAAATCTTGATTGATATTGCTTTCCAACTGATTCGAACTTTCAACATGCCACAGGATGGTTGCATTATCTGCGAACATAATAAATGAACCAGAAATGTATATAGTTGCTAAATCATTTATGTAAAATAAAACAAGTAATGGTCCAAGCACCGACCCTTATGATACTTCAGAAGCCGCGTTCAAGTCGAAGGGAATATTATTATTAAAAACCACAGACTGTTGACGACCAATCAAAAATTATTTTACCCAATTCAGCACTCTACTCCTAAATCTATAGATTTCAAGCTTGTCGAACAGCATCCCATGATTCACACAATCAAAAGCTTTAGAGAGATCACCAAATACTCTCCGTCATTGACCCACAAGTAAAGTTCATTCAAAAATGTTACAATAGCATCATTTGTTCCTTTTTAAGTTTGGAATTCAAACTGAGATTTGTTTAATATCTGATGTATATTGAGAAAACTAATAAAACGTTTTTTAACAAGTTTTTCAACGATTTTTGACAGTGTAGGAAGTAGTGACATTGGTCTGAAATTGGAGGGTGATTCAGGATTTCCTCCCTTAAAATGCAGACGTAATTAGCTGCAGACTTTTTTCCCTTATATAATATTCGATGATCTTAATGTCCAGAATTGGATTTTATATCTAAAATCAAAACGATCACTCGAAAAGTTGTAACATATTTGACCTTTTATTTATAAAGTAATTTTATTGATTAAGCAATAAATTAAAATTAGTTATATTAATTAAAATTAGGAGTATTAGAGATTACACTGTTACTTCTTGCCTTGTAATCATCTTAAATTTTATGTTGTTCATTTTCTTTTATCATTTTACTATTTTTTTTTTTCAATGGTGGGTTCTTTATTACATTGTTCCCACAATAAAATTTAATATTTATACTGAAAAAAAAAGAACCAATTTTCAGTCAGTTTGAAAATGGTTAACATAACACATGATGTGTTAGTACTTTGATTAATAATATATCTGCTTCCCCCTTCCCCCGTATTGATCAAAACAGTTGAAGAGGGTAATACAATAATATTTCCGTAACTTGCAGAAAATAAGTGCCTTAAGTTGACATACACGAGTTCTACGGATTCGGCTCATTCATATATTTAACATTTAGTAATAAATTTTGCACACTTGAAACAAAAAACTAGAGTATTCATTTCGAATGTTGTGCCCGTTATTTATATTTTTCTTCGTTATGCGATTAGTGGATTAACAGACTTCCAAATTCGTATTTATTCCTTTCCGTTTGTATGTGTTAATCATGATTACCAATAATATACAAAATGCTTGGAAATTCATCAATACATGGTATTGTTTTGTGAATCCCTTGGCACTATTTAGCAATTGTTTTCGGTAAGCAAGTTTTCTATATTTTGTTTCAGTTTTTCAGATTATTTCCAGTGTAATACAAAAAGAATAATTCTTTATAATTTTGGTTGTTATAATTTGAGAAGTATTCTTATATTTTTTTAAACTATACTGTACTAAATAAACCAAGAATCGCTGTAAACTTTGTTATAAAAATAATAAATAAATAACAACTGCTCGGCAGCACCATATTTTATTAAAAGTCCATTCAAAATCCATATTCTATTCTTTGGAAACATGTAAATGTACGGCGTCAGTATATTAACAGTCCTATTTTAATACAACCAAATGTAAATCTCTTATGGGAGATGAACTGACACCTAGACGGTCAGCAACGGAATGGCAACGAGTATTATTCTGAGAGTCTTATTTCCAAATTTGTGGTTCAAAACATGATTCAGGAGACCCGTCATTTTGGAAGCGGATTAGTTATGATGGAAAAATCAAGCTCTTTGAAAGTCAGAGTGTAAATCCGACAGATCTTTAGTAACTTATAGATATTGCACAATCAAAAGTATTGTGATTTATGCTCAACATTATGGCATAGAATTCATTTTCAACAGGATAATTCATTTTCAACAGATAATACTCTATTTGAAGAGAGTATTTTACTATAATTTAAAAACTAACACCAAAACCATATATCGTCTAAAAGTTCTTGAACCAAAATTCTTTCTATCGATATTTATCAGTATTTTACTTGGTACGTTTCGTAATTTGAATTGCTTAAACTGATTACAATGCATTCTAATATGACTAAAAATTACATTATTATTGACAGTGTAATAGATCTGGAATACTTTGAATAGGGTTTACTTACAATGTCATACATCGAACGGTAATGATATTGGTCGTGAGGTAAATAAAAAATTTGTATATCCAGTTCTTCCCATAGGTCTATTACGTACTGATCTTCATAATAGACCCAACTCTTTTGTGCTGTTGAAAAAGTGCGGTTGTAAACTTGGAACGCCATCTTATTTTTTAAAAGCCAGTCGATTTCTTGTTATCGAGCGGTTGGTAATTGCGCCTCTCGGTACGACGCCATTTTTAAGTTTTGTGTTTTTTTTTTTGTAAGTTGTATGCGATTTAGAGGGATATATAAGGTTTTAAGTGACTTATTTATTGCTGTTTTGTGTATTTTATTTAGTATAATGAGCTCCTCAAAGTATATGCTTACATTTTATCGATACAGGGGCAAGTGGATTTTCGAAGTCCGTCCCTGTCAATGAACATTTTGTAATACGCATGCTCAAAAGTACGTTTACATTTTAACATCCGAACTTTGACATTTTTAAGATTAAATTTTTTTGGTCTAATGTAAAGTTTTAGTAGAGTATAATTTACACGACCAGCCAAGTTCATATTACGGTATTTTCAGTGCATTTATCCTCTTCAACCGCTTTGTTCACACCCATATATAGCAGCGCTTCAGCCATAGGTATTTTATGCCAATATCAAATTATTTTTTGTGTTTTGTTGGTTAGTTTTCCACAATTTTAACTATAAAGCGACTGATTGAAATAATATTTTCTAGTATCATGTCAAAACTCATTTTATGGACATATTGTAGGAATAGTTTATTATTTTTATTAACACTATTATATTGCAAAACATCCTTTAAAGAGACATCGTTCAGAAACCTTAATCTCACGAAATTTCATTAATTAATTAAAGAAGGAAAAGCTGTTAAAATTTCCATTTTATTCATCATAAAAATGGACTTGTATAATCCTTTACCCCGGTGTGTGGGATTATTACATGACGCTACAAGTCTCTTTATTTTTGGTGACAGACGGCTCCTTTTTTAAGTAAAGGAAATAACTTTTAGAATTTTTGAAGAATTGTTTCTACTTTTGTAAAGCGAAAGACCTGAAAAAAATCACAGGGAGGTAGTTAAGGTTTTAATGTATTCTCTCATTTTCTCTGAATAATGTTACACATTTTTGCTGGCAATTACTTTTCGAGCGCAAAAATTTCTAAACCGGCACACAAATGTTGTTAATGAGTTCATCAAATTACGGGGTAAATCTAGGGCTGCAAAGCTTTTTTAATAAATACAATTTTAAGCAGTAACAATAGGAACCAAATATAAAGAAAAAAGTCCTAATTAGCTAATAGCTGATAATGAAAATATTGCATTGTTGGTTGCTGGCTTATTATGCAGAGGTTTGAATTGAATAAGAACAGTCATTTCTTGTAGATTTTAGGTCGCAGAATTGCTCCATCACTTCAGGTTTTTAAATATCATAACTTAAAATTGCAAAAAACGCTATTTTGGCCTGTAGTTGAGGTTATGTCTTATCACGACATTTTTTCCTCAAAACTATACATAGCATCTTAAAGTATAAATTTTACTCTTTCAAATACCGCTGAGTTTGCTCAAATATCTTTCTTTTTTTTTCGAGAAACTCAATTTTAAAAATTTCAGATTGCATCAATTTTTCAAGTTTTGAAAACCTTCACTTTTCGTGACCGATAAGCTTTTAAGCGATAATTTTGATAAACCATGGATGTTGTTAGGCTATCAAAGCATCGCTCAACTCAAATTTATCATTAGTTGTGCAAATTAAATTTGTTTAAACAAATTATTGCAAAATTCATTATCCTTTTAATAAATTTTTCCATTGCATTTTACAAAAATAAATACGTTCCATGACGCTTCCCCAACTCATCCCCCAAAAGCAGCAGCGAGACTTAGCAGTCGGCCATTATTTCTATACTAACTGCATAGGTAACACGTTTGGTGCAATAGTTCTTTTTTATAAAGTGTTTTAGTTACAAGTGGATATTGGCAAGTAAGTCGAGAAAAACATTTCAGTGTCCATTTAGGTGTAAATCTGAAACGATTTTTAGTAATAAAAACACATTAAGGGTTCATTTTTGCAGAGGCCATTTAGAAAACTGCAAAAATTCTGCTGATAGTAACATTAATAGAGAAAATGTTGAATCTATAGAAAAAAGTATAACATATTTAAATAACGGCAATAAAATATCGTCAAATGAAGAAAGTAAAGAGGGCCTATCACTGGCATTAAATTTGTTTACTAATCTTTATTTAACATTAGAAACTAAGTATTTATTAAGTAAATCTTCAATACAATTTTTAATTTCAGCACTCTTTGATATTGGTAAGTTGAACACAGAATTTATAGTTAGTATTTTAAATGCACATGTCAGCTTTTATTTCTTTATTCATATACAGATCATTACAATAATAAAAGTTTCGTTAACAGCAACTGTTCGTTGTTTTATTCAGAAGATGAATGAAAGTCCCTACCTACTGACGTATCCATATGTATAATTCACGAATTCCTTTAACAACAGATAGGTAAGGAGTCCTGGTCAAACGTATTCAATTCTTAATATGATGTAATTTATATCCTATTTTCAGTTACTTCTGTTAAAATTCAATATACTGTGTAGTTTTCATGTTCTCGCTTATCAGAAATAAAATTGAATTTTCTCATATAATCAGTACGGAAGCAGGCTGAATTTTTCCTTGATCTATTTTTTGTGAAATATGTATTTTTTAATATAGGTCTTCTAAAGATTATGTGGGAAAACATCAAAATTATTGAATTGTGACAAGCATAATTTTTATTCAGGATGACATAAATTGCATCATATTAAAAATTAAATTTGTTTAATCAGGGTCACTTTTTCATAAGAAGAGTATGGGGGGCCCTTTTACTTGATGACTTAAATTTTCTAACATATATTATAATGTATTTTCACGTAATCTCATAAGGTGGAATACGTATTTTTACGTAATCTGACATGGTGGAATACGTATTTTTACATGATGTGTTGATTTCACTACATCTAACAATAAGTAAATCGACACGGAAAAATGACAAAAATTACATGATATAAATACGAAAATTACTTAGTGATTCATGAATATTTTTTACATTGAAATGCAAGTAAGTTTTTACCTAGATACACAAGGCAATATATTACCAATGAAAGTTATGGTAATTTTACATAAAACTTTTTACTGTGTAGTATTACAACAACAATTTCCGATGATAACATGTATCACCTGTAACATTATATTTATATTAAGGTAAAAACATTTTTGGGATTTGTTAAATAAAAAGTTTTTAACATTTTAATGCTATTCCAGGGTTTCGCAAATAAGGCGTCGTTAAAAATTTAGTAATTTCTTAATTAAAGCGCTTTTATCTCCATTGTAAAATATTCATTTGTGCCCTATTTTAGCCACCTGTTTCATTATTTACGAATTTTGAGACAAAAGTTGGTACAATTTACAGTCTTAATGAAAATAACGGTGAACTGCTAATAAATTTTGTAAATCTTTGGTAGTGGACCCTCAGGAAGGAAGCCTTATATCTAATATTCCTCTGGTTTATTTTTAAAAGTATTGTTTTAGAAGTTTATCTTCTTTATTTAATAATGCAAAAAGAGGTTTAGTAAGAGGAAAAAATACAATTATTTTTTAATTCCCAATTTGTCTTAGTTGCGGTTTCACTGCTTAAAACTGCATGTTTGAAGTGTTAAGGATCAGATTTTAATGACAGATGACGCAAAAAAACAGGGATAGAGTCAGAATAAAATAAATCTTGTTTTGAATCAGGATATTTGAATGATATTTGGCGGAAAATCGAGAAAGAATCATTAACAGAAGCATAAGACACACTATATTATATATTAATAACTATTTACAACATAATTTTTTTTGCGAATGTTTCTTTTCCGACAAAATCCGTTATTACAATCCGTTATTGATATTTAATCCCTAGTTTAAAGTTCTAAGTAACTTACACTAAAAACTACTAAAATGTTTTAAGTTATGATATGCTAGTGTAACAGGAATAAAAATAAATAAGTCCAATTTTAATTTTTTTTAGTGTTTCACTGTGATTTTGAAGATGGTTTAAGGAATAAATAAACCGAAACGTCAATAAACTCAAAATGTCCTAAAAAAATTTTTTTGTTTAAAAAATGATTCATATCCCAAAAAAAAAAAATAAACTTATATAATCTTAAACGGTCAAGAAAAGAAAGAAAACGTAATGTTAAAGATTGACTTGAAAGCTATTGTCGGATGTGAGAAAAAATATGGCGAATTGTCTGTAGCTGCAACATAAAAACAGGTCTCAAATCAAAGAATTCACCACAGAAATTAAACCTAGAAGCACCTTCAAGAAAGACTGTGTGCGGTAAAGTGTATACTGAAGAAACCAAACCTCCACCAAAAGAAAAGGCGAAATGTCAAGTTCTAGCAGATCACGCCTAGTATAAAACAACACTATATATAGTGACTACCATGTGGTTGTCGGATTTAAACAAGGAGCATTGATCAAAATTTTTATTAACAGCTCAACCGTAAAACATTGCGATAATATAAAAACACAAATATACTCACACTAAAGTGATTTTAACAAATAAAAACCATAGAATTAGCTCCTAGAGAACTGAGGTCTCCACGAGCTAGTTCTAACCATTGTTTTCGCCTTTTAGGAATCGTTGGAATAGAAACAAACTATTCTGGAGTGCTTATGGACATCAATGTAACGTCAAATAAATAAAAATCTCAAGAAGTCAAATTATCATTTAGCGTTACTTTGTTTACTATGATGTGACGTCATACCTGTCTCTCTCAAATTGTTTCTGTCCTTTGTGTCTAAAGATATAGTTTCAAACCAAGCTTCTCAAAATATGTATATATGTATAGCAAATCATGTTAGTCCATTGACAATGCAATGGAAAAATCTGACTAAAATTTATTATTTACGCATTACATGTAACTGGTTTTTTGTGTTCTTAATTAACAAAAGTATTTATTTGATCCGTAGGACCATAAGTTTTAAAAGCAACATTTATATCTATCTTTGCATAGAGTAAGTTTATTAATTCCGAACTAATTATTATTTTTTTTTCCAGGTATGTATTTATAGGCAGTATATCAATCCAGTGAGTAGGTAAGAAAAATATTATATTTTTCTATTAGCGATTTGTAATTATTGAAATGTAATTGTTACCATTGGCATATGATTAATATGCCAATTATTGACTACCTTTATAGTTTAAATAATTTGGGTTTTAAAATCTATTAAAAATATGTTACAAATTATTATCATTCTAATACATTTGAGCGTAAAAAAGCCTATTTTATTTATTTTCTGAATAAAATAAGTTCATACTCCGTAAAAGCGTAAATTAAATAAATACTTTTTCTTACATATCACATGTAAGTAAACAAACAGAATGTCAGTGTAATGACACGCCATTTTAATAGTTCCTGGTGTTATCGAGCGATTTTCGGATTAACTACTAATATATTTCTTACAAATCTATTATAGTTTAGTTATTTTTCAAGTTACTTTGTTATAAATATCAAATTAGAGTAAATTTTGTACAACTCGACAACAGTAACCTGCGCCTATTAAATGCACATATGAATGGATTTTTTAAAAAAATAATTCCGATTTTTATTCTGCGGAACTCAAAAACGTGAAAACGGCAACGTAAATATTACTTGCAACTTACTTATTCAAAGAAATCAATTAAGAATCATACTAAAAATTTGAGCATGAAATCGCGATATAGGTTATGTCAACAAGAAATTTGCACGTTCATCTGAGGTCTTTACGAGTTAGTTTTAACCACTGTTAGGAACCATTGAAACAAACACCTTTTCTGGAGTGCTTGTGAACGTTAATGTGCATTGTGACCCTACGCACTATTTATAACGTCAAACCAATAAATATCTCAAGAAATCAAATAAACTATCGTTTAGCAGCGCTTTGTTTACTATGATATGACGTCATAGCTGTCACGTGACCAGCTCCATTACTACATGCGTTTCGTTGTGCTTTTTTACCATCCGAAATTTTTATGGATTTTTACCAAAATATTTTTGACACCTCCTAGTTTCTGTCTTTTATGCCTAAAGATACAGTTTTAAGCTGAATTCTCACTATAGTGCCGCACTCGATACGGTCTCGGTTCGATAAAGTATTTTAAAATGAAAAATAATTCGCGATATCGAAATCTCCGCGAAACCAATTGTATGAATAGGTTCATTGTTTCTCCTGTAAGAATATTTTGCCGGACCGAGAGCGTATCGAGATCGTATCGAGAGCGGCCCTGTAGTGATAATCTAGTCTTAAACTGTGAAACCCATGAAGAGCATTCAGGTAAGCAAAACAAGCTTCTCAAAATAATTGTATAGCAAATCATGTTAATTCAGTGAGAATACAATGGAAAAATCTGACTAAAATTTATTATATAACCATAATCGTTAACTAACCGATAACTCTAAATTCACGATTTATTGTATTTTTTTGTTTTATAATTATCTTTTTATTTTGAATTATATTTAATCGTGACCATTAAAAATTCTTTTAATTTTTTTACTAGTTATACTTCATGCGAGCATCGATACGGAGATGAAACCAGTGGGCGATCATTTTATATCTATACATTTCTATTTATCTATTTCCTTTCTATTGTTTGAAATTTGAACTCACAACAACCGGAACTGTGTAACTAATAGGATTAGGTTTACATGTTGGCTAATTTTCTATCTATTTCTAAGATATTGCAGGAGTAATCTGTTATAGATTCTGTTGAAATTAGTTTTAGTTCGTCTTTTTTTTATTGGTTTGAATACGCTTCCTTTCCACTGATGAATTTAAAATTTTAATCATATTTTTATATAATATACCCTTGAAATATTATTTTTTGAAAATAACAAAACAGTCGCTTAGAACACCTAAATGTCGTTGCATTCCATTTATTGCACAGGATACGTAGACGATTTTTTTTTGTATTTGGAAGGGTACAGAAAATAATTAAGACCCGTTTCTGGATTATTGGTCCATAAATCCTAAAATTCAATTTACAATGGAAAAAGGTAAAAACAATGATATAAATTTTCTAGAATATAAATATTAAAACGCTAAACAATCACTTAAAATTTTACGGATATAGAAAATCAACTACAACACTTACAGTTACTCCTGTTAAATCGACACAATCTTGGCAATTAAAATTATCTCTATTTCACGCTTTAATACATAGATTAGTTACCTGTCCATTAAGCAAAGAAAACTTTAATAAGAACTTTGTACCATAAAACAGATGGCAAAAGGTCATGGATATAAAGAAAACCCAATAGGTAGTCTCCTAAAAAAACTAACAGAAAAAATTAATAAGATAGGAATTTTATATCAATAAATTACACTTCAAAATTGAATATTGGAATCCATAATAAATTAAATACTTTCTAATGAAAAACAGTTTAAAAAAGGAAAATATAGATAGGATATTAGTAAACAATAAAGATAAAATTAACATATTGCATGAGTCAAGGATATATAAAATAAATTGTAAGGATTGCCCAACTGAGTACATAGGCCAAAGTGGGAGAAAGGTTAACACTATATTAAAATAATTTAAAAATCCATATTAAATAATGAAAAATCCCCAGGCATGTCAACTTCTTTATGTCGAAATAGAAAGCCAAAACTAAATTTACTCGAACAATTAGAAATTAAAAAAATCTCTAAAATGCTATCCAGTTATAAACTGACCAATAAAATTTCCAAGATACTGTAATTATAGACAATTCCAATATATTCTAATAGTAAACAGTTTGGCTGAATATATACAAACAGTTTATTTCCTGCAATTGCAGCTCTGGTTCTCTCTCCATACGCATTTCGACTACCTAATGGTCTCTTGAGTGAAACTGTATCGAACCAAGAAAGCATGAAATACTTTGAGGTTTTTCATTTTTTTTTTGTTTTCGTAAATGTACGTGCTTTTTCTTGTAAGTGAAACTTAAGAAAACGACGTTTTTTTGAAAATCACTGTACATCTCCCTTATTTTGAGGTTATAAAATACGATTTTGGTCTTGGTTACCCACAATTTGTTCTTATTTTTCTAGGAAACACTTAAAAAACACTGTTCACTTTAAGGTCATTTTTATTTCTAGAAAGAACTCTGAACTTTCGTATTTCTTTTAGGTAGTACTAGCTAAATGCATTGAATGCAATAAATTTCAAATATTTTTACGCAAATTGTAGCAAAGAAACTTATAAAACAAGTTTAGTATTCTTGGCTGATACTTATGCAACTTAAAAAAATTAAATATTCGTTTTTAAAAAAATATATAAAATTTGTCCACGTCAGTCAACAAATATATTTAATTTTATCAATCTGAAAACAACTGTAAAATTGATGCTAATTAACTAAAATTTTTGGTTAGTTGTGATAAGTTGTGGTTAGTTCATGTCTTGCTTGGTTTCAGTTACTTTAGAAAACTGAAGTAATTAAAACTGAAACTAACCTGAAATAATCTAGATATATTCATTAAAAAATGTTATTGTCTTGCAGAGACAATCTCTGTCAGAAAAATATATCAGTAAAGAATTGCGTTAGTAGGAAACTGGTGGTTTAGTATCTGCTGTAAAAATTAATATGATTTGTATAACTATAAGGCTAAAATATATTAAAATGAATCAGGATTATAAATTCGGTGGAAGAAAGGTATTTTCTTGGCAGCAGAGACGCTATTATCTGGTCATATATCAGAAGCCTTCATCTGCTAAGCAGTTGTATGTCTTCCAACAATCCAACAAGATCGTGGTTTCCCAAAATACTCTCTTTTGACTGATCTGCAACAGGAACGAGAAAGCGCGTCTTCATTACCCTCTTTATCCTTCTGAAAACTTTCATCTACTCACATTGTACTTTCTCTTGCCTAACTGCATTCAGTTATTTCAATAGGATTCAGAATTATTTTTAGGTAAATTTCCCCGTAAAATTTTCCCAATTAACAACCGTCGCTGAGCCTAATTCTAATTTATTCATTAGCCACTGCTGGAAACTGTTAATATTTACAGGGAAAATCATGTCTAATGTCAAATTAAAGAAGGAGAAAAGACTAGCAAATATGATCCTTAAAATATTTGAAAGGAAAATCATACTTAATATAAAAATTAAAGAAAGGGAAAATAATGTTTTTCGGGTCCTTTTAAATCTTAAATAGGGAATATATATATATATATATATATATATATATATATATATATATATATATATATATATATATATATACATATGAAGTAAAATGCGAACAGTAAATGCAAACTTCTCTCCATCATATCCTTTCTGTGTTAGAGAGTGCACGGTTAGAATAAATTGTTATAGAACGCAATTTATCCTATTCCACCACCATCGAGATGATGGCCTACCTGTACCACCATACCGAGAAAGATAGTCAAAACTTACAATCCCCGCCACAGTGATACGGCAAAGGTACATGTTTCGTCTCTACTAGACTCATCAGGGTACCGACATACACCTGGCTGTGCAAAGGACAGATCGGAAGGAAGCATGAAAATACTGAACGCGGCTTCGCCGACCTCCCGCCGGATGGCGTATATGTGTTTATGCGGCTTTCACGGATTCCTCTGTGTGAGATGCAATAGCAGTGGATATATCCACATTATGCCGTTGTAGTGCTGGAATCACATTCAGCAGACGTACAACTATATGCAGCTCCGCGTATGAATGAAGTAAAATGCGAACAGTAAATGCAAACTTCTCTCCATCATATCCTTTCTGTGTTAGAGGGTGGACAGTTAGAATAAATTGTTATAGAACGCAATTTATCCTATTCCACCACCATCGAGATGATGGCCTACCTGTACCACCATACCGAGAAAGATAGTCAAAACTTACCCTCCCCGCCACAGTGATGCGGCAGAGGTACATGTTTCGTCTCTACTAGACTCATCAGGGTACCGACATACACCTGGCTGTGCAAAGGACGCCGTATCACTGTGGCGGGGAGGGTAAGTTTTGACTATCTTTCTCGGTATGGTGGTACAGGTAGGCCATCATCTCGATGGTGGTGGAATAGGATAAATTGCGTTCTATAACAATTTATTCTAACTGTGCACCCTCTAACACAGAAAGGATATGATGGAGAGAAGTTTGCATTTACTGTTCGCATTTTACTTCATTCATACGCGGAGCTGCATATAGTTGTACGTTTGCCGAATGTGATTTCAGCACTACAACGGCATAATGTGGATATATCCACTGCTATTGCATCTCACACAGAGTGAATCCGTGAAAGCCGCATAAACATATATATATATATATATATATATATATATATATATATATATATATATATATATATATATATATATATATATATAAGTGATGTTGCCGACGGATCTAACCCACGATGTTGTTTTTTATCTTTTTAGTCGTTTTTTTTATATAACATAGAAGCTTCTATAAGTATGAAATTTATGGATGCAACAAATTTTAACGATTCAGTGGCAAAATTAAACCTAAAGTAAAAAGTATTTTTCGGGGTTTTCTGAACGATCAAGCTGATACAAGCTGTGAAAAACTAAGGCTAGAGTCGTATTTTACAATCTCGAAAAATGAATTTAAAAAAAAAAGTCGTTTTCCTAAATTTCAGTTAATCCAAATAATTACCTTTTGAAGATTAATGCATTTAAAAGACAAAGCACGTTATGGCATGAAAAATCATTTTCATCATCAAGAACTTTATGTACGAAGCTTGTAAAAGACCATTTCATTAAAAACTTTCCTTAAAAGTAAATATGCATGCTAATTAAGAAACAACACCCTTTTAAAAGCCCCTTATCCTGTATAAACATTAAAAATACTGTATATACATTACGTCAGTTTATATGTACGTCAAAAAATAATTTCAAAGTCTTAAATGTATAAAGCGTCGGATTAAAAATAATTTGAAAGTTTGAAACGAGTTTTGAAAACACACTTCGATCGATGGTGTATATACAGATGATTGCTAGTATATACACTATGTTTGCTATCATAACAAAACGATGGCACAGGCGAACATGGGTAAACTGTAATAATCTCAAAGCTTTTATTTTAAGTGATTTGACGTACAGTTTCGGTTTACTTAAATCCCTTTGTGTACTAGTTAATCAAACAAGTTTATTTGTAATATGAGGTTTATTATCTACCTCTTGGAATATTCGAGTATCGAAGGGTGACAGAAATATAAAACATATTTGTTACAAAATGAACCAGATTTAAAGTTTATTGTTGTTTCTGTAGTACTTCTGTTTCTCCAAGCAATTTTAGTTACACCTTCCTGCTGATTTACCCAACTTTCGTCATAGTAAATTTTATACCGTTCCACATTACTTAATTTTATTGTTCGCGTCGAAATAGTTTTATTATATTTTTTTACATAATTTTAAATTCTTTTCAATTAAAAGATATCATGTAATATTTTACCGTTGTTTACTATCATCCAATAAGTATCTTTTTTAATATAATATTTTTTTATTTAATAGATTTGCCAATGACTTGATGTTATTTATTATCTTAACTTTAACTAGCAATTATCCATTTCGGCTTCTCCCGCACTCAAGGCCTCCGGGAATTTTAAGAAATGAAATTTAGTGAACCCCATTCTTACATGCCTTTTCGTGCATTTGTTCCCGTGAAATACTCTTACTTTTAATAGCTTTAGCGTAAATAGATCAGATATATTTAATTACCCCATGCAATTTATCAGTAATGCAGTAAGATCAAAATAATCCATTACAATGTGGATATTGCGGAGATCAATAATTGATGAAAATAATGCATCCTGAATCATGAGATTCGGATGAACCTTGTCAATTGATTAAAAACATGCTAATATATTCTGATTTTTACGCATATTTTTGTCAATTAATGCACTTTTAAAATACATGCATTATGATGAATTATTCTAATTTTTTTATTATTATTGATTAATCACATAATAATTCTCTCGCCTCTTTCCCTCTAAGAGCTTTGAACTCAGAAAAATAGATTCGTCTGTCCGCTGAATTAGGAATATGGATCTCGTTCCAAATTCACGATAGTCGTTAATTACTTCACTTTATATGGGCTTTAGAAGGAATCTTTTAACCGTTGACTATCTTGTAGACTTTAATATAGATGTACACGAAAGTTATGTCTCTAAAAGCCACTTAATTGCTACCTTCCTCATTCTTTCTCACGCTTTCGACACTACCTGGAGGTACGGCATTTTAAGGATATGAAGGAATGGAGCTTACGGGGCCATCTACTAATTTTTATACAAAACTTTCTGTCGAATTGTACATTTCACGTCAGAACAGGTAACACTCTGTTTGATACTAAGACTATTGAAAATGGAGTTCTCAGGATCTGTCCTCAGTCTCATATGACCGTTCAGATTCAATACTGCCTTTATACCGATGACCTAGTCACATACTATCAATCCGTTATCCCTATACTAGGGGAAAGAAAATTACAAATATGTCTAAATTCACTCACGACATAGACTAAGGAATTCAGCTTCACTCTTATCTCTGACAAATCCTCCATAGTTCATTTTTGTTGTAAGATGAATTGTTCCTAGATTAATACTTCAGACATAGCAAATATCAACATTCCTATCCATTCTAATTATAAATTTCTAGGCATGATTTTTGACAACAAACTCGATTGGAACTAACACATATACTTCATCTAAAGTAAATGTTTAAAATATCTCTCTATTACATCTTGGTGCTCAAGCTACATTTCTCTACTAAACAAATGTATCATTAGAAGCAAAATAGATTACGGCTGCTTTGTGTATAGCTCTTCCTGCAAATCACTCTGGATACAATACAAAATTATAGCTTGCGTATGGCCCTTGGAGCTTTGTGCACCAGTCCAATCCCAAGTATACATTGTCTGTCCCACATCGAATCATTAAAATACGGGAGACTACATCTACGACTAAAATACTCCTTAAATCCCTGGTCCAAACCCCATCTTCCTTAACACGAAAAATTGTTCAATTCAATATTTCTTCCTACTAAATACACAAACCGTAATGACATCCTCCCTTCTAATATATCCTTTATACTCTTCTCACAAGCACATAATTTTACCGCACCTGCTATAAAATAGCCTCATCCACACTCTTTTCCACCCTGAAAAGAACAGTTAACAGTCAATTTTGGTATGACTAGATCCAAAAAACATGACACAAATTTTCCATAACCATTTCTAGAGTATAACAAGCTGTGTTGTTTCGAACCATAAAATAGTCTATACAGACGGATCAAATACTAAACAACACACTGGTTCAGCACTTTATTGCTCTGAATTTAACAATTCCTATAAATTAAGCCCTCTTAACAGCATATTAAGTACCGAGCTTCACACCATTAAAACTTCTATTGAAATCATTCTTGTTCTCTTACTTCTATGACTACATTCCATCCTCAGTATCCATTTGTAACAGACAAATACAACCTCGTTATTTGTTGTAACATTAGAAACATATGTGTGTCTTTCATTTGACTATCAAGTCAAGATGGTATATATAGAAACGAACATGCTTACCTTCTAGCCAAATCGTCTATACATAATTACGTTGATTCATATTGCAAATAAGAGCATTGTGTAACTTTCCTGAGATTATATACTTTACACCTTTCCTACATTTTCAAAAAATTTCTTTTATATCACGTTCCTTTAGTTAATTAAAATTGTTACTGTACAGAATGCAACCTCTGTGTGTCTGTTAACTTACTTATTATTTTTTATTTGTTTTACTCAGTCGTATTTCACTCGTCAGAAAATTTATGACGATAACGAATCATCAAATAAACCGCTAATGAGATCTGAAAAATATATTTTGTGTCAACGTATCAATTAAATTTTAATAGAAATCCTGTGATTGCAATAGTCAGCTCCATTATTGTAGATTAGCCTCAGTTGACCATAAACTCAGTTAATGACACTAACACAAATATGACAATGAAATACTTCTGACGCGTAAAATGTGTTAATATTAACAGTAAACTATAATTACTATTTGGCTTACCTATCTGCAAAAAATGATTAAAAAATATTAGTAACGATTTATATAAAAAGTATATATTGTTACCACAAAAATATTAGGTTATGCAACTTGTCTGAATTATAGAAATTACCAAGTACTTATTCTACTCCGAATAATTGTTTCACTGTCTTCCTCCTAGTTTGCACAAAAATGTATTATAAAATGTAAAATTTAAAAGGGGGGGGGGCATTGTAGTTAAAAAATAAGGTCCCTGTATTTAATATACAGCCTGAACCGAAAAAAGTCAAGTACAGGGTGAAAAGTGGAGTTGTATCTTAAAATATCGAAAAAAGTTATTATAAAAAGTTTTTCTAAGTGAAATTTTTAGCCCATATGCAAAATTTCAGTTGTATAAGAACATTTAGATTTTTTTGCCCATTTTTTGTAAATTACGCCACTGTTGCAAAATAAGACTTAACGCAACCTACATAAAACTGCCTAGTTTTGACAATCCAGACATATTTTGTTTAAGGTAGCGCCACATTAAATGTGTGTTTTTCTACAAAATTCACATAGGGGGCTATTTATTAAAATTTGGTCACATATGATGCAAAGTTGATTTGTTTTTGGCCTTGTATAAGGTAACTTCGTAAAATAACTATTTTTGAAAACGTAGTGTGTCTCTAAAAGTAATACACATTAATATTAAGAAAATAGTTTTATTGAAGAGACTCAGATTTTCTAACAAAAAAAATCATAATATCAAAATTGTTGAAACCAATAACCATCAAGACCTTTCTCACGCATTTGTGGGCAGACATAATGAGCCTTTATCCACCGATATCGATTTCCATCGACTGTTTCGTTTTCTTTGAAAAAAAAATGGCCCAATGATGGTTTTGGCGCAAATGCCGGCCCAAATAGTCACTTTTCGGTCATGCAGTGACGTTTTGTCGATCTCGTGTGGATTCTCCGTCCCCCAAATACGCCAATTTTGCTTATTAACGCTGCCAGAGAGTGGAATGGGCATCGTCGGTCATCAAAATTTGCTTCCAAAAATCTCGTTTAGTGTCAACCATTTGAACGACTGTTTGGCCCTATTTCAAGCGACGTGGACGGTCTGTCGCCAATATTCTTTGTGTTAACTGCACTTTATACGGAAACAAATGCAAATCATCCTTCAAAATGCGCCGCAAAGTGGTTCCACTGACGCCAAAATACTGAGCACGGTGACTAGGCGACACTTTGGGTTCTGGGCAACGCTCTCTCTGACCGCTTCAACCTGTTCAATGGAACGTCTTGGTCGTTGATGAACGGTATGTTGATGATCTCCCACTGTCCCGTACTCAACAAAATTCGAAACCAAATGACGGATAGTGTTGTCAGACGGTGCCTGTTGGCCACGATATTTTCGACGATATGCACATTGAATGACTATTTTGACTATTTTCAATGTACATTGTCACTATATGGACACGTTGTTTCGATGTAGAGCGATTCATTTAATTGTACTGAACGTTATTCAGTGTTTAAATACAGGCATAAAAGATGGCGCAGCCTATACATACATACATACATACATACATATATATATATATATATATATATATATATATATATATATATATATATATATTGTTGTGTGACATGGTCAATTTTTCCGAAGAAACAGGCGACCAGTTGCTTCGAAGTGCTTTATGTAAATTTGGTTGGTTTTGGCTTCTCATGGAAGGCCTATACGTCACGATTTTATAGATGTATTATGTTCACGGCCAATATATTATATATGCAGGGAATTACTAATGCCCTGCAATGTCTCAATATCACAACATAACGATCTATCATTATTAGTTTACTCCCAGCATCGATATTTTCTTGTCCTACAACCTTCACGCGACTCGTCCATTAGCGAACGACGACAAGCGATTGAATGCACTAAACCAACGACGTACAATTGCCAAATAAAGAATTAAACTCATCGATGCTCTCTCTTTCCGATAAACCACGTCGAAAGTGAAAAATGATGCGAGTTAATTCCATTGTTTGACCAAGACGAAATTTTAAAATTACTGTAAACAATACAAATAGCGCCCGTACGCCAGTGTTGTCACTTCTCGATATATAACCCTCGTAATTATTTTGATAAGATCTGCCACCTCTTGAAATATCTTGATGTATTTTTTTATTACACCATGCAGGCGAAAATAAATTTATATAACGTATATTTGTGTATCTTTTAAATTAGGAACGGAAATTATGACATCGTAATTTGTTGAGTGAGTTCTATTTTCAGTTTACACACTTCTCCGTTCTGTCCAATATTTTTTATCTGTCTTCAAACAATACATGCCATTTATTCTGAAGCAAAAAAAAATACATACTGTTAAAACCAGCGAATAAGCTAAAAAGGGGATCATCAACCCGGCCGGCGTGAATGAAACTTCCGTACAATAAAATAAAATATCTGAACGACTATTAGTCTTTTCGCTATCTTGACACATCTTCTCGGATTCATCAAGTCCTCTTCGGCCCTCTTGAACCCTTCATGCTTCCAGCTATTTCTCAAACTAATTCTCGTTTTCCTTCGAGTAACCAAACCTTTTCACTGACGTAATATACCTTATTATTAACATAAGTATTTGCTTTATCTTAAATTTTAATTAACACCTTTTTAAGAGCTTTAATATTAATAGTTTGATGTAATTTTTTTCAGTTGTCAAAAGAATTTGATATAATATATATATATATATATATATATATATATATATATATATATATATATATATATATATATATATATATATATAATTTATTCTTTATTTTGCCTTGTCTTGGGTTTAGGTTCTTTATTTGACTAAATATGCAAAACAATTGACGTTTCGCTCTTTATTTAAGGCATTTTCAAAATTTTTTTTTTGTTTTATTTTCCTTCCTAAAAATATTTTTATATAATTAAAACATTCACATGAGAAACATATCTACAATTTTAAAAAACAAACAAGACACTTTAAAACAGTTTTTAAATTTTTAAAAAATATTTAATTTTACCGGTACACACCTTGACATATTGTTACTCTATTACTAATGAAATTCAATCTTTACATCGTTTATTGAGGATACATGGAATGCGAGTGTGTTTTATTTTTTATATTTTACAATGCACAAAAAAAAAACAAAATAAGGTGTACGTTTACTTTTATGTTTAAGAGGATATTCAATTTTTGATTCTTATTTGACAGGATCGAATACCTAATATTTTTATTTAAATTAGGCTTGTGTAAATGTGACTCAAATTTCCCATATCTGGACTGTCGTTAACAGTGTTTTCACCTTTTTTAATTTCAATCATTTCCTTTATCTGCAATTTTTAGTAATTCATATCTTTGTTTTTTATTATGGTACTGTTCAAAAGTATGTTTTTCGTTCTGTGTGTGTTTGTTTAACGCTGTTGAGGCGTTGTTCGTATATTTATGGCCATTCAATCTGTTCTTCAGTAATTCATAATTGTCCCAAAAAATATATATAGCCATTTTTTGAAAATCTTTATATGAAAAATATTTGGTCAATAAAATATTTTTTTTTCTTTTTGTTTTAAGGCTTTCATTATGAGGTTATCTGTGATGATTTTTGCGAAACACCAGACGGCAGAAACCAGAGTTCAAAACGAATATTTTGATACCCGACAAAGTTTTTTTTTCATAAAAATAAAATGGGCAGATGGGGTAGCTGATTTGAAAAAGAATGCCCCATATATATATACATATATATATATATATATATATATATATATATATATATATATATATATATATATATATATATATATGAAAAAGTTGATTTTTCTCCTTGAAACCATTAAGAAAATGTAGACAGCCTTTTGTACTGTTGATGATAACAGTCCGGCATCAAGTTCTGCGAGTAATAAATATCCTGTCGATATTTTAGGAAGTAGACACTTGTTTTCTGTGCATTTTGCTCCACTGATGAGATCATGGGTGGTGGAAACTAGTATTAAGAGAGAACCGAGTGGAATTCGCAGAGACTAAACTGTCTGCCACCTGTCTTAACGGTCTGAAGGAGAAAGAACAACTTTTTCAAATATATATATCAAATATATAGACTGTGAAATTGTTTATTATATATATATATATATATATATATATATATATATATATATATATATATATATATATATATATATATGATAAAATTATGTAACAAAATATGAACTACTACATGCTTTTTGCTTCATTAAATGCATTTTATGTGTTAATTGCTAATGGCATTTCAGGATCATTACTGGGTTTTTGAGGTTTGATGTTTCGGTGTCATAAACCGCATGACTACATGCATCAATGTCGGTGTACATCCGAACCGAAAAGTGGTATAATTCTATACAAGTTCTGCCAGCTAGTTGAATGATATTGCCATATAAACAAAAGATTTTAATTCGCAGTCCACTTTGTGTGTTGTTTTGATTTAGTTAAATACAATAAGCACACATTTCGTCTTATATCTAATTATTGCCTAAAATTCTCACTATCGTACAAAAAGAAAGTCGAAAATTTTTTTAACGTACTTGTCTTAAGCATTAAGAATAATTAAAATAAACCTACCTCTGCCTCCGTTTAACTTATTTCAATAAACTGATCCCGTCTAGAATAGATCTATCTCAGTACCCAAATGCCCAAAAAAGATATGAATTTTGTAGCAAAGAATTTCATATATATTTAATGTACGTTCTTTAATCAAATTTAATGATTTTGTGTTACCTTAAATTTCAATAAAATAACTGAAAATATACCAAATTCAGTGTATAATCACATTAGATTTAATGTAAAATTTAATAAATTTAATGCATTTAATGAAATTTGCGTCAAGCACATTACATTAAAATTAATGTGAAGTTTTTTACATTGTACCTCTTTCACTTCAAATTTCAACTATGTTAAATTTTACCTTAGTAATCGTAAATATAATCTCTAGTAAACATCGATGGGAGCTTTGAAGCATGCACGTTTTTTCCTACTGTCTCCACTTTCAGCCCTTTTTGCACCACCCCCTTTTTATAACATCGGATAAAATGTAGCCTATGTTCAAAGGGAGAATGTAACCTTTCTAATAATGAAAAAATTGGTAAAATCGATTCTATAATTCTGAAGATTTGGAGTCGAGACTTTGTTTAACGTCACAACTAACTTAACAAAAACTTAAATGCATATATATATATATATATATATATATATATATATATATATATATAATATATATTTCATTGCTACATCTACTAATTAATAAAGTTAACTAATAGGTGAAAATATAGTAAACTACGTTGGCTTTTAACTTATTTAAATACATACACTGTTACTGAAGTTATAAGCGCGACAGTTCCATCCGTCATTCTTAAATTTCTATGATTTCGCTCGCTTGATTTTTTGCAGTTCACTGATCTACTCTCTACTCGTGTAAACAGCGCGTGAACGATGGTGTACTTTTTTTCAATTTATGTGTTAAAGACCTGTTAGACTACATGATATTCAGAATTCCCACCCAGAATATAGAAGTGGGACAAATTTAGAACTCGCCAAATACACTCGTCTTGAATCAGAATCCTTAATGAGTCGGGAGTGATCATTAAGCACCCCAAAATTTTTACATCTACCAAGGCTCTCGCGCTTCCTAATGTTTTTTTCTTCAAATAATCTTTATAATTTTTATTTCATAAGTGTGGCATATTTTGAAAATATTGAAAATATTTAATAAAACTTCCTTTTCTTTACTTGCCATTTTCACGCGTCATCTACAACACAACAACGTCAGATCATGTCGATCGCCGCACATTGACTAAGTACCCTAAATAGTTTCAAATTATACTAAATAGTTTTCTAATTAGTGCGCTAACTGAGCAAAGAAGATTGCCATCGGCAGATTGTCCTAATTAGGTTCCTTACTGTCCGAAATGTTCAGCATTCAATGCCTAATTCATTTAAATATTGGATAGTCTAATAAGCGTTTTACACTTATACTCCAGTCTTCCTATGAAAGAAGGTGAAAAAATTTATTGCAGATATCTGAAAGTTTCAAGTCGTAGGGGGCACCCAGTAGATAATAAATACGTAAAAAAGTACAGCTAGATCAGCCTGTTTTTTTTTATAAACAACATTCAAAGTCGGAAAATTCGATTTTCTGTCCGTAGAATTTTCCGCTTACATTTTAGAGAAAACTTGTCCGAATGAAAGTTGTGGGTATTAAAAAGACCTTTAATTTAATTTTTTATACGTCAAAATCGATAAATAATTTATCGAGATAATCGCGAAAAACCACCTTTTTTGCACTATTTTATAAATGTTAATAACTTTTGCAAGAAAGGCCGAAAGTGATGTATATCCCCTTGATGATAAGGCCATTATATGCCTTTATAACTGTGCGAAAGCTGGACCAAATCGGTTTGGTAGTTTATGAATAATCTTAATTGTTTATCCCAGACACTGAACGTTCAAACAATTGTCCTTGTCCAGAGGATGATTCTACAGATATTTGCAAAAGCGAAATGAATTCTTTGAAGTTCAAACTACAAACGAAGATGAAAAAACGATTGATTTTTAAAAAACTTGTTGTTAAAAAAACCGTTTAAAGATGGGGTACTTTTTTACGTATAAACAATTGGAATAACTTGTTTATTTGAATGATACAAGTTTGTGAATAAGTGGACTTGAAAGCTGGTGAAAAAACAGGAATTTAAAAAAAAAACAGTCTCTTACGACCAATAGGAGCTAAGATAGCATTTTTTTTTCAAAAGTCATATCTCTTTTGTTTATAAACATTAAGAGTTAAAATTTTCACAGATTTTAAACGAAGACCTATATTTGATGATGCAATTTATAAGTATGAAATTCATGCATCGTTAGTAAAGTTATAGCCCTTCGAAGTGAAGGTACTTTTACGACCAATAGGAGCTAAGATAGCATTTTTTTTCAAAAGTTATATCTCTTTTGTTTATAAACATTAAGAGTTGAAATTTTCACAGATTTTAAACGAAGACCTATGTTTGATGATGCAATTTATAAGTATGAAATTCATGCATCGTTAGTAAAGTTATAGCCCTTCGAAGTGAAGGTACTTTTGCAAGTGCGTTGTAGCGAGTGGTGGGGGAAGCTCGGCTTTCTCACTGTGTGCTTCTGAAATTCAAACTTCAAATTGGAGCGCTCAACAAAATTATTTATTCCTAGAAGATATATATATATATATATATATATATATATATATATATATATATATATATATATATATATATATATATATATATATATATATATATATACAGTGTTTTATATTAAATATTTGCAATGAAATTAGACTGCTAGTAAAGTTTTTTGAAACAATATTAGTGTTAATATTGCCATAAAATGTGTTTTCCGATGAAATGTCAATTTTTCGGTATTTCCCGATTTCCTATGATAATGAAAATAAGCCAATTCGTCATACTTCGTCGAGTTACCCCAGTTAAAAAAAAATGAAGGCTCTACGTTATCTGGAACCCGAGATATTGTTGCGCGCTCCAATTTTAAGTCTTCCTTTAAAATGTGTGAAAATTTCGATTCTTAATGTTTATAAACAAAAGAGATATGACTTTTAAAAAAATATGCTATCTTAGCTCCTATTGGTCGTAGGAGACTTTTTTTTAATTCGTGTTTTTTCGCCAGCTTTCAGGTCCACTTATCCACAAACTTGTATCATTAAAATTAACAAAGTTATTCCAATTGTTTATAAGTAAAAAAGGTACCCCTACTTTAAACGGCTTTTTAACAATAATTTTTTTAAAAATCCATCGTTTTTTCATCTTTGCTTGTAGTTTGAAATTCAAAGAATCCATTCCGCTTTTGCAAATATCTGTGAAATCATCCTCTGGGCAAAGACAATTGTTTGAACATTCAGTGTCTGGGATAAACAATTAAGATTATTCATAAACTACCAAACCGATTTGATCCAGCTTTCGCACAGTTATAAAGGCACATAATAGCCTTATCATCAAGGGGTTATACATTACTTTCGGCCTTTCTTGTAAAAGTTATTAACATTTATGAAATAGTGCAAAAAAAGGTAGTTTTTCGCCATTATCTCGAAAAATTATTTATCGATTTTGACGTATAAAAAATGAAATTAAAGATCTTTTCAATACCCACAACTTGCATTTGGACAAGTTTTCTCTAAAATGTAACCGGAAAATTCTACGGATATAGAATCGAATTTTCCGACTTTGGATGTTGTTTATAAAAAAAACAGGACTGATCTAGCTGTACTTTTTACGTATTTATCATCTACTGGGTGCTTCAAGATTGGAGTATTAGTCAAAAATCTAAAAGTAAATTAAAGAAAGGAATTGATAAGTTATGTGTGTATGAAAAAAAAATGGGTTATATATAATTAGATTTGTACAAAATCAGTCAGATAATCTACTTTAAGTGAACATTTTATTGTTACTAAATAGTTTTGGAAAAATCGTGCCTATGTGGTTGCTGAAATACGGGTATAAAAATGACAAGATTAATATCAAGTGTAGATGAAAAATAATTGTCAAATGATGACGTGCGTGCTCATAAACGCGATTCAAATGTATCTATATATTATGTTATATAATATTAAATTAGTATACAAAAATTAAAAATTTTTATTATATTTAAAAGTTTTCAAAATAATTCACCTTCTTGTGTTCTGTTATATACATTAAAAAAGTTTTGCTTTGTGATTTACTTTTTTCCAAGTATTATATTACTTATAAAAAGGTGAAAGTATAAAAAGAGACGAAAGAAAAACAATTAAGTGAGTTTATCCTCGCCCTCGATTAGGTGACATCATGAGCGTGTTCGGTTGGTCCTGACACTCGGTATAAAGAATGAATGGTGGAAATATCAGGAGGGGTCGGCAAGACACCGGTTGAACACGCTGGCTGTCGAGAAAACAGAAAATGCCAAGCAGGAGAACTTCGAAAATTTTCTCCCCTCACCTGGACCGATATAACAAGGGCAGAGACGGACAACACGAGGGAGTGCCAAAGGAGTCATTTTCGGAGTTTTTCACATGGGACCAATTTTATGTTAGATGAAGGTGATTTCGGAATGAGTCTGGGATTAAATCCAGTGTTTTCTTCCTTAGTTACTAAGTATTAGGTATCACTGTTCGTAATAGCCAATTTTGTCTGTAATGTAATTTTCTCGATGATAGGGAAAACACATTTTTTACACTGGATGTAATTTTAGGGTAATTTGTTGGCCCTTATATTTTGCTTTCGTGTTACTTACTTTTATTACAGACGTGATTTAGCAATAATTGCTAATTTTTAAAACAGTATGAAGCTTACCTATATGTTTTATGATGTGGTAATTTTTGGAAGGATTTGGTCTCTACTTGCAATTCATTTTCTAGCCATTATGGCAGATGAACAGCTTTTTTTTAATCTCCTTTGATAATACGTGTATGGGCCGCTTTAGGCGTAACGGACTTCATCTTCCCGGCAAGGTCGCTGGCTCAGCGTGATTAAAAAAACAGTTGTAAAATGTTTCATACACAAATCGACCTTCTACTCTAATTTTATTTACGATTAATACAATTTTACATGCACTTAAACTTCAACGTAGTCAAATATTTTTCTTTAAACGTTTTAAATTATTGAACGTTGAATCATGTAACTTTAAAAATATATATTAATATTTGTTTATTAAATTGCTTCTTATTCATACATTTACTTGTGTGTCATTTTTAAAGCTCTAGGTTTTATAGTTCCTAAGATTATAAGTGATAACCAGTGGCGTACAATTATCGAATTGTCTTATATAAAATATTCCGTTTTCATTAGTGAAAATATAACATTCATAATAAAAACCTTTATTATACTCTCTGCAATAGGGATATTGACTATTTTTTAAGAAAGTGTTTAAAAGCGTGCCTAAGTATTTAATATAGCCCAAAATATTTAATATTATTTTTTTTAATACAACTAATACTTTAAAAATCATATATTTTAAATTCCATTTCAAATTCCGCTCCAAAAAGCCAATACTTGTCATTTAACAGCTGTGACGTCAGATATTGCCAAAGATTGGTAAACTGACAAGGAGATATAAAGTTTTTTCGTAATTTTTGTAATAATCAGATCAGTTCTAAGTTTTATAAGTGTTGTGCTGTGCCTCAGTGTACCAGTACTTGGCTTTAGCTAGCTCGCAACCCTACACAATCTAAAATCTATTTTTGTGAAGATTATTTTGATGTAAGATTTAATGTTTGTTTATTTTTCTTATATTAAAAGTTATTAATTTTCACGTTTTAAAAGAAGAAAATTGGAATTTTGAGGTTAGAAATAAAGTAATCAAAGTTCGGTAGCAATGTTGTGTACCCGTTTTATTTTAGTTTTGAATTTATAAATACCTATGATTACAATTAGGTATTCATCATCGCTACCGGAAATAATTCTTGGGGTATTATTTACATGCAGATCTTCACATTTATAAATTCGGCAGAGCAAAAGTTACTGTTTATTACGAAGAAATTTGCCACCATAAAACATTCAATTCTCGGCAAATTCGAACTATTTGCCTTAATAAGTCCACTTTCCATCATGGGAAAACTTCGTTTTCAAAGGGAGTAGTACGCAGATTTCGAAGAAATTGCACGAAAATCACTATAAAATAATTTTAACCTAACAACGTAGGCTTTGACAGCGATGATATGTTTAGCAGCAAGTGACGTCATGTACTTTGATTGGTGTTCGTAGTCACGTGACTTGAGAGTGATTTAATTATATTTTGATTATTAAATAAAAATTAAATTCCCAAAAAATAAAGAAAAATATTCTATTTTTTTAGGATTTCTTTTATGGAGCTACCATTTCGCAGTAAAATTATATTTTTATTTAAATACTGTAAACATCCCTATTGCATAAGGTTCCCAAGAAACTTCAGGACTATAAATATGAAAAATTGGGCTTCTACGCCTATGATTAAAATGACAATGGGATTAAAGTTTGGAGCAGCAGGACATTGGAAATAATGGAGGAGTGTAAGAAATGGGTAACATGACATATGGATAGGGGAGCGTGAGCAACATGTCTATCGGTAATAATCGAATTGATAGAGGATACGTGCAATATCATTGTAAATAACAGAAGGTATTTGTGTTTGTAATGATGTTTTTTAACAAATTAAAGTTGTCATAATTTGATAATCTAATACGATCATAATCAACTCACTTATTTATTGACTAGCAGTTACCCGTCGCGCCTTCGTCTACAGATTTGATGTTGAATATATATATATATATATATATATATATATATATATATATATATATATATGAAGTAAAATAAAAAATCCTTTCTGTGTTAGAGGTTGCACAGTTAGAATAAATTGTAGAACACAATTTATCCTATTCCACCACCATCGAGATGATGGCCTACCTGTACCACCATACCGAGAAGAAAGGCAAAACTTACCCTCCCCGTCGCAGTGATACTGCAGAGATACATATTTCGTCTCTACTAGACTCATGAGGGTACCGACATGCACCTGGCTGTGCAAAGGACAAATCAGAAGGAAGCATGCAAATACTGAACGCGGCTTCGCCGACCTCCCGCCGGATGGCATATATATGTTTATGCGGCTTTCACGGATTCCTCCGTGTGAGATGCAATAGCAGTGGATATATCCACATTATGCCGTTGTAGTGCTGAAATCACATTCACCAAGCGTACAGCTATATGCAGCTCCGTATATGAATGAAGTAAAATGCGAACAGTAAATGCAAACTTCTCTCCATCATATCCTTTCTGTGTTAGAGGTTGCACACACGGGAGGTCGGCGAAGCCGCGTTCAGTATTTGCATGCTTCCTTCCGATCTGTCCTTTGCACAGCCAGGTGCATGTCGGTACCCTGATGAGTCTAGTAGAGACGAAACATGTACCTCTGCCGTATCACTGTGGCGGGGAGGGTAAGTTTGAACTTTCTTCTTGGTATGGTGGTACAGGTAGGCCATCATCTCGATGGTGGTGGAATAGGATAAATTGTGTTCTACAACAATTTATTCTAACTGTGCAACCTATTTAGTCAGTCAGGGCAACACCGCTTCCAAGTATAGTTTATTGATTCAGTATAAAAATGTTAATATTCGGACGTGACAATATTCAATAAAATAATATGTTTAGATAAATATTTTTATCTAACCAGTTACTAATACTATTTGGAGTTATTATATATTCATAAAATTTATAAAAGGTTTTCTTGAGATGAAAAAGTTATTGCCCCAACAACCACTAGTTTGAGGAGCTTTGTACCCTTTATTCCAAGACTCCCATAGGGAAAATTGTATAGAGATTGGAGACAATTATGTAGAAAAATAAGGTACAGATTTTGTCCAGTTTTTACATTAAATAAATCAGGGATGGAACATAGGGATTAACCTTCGTATATAGATAGATATCTGGATTGAAATTTTCATACGAGATGTGGCTTCATTTTTTGTACAAAAAATTGGCCTTATGTACTAGAAATTTTGATCGTGTTCCTAATGATACTTAAACATATTATTGTTTATATAAATAAAACTGTTCAAAACGGAATAATAACTACCATAAACGTTTTTTTTTTCTAACAATGACAACATAACATTTAAATGACGATTAAACATGTTTTTCCAATAAACTTTTAATGGCGGCTCATTGTGATAAAGCCTGTTGATATGTAATTGCAGTAAGGAGATAATTACAAATGATAAGGAAAATGATTACTTATACAAATAAATAATCTAAAACATAATTTGTGAATAACTCGATACAAACAAACGTAATAATGACCAGAACGATGGTTTTAGTTTTCAGCTATGCACTAGTAGCATTTAATTCTAATATTTAAAATTAAGTGCTCCTAATACGATACTATTGTTTTAGTAATTAATCATGACTAATGAATAAAAGGTTTAGTCTACACGAATATTGCTCATGTTGTAACTTGAAATTTAACAACTTTGTAGATTTAATTATATTTGGTTATGTTGACGGTGGAGAATTGTTTTTAGATAGATAGTTAATAGACTTGGGATAAATTCCCTGTTTCGCATGGGTTTGTATTAAAGCAGAGTGGAATTTGAGATTTCAGGGTGGAATGAAATTGCCTGTGGCAATAAATTAGAAACGTAATGGAAAAAATACTTTTCCAGGATTCTGTTAAAATTATTGGTTAATTTGCCCTTTTTTATTGAAAATGGATCATTGACATAAAAACCAGTAGATATCAATTATCAAAAATATTTTTGTAATTCATTCTCTATTTTATTTCGAAGTATGAAAGATAATAAAAAAATAACACTTCCGAAAAAAGTTGACTCACTTCTGTTATTCTGAACACAGTCATATTGATCTGTGAACCCGTTATGGATGAAGCTGATTTCGAGATTAATTAATTAACATTTCAAAAATAAGAAAAAAGTACCTTTTTGATTTCGGAATATAGAAGATAAAACTAAAATATAATTTCTAAAAAAATTTGAACTAATTTGAAAGCATGGAGCACCGCCATATTGATTTACGAACGCGAAAATACAAATTCCAGGAGAGGATGATTTTCTAAATTTATCAATAAATATTGTTGAAGTACGACAAAAAAGTATCTTTTTATTTAGGTATGTAGAAGATAAGAGAAAAATAAAGTTGTTAAAAAATTTGGTTTATCCATAACGTCGGCAACACCGTGATGTTAACTTTCGATAATAATGTCAAACATTATGTAACCAAATTTCTGGATTAATTAGTAAATATTTCGCAAATAAGAAAAAGGTACCTCTTTTTTACTTCAAAATATAGAAGATATAAGTAAAATATAATCAAAGAAAAAAATCTGAAATAATTTGAAAGCATGGAAGCCCAATTTAAGCTGATTTCGGGATTAATTAATGAATATTTCGAAAATGAGAAAAGCATACCTCTTTTTTTTTGGAAATATAGAAAATATAAATTAAATATAATCCCAGAAAAAATTTGAGCAATTTTGAAAGCATGGATTACCATCATATTGGCCTCTGGACGCGACAACGTCAAACTTCATATAAGCTGATTTCGGAATTAATTAATAAATAGTTCGAAAATAAGGAAAATTATGCATCTTTTTTTTTTTGAATATTAAATATACTAGTAAAATATAATCCCTCTAAAAATTTTAACTAATTTGAAAGCATGGAGTACCGCCATATTGACTCACGAACACAAGAACACAAACTCCGGAAAAGGCTGATTTTCTAAATTTTTCAGTAAATATTGTTTAAATACGACAAAACAATATCTTTTTTATTTAGGTATACAGAAGATAAGAGAAAAATAAAGTTGTTAAAAAAATTTGGTTCTTTTATAACGTCGGCAACATTGCCATGTTGACCCGCGAACGCGATAATATCGAACATTATATAACCAAATTTCAGGATTAATTAATAAATATTTCGAAAATAGGAAAAAGGTACCTCTTTTTAATTTCGGAATATAGAAGATTTAGGTAAAATATAAGTCATAAAAAAGTTTTAAATAATTTGAAAGCATGAAATATCAGCATATTGGCCTACGGATGATATTTAGAAAATAAGAAGTGTTATTTTTAATTTTCTGTGTCAATTTTTTTTACTGCGAAATTTATGTGGGGGTGTTACTACTGGAAAAAAATCTCTTTCCAATAATTAACATTATTGTCAATTACTTGTTATTGGCTGATCTGTAAGATTTAAATTGGGCATAATTAAACTCACTAAGGTATAAATAAATAAAATTTAAAAGTGTGTTTTTTTTATAATAAATTTTGATTATGCAGATGTTACACAATTATAGTGGGCTTTCTGGTTTTCGTCATAAGTAAAAATTTAATACTTTTTATATAAATTTAAACAATTCCTTCCCTATAAAGAGTGTCCCAAAATTTATGCATGATTTGAATTAAATAGAAAACACAGTTTTTTTTTAAATTGTAATTTATTTAAACAGGAATTTTCTTCATATTTTTTTTTTTTTTGATTTTATGTGAATATGTTTTTTTTTTAATTTTTACGTGAATAGCAATAGATGCATTTTTTCTATTAAGTTTTGGATCTCTCATATCTATAATTACTTCATCTCCCTATATCCATTAATTAAACACTCTTGAGTTAACTTGCTTAAGAGTAGTTTTTGTTTCTGGTTATTAGTTTTTTTTTAACAATGCTATTTAAATTTTTTGAGCTAGTCAAATTATTTTTATTCTCATGTTTTTTACTCTTAATTGGATATATTGAGCCGAATAGCTTTCATACTTACCTGGTAAAATAATAATTATGTAGTGTAAAGTGACAGGCAGCAAATAACTTGAGAGAAACTATATAGTTTTTGGTTAAATTAGCAATTTTTCAAACTAAGCCGTAACAAATTCTAAGCTAAAGGAATGACGGTCACACGTCACTAGAAATGGATATGCCATAAGAATGTTACGTAAGTGTTTTTTGTGCTTTATTTGGCATAAGTGGGTATCGGTCTATAATGGGAAGGCGTGTTCAATCAACAAAAGAATTTCGTTGCAGTAAGGCAAATAAACAGAAAATCGAACGAAGTGACTTGCCTTTTTTCAGCATGGTAATAGCTGATAAGTCTTGTTTTACAGAAATTTGTGGGTTTAACGAATATAAAAAAAAATAAGCGGTTTCTCATTCACTATACCTTAAAATAACAAGCATCTGTCACTCCGTTAGTGGTTATTCACAATAATACACACCTTAATAAAAAAATAACATGATTCACAGTTGAAATTGATATTTACATACCGAACAAAACTTATTATAAACCTGGTTTTTAAACTCTGTCATTAGTATTAATATAATAAATGTTTCTTGAAACCATAAAAAATATTTTCTTTATCTCTGCGTCTCAAATGACACAAATTGATAGCTTGAAATATTTGTGCGTTCCGTTAATTTTTTTTTATAATTGATAATTTTTATTGTTTTCTTTTTAATTAAAATCCAACAAGGGAAACTAAATATGACACTCACTTGAACTGACCTTGTATTTTTAAATTATAAAAAATATAATATTTGGAAAACAGGATTTAAACCAGGAACTTGTAATTGCACTGCAAGTCACTGCATTAACCACATTATCACTGTGGTTTAGCGAGTCATACGTGAAATAATTAGTATAAAATATGGATGGACTACCATATAAATGAATCTAGTCACTTTTTTTTTAAATATCGAATATTTCTAGACTAACTTAATATTATGATAACATCTGGCGCAAATCAGAACTTTGTTTGAAGGTCATAGACAATGATGTTTCTTGCGAAGTAGTAGATATCTGTTGGAGTTCCATTGTCTTTATTTTTGTTGAATATCACGACGTTTCGGCTAGTAGTTATTTCTAGTCGTTTTCAAGTGAAACTAAATCAATCCCTTAGCTATATGGCTATTTATACTAAAAGTAAATGCAGTAGAGTGTGACTGAGATGCGTGTCATGTCTGCTATGGCAAAATCCCATCTTTTATGCTGCATTTAGTTTTAGTTTACAATTATTAAGAAGTGGTTTCCACACTTCTTTTATATCTAAAGATGGTTTATTAAAACAACTCGGGTTCTGATGTATAACCGCGGCTTCTTTGAATTTTCGTTTTCTCCAATGTTGTTCTCGGTGTAGCATTTTAGCTTCAGACCATTTTATGTGGTGTCCATGAGTCCAGGCATGGTTGGCGGCACCAGATTTTTCTGTTTCTCCTCTAAATGTGCATTTTTGGTGTTCTTTGATCCTTACGTCACGAGATCTCTTTGTTTCGCCAACGTAGGAATTGCCACATTCACATGGTATCTGATATACCCAGTTCTTCATGTCCCTTTGAGTTGTTGGTTTGACCCTAGTGAGCCGATTTTTCAGAGAGTCATTTGAATTGGAAACAACGTTAATTTTATATCGTTTTCCTATCCTTCTAACGTTTTCTGAAATACCTTTAACATAGGGGATATTCAATACTGGTTTTCGTTCTTCATTCGTTGTCGATATTGTCCTATTTCTGCGTTGTTCTAGAAATTTATCCACTAGATATACTGGGTATCCATTGGCTGTCAGATCATTTTTAATGTAATCTATCTCTTTCATCAAGTTCTCGTTGGAGTTGCAGAGAGTTAAGGCTCTATCTACGAGATTTCTTATAATTCCTTGTTTGGTGTTGTTGGAGTGATTAGATGAATAATTAAGATATTGTCCTGTGTGAGTGGCTTTTCTGTAAACCGAAATTCGAATTAGTTTGTCTTTTCTTTCAACCAAGACATCTAAGAATGGTAATTTATTTTCTACTTCTTTCTCCATGGTGAGTTTAATAGTTGGGCTGATATTGTTGAGATGAAAAAGAAAGTTTCGAAGTTTCCACTCCAAATAATAAAAGTATCGTCTACGTATCTGAGCCATAACTTTGGTTTCTTAGTTGTGGATTCAATTGCAAGCGTCTCGAACCCCCGAAAGTTAGGATAGGAAAACGATATAAAATCAACGTTGTTTTCAATTCAAATAACTCTCTGAGAAGTCGGCTCACTAGGGTCAAACCAACAACTCAAAGAGACATGAAGAACTGTGTATATCAGATACCATGTGAATGTGGCAATTCCTACATTGGCGAAACAAAGAGACCTCTTGACGTAAGGATCAAAGAACATCAAAAATGCACATCTCGAGGAGAAATAGATAAATCTGGTGCCGGCAACCATGCCTGGACTCATGGACACCACATAAAATTGTCTGAAGCTAAAATACTACACCGAGAATAACTTTGGAGACAACGGAAATTCAAAGGAGCCGCGATTATACATCAGAACCCGAGTTGTTTTAGTAAACCATCTTGAGATATAAGAGAAGTGTGGAAACCACTTCTTAGTAATTGTAAACTAAAACTAAATGCAGCAAAAAAAATGGGATTTTGCCATAGCAGACATGATTGCACCCATCTCAGTCACACTCTACTGCATTTATTTTTAGTATAAATAGTCACGTAGCTAAGGGATTTATTTAGTTTCACTTGAAAACGCCTAGAGATAACTACTAGCCGAAACGTCGTGATATTGTGATATTCAACAAAAATAAACACAATGGAAGTCCAAGAGATGTCTACTACTTCGCAAATCAGAACTTGTTATAAACAATTATATAGAATATCTATGTATCAAAGATTGTCGTTAGACTTTTAGAAAGGGACATCGGATATTTCCAAGATTCTATATAAATTTTTGCATTTAACTATACTCTTTTACTTAAATTGTATCAAAATTTAACCTTGTATTTTATCTTCTGCTTACTGAAGCTTTCATGAATAAAAGATTCTGGATAAAAAATGTAATTTTGAGTCATCAGTTCCATTCTGTTTTAAATTCGACTAAATTTCCTACTGTTTGTTAAGAGATGAGGTTAATTTAACATCTTCCTCTGTAATATATTAATTCGCTTTGTTTTGCTCATAATTATATATTAAAAAAGTAATAATGAACATGTGGTATCCTAGACAGGTAGTTAGTAAATTTCAAATAATTTTTCTCCACAACATGGTCTGCATATTGTTATCTCAGTTTTTAATGTTCCTTGTTTTGGAATAAATATCATAATAAACGTCATCAAAATAAATATTTTTCCCTTAATCCCTTTAGAAATGGACAGTGTGTCCAAAAAACCTGCCCTTTTTTGTTCAATACGTGATGAGTCGTTTATTTTCGTTTTTTCACACCTACTTCCTGAAATCACATCTTTTTTATTACTTTATAAAGTCTGTTTTCAGTACCTTTTCCAAAAAAAATTGTATCTACGCCACTGGGAGAGGGCGAAAATAATTCCTCCTAGACTTATGTTCGTTTTAAAAAGTTATATAAGTAAAATGTTAGTATTAAAGTATAAAAAAGTATATTAATTCATTTTTCCCGAGTTTTACACAAAGTTATTTACATCTAAATCAAAACAGGTACAAAAGTTTTGAGGTAAACGGTTTGAGTATAGCATTAAAATTTGGTTCTTGTTTTTTTTTATTTTCCGCGTATACTGCTTTTATATGCGGTATAAAACCAATTTTAAAGTTTGTTTAGTCAAAGTTGTTACGAGAGAAATGAAATTTGGGCACTCACTTGCGCGAACTTGTGAATGACTACGGCTACACTTGCAATAATAAAAACTATTTGTACCTTGCTAGCAAAATGTCAAAGCGGCTTCGTTGGACAAGAAGTTACGAGTTATATAAATAATAAAAGTTTTAAACTGCCTCTTTTTCCCCATGTGGAAATTATGGTGTTTTTCTTGATCTAAAAGCATGGTATTGCATGCACGATAGACAAATTAACTTCCTCATAGCTTTGGTGTCTGTTAAGCTAGGTTTATCATAACTTGACCCTTATTATGAATATGTGAGCGCTAAATTCAATTGTAATGTCAAATGCATGGTATTAAAACTGAACTTAGCACTACCCTATGGAATTCAGATGATATATAGGCTAAAACACGGTATAAGAGAACTTGACTTATTTCTTCAGATTAAATTATTTTTATGCAGTACTTGGTATATTATTTTTAATTGCTGATATAGTAAAAGTGTTACTTGGAGATCTAATATCCTTTTTTTTTGTGAATGCGGTTTTAAATTAAATTTAAAACAGTCTGTATAAGTAGTTGAAGGAAATGGACCAAGCATATAGTAAATGTAATTTTGGATAGAACTAGTTTTTTTTTGATAGATTTTGAAGAACTTAGGGGCTGAGAGAGAGATGCTATGGTGCCACAAAAAGAAACGGAGTGACCCGATAACTTCAAATTTAAGAATGATAAGACAAAAGTCATAGAAAAGAAGGCATTTCGTGGGGACATTGACGCCGACTTTAATAGTGATCTTGAACTTAATTTCAAGGTCAAAGGGATTTTTTAAAATAGAAATGTCTATCTTTTATCGGAAAAATGAAATCCATGGTAAAAAGATGGATGTTTCTATTTGAAAAATCACTTTCTTCTTGAAATGAAGTTCGAGACCACTGTCAAGATCCACCCTAAATGCATTTTTCTTAGCTTTCAAGTTATAGGTTCATTTCTCTAATTTGTACACACTGGTTTTTGACACCATAGCACCCCTCTCAGTCTTTTCAAAAGGCATTTTCTAGCCTTTGCCTATAAGAACAACAATTGTTGAAATCAATTAGTTCCATCCAATTTGACGGGGACACAAAATTCACTTACTACAGGTATGTGCGTGGTCCTGGATCGGTAAGGATGTTTTATCATAATTTTTATAAAGTAAGTCACTATAACCACTGGTAGTTTTTACACTTGATTATAGATAATGCGGTACCCTCTAAGAAAATCTGCTATATCACTTTCAAAGATTAGCGTTTTTTAAATGATCTTATTGTTAAAAAGACGACTTTCATAAACACAGAATAACCGATATATTGACTTTCCTTTATAGGCCCTTGGTAGTAGTTGACCTTTTATAAGTAGTAGTTATATACAATAAAACAAGTTTAATCGAAAATTATCTTTCTTTAATATCTTTGTTGGTTGGTCATATTTAGCCCTATCGCTATGGTTTTTTACAATTCTATTTGTCTCTAAGCTTACAGACATTTATTATTACATATGTGAGACTAAAAGTTGCATTAAATTTTCTAATATTCGTTATTTTTATAGCAAATAAACGTTATTAATAACAGGCTTAAAATTAGGCTGTTACAATCTTATTGATGCTCTTACAGATCTTGTATATTTTGCGATATTGAATTTTAGGTTATAACATAAAGACACCTTATGTTGCTAAATGCCTGAACTAAACGTTCCGACCATTTTGCACGGTCTGAAATGCCTCCATTTTCTCAAGACTACAAACGCATGGGATGCAGTGAATTATAAGTATTTGAAATTTGGATAACCCGGCGGCATATTTAAATTCTCATGGCGTAAGACCGGTTACATGTTTTGAAAATGGTGTAATATTTGTGAAGATGGGAATATTCGCAGAAAACTATACCCTGGAATTTTTAAAGTTATAATTTAAGAAGATTATTGGGCCTTTTCCCTTTCGTTTCTGAAAGTAGAATATAATGTAAATAAGAATAATAAAAGGGTGTATGTCTATATGGGGTTTTAACATAAAATACAGTAGCGGTACCTAAGCAGACAACCAAATATTTTAAAATAAATTTCTTCGCCATATAATATTCCTAGTTTTAGTATCGATATATATATATATATATATATATATATATATATATATATATATATATATATATATATATATATAACGGATGCGTATGGCAGCTCAATATGTCGGAGGCTAGGTTCGTATCTCTTTTAGAGATAGTTGTGCTCTGCTTTGATTACCCAATAGGCGTACATAAATGTACAATATGTACATAAATTTGAATGGTACCTACAATTTTTTTATACTCTTTCTTGATAACTATTGTTGTTATCTCGTTTTTAAAAGGTTATATAAAATTTGGCCGCAAACGTTTTAGAACCTTTAATTGCCAATAACGTAAGTTTTATAAAGAGAGTTATCAAAAAGGTTATTATATCACATGAAAATATATTTATTTTATTTTGTTTGTATGTAAAAAAAATTGATGTAGAGCTCCAATTCTTTAACTTAAAGTTTTCTCCTACCTGGTCTATGCTATGGTACCTCTCACTTCTATTATTTGATCCAGCGCTGTTGCTAGGATTCCTGTTGTTGTGGATGAATGGGGGCTTCACAGGGCCACTTCCAACTCACCAACCAAACGCAGGATAAGTGTTAAAATAGTCGTGGTCACACGGATAGGAAAACTAGGGCCGAAACCATCAGAAATCCTTGACAGCAATATCAAAATGAAAATCACAGTGAAAGGAGTGAGATGAAGCCAAAGATGAAAAAGACTGGCTTCAGATAGCCCTGAAATAAAATGTTGTTTTTACCACATGTTCGTAAAGATAAGGGGCAAAATCTTACCTCATTGATTAGTGGACTTTAAAAAAAAACACTTGACCGTCTGCCCTTTCAAAGCTGATGGCAGGATTGGTCTATTGCTTTCGACGGTTCAACAGTAAAGGGAACGAAAATAAAAATCTCTCTTGCAACCAGACGTGACAAATATTAGGGATATTTATATTTACTTTTGCTAACCTTATTCTCAACCTGAAGCACTCTAACCTAGTTCCGAACTTACACTGATTATATCAAATATTGGCAAGCCATGGAAAATTATCAAAAAGAAAATTATGATCAAACAGTCCAAAGTTACTAATCATGATTAAAACAAAGTTCAAAAAAAATTGCCACAAATTCCATACTGCATACTCAACCGGGTCTACATCCACAACATTACCGACGATAACCTTATACTTTTAATACTGAAATGGAATGTAAACAAATGAGAATTTATTAAAAATAACATATTTTATGACTTTTAAATTCAAACCAAATAATGTGATATATAAACTACAGCAATTTACAAACTCTGTTAAGAAGAAAGAGTGATAAGTTACAAGACCAAAAGAGTTGTGAACCAAAAAAAAAACAAATTTCATGTTTACTATTTTAAATTACAGGATAAATAATTAAATTTAATCAGGTAAAAATATACAAATTATGTCATATTACTATATATATATATATATATATATATATATATATATATATATATATATATATATATATTCATTCATTTTTACAGCGTCTATATCAGAATACAAAGAAACTACAGAATAAGTTTTCTTTTTGTTAATTAATTAAGGATTTCCTGCTTAAACGGTGGCTTCCAGTCTTGAGCCGAACCCTTAGTCGCACCACCTTTCGCTTTTGGGTACTAAGTTACGAATTTTAACGTATTTTCAGGTTCAAGTTCCATGCTTAGAAGGCCAACAATTGGGAAATATTCCATACGTCATTTTGACCAAAGTTAATAAATTTTTAACTAACTAGTTATTGTGATAATATGCCTGCAAGTTATTCTGAAAACTAATATAGAAAATAACTAAAGATTGTCGAAATAGTGTGAAGTTAAGATATATACCTCAAGAAATGTTATACGTGTTAGTTAGGCAAAGAGTTAGATCGTACCTTTTCTCGTTAAAATATTAACAAATATTGTTTAGAACTTTCAGAGGGGTATTTGATGCGACCCAATTTGATAACAAATTATATCCAAAAATAAGCAACTTTTAATTATTTAATTTATACCGGACTATATACCACGATTACCTAAATTGTCGAAATATAGAAATAGTAATTAAATAAAATTTTAGGATACCATTTGGGAACATGAGGGTAAATATACACATAGAACGTATAATTATTTGAAAATACAGTCCTATTTGGCTGCCTAAATTTTAATCAGAACCCCTCTTGTGGCTTTAGATATGTATTTTAATGAAGTGGCACTTCATATAAAAGGACCCTACCAGTAGTTTTAGCCCTTTATTTTACATAATATAGTTTACATTGCTTTTTGATGTTTTACTAAAGTTTTTTAATAACCCTTGTTACATCATACGTACATAAAAAGTTATAGGGAAATATAATTTCTTTTGTATGTTTTCACATACTGTAGCAAAGTTTTTAATATCCACTTTTTAGTTACATTATTTTAAAAACTCGTCGAGGTATATGTAAAGAATAATATTCTTCATTATTTCTACTTTAAAGCTTTTTTGGTAAGTTTCCTCAATAGTAATTCATTATGTAGACATTAACAATAACATCCTGATTTTTACCTGTTTGTGTTTAGCAACTTTTGAGTTTTTCCTATAAAATCCTATTTAACTTGAAAACCGCCAGTTTTATCGAAATAAATTAAGAGTATCTTTTTTGAAGAGAGAATGACCAAAGTATTTAGAAAATCAGATTGCAGCTCTGTTAAATGATACCTGTCAAAAAATTGGGCACAACAAGTGTGGCTGCAAGTCCGTTCCTGACCTCTCTGATGACCTAAAACATCTACTGTAGTATGGTTTAATGAGTCTTTATGGCCTCTAAAAAATATTGAAATCTCATTAAATTATACAAGTGGGTTCAAAACTTCGCTGGGCCTCTCCGATAAGGGACATTTTAGGATTTTTTTCTCTATGACAAAGTAGAGTTATTTTGACCTCCAGTGAAATTACGAGGTACTTACCGGACACCTGTATGTATATATATATATATATATATATATATATATATATATATATATATATATATAGTATTTTAATATTTTGTAGGATACCCTTTAGCATCTAAAACTGCCTGGTGTCTTCTAGGCATCAAGTCAACTAATTTTTGGAAAGTTCCTTGAGGAATTTGCTCCCACTCTGATTTAATGATATTAAACAGTTCCTGTTGATTTTTGATATCGGAATGCATTCGAATACGGCGATCTAAGACGTCTCAAAGATGTACCGGGTGAGTCAACGATTGGATGAACTAAGTTTGTGCCTTTTCGGTGAAATTTACAAAGAAACTATATTTATTGTTTGATACAGTTTATTTTTACGCAGATTTTAAAAATATTTAGGACTCTACAGGGTGAGCCAAAAAACTAGGACAGCATAAAGTTGTATTTTTTTAAATAGAACACCCTATATACGAATCGTATTTTCGATTTAACTTATAATTTTAAATCTTTTTTATTAAGGGTTTACTATAACAAAACTTTATAATTTCTGAGATAATTAAGTTTAAAGAAAAAAAGTCACATTTTCAAGCATCAATTCAATCCTAAATAACGTTTTCAATTTGGTGACAAATATATTCAAATTTGGAATTTAGCAAGGCCAAGGACAAGTTAACATAATTTTTAACTAATATTTGCAATAAAAGCTACAGGGTGTTGAACACATCGGCTCAAATTTGAACAAGTTTAAATGAATAAATATCTTTTTTTTTAAATGGTACACCCTGTATATTTTCATGTTATTTAATAGAGTAATAAAAACCCTAAAAGTTTTGTTCAATATATCCTATACCTATTTATAATAGTTTTTGAGATATTTCAGTTTTTCTTATTTTCCATACTTTTTTACAGAAATAGTCTTCATTATCATAGTAGCCATGGCAAAAACAATGTAAAAGAACATTTTTCTGTGTGTCAAATTTATAACCGCAATCGCTTCTTTTGGTTTTTATGTAGTGTAGTTTGGTTTTTTTTTTGCATTCATCTTATATTGTAAAATGAATTTTCCAAAGAATGAGTTAATAGATATGATTTATGCAATAGGAGAGGCTCAAAAAAATTGCCTTCTTGCTCAAAGAATTTACAAAATGAAGTATCTTGATCGAAGCCAGCCTAATACCCATACTTTTCAAAACTTAATGCAAAGATTTGATTCTTCTGGTACTGTTGATTATCCAAAACGTAAAGTGGTCAACAAACCAGTAACTAATGAAGAAAAAGAACTACAAGTATTGTTAAATGTTCAGGAAAATCCTTATATTGGTAGCCGTCAGTTAGCAGCATTATGTGAAACATCACAATCCACCGCTAATCGTACTACCAAGAAAAATAGGTATCATCCATATCACATGGAATTACACCAAGAATTGCATGGACAGGATTTTGAAAGTCGTGTAAACTTTTGTCGTACAATAAATGCGGAGATTCAATTAAATCCAAATTTATTATGCAAGGTAATGTTTAGTGATAAAGCTACTTTTAGAAGTAACGGTGCCTTAAATAGACGCAACATGCATTATTATGCCACAGAAAACCCATTTTGGATTAGAGAGGTGCAACATCAAAACCACTGGTCATTAAATGTTTGGTGTGGTATTCATCATAATCGAATTATTGGACCCCACTTTTTTAATGAACCACTAAATGGACATAGTTACCTGAACTTTCTACAAGAAGAACTACCCCAACTGCTTCAAGATCTCGATAGGGATGAGCTCGACAGTATGTGGTTCCAGCACGATGGTGCGCCTCCGCATTACCATCGTGAAGTTCGTGCGTTTTTGGACCAACGATATCCGCAAAAATGGATTGGACGTGGGGGTTTCATTGAGTGGCCACCAAGGTCTTGCGACATCACCCCATTAGATTTCTTCCTATGGGGTTATATTAAAAATAAGGTGTATGTCAATCCACCAACAACAGTGGAAGATATGCGAAACAGGATTAGGGATACCTGTAGAACAATAACGCCACTAATTTTGTCCAGGGTCCGAGAAAATCTGCAAAAAAGATTAAATTTGTGCATTGCACAAGAGGGTCGTTTATTCGAACACTTATTAAAAAGAAATAATTAATCTCAGTATTTAATAGGTAATTTTTTTGTTTCAATTTAGTATAAAAGTAAATATGTATTTGCCTTGTCGTTATTGTTGTGTTAATTTTTTCACATTATGTTTAATTAAACTATTGCCGTTGTAATATAACGAATAATGTATTTCATCATATTTAACCACATTCTGTTTGTTTCTGTAGTTTCTTTTTATTATTTTACATGGCTACTATGATAATGAAGACTTCTGTAAAAAAGTATGGAAAATTAAGAAAAACTGAAATATCTCAAAAACTATTATAAATAGGTATAGGATATATTGAACAAAACTTTTAGGGTTTCTATTACTCTATTAAATAACATGAAAATATAGAGAGTGTACCATTTAAAAAAAAAGATATTTATTCATTTAAACTTGTTCAAATTTGAGCTGATGTGTTCAACACCTTGTAGCTTTTATTGCAAATATTAGGTAAAAATTATGTTAACTTGTCCTTGACCTTGCTAAATTCCAAATTTGAATATATTTGTCACAAAATTGAAAACGTTATTTAGGATTGAATTGATGCTTGAAAATGTGACTTTTTTTCTTTAAACTTAATTATCTCAGAAACTATAAAGTTTTGTTATAGTAAACCCTCAATAAAAAAGATTTAAAATTATAAGCTAAATCGAAAATACGATTCGTATATAGGGTGTTCTATTTAAAAAAATACAACTTTATGCTGTCCTAGTTTTTTGGCTCACCCTGTAAAGTCCTAAATATTTTTAAAATCTGCGTAAAAATAAACTGTATCAAACAATAAATATAGTTTCTTTGTAAATTTCACCGAAAAGGCACAAACCTACTTCATCCAATCGTTGACTCACCCTGTACAATTGGTATTAAGTCTGGGGATTGAGATGGCCACTCAAGTACTGTTATATTTTTCTCACCAAACCATTTTTTACTATTTTAGATGAATGCTTTGGGTCATTATCCTGGTGAAATATCCACCGTAATGGCATCTCTACTTCGGCAACTGGAAGCATTACATTTTCTAATGTTTCTTTATATTGAAATCGGTCCATTTTACCCTGCACTTGAATGATGGGCCCCCAAATCGAGTAAAACATCCCCAGATCATTATGTTCCCTCCTCCATGTTTCACAGTAGGAATTTTGTACTTTGCCTTGAATTTTTCGTCAACCGGTCTTCTTACATACGTCCTGCCATCAGATCCAAATAGTGAAAATTTTATTTCGTCACTCCAAAGCACCATATTCCATTTTTCCGTAGATTAAGAAAGATGAGCCCTAACAAACGTCATTTGGGCCTTCCTATTCTTCTTTGATCGAAGCGGATTTTTCACAGCAACTCTTCCATAAAGACCTCCATTAAGTAGACGATTGCGTACCGTTCTACTTGTCACTTTAACACCAAACTGCTCAGAGATTTCGTTTTTTATTTGTCTGGATGTTTTTCTAGGATCAAGTTTTGAGATCCTTAAAATAGTTTTATTGACTCGAGAAGTAATTTTACGAGGTCTTCCTGACTTAGGCGCATTTCTTACATCACCACGACCATATATATATATATATATATATATATATATATATATATATATATATATATATATATATATATATATATATATATATATATATATATATATATATACCATATTTTTGTATTATTTTCATTACGGCACTATTAGAAATATTTAAATATTTTGCATTTAAAGACTTTTTCTCTCCATTTTAAATAAATCCACAATTTTTTGTTTAAAATCACATGAAAAATAACGGCATTTTGGCATGATAGATTAATATTTTTATACGGTATTTGCACTGCAGAACTGAAACTGAATACTTTAAAACCAAAATATATATAGTTTCCATACTTATTTCCAACCATAAATTTCCTATCGCAAAAAAATATAAACAACATTTCTTTTTAGATTGTTAAACGCGATAATTATATGTTCTTGATAAATTCAGTATTAATTAATACGAACATAATTAAAAGTTTCCATACATTTTTCCACTACTATATATATATATATATATATATATATATATATATATATATATATATATATATATATATATATATATATATATATATATATATATATATATATAAAGAAAATTGCATTAAAAAATTTAGATAATAATCCTAAGAATGGAAAATAATATAGTCATTTTAGACCTGTTTTAATGAAATACACAAGACATTTTCTAACGTAATATCACCACCGTTTCGTGTGGAAATAATTTCCTGGCGATAATGTAATATCTGCTCAATTATAAGTTTGTTTGTGCATATTGCGTTAAGAATGATTTCCATTGCCTTCGTCTATTAAGAATTCGTTTTACCTTTTTGTTTCGCTACTTTTCTTAAATTAATTTAAATTAGTTGGTAAGTCTAGCGGAACAAAAACAAAAACCTCCAGCAAGAAAAAACACTCAAGAGGAAATTTCGCGGGATTAACTTTTGTTAGATAAGTTGTTTCTTTGGCTAAAATCTTCTTGCTTGCCGGTTTTTGGTTGGTTATTTTGTGGTATGCAGCAATCAAGAGAGGGTTTTAAACTTGGCTTTGATGAGGCGTCCGTGGTTTTATTAGACTTAACAACGTTTCTTAAGATCTATTTTACACAGAACCGGATCAAGCTTTATTTTCAAATTCATTTTAACTAAAATGAAATAGTTTTGCTGTTACATTTGCTTCAGTACGGCGTTTTGAATGAAGAATTGCAATATAATTTGAAAATACTTTCGTTTAGTTGACCCAGTTTCAAAATTATAATATTTTTATAAATAATTACCATCTCTTTTCTTATAAATTAAAAATTAAAATGTTGGTTATTTTGTGGTTAAGCGATTAGGAAGTATTTCTAATTTTTGTAGGGATCAATAAACCAAATTAGGAGTACAAAATGGCCGGTACTTGGTTGAATAATATCAAAAATTCTTTTCCATGTCAAATATTATTCATTTACATAATAAAAAGCAATTTTTAGTAGTTATAAATAAGTATTCCCGTTTAAATAGTAATTCTATCAATTTTTGTTAGAATATAAAACTTTTTATCAATCTGCCGAACTTAAACATATTTTTAAATAGCCATCCAAAGACTATATACTATATTTTAGAAAGAGTAGCAAACCTAAAAATAAAATGTCAACCGCATGGTTGAAAGGGTTAAAAAAGGCTTAAGATCCAAAATAAAGGGAGGCCTAAGTGGGAAAAATCAAACCAGCCAAGCCACTCAATGCCATCTAAGTAATACTGTGGGTTGAGGGAATTACATGGGAATTAATTCAGGGATCTCCTGATTTTCCGTATAAATGGTTTTTCCCAAGGTGATAAATATATTTCTCTATATCGATTTTCGTCTAGCATTCCGTACTAATTAATTCCTTCGTTAAAGTTTACATGTGAATTTTAATATATTTTACAATATTTTTGTCATAATAGTGAAAATTGCATTGCTGTAAGGCAGTTACAGCCCTGAGAGGCCCTCAGCACATACACGGGATGCCCGAAAGCTTTCAATTACACATCCTTACACCCTTGAGAATATATATATATATAGTTATAGCTTCTTTTTTTTTACTTTTACCCCTGTTTTATTTAGACTTACAGTTCGCAAATGATTGTATGCCTCTCGCCATCTTTCAGCATTGTTCTTAACTGGAGTCGCAATTTCAAGTGGGTTTTCTGTATAAATATTCTTACCATTCTTAGGTATCTATAAATTGTCTATCTGTTTCCGTTCCAGTTTCGGGATAATATTGAATTTTGGGGATACTTTGAAACGTGACTTTCGAAAACCTCTTAAAATATACATTTGAACAAGTCTAGTTGGAAATTTTGACATAGAACCATTTTCTTTGCAACTGGCCGTTCTAGAAGTTGTGTAGAATTGTTAAAGAATAAAATCAGTGATATATGTATGTTTTATTATTTGATTTGATCAATTTGCACGAAAATCAGGTAACTATAATCAATATTTTAGTTCATAGCCAGTTTTAAAAATCTTAGCCCAGCTTTTTATATCATAGCTCAGCTTTTTAAATCATGTCCCAGCATCTATATTCTGCATTTACGGCATTTAAAGAAAGTATTTATAGTATTTAAAGCTTTTACAACAATTTCTCAAGCTTTATTGCAGTCATTCACATTTATCTCAGTTTCTTCAAGATTTAGCTTGAATTTTTTTTCGTCTTTAATATCAACTACTTGTGCTACCGAATATGTTGCTTTTGATTCTCTTTTGGCCACAAGTACCAAACCACTCACAAAAGGATATTAAAACATTCGAGAACGGTGTTTCCAGGTAGTCCATTGGCCGAGATCATCTTTTGGTGACTGCAGCCAGAATGTAACTACTACAAACAGATAAGTAACCGTATTGTTTAAATTTGTAAGAAAAAGAGACGTAATATCATATTGTAATGAAAATTGCAATTTTCATTGACAAACAATGTCGTTGCTATACACGTATCTGAAGTTTTATTTGGATAACCTGAAGAGTCTATCTGTAGAGACTTAGTCTTCCCGGAGTTACCATTTTTTCAGTTTAAAGCTACAGATGGCGCCTTAAATTTCAACTTTCAGTAAGGTTAACTTTAGGAAGTGCTGTTTTTGCATTTTGTAGCAAGGAACTCATTAAAACCCCGCCCATATATAAGTGTCACGACAATAAAAGCTAGCTGACACAAGCACTGTGGATTTTTCAAAGAATGGAAATTAACATCATTATTTAGTCCACTGTAATCACTTATAGACCATTCAATAAGTAAATAATTAAGTAATTAATATGTTATATCTTAACGATGCTACAAATTTTACTTCAAAATTTTATTGAATTGGTGGTGAAAAGTTTATTAAAGGAAACTATTCTCAAATATTGAGTGTAGCTAAATACGAATTTTACGGATATACGGATGAGACATAAACTTAAAATGACGTTGGTTTACGGGACGATCAAAATGTAACGTTTACGGTTGAACATTTCACTCCTCAATTAACTTAACATTCTTTATTCATTTTACGTCCTTTAGCAAATACTTAGTAGCGTTACGACAAAACGTATTTCAGAAGATTATACCCATAATATTTATTTTCCAATAAGTGTTTTAGGATTGCTTTAAATTTTAACGATTTTTGCAATTAGTTATTTGAGAAAGTGGAGTTTGATTAGGAAAAATTGGTATGAGACCTATCTCAGACAGACATAATGCTATAACGAAAATAACTACCTTCACAATAAATTCGTTCTTCGGTGTTTTGTGGCCTTTCCTTGCACTGAATGAGTTACAGCGAAAATTACCATAGCTGTGCGTTCTTTGTTTGGCGTTGGGAACATTAAGAAAATTATTTTTATTTACTTTGAAAACAATATATTTAGTAGTCTCTATGATTATTTAGTTATATTACACTACGCCAAAATTAACCATTTTCCCAGAATAAATGTATATTTGGGCGTGGATAGCAAAAATGGGAACGAAACTTTGTGGTTTTTGGAATTTTTCTTCTGAAAATGTACCTACTGTCTTAATATCTCACCGTCAATTTCCGCCGCCAAGTTAGTTCAAATACAAATTCCAAAAATGGTTAAGTACGATGACGGGTGTCTGGGAATGGCGCCGGTAGATCCACTGATGAGTCCACCGCCGAGGACGAAACACCCAAACTTTTAGTGGTAAATTTAATTTTCTAAATCGTAGCAGGGACCTACGTTTGCAACACCACATCCCAGGTGCGGATCGATTGCAGTCAGGCTCGCTGCATAGAGTGCTGTTTTTAGCCCTGAATACACGACGAATCACTACGGGTTTGTCCGACATTCTTGGGCTTCCGACTTTCCATGGAATTGAAACTAAGATGCAAATCTCCAATTCCCTGAACAGTGGATGACCTTAGAGGGGGAGGTGTCCTAATATCTCACCGTCGATTTCCGCCGCCAAGTTAGTTCAAATTGAAATTCCAAAAATGGTAAAATACGAAGACGGGTGTCTGGGAAAGGAGCAGGCAGACCCATTGGCGAATCTATCGTCGGTGACTGAGGACAAAACACCCAAACTTTTAGTGATACATTTAAGTTTGTAAATCGTAGTAGGGACTTACGTTTGCAACACTACGTTGAAGTTTATGTTTTCATTTTCCTTCATGACTCTTAATATTTATCCATCTTTTTTACTTCCTTCTTCCTCTTTCAAAGCACTCAAAATTTTAGAAAATTACTTCAGTAGTTTTATGTCATTATTGTTTTTAAATCCAAGCTTCAACATTCGAAGTATTAAGTAAGTGCCATCTTCAAAAAAATTTAGAGGTTTTTGTTTAGTTGCTAGAACTATTTTTAGGCTTGCGGTATTAAAATTCTGATAAATATTAACTGTATTATCATAACGTTAATTTAAAAAAATTGCAACTAAATGTGAATTTCAAATATATCAATATTTTTTAAACAGCCTAACATATAACGACACGACTGCAAAAATATACTGATATTTCCGTTTATGTCGAACTTCCCCTGTAATTTTAGTTTTTCGGTGATTGTAAAGCGACATCGAGAACAAACTTGAATTAAATGCCACCTCTTCTGGCTTCAAAATATTTAACCGCTCTATGCAGCATTGACTAAATCAATTGTTCAACGTGATTAATTTGTGTCACTTCATCTATTCGGATGTAGTAAATCGTTTTTTTTTCTTTAAATTCGCAACCCGGAAATATTGTTTTATTTTTACTATAAGACGAGTGTGTACTAAAAAAATATGATAATTCAGATAAATGAACTCATATTACATGATTTGAATTGATTCATTAACCAAAATTGTTGCTGGATGACATGTATTATGTCGATGTGAAGAGTAATGGTTATTTTAACCGGGTGACCAAATAATAGACATCCTTAAAAAAGTTCCTACTGTGATCGCTAGGGGGCATAAAAACCGTGGCCAATTAGAAAATTCGATTTTATTCCATAATTTGTAAAATAAAGTTGTATTGAAAATATTTTCGTTAACCTTGAGGAAATTTGGAATTTTTTCCTTTTCATACGTCATTTTATCCTTTAAAATAAAGTTTGGTGATCCTCCCTAGCGACCGTCATAAGAACTTAAAAACAATTTCCAGTGATTTTGTAGGGCCGCTTTAAATAAAAACCTTTTTTTTCAAAACTGTGCGATTAATTCATTCTGAGAGATAGTCGGAGTCCACTTCGATAACTTTTAACAAAATTGGTCAGCCTACGCAAGGTGAACAACAGTTTCAGACTGATGTGTAATTTGGAAGATCTTCTTGCTTTTTTTGCAATTTATCATGTAAATGGTTCATAACTTTTTGTGTTTTATAATTAATCTATCTTTATTTATAGTAAGTTTATTAATTCCGAACTAATTGTATTTTTCTTTTATTCTAGGTATGTATTTATAGGCAGTATATCAATTTTCCAGCGAATTGGTAAGAAAACTCTTATATTTTTCTATCAGGAATTTGTAATTATGGAAAGTAATTGTAACAAAACAACCACAAACTCTAAATAAACTTAGAACATGTAATTAATTCGCCGATTGTTGACTACCCTTATATTTGTGTGACGAAAAGTTTCCTTTTTTAACATCTTAAAAGGTATTAAAATATGTTGTCATCCTAATAGATTTCAGCATAACAAAAGGATATTTTATTTATTTTCCGAATAATATAAGTTTATATTCCATAAAAAATTAAATAGAGGTAGCCTAGATTCTCCTTTTTAGAAGCATTTATATAAACAGTTTATTTCCTGCAAATACAACGCTAGTTCTCTCTCCATACGCGTTTCGACCCCCTCAGTGGCGTTGTATCGAACCAAGAGGAATAATTGTATACATAAAATATAAATTCCGAGACATGTCGGTAGGATATTAAACCTACTGACTTTTAATATCCAACCCACAATGTCTTGAAATTTATATTTTATGTAGACAATTATTTCCTGCGAATATTGCTCTTGTTTGGATACAGCTCCACTGACGAGACCATTGGGTGGTCGAAACATGTATGGAGGGAGAACCAGAATTGTATTTGTAGAAAATAAACTGATTATAATATATATATATATATATATATATATATATATATATATATATATATATATATATATACATATATATATATATATATATATATATATATATATATATATATATATATATATATGTTCGCATGGGTGTGATGTGTAATCGAGGGTTTTCGGTATCTCATATATGTGCTGAGTCCTTCTCAGGGCTGTAAGGCAGCTGACGTTTCGATGAAATCTCATCCACTATTTTCAAAGCCCAATGTATGGCATCTCTGTGCCATTTCTTCTCGGATATTTTGTTTCAGTTGGTTTAGAGAGGTAGAATTGTTGCTGTATACCTTTGATTTAAGGTAGCCCCACAAGAAAAAAGTTCCATTGGTGTCAAATCGGAGCTACGTGGACGCCAAGTTATATCACCCCATCTGGATATCAATTCTCCAGGAAAAAATTCACGAACAACCAGTATAGACATGTTAGACGTGTAAGACGTTGCTCCATTTTGCTGAAACCCACGTGTTTCGATTAAAACCAACAAAATGTTACAAATGTGGTGTGAAGAAGTTGTTAATCATCTCCACATATCGTTCAAAATTTACAGTTTCTGTGCTACTTCTTCGAAAAAGTACGGACCGATTCTTCCTCGCGCCGACATTGCAACTCAGACAGTGACGTTTGGTGAATGAAGTAGCCTCTGATGTTTGTGTTCTGGATTCGTTGGACTCCAGTAATTTTGCTTGCTAACATAGCCATTAAGATGAAAATGTGCCTCATCCGATAATAAAATGTTGTTGAAGGACGAAAATAGATCAACCATTAGGTTAACAAAGTTAAGCCTCGCAACACCATCAGTTGGCTGTAATTCTTGAACTAAATGTATCTTCTAGGGGTGGAGGCAGAAGTTTGTGGGAATCGCTTTAACTGACTGGCGTATGCTTTCCACATTTTCCTCGCTTCTTGATGGACTTGATCTCGCCCTGTTTGAGGTTTGCTCATCGTCGAACCAGTCTTTTCAAATTGCTTTACCCATATTCTGATGAGTTGAGTACTTGCTGCTTCATTTATGCGACGCATTAGATGAAGATTACAAAATTTTTGCCGTGCTCTAATGGCGGAATTATTGTTTTTCTAAAACTCGCGCACACAGCACGCACGCTCCGCTCCTGTGAAACGCTCCATAGTGACTAAATTCCCAAGGACGGGGCTAGCGATCGGCATAACCCTGCGCTTCTCCCGTCGGTTGTGTTCGCACGGTGAGTAAAACAAGTTGAAAAAGACTTTTGAGACACCTTGTATCTAACCTGGTAGATATAAACCATTATTTAGCCAAAATATTCAGTTCATTAACATTTTTATTGATTAAATATTATTGATCATAATAACTATAAATAAACGTAATTTCTCAGGTTTCACTTTTGTTCATATGTGACAATTGTTTTTACCTATTACTGAATCATACCAATAGAAAACACGGAAAAAATACTTACACAATACATACGTTCATTATAAAGAGAAAATGTAAATTATAGCGTTGTTTAATTAATCATCTGTTATTTCTCTTTTGCTCATAGAGTAAGAAATATATCATATTTTTACAAACAAACACATTTTTTAATAATGGGCTTTCTTTGAATACATATAAAACATACATAGTTTAACTAGTATCCTGTGTTGTTTGTGAATTGATAACATAAATATATATATTGTATTTTATAGCTGAAAAATTGCTTTTCCGATATTGTGACATGAAGTAAAAGCAAAAAAGGTAATCTTTAAGGAAAAAAGTACACTTTCAATAAAAGGTGCTTGTTTACAACCAATAAAAAGGCAAATTTTCCGATAAGACTTTATTGTCAATTGTCAGATGCTATATGTACGTTAAAGTCAAATGTATGTTGCTACTTTATGGACCTTACGCCACCTACCGGTAACATAAAAATTTTACAAGGATGCCTGGTGTAAAAACGATTGTATAATTTTATATGTTTGTAATTTTAAAATGAAGGAGGAATCTATAACATGGTGGAATGTGTCATATAAATTTTATGCCATTTAGTTTTAGAGCCTTTCGAAAGTAACTATGGTCTCGAAATTTTAAGACATTTTTATCACAATTCCTTAAGCAATATTTTGTATAACGTTAGTTTAGAAAGTCTTATATTAAAAATAGGACAAAGACCCTCATCTTCAGGAAAAGTTATAGTGTACGCTTAGGACTATTACTAAATAATATTTATATAAAAGTTTTAAATTAAAGTACACTTTTTAAATCCTTTACAAGGATTCACTAAGCTCTTGGATAGGATCATTTAAAATAATTATTAAAAGATTAGTTTGAGGGAAGGAAGCCCTTTGAAACTGACAAGCAAAATTCAAATTTCTTTAGTTAAATTACATGGTATATATATATATATATATATATATATATATATATATAAATATATATATATATATAATATATATATATATATATATATATATATATATATATATATATATATATATATATATATATATATATATATATATATATATATATGTTGTGAACAATAAAGAAAAATATAAAAGTATCACAGTTTGGTCATATAGTATAATTATTTAAAAATTCAAAGCACATACAGCTAAAATAAGGTAAGATTAGTCAAGCTTATCTGACAAATATTTATTGATACTGTAATATAGAGGGTAGTAGATGTTTATCAATGCTGCCTATTCAACAGAATCTCCCAACTGTAATAGTGCATAAGAGTTCATATTGATTTTGCTGCAAACATATTCTATATGAATATAGCAAAAAAGATACAACCTTGAAAAAAAATACCCGGAATTACCACCAACCAGGGCGGATCCAGCCTGTGTCTTTGGGAGGGGGGGATATCACAAGAGCAAAGAAAAGATCGAAATTTACATACAAGACAGTACAATATGCCAAGTAAAACGAGTTTTGTATTTTGAATTTTCTGAATGATTTCCGGAAATTTTTTGATCAATGTTATATTCATGCAAATTTAACTCCAAAAACTTAGTATCTCTGGAAGTTTCTAAATTATTATTTAAAGATATTTACTTTGATTTTGAATATTAAAAATTTATAAAAATAGTTTTGTCCACATTAAAAATTAAATTGTTTTTGGTACATCACTCACTAAATTCTGTCTGATAAACTTTCCTGTTTAGTTCGTCTAATCTGTCCACCACAACCTAATTACAAAACCATTCGATATTTAATTAAGTCTTTCCTTTACCATGATTTAGAATAAGGGAGGTCTCAGTACATGTCGAGTACTCAGTTACAATATTCACCAAAACTTTTCTCCCTTCTGGATATCATTTAATTAGTTTCAATATACCACAGTTCTACAATTTATTTGTTAAAAATTCATGATTCAAGCTATCAAAAGCCCTTGACAAATCGAAGAAGAGACCAGCGACGTAACACCCTTCATTCAATCTGCTACTGATGAATTCGCACAAATCAGTCACTGCTGTCTCTCCTAGAATATTATTAGCCTTTAAAATTTTAATAACATTAATTGAAATTTAATCTATTCTTTCACTTTTTTTTTTTCATTTTGATGTTTTTTACGATATTAAAAATTTCTTTTAGGTAAAGTGCAATCCATAGATCTATTATCTCCAAAACTATTTTTTAAATATTTCAGTAACAAAAAAAAATTGTCGGCCAATATATTAACAATGGTTCTTAATTCTGTTACCTTTAGATTATTTTCTTAAGGTTCGATTTTATTTTTAATTACAGCTTTATTTAATTTAGAGATAACAATTTTTCATATTGTTTTTTATTTAATATCGCTCTCATCTATTTGATGTCTAAAATACTCTTTTTTGGTTTGTATAATTAAACTTCCTTAAAATCATGCCGTGAAACCAGTACATGATCAAATCTTACGCAGATTATATTTTAGGGCTAACATAAGAACCCCACAATAAATCACTCCAATAATATATTGGAATTATATATTACAGTTAGTAATTTAAATTGTAATTCGTAGTACTACTAAATCTTCTAAGTGAATACCATAAAAAAATTTTCGTTTGAAAAATCAATCACTTCGGAAGTATTTCCATTTTGTTTATATATGTGCAGCAAGGGACAACTTTGAGTAATACAGCAGCTACTTATTGTGGATACCATCTCATCCATTTCCTCCAACAAACGTCTTTTATAACGTCAGTTTAAATCATTCAATCAAAACGTACGTTTCAAACTGATTGCATAACATTTTACAACGCTTTCTTTACAGAAAGACGCCTAATGTTCCGGTTCTTTGTGATAATATTAGACCTATTTTCATTTCACTTAACAAAGAGAGAAATTAACATCAAATGTTTATTATTGATGTATATATTGTACGTTTTTGATTGAATAATAAAACATTGCATTCAAGCAGTGATTTTTCAAACTTACCAATTATAAGATATATTTATTTGAAGTATTTTTATAAATATGCATGACAAGACGGCCAAAAGGACATATCTACCTGTTTTACGATGTTGCTTTTTAACATTCAACAACAAAAATGCCACGACAAGAATGAATAATTAAAAATTGTATTGACTGACACGTCTTAGCAAAAGAGGTGTGAATTAAATCTTGGTAGACCGTATGTGAGTTCTTCTCAAAATAATGCTTCTTTTCTGTCTTTAAATACGGAGTAAGTTTAAAAGTAAATCTGATAGGCAAGTCTTTTTACAATCGTGACAATTTATATAGTTTGTCACACTTTTCAACAGCCAGGTTTTAAACCATACACTATGGCACAAACATAATGCTATAATTCTCTGACAAAACTTGACAGTTCCGAGTTTCAAGTAATATTTACAGGAAAAAGAGAATCCCCTTATTTTCACTAATAAGAAAAAATGTCAGTCTAACATAATTAAAGGGTTACATAAAATATAACTTTTTAAGAGGCGCTTCCTCTTGACGCAGTAAGAGAAAATTTCGTGATGGCAATGATATTAAAAATAGCTTTGGGTGTTTCTGCAAAAATTTTTCATTTTCAAGCATATTAATGAATATTTTAAAATCAAATATTTATGAACAAAATTGGAAAATGAAAGAGTTAGAAGAATTATTACGTTCTTAAGGCTGTTTTATACCAATTTTATGAATTAATATAGAGTCACAGTATGGTCCTTTTTTTAAAACTCCAGAGACTAGTCTGCCTGTGCATCACGGAAGCTATAAAAAGCACATCGATAGCAGCTATGAAAACCCTATTAAATATCCCTCCTCTCTAGATATAATAATCAAGGATCAGGGCATATAAGCTGGAATAAAATGAGGTTTGCTGGACTGGACCTGCCCTCGGACACACCAACAGGTGGAGATGAGAATTGATATCCTGCCATTCAGACTGACTGGAAGGCAGTATCTGATCTAGCACAGGATCAGTCAGAAAATTTGGGCTGGTTTGTGAACGGTTTTAAAATTAATTATATTCTAGGAACCTGAATACACGGAGCCACCTCCTGACTCAATATAAGTAACGTACTGGGGCAGCACACTACTGCATTCCAGGCAAAAATACACGCAAATCATTCCTGTTCTCATGAGAGTCTAACAAGAGATTGCAGGGCTAGGACCGTTCTCACTTATTTCGATAGTCAGGCAGCGATAAAAGCGCTTGAAGGTCAAATAAAATTTAAGCAGGTCTGAAACCATCTTCAAAACCTGGTTCTAGCAACATGTAGCAAGGTTACTCTAGCGTGGGTACCTGGACATAAGAATATCCTAGGCAATGAAAAGTGGACTAACTTGCAAGACGAGGCGCTGCTACCACTTTTATTGGACCAGAACCAGTATTTAACATCATTAAGACTACTATTTGAGGGTGGATATCCTGGTGGATGAACCTTCAACACTAGACTCGCTAGAACCATATTGCGAGCTACAGGAACAGGAAACTATTGCTGAGCAAACCATCTGATAAACGAAGCAAAAGTCTACACAAAATGGGCGTTATAATAAAGAACTAACGTGTAGACTATGTGATAATGACGATGAACAAGCTCACACATCGTCTTCTAATGTGGAGCTCTGGCCTTTTGATGACATGACGACATAATAAGTCAGTAGGCTACAGTGTTAGAGCTTCTCAACCCCAGCCTACTCTCAATCAATGTCAACAAATTTTTAAATAAATCCAGAAAAAAGAATAGTCCAATGGAAAACAAATTTTAATATCAACATCAAAACAAAAATTAATAAAATATATGTTAATCGTTTGCAAACCGAGAAGCTAAATTAAATTTTTTAATATTCCAACCAAGTTGAATGTTAAGATTTGTTTTATTGTTGTAGAATATTTTTCTTAAATCGAATATAAACAATGGCAAAATTTTAAGAATGTCTCATGTTATAATTCTCTACACGAACGACCTTTCTCGAAATTTATAAAAGAAACATGACTGTAAGTAGAAAGCCAGTTATACTGGGTATTTATAACTTGAAAACCAGAATGAATCCATCAAGACAAGTTGGTGATTCGTTCGTCAGGAATTGGTGCTTTGTCTTTTTACCAATGAGAAAAAAGTATGATTAGAAGATACTTTCGTTTAACAAATGAGCAGACGTTGATATCTTATGCATTTGTTAATACGATTGAATGGAGAGATATTTATTGCGGCATATTTTTTTGATATATTTTGATTAACTAGAAATAATTAAAAGCTCATTTTTGAGACTATTTGGTCAAATATGTATATAAATATTTTCATCAGATGACTTTGAACTTCAAGGTTTGCAGTGAGAAATATTTTAAATTCACAAAAGTTAAATAAAATTCTTATGTGTACTATCTACAGTTTTAACGCATTCACGGATATGAAGTTGACTGTTTGATATATTTATATATATATATATATATATATATATATATATATATATATATATGCCATGGGGTTTAATGTTTCTGCATACTACTGGAACTTGAAAGTGGCTACTAATAATATCACTGTATTATTTCTTCTAAAAGAAGTCTACGGCACTGGTTATTAGAATTTATTTCAGAAATCAATTGAAACTGGCAATAAAAAGGTAGAATGTTCATTAGGAATAATTAAACTGAATAAGTAATTAAAATTTTCAAATCACTATAATTATCTGACCAATTAGTATAAACACCGATCAGTTATCATTTAATAATAGCCACTATATGATTTTTCTCATTCGTACAGATAATAGGTAGAAAAAAGTTACTATTTTTAGTCAACTTACAGGTGCGGCCTTAATAACTGCATTTTAAGGAGTCTGTAAACCCTAAGAAATATCGCCTTGTATACAGGGCGATCTAAAAGTTTGCAATATCGTTTTATTTTGGATTTCTCGGAAAATTTTTGTTTGATCAAGGTCACACATGTTGCATGACTTTATTTCGGTAATGTAAAACTTTATGTTTCAATTTAAAGAGCATTTACACCCAGATTTATTAAAAGGTTTGTTTTAAACCTCCACGGAAGTTGGATTTTCTAAATTGTCAGTTTTGTTGTTATATATTGTTATAATTTGTATTGTACCTGTCAACAAACGAATCTTTATATAGGAAAATTAAGGATAAGAACTTAGAGATAAAACCTTTTAATCGGCAAGAGAAAGTTGTCTTCAGAAAATACAAAAAGTTGCAAATTTGATGATACAAGAAAACTATTTTTTATTCTTACATTGTCAACTTAAATTAAGACTAAAAATTAAATAAAGTGATCAAATACATCATTATTTTTGTGATCAGCCGCATTTTACTGATTATTCTTCCAATTCGCTGAAAATTACACCATTTTGAAACCTCCATTTTGAAAATCTTCAATGGGCCAAATCACATTTGCAAGTGGGTTTTGCTGCGAACATTTTGAGTTCCCGAGCGCATGTTTGAAGACCATTAGTTCTATTTAACAGGCGCGTTTTGATTATTCTGCGAATTCGCTGAAAACTGTGCCATTTTGAAAAATTTAGCCAAGTCCAACGACGTTTAAAATTGGATATCAATACGAACATTTTGGTATTATATATATTTGTAGATGATGTAAAGCTATTTCGGATGATTGGTAATGTAAATGACGCCCTAGAGCTGCAAGAGGATATTGATATTGTTTGGAATTGATCAGTTGATAAGTGCACCGTAATGACTTTCAGCAATAAAACCAACTCTTTATATTTTGAATATACTCTAAACAGTCAAATACTTCAATGAAGTTATTCTTTTAAGGACTTTGGAGTCACTTTTGACCCAAAACTTTCATTCACGAAACATATCAGTTTGATTTGTGGGAGTGTGGTCAAAATGTTGGAGTTCATATTGCGCAATTTTAATGATTTTAGCAATTTGCAGACTTTAAAAACTTTGTATGTTAGTCATGTTCGGTTGAAGCTGGAATACGGTGCGGCCATATGGCATCCTATCTACGATAAGTACATTAGTCAATTAGAGGGAGTGCAAAGAAAATTTTTAAAATACCTATCATTTAAGAGTGACGGAGAATTCCCTCAAAGGGGTATAGATGAAGAGCAATTACTGAGGCTATTTAACGTTCCATCGCAGACATTACATGTTAGCCCAGTTTCTGAGCAAGCTATACAGATCTTATATCGACTGTTCTGATTTATTGTATCAAGTTAACTTTCATGTACCCCCGAGACCTGTCAGACTCTGTCCCATTTTTTAATTACCTAGCCCTGAAACAAATTTTCTTATAAAAACGCCTCTATTTCAAGCCATGAGTATCTTCAACAACCGTTGCAGTGACATCGATGTTTACAGCCTACACCCTAAGAGATTAACACAGGCTTTAAAATTAAAGTTTCTAATAAAAATGTAAAATGTTTGCTTCTTGTGAATTGTTGTATGAATTAATCAATAATTTTATTTTTTCTTATAATTTTGTTTAATATCTTAGCAAAGTTGTATGTCATATTGTCTTATAAATGGATGTTATCTGTTAGACAATAAAGATTATTATATATATATATATATATATATATATATCCAAGTACTAACCGCGCTTGATACCAGTGATCAGACGGAAAAGGCCTGGCAACTGAACTGAACCCACGCCTACATTTGAAACAGAAACTGTGACTTTTCTAACAAAAATTACGATTTGAATTTACCGTAATTTGTACTTATTCTGAAAGTTAAAGAACCCTTCTTTCTCTTATTTTTCTTGTTTGAAACTAACATATTTAACTTGACAGCGTCCAGCTCCCACTTTGTTAAATTATAGACCACTTAAATAGCCATAAAAAAAAACTAGGAAAGTAATTGACAGTTTTTCAAAAATTGGGTTTTTAATACTGTGAGTTTCTGTTTTTCTACTTGTCGTTTAGTTAAAAACAATCTTTCTTGGACTTAAAATTTAGTTTACACAAAAATGTATACTTAAATGTTGAGATTTTCGTTCTTTTTATTCTGCGCCTAAATGAACATGACAAGAGGAAGTCAGATTTTAAATTTATATTACAACAAAAACACATTTTTTAAAATCCTGATTTTTGACTCCATGAAGCATTTTTTATGTTACCGTATAAGTCAAGTATATATTATTGTGATCGAAATGAAAGCAGTACTAAAACATAACAAAACTAATCAGGTTTACAAAGGCTTAAGCATTTTATAACTAGAAATAAAAAGACCACAGTCTGGTAAAGCCCTTGTTTACTTGCATTCAGCTGGCGAAAAATATCAAGTGAAAAATAAGCAGGCAAACTATATTTTATTTAGTTTTAAGGAAACGTGTGTTCAATAAAGACAAAATCATAAAGTTTTATGGGTTGTAAAAATTGTTTTTAAAAAAATAATATATATATATATATATATATATATATATATATATATATATATATATATATATATATATATATATATATATGTTTAAATCACACTGCTACTTAATATTAATTTTGTTTCTTATCAGAATTATGGGATAAATGTTCTCATAATATTAACTTATCATTGAAAATTTTGACGGAATGTAAATGGCTGTTCAGATAAATAATTAATTTATCATTACCATTGTTCCCATTTTCTAGTAGTTACAATTTTATTTTTAACATTGACTAAACTATAGAAAATTTCATCCATATTCCAATTGAATGTGATTAAAATATATTCCAATGATCGCTCTTAACATTATTTGAAGTTTTGTGTTTCATTATTGTTCGTATAATTTCGAAATTTAATTTTGTTATATTATAGCCTCTCTTAACCAATTAAGTTTTAAATAAAAATATAAAAATATCTGGTAAAATTAAATTAGAAATGCTGCTCTGAAAACATGCAAAATGTTGCCGTTTACGTGAAATAAAATTCCCTTAAAAATATTTTCTAAAAGAACCGGTAAAGTGCGGGTCACGGAAGTGAACTCAGGACCTAATGAAGTCACGTACTTTAAAGTAATAAAAAAAACTAAACATCAAAAAGGGCCAGTCTTATATAATTTTTTATTACATTTTTGTCACATACCCAGTCAATCATTTCCTTAGACTGTTTATATATATATATATATATATATATATATATATATATATATATATATATATATATATGTATTTATTTATATACATATATATCTTTGACAAATCGATCACCACCCCCTGTCCAAAATTTGACCATAGAGAGTTCTATGTGGGTTCATTTTGTAGCTATACTTATATATTTTTTTTAAACCGTGGCCTTTTTGGAAAAATCAAGATGGCGTATTCAATCAATATGGCGCTTCCAAAGAACAAACTTTTGAAAACGCAGCGAAAAACAATTCATAGATTTTTTTGTGAGGGCTCAATCCGTAGTATTTGGGTGCGTTGATCACGAATCTGGCATCAGAATATGGAAATTCAAAATGGCGGATCCAATATGGCGACCAATAACCCCCGAAATGCACATTATGGCTGTAAAGAAGGGTACAATCGACTTGAAAGTTCGGTTACAGGGTTTTATGATATCGCTGATTACGAGTCCGGCATCAGGATATCGAATCTCTAAATAAAAACAACCCATTGCTACATATGAAAAAAGGTTCATCTCGATTTTACTCTTCTTTATAGTCATAAAGGAAATTTCGGTGAACAAAGGCTGCCATATTGGATACCCCATTTTAAATTTCGATATTATGATGAAAAATTCGTAATCAACGATGTCATAAACACCTGTAACTGAACTTTCAAGTAGGTTGTATCCTTCTTTATACCCATAATATGCATTTGGGGGTTATTGGACGCCGTATTGGATACGCCATTTTAAATTTCAATTTTCTGATGCCAGATTCGTGATCAACATATCCAAATACTATGAACTGAGCCCTAAAACGATATATTTTACAGTCACAAAAAACTCTATGAATAGTTTTTCGCATTTCCAAAAGTTTGTTCCTTGAAAGCACCATACTGCATCTACCATCTTCATTTTTCCAAAAAAGGCCACGGTTTAAAAAAAAAAACCAAATAAGTATAGATTCAAAATGCTCCAAAGATTAAAAGTAACTTTTCAGGAGTTCTGGAGCATCTACTCTTTTTGATAAAATTTATAAAGAAGAAAAAGAGAAATGTGTTTCTTCTCTCTGAGGAGAACCCATGAACATGTCAGTTGAGTGGTGGTCAAATATCCACAACGAACCAGTTTTATGTTCATCTACAACAACAAAAGGTGGACGAGCATTTCTCTGTGAAACTACTGAGACCTCTAGAAAGTCTCATACTCGCAATACTTAACTGAACTTTGTTGTGATCTAATTTCTTTATGTGAACTAAAAAATCAATATTATGTAAAATCTTTCGTGACAGACAACGCAGTGAACACAGCGACCGACATATCTCGGAACGGGCATTTTAAATACGCAGTTGTTTTCTATGAATTTTCCACTAACGAGACCACTAGGTGGTCAAATCGCGTATGGAGAGAGAACTAGAGTGGAATTTACGGAAAATATACTGTCTACCTTTCCTTTTCAAAAAAGTCCTTTAAAAAAAAATCAAAACTTGTTCATGTTGATTAAACCCACATATAGTTCATGTTCAATTCAAAAATAGTAAATCCATCTGTCTATTAGTTGAATTCACTTTTTTTCAGTGTATGTTCCTTATTGATTTTTATTATATTGATTAGAAAAGAACATTTATCATAACATAAAGTATCTGTGCTCTATTATCACCCCTTGGCCTTTGGTCCTCGTCAGATGTTGACGTTTGGCAAGATAAGCTAACATGCCCTCAAGTTGATCAATAAACTTGTTTTTGTCCATGTTTCTTGAGGGTTACAATAATTATTTCTTTTTGTATTAACATCAGCAGATTTTAATCAAGTATCTGTTTGATTTTAGGTTTTTGCTTAGTTTGGGCTGATTTTCGCAGTTGTGACAGAATTTTATTGTTTTAAATGCAAAAATATAACGCGACTCTGTTGTAAAACCCTTGAAAAATTTAGCGTACTTTCTTAGTAGAGAAATCAAGCACTGGCAAAAAATGCAGTTTTCAGTAAACTAAACCGAAACACCGACAAAGTGATTATAAGTAATTAGTTTTTTCTGCTATTCAATACTCTTTCTAAAATAATAAAATGATGAAAAAATAGGTATAAAACTAAATTAACTTATCATGATAAAGATGGTTGGGATATTTATAAATACAGCCAGATAATATTCAATTAGATAATATTGATTAAAACAGATAGTTCATTTTAGTTTTGAACTTGCAATTCGTAGTAAAATAGAACTGATTTCATGAAAACGTAATAATATTGTATCAACACAAATTGAGGAAGATAGAGAAACTATTAGGTTTTAAAATTTGAACAAATATAATAGAGAAAGCACTTATATATATATATATATATATATATATATATATATATATATATATATATATAATAGTATATTAACGGATCAAATAAATACAATCCATTTCAAAAATAAAAAATTCAAACTCTATTTAAAACAGAATCAGAATTAAAAAACTTACACATCTAAGTATGAATTAAAGTGCTTCAAAAGACAAGTATTGACAGTTAACAATATTAACTAGTTTTTCAAGAATTGGCAAATGAAAAATATCAATCTCGGTAGGAACAGAATTCATTTCCCTACACATTCGAGAAATAGGACTGTTAATGCCATAATTGGTTCGGTGATATATCACCTCAAATAAATGGTGCGCTCTAAAAGCTCTTTGAGGAACCGATAATCCAATATTATTGAGTAGTTCAGGAGAATTAATACAAGAGTTAACAATCTTATAAAGTAGAACGAGGTCAAGATATCTGCGTCTCACACACAATGATAGCATCATCATATACAGACCGCTCCTGCTGCAATGAAACTTAAAAACTTTACATTTACTCTTTCCACTTTTTCTATACTATTAAAATATGTAAGCATTCTCTTCACAAACCCGAACAACTTCAAACCCCTGTTCACATATTATCAATACGTGTGTCGAAGCAAACGGCCCGATCAAATGTAATACCCAGATCCTTCACACATTCAACACGATTAATAATGTTATTATCAAGAAAGTAATCAAAAGTTATCCAATCTCTAATGGAGTATTTATTAACATTGAGGTGCATAAAATTTAACGTAAACCATTCAGAGAATCGAGCTAGATCCTGCTGAATGTCCTAGCAATCGTTGCTACTCCCGACAACCCGAAATATCTTTAAATCATCTGCATAAGGAAGACATCTACTGAAAGTTATGATGTCCTCAATATCGTTAATAAAGCAGTTAAAAAGGAGCGGAGCGAGGTGACCACCTTGAGTGTGTGCCCGAAATTGGTGATGACAGCATTGCAAGACATAGGTTGTTATGTCAGTAGGTTATTGGTGCTTATGAATCGGTTTTGGTTTGTTGCGTTTTTGAGATATTAAAAAGAGCAAAATCTGCTATAACTATTTTATTTTCCAATATTTTTTAAATTTATAAACACTTTTGTGTGGCTACTTTTTTCGCAGACAATGTCTATTTAGTAAACTTTTTTGTTAATTTTTTACTTATTGAAAGGAAAAAAATTTTTTTCTATAACACTATGTGAAACACTAATTCAAAAAAACAACGTTATAACCTAAAAATAGCTAGGAACACTTTTTTAATGAAAATTTAAATATTTGACGACACCGAAATTTTAAATAATTCTTTGACTTAAGAATAAAGTCAAGTTAATAACAATATCTCTTTATCCTTAGATCATTCTAGGTGTAAATCTTCCAAATATATTAAGAAATCCTAATAAGAAACTTAAAAATTAAGCCAAGCTCATTTATTGATTCGGCTATTGTAATATTTTTGTTTAGTAGGCTTTGAAACTAAAACAAATGAAATTCTTTACTCTGTCATAAATCCAACTTTTACGTATGTGTTTAAGTGCGCCTTTTGACGTTCTAATAAACATTTTTACAATGGCATTAAATTTTTCTAACGAAGAAAAGTTTGATATGCTAAAATATTATATTAGAAATGAAAAAATGCTTTCAGAGCTATGGATAATTATTTTGACTTATACTCTGAATGAGGAAAAGCTAAAAGAGCTTGTTTTCCTAAACTTGTTAGAAACGTACTTGAGTTTGGTAGTTTCAAAACGAGATTCAAAATAGAAATATTTTTGAATATTTTAATGACAATGCGACGTCGTCTACAAGAATTGCTGGCACCGAGTTTAACATTCGAAAAACTGTTCAGGATATTTTAAAAGTTGCTAAATATCATGTTTATAAACCAACAATTATACAGGGACTTCAAGAAGGCGACTTTGATAGGAGAACCATTTTTAGTAATTGGTAGGTTGGTAAATGTCTAGAACATCTGACGTTTTCCGAGAAAAAACAAACGAAACACATTTCTGTACCTGCAGAGTTTTTAATAAAAGGAATCATCATTACTGGGCTCTTGATATCCCGCAATTAAATGAACCACGAAGATTGCAAATATGATTTGGTTTTAATGTATGTTACGAAGTGATCAGTAAGAAATATCCGGGTCAAACTTTGACAGGTCAAAGATATCTTGCAGTGTTACAAAATCAAATTATTCTTACCATTCTAGAAATTCTGCCAAATGATCAGTTTCATAATATGTGGTTTTAACAAGACGTTTGCCCCGCACATACTTCCAGAGAAGTAAAAACATTTTTAACGAGGTCTTTTGGTGAAAAAATAATCTCCAAGAGTGGTTGTGCGCACTAGCCTGCTAGGTCTCCGGACCTACCACATTTAGACTTTATGGAGATATGTGAAAGCAGGGAAATTCTTGAACAGAGAACTTGCAATATTCTTGGTAATATCAACCAAAATACCATTCATCATGTAACCAGGGCCATGTAGAAAAAATGTCAACGGTGAATTGAAAAAACCGTTAACTATAATTATAGGTTAGGTTGAATATTCTAACTTTGTAATTAATATTGTAGAGATGTCCTAAAGAGAAGAAAAATAAATTTTCGAAAGCTTGACACAGAATCAAACAAGGGTGTTTTTCCTAATCAAGTCCTACAAATTTGAATAGACTGCATCCACAATAACCCAGTTCTGTACATATATACGAAATTTGGTTTGACCGCATTGCAGTCTCGTAAAAATATTTCCAGGATAGATTTACTGCAAGAGGGTGAAAAACTGAAAAGTTTTGTTGGTTAGTGGACTTTTTAACCAACTTCATTTGCGTGTAACTTTTGCTAGAAGTGACTTATTTTGATGTGATTTTCAGTACATTGTAGGAAATTCCGTAAAATTCCGTTGGTTTAGGCAAGGAGGCAAAAAATTAATAAACACATTGTTATTGAGTGAATATTTTAACGCATTGTGTTTGACTGGAGTCCTGTTAAATTCTAAAAATGCGAATTAAATCAGTTTTTGTTTGTGATGGCAACAGTAATGCTATTTTTAACTCAGCATATTTTATTCTACTTTAACTGAATTTTCTCTTCCCTACTTTCATAGGCTTGCTAGTTGGTCATATTTATGAAAGAATTTTTTCCCCAAACTCTTTTTTATGGTACAAATTGTATATAACTATCATCAGAATATTTTAATAATTTTTATATTTTAGCAGAATAACTGTCATAATATTTTAACTATTTTCCATTTATAGTTAACATTTATCATCTTTCAAGGACCCAATAGATATAAATGGATCGAAAAATCGACTTATTTTTCATTAACCAGGTTAATACACATCCAAAAATCTGTCTGCGAAATTTCAGATCGAAATTAGAAAATTTATGAGTAAGTTGAAAAAAAAACGTGCTTTTTAGACTCACAAACTTTAAACGCGTTTTTCTCAAAATCGCGTTTTCCCAACTGACATGCCATATAGCACAAAAACCGATTGACCTATTCAAAATTCTAAATTGCAAATTAAGGGGAATGAAATTCTACATGGAATGTCGTCTCATTTCTTTTAAATTTCTGTGTATAAACTTTTACAAAAAAATTTGAAAAAGAATAAAACGTTTTACAAAAAACCTAAAAAAAAAACACGACGTTCCAGGGGGGACATAATAATACACAAAAAATGTTATAGACTTTTTGTTTTAGGTTCAGTTCTAAAGGCTCTAGAATGCCCGCTAACTGCCCGTGCAAAAAACAGCATGATTCACTTTGAGCGGTCAGGACTCAGGACTGAGACCGAATTTTGAAATTAAATTAGAATTACAAATGTCTCAGATTTCATGCTCTTATACCATATACTTTTTTTTGCAATCCACGCGCAAAGTTTAGTCAGAAAAAATGCCGTATATATGTATGGACCCCCTTAAATACGTACTGAATAAAATTTAATCAGTTTTTAAAGACCATTAATTTTTAAGCCGTAAAAATTTAATTTTTGTTAATTAGAAGTGCGCCATTTTACCTAATTAGAAAACTTTGCATGTGTACATTTTATGTAAGCTTTTTTAATTACTATAATAATACATGAAAACTGTTTAAAGAATACGATTTTCTATTACTTTATATAATTTATTACAAAATAAAATTTTTATTTAAAATATTCTGTTCCCGGTCGTTTTAGTAATCACAGCTTATAATCGATTCAGCTTTAAAATAAAGCATAGGCACTAAAATACGGTTTTCCACTAATTTTCTATTTGCTTTTCTGTATAAATATTTTTTATTGTTTTTTATAATGACCACTTACCATTTTTATTGCTTATGCATAAAATAAACATACAGCAATATACCACTATGCATACATCAAATAAAATATTTTATATCAATTGGTGCGAATTTAATATATGGTTATCTGGAAACTTTATTAAATGTTTCTAAAATTAAATAAAAGTAGTTCACATTGAATTATTTAGTCTTTTAGATTCTTAGTGACTTCGTGTATTTTACATATGAATAGGTTAGATCGATTCTTTAGTTGCTTTCTCTGTAAGTTTTGCACCACACATCAGACCAGAAATGTCCATAGTATGCTCGTCTCCATTTTAGGGAAAAAGTAGTTTTGGCACGTCAAAGTGAACGTCAAAAGTTAAAAAAATCGTGTCATTGTTATGAAGTTATTGATTGCTTTTAAAATATTTGTTCTTTCCCTGGATTAAATTTATTTTATATTACTTAACAACCAAGCAACATAGACTAAGCCATCAGTCAAAAATTTAGATATAAATATAGACCACTAAATTATCTTAAACTGGCAATCCAGAACTGTCAAACAAAAATGTATACAAAGATCTAAATACTTTGAAAGTCTGCAACTCATATATACAAAGCAATATGCCGACGTCAATTGTAATACATGCCCCCTATATACGATATTTGCAGCCAGCACCGATAAACCTTGAAACCGTAGAAACCACAGCTCTACGTAGTATGACTAAAATCCATCATCCTATCAATCCACTACATAAACTATCTAATCAATTATTGTATAAATTCACTGAACGTCCAGCCCGCATAATTTTCCTATGGCAACAGCATATTCACTGTTATTATAAATGAACTTTTCCCAAAATTTTCAGTTTATAACACGATCAGTACAGTTACTTTATATGTGCGTGGTACCACAGCAAGAAACAACGTATATAAGCTTTGAAAAATATCGAATATCAGTTTTCTAATTAGAAAATGTAAAACAAAGCATAATTACTGTGCGATGATGTATGAGACAACTTCTGAGATTTTCCACTGTACTGGAAAAATACATCAGCATTCTCAAAACTGGGACCATTATTTTTTCCTGTAGAATCTCGGAAGTTTTCGAGCAATAGCAGCGTTTCTTAAAACCGCCACCAGATGGGCATGTTAAAAATATATTTAAGCAAAGCAAAGATTTAAACAACAGCTAATTTGTTTGAACATTGTTCATGGTCGGTAGAAGAGGGGCTTTTTTGATGTTTGACAGAAATAAATATTTTTATTTAATTTTACTTTCAGTGTTTTTGCTTGTCTTGACACCTTTGAGTATTGTTAAGTGTTGAAATTTACTCCATAGGCAAAAAAGAGGATTAAAAAACCTTTTTTAACATTAAATATTGTAAGATATTATTCACATATTAAAAATATCTTAATTTAAATAATGTAACTACAAAAAGATAGTATAGAATTGTAGTGGGGATCAAGAAGTTAAGGGACTCGCACTATTTATCAACATATTTCCAAATATAAATAAAAATATTATCACGTTATTCAGCAATCACACAACGGGCCTGTTCTGACGATATGTCAATTCTACGGGAGAATTCATTGCTTCGAATGATTTCTAAAAGTAAAAATAGCCCATGCTTTTTAACCGATACGAAAATCAGCAAAGCAACCCGTTCTGAGTTATGGCAGTGAACACTCTTCCTGATTTATAACATTTTTTGAATTTTTGCAAGCCTTGGCTTTAAACGTAGGCATATCAAATCAAGATGATTCATGAAAGGCATAAATCAGTATACAAATAAGGGGAAAATAATTTTAAAAATATCAAAGAAAAGGATTTTAAGAGGCTGGCTTGAAACATTATTAAAAAATGAGCAACGAGAAATAAAACATCTGAGCCTTAGTAAAAAAAGCAATTTGTTTGTGATTTAGGCTGTTATTTTTTTGTTTATTTACAACTCTTTCGAGTTTTTATAAGTTAAAACAGTAAAATATATTACTGTAAAAGTTTTACTCGCGTTTCATTGCAAAGATATAATAACTTTTTTCTGTTCCCGCCGAAGTAGGATGCCAAGCATGAAACATAAAAAAAAGTTTTTGAAACATAAATCAAAGTAATGTTACTGTTCTTGATCTTAGGGTAAATTTTTTTTAAGTATTAATAATAACAATAACAAATACTCTTTTAAAATAAGAAACAACGTCAAGAAGCTTAAAAAGGTGATCTTCTATGATAAAATAAACGTACTTAGTAATTTAAAAATGTAATAATCTCAATGGTTGCCTAGTTACAGGTAAATAATGATTACAAATGGTAAAATTTATTGATATGAATTTGATGCAGTGCCTTTTGAAAATGATTTAACCTGTAGATGTGACTGTTTATTAGACTTAACATTCATGCCAAATGTTAACTTGATCCTTCTACAAGTAAATTAAATATGAATTAAAAACCAAATCAAACACAACCTGTAGAATGTGTTATAGATAAATTTACCCCATTTTAAACACTACTGTTTTATGGTATAAGTATAATACAAGTAAAATAAAGCGTATCTTAACATAAACAGAATAAATGCAAGAACAAAGTTAGGAACTGAATAAAGTCTATATACTAGTTCGTGATGTATTTGTTGGGTTACTTAGTTTTGCCGCAGTCCACTACAGAAGCAGAGAACAAATTTATACAATTTTCAAGTTGCTGCTTAATTATTAAAACATGTATCGACTCTTATACATTTTTAAAAATCTGAAAATATATTCAATAAAATGAAAGAATAATATATAGGTTGTCCGTTTTAACAAAACATATGTTTGTTTTCTCTCTTCGAAAAAGTGACTTGTTGAAAAATCTTCTATTGAAAAAATTCTGTTGTGTTTCCTGTTTCAAAATATTAAAGGGTAACGTAAATATAAGGTAAAATGGTACTCATATGCTGCTGGCATGAGTTTTCTAGATAGACCAGCGGGATGACCGGTAAAATACACCATGGAAGTGAAAAATTGTATTCTTGAAAAGTGAAATTAGAAAGTCGAAATTTAGAGATAAGAATTTGAGAATTGGAAACTAGAAATTGAATACTGACCCTAAAATAAAAAAGAAAAATAACGTATGTAACATAAAATTTTAAGGTTATGATATCAAAAAGATAAAATTATCCAAACTTATTTCCTTTCCAGAACGACTAATCGAATAAATAAATATAGATGATTTTTACCTGATTTTTTTGTGTCGAAGCATTGCAAACATTAGAATAATACCCTGATGTTTCGTAATTTTTCTATTTCTATTATACAGCACTTTTCGCTCGATGTTTCGTAGAAAACATATCTCCATCAACTTGATTCCACAATGTTAAAAATAAGACATCTCCGAAAAGCACTTTTTAGGAGGTTTTTAACCCTAAAATCCTAAGACTGGCGAGAAAGAAAGCCATCAATTCATAAAAATGTGAAAAATATTATCGTTCAAAATTGCAACACAAGTCATGGATGGCGAAGTCGCATAGGACCTTCGTCTCAGCCTAGAGGGGCGAGATTTCCAAACTACAACATGTAAAATCAAATGACACACCGATAAACGACTGTTACCAGAGGCCAATAGTGAAAATTCTCAAAAACGCTCTATATTTAAAAATATATATGTAATTGAAGGTTTTCGGGTATCCCGTGTATGTGTTGAGTCCCTCTTAGGACGTCTGCGGGCACCGTAGAGTGAGCTTTGAAAATGGTGAATGAGATTTCACCGAAACATCAGCTGTCTTACAGTCCTGAGAGGGGACTCAACACATGTATCCGAAAACCTTCGATTACGCATCACACCCGTGAAAATATCCGACATAACATATATATATATATATATATATATATATATATATATATATATATATATATATATATATATATAAATATATATATATATATATATATAAATATAAATATATATATATATATATATATATATATATAATATAAATATATATATATATATATATATATATATATATATATATATATACATATATATGAATATGAATGGTTTGGTTATTCCGGGTTTCAGTCCGTCCGTTCAAAAAATCGTTTTCTTCACCAAAATCTCACTTGGCATTTTCAAGTGAGGTTCATCTCGTTACTCGCTGAGAACCAATGGTGGTATTTGTTGTCTTTCAAGTCTTGTTAAGTTCGCTCCCTTTCTGATTGGTCGAGCGGCTTTACAGGATCCTCCCCTCTGTAGAATGCGATATATTTGTCTCTTGTGTACTGTTCTTTCGTGTATTTAGTGTTTTTGTTGTTTTGTTTCTTGATTTTTTATTACTGTTGTCTATGACAACCTCAGCTCTATTTCAACATCATCAAACAACCGGACTGATTTCGAAAAAGCAAAAGAAATAACACCAGTACAAAACTACGTCATAAGAAAGACCCTAGAAATCGAAAAAGCGGAACAGCTGAATAAACTAGATGCTTTAAATATTCCAAATATATGGAAAACAGTTACATCTAGGTGTAGGACATGTAATAGCAAAAATGTTCAGCATTTTTCAGGGAGTGTGTATCAAACGGTAAGAGACCCTGCTTAAAAATATAGCACAGCTTCTTTCGAGTCGTTCCGTAAAATTTAATATATTGGAAAAAATTCATACCAAAAAGAACCAAGTTGACGAGTCTGAGCCATTTTTAAAAAAAAAACAGCGTTTTTCAAATAATCCATTTATTCCAGACTTTACATCTTCATTCTATATATATATATATATATATATATATATATATATATATATATATATATATATATATATATATATATATATATACAACAGTTATTTCGTAAAGGCTTTTTTGATTTGAATGACATTTTTTAAATTATGTTCAGGAAATTGGTACATTAGTCTCACATAATTAGTTTTGGCTAAAATCGGTTCAGCAAAATCAAAGATGGCGGATTAAGAAATTAATATTGTTCGATTTCCACCACAATTGCTGTGAACAGGTTTGCGTGGAGGCAGGTTATGAATCTAAAATTCATTTTTAAAATTAAATATGGCCAAAACAATATGGGGGACTAAAAATTCGCCTTATCCCGATTTCGTCAAAAATTGATATGGTGAACCTCTTGGAGCATAAATTACGAATATAAAATTGTTCTCTTAGAATAAAGTATGGCAAAATTCTTATATTTTTCTATTTCGTTAAGAAATAAATATCAATTTCTTGAAATTTAATATTGCGAGCTATATTTTGATTTATCTAATTTCTTTCAGAATTGAGTAAAGGACATAATCCAGCATTTTATTAAAAAAAGGTTTATATACTCTTGACTATATAATTTTTAAAGGAATATTATTAACACTGTAAAGGGTACAAAAACAATGACAATATTTACTGGCTAATTTATTATCCGATATCACCGGCTCGCAGGGTTATACAATTTTATGTTTACAACTTTAATGAGGGACCATTAAATTAACTCGCTCAATGGCAGCCACAAAAAATAATATAAATATGCCCATATTTCCATCCTTCGAATATCGCTACATTAAATTTTAAGCCTCAGATTACCGATGAACGGTGTATTTCATAAAAAAGGTCCTTTAAATACATTACCGAAACTTTTGTAGGCGAGAATCTGTTGATCCCTTGTTGTTTTTGCGGATTTTCCAAGAAGAATGTGCCTGATTTGTGAAAAAATTTAACGAACTTATATAAAGGGTACAGCTTAGGGGTTTAAACGCTGGTTTGCACATTAACTCGGGAAATTTACCATTTTTTTGGAAGTTAATTTGTTTCTCTTTTAAGCACAATGTCCGTTGTGTAGATCTGAGAGTTGGTCAGCTTTTAGCACGTAATTAAGTCAAGTTTTTTTTTCAGTATTTTCTATAATCCAGTGTTAAAAGAAAGGTAAATTGAAAAAAAAATGTTATATGATGAAATTTCATCTCAAGATGGAAAAAAATGGATGGAAGTTCAACTTTGGATGCAATTGTAAACCTAGTTTTTTGTAGTGAAAATTATTGTAGAAACTTTTTCTTTTAGATATGTTTGTTTTCTACGACTTCGTACCGAGCTTTGACAACAAATATTTCCTTATACACAACCTTGATCAAAAATTTTCCGGAATTCATTCAGAAAAGTTTATTCGTCAAAATTGATATGTTCCCCTTCAAAGTACTACCCACTGACTGCACCGCACTTATGCCAGCGCTTGATCCAGCTCTCGAAACATTTCTGGAGCTTGAGTTGTAGTATGGGCAGCAGAACCCTCTTCAATTTTTCCATCTTTTGGGCTGCTAAAACACGTTCCCCGTAGTGGAAGAAGTGAATTTGATGGCTATTGGATGATATTCGATTCGTTCTTGGTCAAAAATTCACAGATAATGATGGCATTGTGCGAAGGTGCGTTATCATGATACAAAATCCATGAGTTGTTTGCCCACAAATCCTTTTTATTGACAAATTGCTTCACGCAAACGTCTATTAACGCCCAAATATCACTCCTTATTAACTGTCTTAAGCTTGTTGGAAAAACTCGCACAATATTGTTGTAATCCATGAAAACCGTGAACATCGCTTTCTTTTTTAAATGAAAATGACGTGATATTTTTGGTCTTGGCTTATTCGGTGCTCTGCATTCACTCGTTTGATGTTTGGATTGTGTGTCGTACTCATAAGTTCACATCTCATCTCTACTAAAGATGTATTTGATGAATGTTAGGTCGGATTCAGCCTTGAAAATCATATCTGACGATGTCATTAATTACAATGCTCTGAATGGATCCATAAGCAGTGTTCATGTCTCCTGCCAGATCCCTGATGGTTAATTTGAGGTTATTAACCAACATTTCTCTCACTTTGTTGACGTTTTTGCCGGTTTTCGATGTCAACATCCTTAACGGACTCACGACCACTTCTAAAGAGTTCATGCCACTGGTAAATTGCTATTTTCTTTAGAGTATCATTGCCGAAACAGCTTCCCAATATTTCCAAGATTTTCACATTATTGCATCAATTTTTAACGCAAAATTTTTTACAAACTCGTTGTTGCAAATTCAACTCCATTTTTGAAACTGTAAAAAATCGAAAACAAAGGTAGATCTATGTGCTCAAGACGACGTAACTTTTACAAATATCAAGCTACGACCATAAAATTTGGTGGAATTTTCAGTGAGAGATGTGGCAACCTAACCAAAGAAACAGAACTGGAATCAGGTGACTCAGAGCGCCACCTGGTGGTAATTTTGATCAAGGTTGTATACAGTTGTGGTCAAAATAATAATGATGTAATAAAATACCATGGTTTGGTCTAGGTCTTGTTTACCTAAGTTCATCCTAAAGTCGTTATTTATAAAAAAAAAGGACACAAAAAAATTAGAAATTTAAAGTGGATTCTAGAAATAACACATTTTATTGCAATATTTAAAAACAAAGTATAAATTAAAAAAAAATGATCCAGGTTAGTAATATATTGCTGTCAGGGTCATCCTATATTAAAATGATTAAATTTTAAAATTTCTAACCTATGGAGAAAAGTGGGAAAAGTAACAAATCCTAGTTTTTTTCGATATTGTCAAAAAAAGGTTCTTCTTTCATAAAATTCGCATTTCGTGACATATCCCGTATAGGACTAATAAATTTGCATACCTGATGATACCTGATGATTGAGTTTAACATTCTACAATATGCAGAACTTTATATTAAGAATAAGTTTATTTCATAAAACTAATATTTAACAAGTTTTCCATGTTTCCAAGTTAAGTAGATACTTTCTATATACAGTAAATATTTTAAAAACTATATATGTTACGACTTTAGGGCAAAAAATTCATAAACATATACGTACAGAAGAATTCGCTTAACGAGATTTTAAAATTCCACCGCTAGGAGGTGTTTTTGGTATGTTCTTTACAAAAAATCGTGAATTTCTATAAATATCTTAGAATAAAGACTTCAATCCATATTTGGTTTTCTATCCGAAAGTCATAATTTGTATGGTTTTTGAGATATAAGCACTCGCCAGCCTTATGAGAAATTGTAAGGAATGTTAAGGTATAAAAATGACATAAATGATTACCAATGGCTGTATAGCTGACCAGCCATTGATAATAACAAAAACAAATACCTAATCTCTACAAATAATGCATGAAGTATTCATTTGGATCGCCATCAACCCCAGACTGCAGGCCGATTAAACATAGGCATCTATAATTTAAGGACAAAGTTACATAACTTGTTTACTATCTTTATTTGAGTCAGCCATATTGAATACCCAATATTCGACCCTGTTATTAATTGTCTGATTGTATATAAGCAGTTAGTAGAAGGTGAAATCGTTAACAATTTAAACTTTTGTTCCGAAATTTTCCCCTCTTCCTCCCCGTGATTCTGAATTATTCCAGTGTGACAATATAGGGCGCCACAATCTAGAGCCTTAGGTTTTGGAATAGGCTTTCAATAGAAACTCTTAGACTAAGAGCTTTAAATAAAGGCTTATTTAATACAATACAAATATAATAAGGGTTAAATGTTCAGTTTCAAATTGATATGACAGAACTAGTCGTTTAAAGAAATGTTATATTGTATTGGGAGAAATTTAGGATGAAAGGAAAGAAATACAGAGTATTACATTAAATATGCTTTCAATTTATTTCTCAGATTTCTCATTTAAAAATATAATGAATTGGTTGCCTATCTGTAGAATATATATAGAAACAGTTTATTTGCTGCAAATACAACTCTGGTCCTCTCTCCATACGTGTTTCGACCACCTTGTCACGGTTCAATTTTTCGTTTAAGTTCAAGTTAGTTCAGTTAATTTAACCTTATTTTTTGCAAATACTGTCATTATGGGCAACACAAGATCATTTTTTTAAAGTATTTCTCAGGGATTCTTTGAAGTAAAGCATTTCATGAATTACAGTTTCAATTAATTTCATTATTTTGTCTTGTTCTAGTGTTTCACTACACTGTGCTTAAGTATTTTTTTATAGATGTTGAACTTACTGCTACCATTTTTTTTATTCAGATAGATCTTGTTTTTTCCCTGCCATTTATATTTACATTTGAATGAAATTGTATGTATATTGGCTTGCGGAAAATTTTTATTAATGTATTAAAATGTATTTCTCGAATTTGAAAATAACTTGTGGGATACTTATTAGATTTATTTTTGTTTTGAGTGGAAAATGCTAATGATTAACGAACTGGCTTAACTAACAAATGTATTTCAACCAACTGTTGTTGTCCAGTGTCATTCTTTTTGAGCTGTCATTTCTTTCACACGTTGCAATTGAACGCGCCTAACGGAAGTTGATTAGATCTTGAAGCACTCTATCTTTTGCCTCGTTGACAGTTATGGTTTTTTTTACCGGAATAAACCTGGAGACAGAATTTTGAGCAGTTTGCACGTGTCAACGAAGGAATCAGTCTAGACCCCAAAGACATCGAGGTTCACCCTACCGGTGAGAATACTGCCATTCCTCCTTACTGGACATAACACCTGTCCTTCCTACCGGATAGAACATAACATCTGTCCTCCCTACCAGTTAGCATTACATCTATCCACCCTACTGGTAGTCTACCCTCCTGGCTATCCACCTGTTGCCCAACCAAGAGGCAACCACATCTACACTTGACAGCATAGGGTTGAATCTTATAATTGAAAATATTATATTTTTATTATTTTAAATTATAACTAAAGACTTCGATTTTAAGTTAGAGGTTTATTTGATCGCCGGGCAGCTTACTTGCGTTTTTTTTTTGTTTTTTGTTGTTTTAAATTTTAGAGTAAGCTGAAAGCTAGGTCCACACAACAACGTGGAGGATTTCTCCGTTTTACCTGGCTCAAATGCAGTGGCACCCTTAGTTACCCACCCCTACTCTCCGGCATAGGGGTAAGCTTTGTTATTTTGTTCACTGGTGCTGTCACTAGCCTCTGCTCTGCTAGATTTATCTTAATCTCTTCGCAACGTCTAGCGTCCTTTTAAAATACCAGTGTAGCACAGTTGAGCTGTATCGAATCGAGAGCAACATTTGCTGGAAACAAATGCTATATAAAATATAAATTCCGAAGCATATCGGTAGGATATTAAATACCTGCCGACTTCGATGTCAGACTAAAAAATATCATCAGTCGAGTGACATTTATACATTCACCTGAGTAGTGCGAAATTTTTAAAATCAGTAAGAAAAAAAGAAATTTATCTGCCGTGGTTAAATAGTTGCCTATAGTGGTTCTTCTGTCAAGCAGAGAAAAAGGAAAGAATAATAAGTAATATGTAATAAAAAGTTGGTTACCTACCGCAATTTCTTTAATTTTTCCGAAAAAATCGCAAAAATCATCATTTTTTTTTTATCAAAAACGGGCCACAGCTCGTGACTGGACCAAAAATGGGCTTGGTAACCACGAAAAATAGATTTAGCGTACTGAAAAAAATAAAGTAACACAAAGTTACCGAGGAGAACTCTCAATGTATACTAAACCCCTCCCCCGCCGTTCTGTTGCGCTTTCTTTGTCGAAAATGTGTGGAAAATGTTTCAGTACTTTTAATCATATATTAAATCCATTTTAAACTCTTTTAAAAATAACTGAGAAATCGCTACAAAGATTTTCTGAAAACCTTTAATATTTCGACAAGCTGTGCTGTAATTGCTCTGATTTGCTTTAACTTTTAGAATACAAAATATTTTTCTTAAATCCTGCATATTCTCGTGTTTATCCTCCATAATGTTACAAGTTTATTATTATTATTATCCTGTTTAAATTTTAATTTGCAACGCATATAGTAGCATTATATGCCATTCAATTTATATCAAATAAAAACTCCGATAAGCCGAACATAGCTCTGTGTAATTATAATAAAACTAATTATTGCATTCCAAAGGCACTGTACCGTTCTACAAGACTTAGTCATAAATTTTTCCTGTTCTATCAATAATGAGAGTTTTTGCATTTCTAATTATTTTTCGTTGTGTCTTTCTCCTGCTACGAACTACGACAAATAATCGTATACTCAATTTCAAACCTTTGATTTTTCAATCATCCTATCAATTTGTAGAAGCATTAATTAACGCGATTCAACAAGAAAGTGATTATTTTTGGCAGAAATTAGAAGTTCTTAGCTAAACTACGCTAATTAATCCACTCAAAAATAGTCAAGGTGGCTAAAAAGCCCATTTCCCTGCCATTTTCACCCGGAAATTTTGGCATTGATGGTCTATCGGCAATATATTATCCGTCATTTTGCTTTATTCATTTGAATGTCGGCTTTTGTATTTACCTATTATCGAATGGTGCATAAAAGTAAAAATATTTCAAACAATTGTTAATTTCGGTTTTGAAAATAATGCGGAAATAGATTTTTTTATATGAATATCTAGTATATGAAAAACAGATTTGAATTTTTCAAATATTTTTTATTGTAGCCCCAAATAATATTACTCGGTCACTTAAAATTTGATTTTTTTATATACCCCATGTTGAAAATTATAGAAAAAAATAATGGTATAATAGAATGAATTTTTAAGAATGATATATGTTTTTTTATACTGTATCGCGCATTTTGGCAATAAACATTTGCTTAAACTTTTAGTATTGATACTATATTTAAAGGTATATGTTGGTTAAATCGTGTTATTGGATATCAAATAATGTATAATTTGCCATTTCGAATCTCTTCAACATCATATCTCGAAATTTTTTTTTTACAAATTTGCCTTTTCTTTGGACTCTCAACATAATACGCGGAAGTTTTATCAGAATAGTTAACGAAGATGCAAATATCAAGGATAAATAATGCGTTGACACCTGTCATGTTGGCAATACAAAATGTATGCCCTGTTGCCAAACGTCAATCAATATTTATGAATATTTGGTGTCCTTTAGTTAATTTGAGAGACGTTGCAAACAACACATTTTTTTATCTAAGGTTTGGAGCACTGTGGTCTTTCTATGCTTTCACCCCATGTCTCCCCTGTCTCTGCATCACCCTCTATGGTGCTATTAAACATCCTTAAGGGCACTCAATACGTTACGTTAAGTTCAAATATAAAAAAATATAATTCAATAATTTGATCCGCAAATAAAAGAGTTTTGTTGTAAAACAAGTGAAATATATAAAAATATGAATAGAAAGCCCAACAGATTGTGAAAAACTATACTTTTTCACTACTGAGAGCAAATTTTCTTAATGAAATTCATTAAACTTCAAGGAATTTTGAAAAATTTTAGAGGAAAGATAATTGTACTAATATTTATAATTTGGATGCATATATGTATGTGGAATTGGGAATTTATACACTGCGATCTAATAGATCTATTGCGTTCCCCTTTTGCTGCTGAGTTATTAGGCATACTAAAGCAGGTCCTCCGGTCCTATTTCTCTTAGGAACCTTAAAATGTTGGACGGCTTTAAAGTGAGTAGCTCCCTTTCTACTATTTGGTGTACTTCCAAGAGCCGTATTCTAGTGTTTTCTAAGGCGCTGCACTCTGAAAGGTGTGAATAGAGTTTTCGTCCTCCTTCTCACAAAATCTGCACTCTTCTTCTTCTGCAAATCCGAGTTTTTTTGAGGTGTCTCTTCAGGTGGCAATGGCCCGTCAGGATTCTAAATTGGTTTTTACTTGGGCTTATGCATTCCTTGAATCTATTCTGGTCCTAGTTCTCGACAAGTATCTTCGATTGTCTCATTCCTTGCAGATCCGTTTAGTAGTTAGATCTCCTGTTCTGTTCCTCTCTTTTTACTTTCTTGATGATGTGTATCTCCGCCTGGAAAATGCTTGGTGATTTACCCAAGCTTTCCTGATGTCCTGTACTGAGTCCATACATTCCTATTCCAGTTCCCTTTGCTGTTTTGGAGCCATCTGTATACCATTTGATGAAATTCTTATTAAGCCTTCAGTAGTATTTGTGTCTCATTCACTTTTGCGACTCAATTTTGTGTTGAAGTTTTTCACAAAGTTGTACTTCTTTTTCATTTCATCTTGGAGCATGTTCCAGGTTTGTTGATTTCTGGATAAGAGATTGGGCCTTAGTTTTACGACTTTTTCGTCATATTCTCCATAAATATATGGAGAGGTGTAAGGCTTAAGATCGCTTCCATGGTGGCCGTTGGGCAGGTTTTCATTGCTCCAGCAAAACACGCACAAGCCAGTTATTGAACTTTTGAGAGGTTGGCTCTCGTATTGGTCAGATTGATTCTTCTACTCCAGATCATTGCCCCAAATGTGATGATTGGTCTCACAATTGCAGTGTACAACCACTGCAGGATTAATTTGGATATTCAAATGTTAATACAATGAATTGGCACTGATGAGTTTCTAATATATTACATTTTGATTCTTGATTAGACTGTAATTTAAAATAAATGATATTAATCTTTCTTTTTCAAATATAAATTTAGGAAACTTTTAGGTTTAGCATATTTGTCATTAAATTTTTGATATTTTTGCAATTTTATTATATTAAATATTAAAAAACAATTGATTTTGGACCCTTAAAACTTAATAAATAACAATTTTATATTATTTTTATGTTTTAATTAAATTTTCATAATTAGAAAATAGGTGTAGACGCATTGGTATGTTTTGTATGTAGCAATGTAACATAACTATACAGTTAACTAGTAAATGATTGAATTTTAGTGGTTAGTGCAAAAACTACATTAGTGTTAATATATGGAAATGCCTATTCATGGTATAATTCTGTACCGCAGTGGTGTGGAATTATTGTTTTACTGGTTGCACAGTTACATACTAAAGGTATTGCTTATTAGCTTCCCAGTAATAATTTGGTTAGTTAAAATTAACCTTAAATCAATTTATTTTAACAGTCTGATGAGATTTTTCTTCTCATTTCGGTTAGTAATATTAATTTTTTCGTAAAATTTAAGCATTTGTTTCCAGAATAAAATGAATTGCCTCAAAAATCAAAGTACTAACCATCATTAGCTACGACTTTTTCCCATCTTTATGTCAAAGAATGGATTCCGTGCCCAGAGAACGGTTTCTTTTTTGAAGCCAATCATTCAACAAACTAAATTTTCATTTCTTCGTAAAAATGTAAGTATTGTTCTGAAAATCTCTGTTACATTGATCGAAATAAATTATAGTACGAAATGTCCGGGGGATATAACGGGTGGTGTAGGATGTCCCATTTAACAAGTTCCAAATAGTTTATAACACATTTTGCAACGTGGAGCCGAGCATTATCATGTTAAAAAATGTCTTTAACGTGTCTTTTGACGTATATTGGTCATTTTTCTTTCACCGCCTGATTTAATTTTATCAATTGTTACCGATATCGATTGTCAGTAATTGTTGTACCAGGTTTTAGCAGTTCTTAATGCACAGCTTCCTTACCATCCCACCAAATACATAGCAAAGCTTTCTTTCCATGTATATTATGCACTGGTTGTGATGTTGAAGACTGGCCTGGATCTCCCCATGAAATTTTTGGCCTTTCGGTTGTCAAAATAGATCCACTTTTCATCACTTGTCACAACTCGATGCAAAAACCCTTTTCTTTTCAGTCTGGCAAGGTAATTTTCTCAAGTGGTTTTTCACCTTTCAATGTCTCTTTCGTTCAATTATTTGTGGATATCACTCAATGCGTGTAGATCTTCAGAAATTGTTGACTGAAAAGATTCAGTGCTGCTGCCAATTTTTTTAACGCTAAAGGTCATTCTTCGCCCAATACTTGTAAATCTGTATCTTCAAACTTTTTCAGCTCACCTAGACGCTCCTTGTCTTTTACATCAAAATCGTCAATTTTGAAGCGTTTAAACTATTGTTCACAAATTTTTTGGTTTAAAACGTTCTCACCATACATCTAAATCCACAATCGACAACTTTCAGCGGCTGATTATTAAACTTCTTCTCCTAGCCATGTCAACGAAAATAATTATTTGAATAAAAACTCCACCACTCTACTGAACCAAAACATAACCAGTAATATAACAAAATGAGCACGAATTATTACCCCTTAACAATTTATAAACAGTCAGGTAAGCGAAGTGAATTTTCTGGCAGTAAGAGCCGCTAAATCACTCAAGACAAGTTCTGACAAAGTGAAAAAAAAAAAAGAAAATTATGCCTTGATTTTTGATTTGACGAATGAAAAAATGAAAACAATAAAAATTCTACGCAGTTTACAATACATTTATTTATGCTAAATAATAAACAAGTAAAAAGTTTAGGATACTCGTAAAAATAACAATTTAATTTCTTAATTATTCCTAGTAAGAATAAAAATATACAGAAAAATGTATGCATATACCTACTTGTAAAATATAAGTTTAGTAATGTAAATATAAATAATAAAAATGAAAATCATATTTACTGAAATATTTATGTGAGTTTTTATACTCGATAATAACATACATTTTAAATCTCAAAAATTCGAATGAATGATAATTTTTTAATTAATTTTTTTTTAAATCAAAATCAACCGAACTCTAGCTCTAACTCATTATAGATTCATCGTCCTTTTGAGATCGACTAAAACTATTTTCTGCTAGACCAGCTAGATCTGCACGTATGTCGATAAACATTTCTAATTAATTTTAATACCTGTCAAAATTCATTTCTTTCGCATATCTTACCGATGGCTTTGGTCTTTTATCAGGCGCAAAACAATAGGGTATTAAGAGATGTAAAAGTTTTTCATTTTCTACTTTTTTTTTTGGAATTTTCATTACTGAAAATCTGAAAAACTTTTATTAGTTTCCATTGTTTACAGGTGAAAATTAATTTTTATCAGTTAAAAATTGGCCAAAAGTAGACATCATAGAATGCCTCAGCGAATAAAAATCCGAAGAAGCTTCCGTAAAAGAAATTTTCCTCAATTTAAAAGTTTTTATTGAATTATTAGTTAAAAAGGAGTTTAAGTAAAAATCTATATTTATCCGCGATAGTTTTTGATTACTTCATCGCTTTTCTTATAAAAGTTTTCGGGATATTATTCTTGACATTTTCTTGAAATATTTATGTTTGTTGCATTTTTGTCCTTATGAAACTGATTTTATACTTATTTGCCAATGCAAAATAGATATATACACTAAAATGAATATATTACGAGCAACTAGATAACTGATTTTCAAAAGTTAAATCACTTTACTTTACGCGAAACAATATCCCGTGCCTTTAATTCAGCACCATCTCTGAATCGCCGGACGTTTTTCTTATAGAGTTGTCATCATTAATATATTTGTAATATGAACAAATGAGGAGTGACAGTCATCTCTTTGTTGCATGAGAGTACAATCAACAAAATAAAATGCATTAATGAAAATCGTGTTGTTGTGAAATGTGGATTAGAAAAAATTCCATTATTTATTTTACGGATGTTCCTTTGACAATCTTATCTATCATCGTTAAGGAATAATCTGTGAAATTAATTTTCTGGGTATACTACCGGGAACTCTCTTTATAAGAAACACGTGAGCAAGAAATTTAATTACACCAAATAACTCTTAAATCTTTCAGTAAACCTAAAATTGGAAGAAACTTTATTATTTTGAATTATTGCTGGTTATGTTTCATTTTTTTTTACAAATATATCAGGCTACAAAGTTTGTGTTTTGGATTAAATCCAAAGTGAATGGAAAGGTAACAAAAAATTTTGCACTAATTTGCACAGTTAAAGTGGTGGAATTCGTTAAAGTGCAAAAATGTTGTTTTCATGTGAATATTTACAAAATAGCTACAGTGCTTTATATGTTACACTATTTCAAACCATAAAATAGCTGTGAATATGTGAAGAACAACTGTACCGTTTTATACATCATTACGTATATATATATATATATATACATATATATATATATATATATATATATATATATATATATATATATATGTATATATGTGTGCTGAGTCGTTCCCAGGACCATAAGACTAAATTGACGTTTCGGTGAAATCTCATTCACCATTTTCAAAGCTCACTGTATGACGTCTGTAGGCGAACTGATACTTGCGACTGGGATACGATCGGTTTTGTGTGTACGTGAGACATGTTCTTTGGCTGGATAGTTCTGGCCAGTTGGGTTGCTAGTTTCGCTGCGTGTCATCGGCCCTGTTGCCAGTGTTTGGGGTCGTGTTGTCGAGTTATGATCAATTTCTTTACTACCTTTTTGGTTAGGAAGTTTTTCCAAAGATTAGGCAACCGCTAACTGTCTTCTCTGCTATTTAAATTGTTGGGCCTCTTCGAAGTTTTGATGGCTTTGGTTATAACTCTTGTGGACAAGTTTTCACATTTCTATAGCATTTTTGTTCATAAGAACTTGATCTTATGTCCTGGATATATATATATATATATATATATATATATATATATATATATATATATATATATATATATATATATAGGGTGACTCAGATCTAATTTTACATAGCGTATATAGCGTATTATAGTATTGTATTCTACTTAATTGGGTAAATATTTATCCTCTATGGAAAAGTTCTGTTAGCCACCCATAATGAAGACACAGTGTGTTTTACAAAATTTTTACAGATATTTCTGGTATAAGGTTGCTAGTTCGTAATGGTATTTTAGTGCCCATATATGAATATATGCAGAACTGGACTAGAAAATGGGCAAATTCATTCATTTTTATAAAACATACAACTGGTATAACTTTTTAAGACTTGCCTAGAAGATTGCCACACCTATTCGTTCTCAGAAGTAAGTAATCTTTTTTTTTAGAAAAATTATTTCTTCTGATAAAAAATTTTATTTACAATAATTTTGACACTTACATAGCTATTAAAAAAAATCTATCAATTGATTCTTCATAAATTAAATTTTAAATAAAATTAAATCAACAAAATTTGGCCAATTATTCCTTTACAGATTTAGATGAAAATTGAAAGCTCTTTTGGGAAACATTTAGAAATTTATTATTTGCTTTCAAATAATAAATGTTTGATAATTTTAAATTAATATTTTTCATGTAAATATAATAGAGTCATAATTTTGGATTTATCCTTTAATATCTTCATTTAAAACATTCTCCCTTTCCTTTTTTACACGTCTTTTACCCTAAATTAATAATGCAGAACCTTTGTATATTTGTTTTTCTGCTAGACTTAACACGCACAAACATACACATACAATAAATTTTGCTCTTTATTGCAAATATCATTAAAAGGGGCTGAAATAAAAACGTTTTTACCGAAAAAGTAGGCGCAATGAAGGGAGAAAGAAAAAAGACGGACAGAACGTGATAAAAAAAACAATTAACTACTCCATTTTCGGTATTTTCGCACCCTACGAGACATTGTTTAGACATCCGATTTAAGGCCCTCTTCAAATTGACAGCGCACCGAAAAAAAGAATTATTTCGGCTAAAAATTTAGTGGAATCAGCAATCTTGCCCAAATTGATTACAATTTTTATTTCGGTAGATTTTCAGCAGTTTTTTAAAGGTAATAAAATAAAGTAAAAGACCGAATAGGCCATTTTCTCCGAAGTTATTGTAAAACGAACCTTTTATTGAATAATAAAGCAACACTCTAGTAAACAAGATATTAGAATTTTCTATTTTTATCTTTCACCTTCATCGATTTTCTTCACATAAAAACTAATCTGTCATATAAAATATATTAAAACAAACTGTTTATTTCATATTTATCCAATATTAAAAGTAACAATGCTGTTATTGGTCGATATAGAGACAAAAACACCAAAATTTAAATCCTATTCACTGAGTTAAAATATAATATGATTTAACATCCGAATGGCGGCTAGGGTTTTTATTTTACATCCGTAAATTTCATTACGAGGCTAAAATACGCATAAAAACACGTAAAACGGGGCCCCGAGTTTTGTACTAAATGGATTTTTTTTTATAGAAAATAGTAGTTTCACGTCCATTTGCACTTAATGAAATACTCTAAAATTAAACATATACCTTCTAATTCACTAATATGGTCTAACTTTACTTTACTTTGTTCACAATTGAAGATTTAAATTGAGAGTATAACAAAATTAACAATGCTTTGAGCCCTAGATATACAAGAATAAAAAAATTCTGTTTTTTTATTAACAAACTGACAAATATGGAGAATTTTGTTTTTTTTCCCACGACAACATTCCTCTTATGGATTAAGAGACCTTGTCTCTAGGTTTTTCGCCTTAATTATGTTATACCAAGATTTGTTTATTAACATATATAATACAAATCATAACAATATTATAAACAAAACATAACTGGCTAATTAAAATTTTGATTTTCTAGCCAATTTTTTTTAATCCAGCGTCATTTTAGTGTTTAAGAAAGAACAGGTGTAGTAAGTCAAATTTATATTTTGTATCTTCGTGTAAAAATGTAGATGCAAACAAACACTTAAAAATTTAATTTGATAAATTTTATTAAGAACTTTAATTAAAATTTAATTAACAAGAAGAAATGAGAATCTAGCAATGGGTATTTCCTCCTTTGGCCTTTACGACAGTTTTTAACATTTCAGTATACTTTATACCAGCCGTGCAAGGAAGGGTACACAGTGAAAGAACATTGCTTTGCAAATGTATGTATGCTGCATTTTCTGTACCTAAAAATGCTCATTCAAAAAATTCAGGATTTAACAAAAATTAGGCGACATAAATTCAAGTGTTTTGCCATGTTTTTTCTTTAGTTGTTAGAATCTCAACAATGTTATTATTCCAGGTCTTCCTTGGTTTACAATTTTTCCCGTTTTTATTGCTTCCTACATTATTTTGACTTGTCGTTAATCATCGATTCTGATGAGGTGTCCACTCCATTTTAATTTCTCTCTGTCGTTTTTTTTTCAACGATTCAACCTTGCCTGATATCCACATTTCTTCTTTTATTTCCCACAACTCTTCTCAAATATTTCATTTCAGTGGCCCGAAGTTTGGGCTTTAGTTTTCCATTTAGTACTCAGTTTTCGGCTCCATATGTTACAATGAAGAGATATATTGTTAGGTATACTATCGTTTTTGTTTTTGTTGTTGTTTTCTTTTTATTTATTATAGGTTCTTGTTGCTGTTTTAATTCTGTTTCCTATTTTATCCTCTTGTGTTTCACTTGTATTTAATATTATCATTATTCATTTTACTATTTTTATTGTTTCCACCAGTACCTGTGTTTTCTTCATGTTTATCGTGAGGCCATATTTTTTGAGTGTTCTATATATGTTTAAATTAGCTTTTAATTATTTTTTATTTAACCACTGGTACTATATCATCTGTGAATGCGTAATGCATTTAGATTTTTATATCTTTCTACAGATTTTCCAAAAACGTTTTTATAAGATCGTAGCTGAAAATCTTGGATTTATGCGTAAGAGCTCGAAAGTAAACAGCAATCGACCTTATGGTTCTTCCATGATGAGTCAAAACCAACAAAAATTGCTCGCATACGAAGCATTGTTTTTTTTCAGAAAAACTGACCATTTCGCAACTCTGGCTTTAGAGAATCGTATAACAATCAATTCTGAATGGTAAACAACCAGTTGTTTGTCGTAAGTCTTCGGTGAATTAAGGAAATTATACAAACAAATGCGAGCTCTTTCACTTCGTAGTTTTTTCTTTTCTTTATTTCAGCAATTTAGCATTTTAATAACTCTGCCTCTATTTCATCATATCCTTATGTTTTTCATTTTGCAGTTTACTGAGCGCCTGTTCTACTTGCTGTATGATTATTTTTCTAGCGTCTTGTCCCCCAATAAATCAACCATATTTTAACCAATAAAATTAGATGAATTTTAAAAAAAACCTTTATTACCAAACTGTGAAAAATGTAAAATTTTCAAGGCTTCATCTCTAAATTTTCATTTTTAATTTATCTATATGAAGACTCGTTTTCTAACATGTCTAATATATGCAATGTTATGAGAAAATTTAATGATTTTTTCCCCAATGGTGAAAGATTTAATATCTTAAGCTAAAAAATACTCTTACAAATTTCAAGCACATGATAAAAAAAAATCTTTCAATGTTTTTATGAACCAACACATGATTTTTTATACGCACTTATCATAAATGTCGGAGAAAGTTTGAATAGTGTCATATTTCAGTAGATGACTTTCACATATAATGACATTTTGAACAATAAATCTGGTTTTATATTTTACCATAGGCTTCAGAGAGATTTTATGTAATGAATAATGTGGCTGCAACTCTTTGTAATCGTATTTGTTTTTTAAACATGGCTACTGGTATCCTGGAATTAAGATAACGTTAATTGAAAGTACCCAAATATTTTTTGCAGATACAGTGTGGTCCACGAAATATTTTTAACATTATGAAAGAAGTAATTTCACAACTCTAGCTTTGCAAACAAATATAAAATGGTCTTAAATTTTTATACAAGGTGTTCAGAAATTCTAAAAATGTGGAGAAAAGTACCATTTATATTTCTGGAATAACAAAAAAAGACAAATATTTATCATTGAAAATGGTTTTATTTCTTCATGATGATCAATATCCTTTTGAAATAATACCAAAAGTATTTTTGCCGCTGTAAAGATCCACAAAATATAGTTTTTGAAGCCACCAACCGCCTCTTCTGGCGTAGTAAATTGTGGATCTCGCAATTTGTACGGGAACAACAAGAAAACATTAGGGGACAAATCAGGGCTGTACCAAATTTTTGATTTCTATTAAAAAAGTCTTTTTGAAAAAAAAAATTACTCTTTTTACCTTTAATTTCTCTTGAGTGTTTTTTCTTTGTCAATTTAATGCAAAAGAAATATTATGGCTTGAAAGAAAATGGATACTTTTACGTAACAAAAAAATTCAATGAAAAATGACCAAATTTCACCGTAACTCATAAAACTGTTACAAGAGCATTTCAAAATTCAGGACGTGTGTTAAATAATAAGAAGATACAACTCCTCTAATTAAAGAAGAAAGTGATGCAGCAGATTTACTTTGATGTTTTTGTAAAATGTATTCCAGGAAAAAGCATTAGAAATTAGAAACATAAGCAAGTCAGACTTGGAAGACTAATTTTACAAACCATAAGTTTTTCATACACTAGAACGAAAAAAACGATGCAAAATAATTTAAATTGTGTTCATTTTTTGAGAAGAGTATTTAGATGATGGGAATTTTTTAAATAACCTTTTTTTTCGATAATGTCACCTTCTTAATCAACGGTATATTTAGCAGTTAAAATATGCACTTCAGAATACGTTGCAGAAGATACTTCTCCAATAGAATTAACGTTTCGTGTGTTGTAATGTATAACAGAATAATTGGGCTTTACTTCTTCGTTGAACCAACAAAATTACTTGTAAATGTTAAATTCAATGTTGTACTCACGTTTTTACAATTGTAAATGAAGGAACTCACTCCCACAATGTAAATTTGTAGGAAATCAATGTTTGATGAAAGAATATTTAATCACAAATTACATTTTGGTTTTTTCCTTACTGAAAACAACGATATTTCAAAGTGGCATAATCGAAATGACACTGCAAGCGTAGAGATGACAACCATTCATTCTAATTTTAAAATTTCAATTGAAACAATAATCTATTGAAGATTAAAGGTTTATTTATGCATAATGGCATGCATATCCACAAATACTGCAACAGATATCTTAGGTATTTCGCATTACTTTTTTCTTCGTTGTGCATTAAATTCGTATATCTTATAATACTTGATTTTAATTTTCCATCTTTGTTTTATCCTCATTCCGCTATTGAGAAAAGAAAGAAAAGAAATAGAGAATCAAGGATAATCCTTAGAAAATTATGAGACAAAGTTGCTTCGGATGCAAATCCGAAGTAGTGCACTTATCCAATCTAACGGTAACAGTTCTTGACAATTTGTGTATTTTGCAATTTCCTGGGAAAAGTATAGTCGCACGGAAAAATGCCCTTTTTATTGCTAGATTATATCTTCCTGTTCGAATGCAAAGTGTTTTTAAACTCCCTAGCAACTTTTTACTTGTTTAAAAAAGTTTTTAAGTGAAAAGTAATTTTATTGTGTGTTTTAAATTTTTATACTCATTCTTTTACCTAAATTGAACTGTCGCTGTAAATTAAAGGATTGCATTTCCCAATTTAAAAAATTACGTTAAGCTCTGCTTTACCTCTATATATTACTTAAACCCCTTTTCAGCAGCATTTGGACTAAAATAAAGGTACCAAATCCTAAAATATAATTTAATTCTGCTTTACAAATAGATATCGGTTTTAAAGGTCGCCAGAGGATTACCTAGTATTATTTAAAATATAAAAAACGCAAAATTACTCTATAAAAAATAAGACGAATTTGAAATATTGGTAAGAAATATCTCTTTTTCAAGAATTGAATATTTAAAAAGTTTTAAATTACCAAAAATAACGTAAAATACACATATTTAAGGTGGTAAACAATTTCGGAAATATGAAAGTGATTTTCGTGATCCGAATTAGCTGGAATACGAGCTACATTTGTACTGATAGCCCATTTAGGTTAACTCGTTGCTGCTCTGCTTCCCCTAATCACCTTTTTTTTGGTTATTAAAGATATTTTCTGAAATCGTTATACTTAAATGTAATACTGTTAATGTCAAGAACAACACCATATTGCTTTTATGTATCAATAAGACTTAACACGTTTTTGCGGTTTATTTTTTGACAAAACAGTGATGTCAGGTAAAACGAAACACGTATGGAATCAATCTGATTGCCATCGCCTTTTTTCTCAGAGACCACGTGACGTAAAAAGCTGAGATTTGGCGCAGTTACAGTTAGTAAATAAATCGTATACATCATATAAATATACTGCAAAAAGTTTTATGGTGAATTTAAAACTATTATGGTCGCAACCGCAACTCCTACTGCTAATTCTGGTTTTTGAGGTAGGTATTGATTGTAATTTGAAGCAATTTCTTTATAGTAGTACATACAAAGCGGTTGTCGTACTTAGGGAATTGCGTTATTGATGGATTTATTTGGGGGGGGGGGGGATAAGAAATGATTTAAAGGTTTAAACCAATTTGGCGCTCGGAAAAATGGATATAAAAATAAGAATTTTTAGCTCAGCTCAGTAGATATATAAATAATTTTTTATTATATTCATGTACATAGTATTTTTATGAATAATTTGAAAAAAAAAACGAATAAGAAAGTAAAAAAATGACGCTGATATGGTGGTGATGGTGGATTTTTTTCCCTGTCGAACATAAATCTAATCAAAGGAATCCTGTGCTACATTTTGGATACTATTATAGGAAATATGTGGTTTAAATTTTATCGAAATCAGTTAGGTAGATCTTGATATATGTTGTCCACCAGTATGAAAAGCGATGTTTCGAGAAAAACGCAAAAGAAAAAAGTACCGCGTCAGCGTCTCAAAACGAAATATATTTTTTTTAAATCACCTTTACTCTGCGATATCTAGTCCATACATAAGATCTTCTATTGATGCCGAGATATCCTTCTATTATTTTTGAGTAGCTCTTTTGAATTTCCTGGCCTTTTGGTTTCTTGTTAGGCTCTCATATTAGCTGTATATATTCACTGAGAATCCAACTTTTCGGATAATCCTAGTGCACTTGAGCCAATTGTAAAGTTTAATAATCGATCTGTACACTCTGGCATCACAGACTGATTCTATGACGTTAAATGTTCAAAGAATTTAAACTAGTTCCACCTTTATGTATCTGAACTATTTTCACCCTCTCTCAATGTAATCATCGTTATAAAGGACTGATTCAAAATATATAATATAAAAAAAAAATTCAGCAATAATACTTTGTCGGAGCTCTGACCGGTCGGCTCGCCACCTGATTTTCGGCCTGATGCCCTACCGCGTTTACTTCTAATTGCTATAAGTTGATAGTTTGAAACGGTTAAACGTTGAAAATACTCCTGTTAGTATAAACAATTTATCTAGCCAAAAAAAATCGATTTTTGAAAATTACATGGTGGTGTAACCACTTAAACTATTGAAAAACAAAGTTAATAGAGCTTAGATATTCATAGAATAATTACATACAGGTTGGTTGAAAAGTTTTTATGGCGAAAATGAAAGAATGTGTATTCTTTAATGAAATTAGTTTTTTTTATTCAATACCTCAACTTAAACACACTCCATCCTCCAATAATTTTATACCATCTTGGTAATGATTTTCCGGAAGCTCTGCAAAATAATGATTCATGGCTGCAATAGCTTCTTCATTCGACGAAAAACGCTTTCCACGAAGAAATTGTTTCAAATTCCTGAAGAGGTAGTAGTCGGAGGGAGCCAAATCTGGTGAATACGGTGGGTGTTCAAACAATTCGTACTTTAATTCTTTCAATTTAGCCATCGTCAAATCACGTGGGAACGTGCATTGTCTTGATAAAAAATGATTTTTTTCTTCTGTAAGCCGGGTTTTTTTCACGAACTATTTTATCCAACTGCTCCAAAAGGTTGCAATAATACTCAGAGTTAATTCTTTTACCTTTTTGAAGATAATCAATCAACAAAATCCCTTTTGAATCCCAAAAAACTGATGCCATAACCTTTTTTGCCGATCGTTCTTACTTGACCTGTTTTGAAGCTCAACAACCTGCTTCAGTCCACTGTAAACGTTCTTGTTTCAGTTTAGGATCATGATGCTAAATCCAAGTCTCATCCACAGTTACAAAACGATGCACAAAATCGGTTTTATTCTGCTTAAAACGCTCCAAATTACGCTTATAAATTTGTTTTCGATTCAGTTTTTGTTGAATTGTTAACGAATGCGGCCATATCTTTCCGAATAGCTTTTTCATACGTAATTCTTCCTGTAAAATATAGAGTACTCGTTCGTCCGAGATGCCTATGGTATCAGCAATTTCACGCTTAGTCGCACTTGGATCTTTACAGACAATATCATAGATTTGCTCAATGATTTCTGGTGTTGTTGCACTTTGTGGACGTCCACTACGTGGTTCATCTTCAACCCTTGTACGACCACGTTTAAACTCAAATCCATCGATGCACAGTTGGAAATGAAGGAGCAGATTCCTGTAACACTATCATCATTTTTATAAGAATTTCTGTTGCTGAGAAACCTTCCAAAACAAAGAATTTTATCACTGCACAATATTCGGTCTTATCCATTGTATAACAACTTCAAATGACTTGTAAAAAAAGAATGAATTGACAGATAGAAATAAACTTTTTTGTGTGTGCATATAGAAGATGAAATATTAAAATGGTGTATAAATTTTGATTCCTGTACTGGTTAATAGGTGTCGCTTTCAAATTTTTAACCAACCTGTATTTTAATCATTTCTTTAGAACCTACCAGTGGGAGATGTTTTATTCAATTTTTTAAACAACAATATGTAAGTTTTAAAAGTTACACTTATATATAAACTTAATATTATTCCAAATTAATAGCCTAATTCTTACGTTTTGAAACATATTCGATATGCCGTTATAATTTTGATTTTGAAAAGTATTTTTACTTAAATTTTAAATAAATGCGTTACTGTAAGGCGACATTTTGACATGATCTCTTGACACAACTTTTATATGATAATAGTTTTATACAATATGGCGTTTTACCGCCAAAAAAAACATCAGACGCAAGAAGAAAAAGTGAAAAGTGCCTCGGAATCCTTATATTTGATATTTAATATTTAAAAAGAATGAAAACGATAAAAGAAACAATAATAAAATGTAATAACGTTTACCTGTCATATATAAGGCCGTGGAACCGGTGAAACGGACGATTGCGTTTTCTATTAGTATTTTCAAATTAAATCTCCCCCTTGGTTCATAATTCCTGTTTTACAGTTTCAGTATCACTTTGCGAACACGTGTTGTCGGATTAAGGGAGTAAGACATATGCCGTACAGTTGCCTTCTGAACACCACAGTGGCGCACATTGGTACGAAAAATTATTTTTGGGTTTTTTAAATTTTTTGTTAGTACAGGGTGAGTCAACGATTGGATGAAGTAGGTTTGTGCCTTTTCGGTGAAATTTACAAAGAAACTATATTTATTGTTTGATACAGTTTATTTTTACGCAGATTTTAAAAATATTTAGGACTCTACAGGGTGAGCCAAAAAACTAGGACAGCATAAAGTTGTATTTTTTTAAATAGAACACCCTATATACGAATCGTATTTTCGATTTAGCTTATAATTTTAAATCTTTTTTATTAAGGGTTTACTATAACAAAACTTTATAGTTTCTGAGATAATTAACTTTAAAGAAAAAAAGTCACATTTTCAAGCATCAATTCAATCCTAAATAACGTTTTCAATTTTGTGACAAATATATTCAAATTTGGAATTTAGCAAGACCAAGGACAAGTTAACATAATTTTTACCTAATATTTGCAATAAAAGCTACAGGGTGTTGAACACATCGGCTCAAATTTGAAGAAGTTTAAATGAATAAATATTTTTTTTTAAATGGTACATCCTGTATATTTTCATGTTATTTAATAGAGTAATAAAAACCCTAAAAGTTTTGTTCAATATATCCTATACCTATTTATAATAGTTTTTGAGATATTTCAGTTTTTCTTATTTTCCATACTTTTTTACAGAAATAGTCTTCATTATCATAGTAGCCATGGCAAAAACAATGTAAAAGAACATTTTTCTGTGTGTCAAATTTATAACCGCAATCGCTTCTTTTGGTTTTTATGTAGTGTAGTTTGTTTTTTTTTTGCATTCATCTTATATTGTAAAATGAATTTTCCAAAGAATGAGTTAATAGATATGATTTATACAATAGGAGAGGCTCAAAAAAATTGCCTTCTTGCTCAAAGAATTTACAAAATGAAGTATCCTGATCGACGCCAGCCTAATACCCATACTTTTCAAAACTTAATGCAAAGATTTGATTCTTCTGGTACTGTTGATTATCCAAAACGTAAAGTGGTCAACAAACCAGTAACTAATGAAGAAGAAGAACTAGAAGTATTGTTAAATGTTCAGGAAAATCCTTATATTGGTAGCCGTCAGTTAGCAGCATTATGTGAAACATCACAATCCACCGCTAATCGTACTACCAAGAAATATAGGTATCATCCATATCACATGGAATTACACCAAGAATTGCATAGGCAGGATTTTGAAAGTCGTGTAAACTTTTGTCGTACAATAAATGCGGAGATTCAATTAAATCCAAATTTATTATGCAAGGTAATGTTTAGTGATGAAGCTACTTTTAGAAGTAACGGTGCCGTAAATAGACGCAACATGCATTACAGAAAACCCATTTTGGATTAGAGAGGTGCAACATCAAAACCACTGGTCATTAAATGTTTGGTGTGATATTCATCATAATCGAATTATTGGACCCCACTTTTTTAATGAACCACTAAATAGCCATAGTTACCTGAACTTTCTACAAGAAGAACTACCCCAACTGCTTCAAGGTCTCGATAGGGATGAGCTCGACAGTATGTGGTTCCAGCACGATGGTGCGCCTCCGCATTACCATCGTGAAGTTCGTGCGTTTTTGGACCAACGATATCCGCAAAAATGGATTGGACATGGGGGTTTCATTGAGTGGCCACCAAGGTCTTGCGACATCACCCCATTAGATTTCTTCCTATGGGGTTATATTAAAAATAAGGTGTATGTTAATCCACCAACAACAGTGGAAGATATGCGAAACAGGATTAGGGATACCTGTAGAACAATAACGCCACTAATTTTGTCCAGGGTCCGAGAAAATCTGCAAAAAAGACTAAATTTGTGCATTGCACAAGAGGATCGTTTATTCGAACACTTATTAAAAAGAAATAATTAATCTCAGTATTTAATAGGTAATTTTTTTGTTTTAATTTAGTATAAAAGTAAATATGTATTTGCCTTGTCGTTATTGTTGTGTTAATTTTTTCACATTATGTTTAATTAAACTATTGCTGTTGTAATATAACGAATAATGTATTTTATCATATTTAACCACATTCTGTTTTTTTCTGTAGTTTCTTCTTATTATTTTACATGGCTACTATGATAATGAAGACTATTTCTGTAAAAAAGTATGGAAAATAAGAAAAACTGAAATATCTCAAAAACTATTATAAATAGGTATAGGATATATTGAACAAAACTTTTAGGGTTTTTATTACTCTATTAAATAACATGAAAATATACAGGGTTGTACCATTTAAAAAAAAAAAGATATTTATTCATTTAAACTTGTTCAAATTTGAGCCGATGTGTTCAACACCCTGTAGCTTTTATTGCAAATATTAGGTAAAAATTATGTTAAATTGTCCTTGGCCTTGCTAAATTCCAAATTTGAATATATTTGTCACAAAATTGAAAACGTTATTTAGGATTGAATTGATGCTTGAAAATGTGACTTTTTTTCTTTAAACTTAATTATCTCAGAAACTATAAAGTTTTGTTATAGTAAACCCTTAATAAAAAAGATTTAAAATTATAAGCTAAATCGAAAATACGATTCGTATATAGGGTGTTCTATTTAAAAAAATACAACTTTATGCTGTCCTAGTTTTTTGGCTCACCCTGTAGAGTCCTAAATATTTTTAAAATCTGCGTAAAAATAAACTGTATCAAACAATAAATATAGTTTCTTTGTAAATTTCACCGAAAAGGCACAAACCTACTTCATCCAATCGTTGACTCACCCTGTACAGGTTGATGTTTAGTGTAGGGTCCTTTAGCCTTGCATAGTTTTCCAAGATTTATTGTTTTGAATTTGGGAATGGGTGGCAACTTCTTTTTCGTTCACACTATGTCAAGCAGACCAGCAAAGAAATTGCAGAAAAAAATTAATTACACACACGCATTTGTTCAATTTTTTCTGATAAAAGGTGGCGCAAGTGCGTCTTTTGTTTGTTTGTAATAGAGAAATATTTTTGAGTGTCCCACGTAACTTGTTTAAATGGATTCTTAATATTTAATTAAAAGTTTGCAAAACCTTATATATGAATTTACGTTTAAAACGTCTCATAAGATCAAACCCCTTTCCAAAGCCGACATTATGAATATAGATTAAATATGTTAAATTTCAAAATTATGTATGTGTTAACTTCAAGAAATTGTGTGTATAGCTTGCCTAATTCGTTATACACGTTGAAACAGACAAAAACAGAAACACAACATCCCTACACAACATTTTAATAAAGCGGTGCTCAGGTAGTGTATAAAACAAAACGCTTGTCGGATGAATCAAACACAAATGCTCATCAAGAATACAAATTACGAGAAGATTTTTGTTGGAAATTAGCATTCCTAACGAACGGGACGAGCCACCGAACTGGCTTGACTTTCGCACGGCTTTTGATGCTGCACGAATTTAACCTTTAATCGTGCTGTTCCTTTAATTAAATAATATACAAAGTGGGTAAAAAATTCCTGTAATGCTATTACAACAAATAAATCATTATAAGTTCAACTCCATGCTGTGAAGATTATATTTGGCGTAAGATAATTATGTATTATTTATTTTGGTAATAGATTTATGGCTACCGAAGGTCATTTCCTCTTATACCAATACCCGTTTTAAACAATCATTCATAGGAGAAAAAGTATTTTCATGGTTTTTATTTTGCATTCGCACATTATATGTAGTTTTGTCGCAACTTATATATTTTCCAGTTTTCATAGAATATAAAAAATTAAAGTTCTTTTCAAGATATTGTACACGTTTGATCTATATTCAGTTTTAGTGTAAATCAGGCTTCAGCGTTGACAAAAAGGTTTTTAATGGATTTATTTAACATTTGAAGTAATCTGACCTAACCGTATATAGGCGTATACATTTACAACACGCATGCTTATTCCTAGTGAGAATATATACTTGAAGTTTGATTTGACATTTGGTTACAGTCGTAGTTCTTCATTAGAAGCTTTTAAATATTTGGTGAGGATTTCTTCTGCTTTTTTAAGTTTTTCCTTCAGGGAGCCATAGCATTGTAGATGCCCTCATATTCTTCACTTTGCACAGGGTTGGGAGTGATATGGAGTCCAGCGGCTAACATCAAAATTATTTGAAGAATTTTTAGACAAAATCCGATATTTTTTGAAAGAAAATAGTTACAGAGATGCGCTAGGGGGCATTTGAATTACAGAATTCCAGAAATTGGTGCTGAAATTTTGAGCTTTCAAAAAATGTAGAGTCACTAGTTTTGAAACTCGTGTTTCTGCATTTTTTAAAGCCCACCAGCTTGTAAAACTGCAAGTTTTAAAGCTTTTCAGACATACTCACAAAAAAAGAAAGTATTTTCAAAAAATATCTGAAATGCTTAAAATTTCGCAATTCTATTAACATTCACACACTAATTTTCGATACTTGAGTCTTAAACTTTCTCTAGGAATGTGATTTCTAACGTTTTTCTTGACGTACCATAAAAAGAAAGATGATCTTCCCTACAAGTGCAATTTTGATTTTAGCATGTCAAGAAAACTTTAAAATCGACGAATTCAGAGACATTGAAGTTTTAAAAATTCCGAAAAATTGCCTTTTTGGAACTCCTACTTAAGCCAAATTTGTCGGAGAACAACGGTGGGATGTTCTTGCCACAACATACCCCCCCCCCTAAGGTATTTGCTTGTCCGACTTTGACTATCGTAGAAAGTCCAAGCTGTAGAAGCACAGGCCTGATATGAGTAGTGTGGAAGGGACATCCTAGGTGCTCTTCCAAGGTAGAGTACCGGCTTTAGCACAAAGCCGCGAATTGACGTCCTTACGTCGCATCGTCCCTGCCCGGGTGACCTGTCGTAATAATGCCCCTGATGTTAAGGGCATATAACTAACGAACTATTTCGATCACCGTCAAAATGTTAGGATGTTTCGTCCCGGCATTGGTGGTGGACTCATCAGTGGAATCCACCGATACCTTTCCCAAACATTCTTGTCATTGCTTTCCACAACTTAGAACTCCTACTTAAACCAAATTTGTCGGAGAATAACGGTGGGATGTTCTTACCACCACAGTTTGTAGACAAGAATTGCAAATTGCGCACATTCTAGAGTTGCTAGTTTAGATCTCGCCTATCTGCGCTCTTAGCCATGTAAAACTCGTTGTTTCAGGGTTATGTGACTTAGGCAGCTCGCGATTTGTTACTCGCCGATCTGTGATCTACATCAGGTAGATCTGGCTGTCCCCTGGTTATGTGGGTTAGAGACCATCGGATTTAACTTTGCCTGTCCGCAATATTGGTCATCTAGAACTATCCCCCGGTTATGTGGGTTTTAAGCTAGCCTTTCTGCGGTTTGATCACGCTGAACGCGCTGTCCCCAGGTTATGTGGCTTTTATAATCACTATGCTTATCTGTCTATGACTTTGATCACATAAGGAATTCACTGTCTCCCGATTGGGTGGGTTTGAAGCTAGTCTATATCTGGTTTTGGTTCCGTTGAATTCGATGCCCCCTGATGCTTATAAAGTTTTAAAGTATTTCATACTTTTAATAAGGAATTATGTGCCCGAAAAGCTTTAAGAATCAATATGTTACATATTTCAATATAAATTTCTGATTACGTAGCAGTACCTTTGTATTTTATTGAAGATTTTTATTCAGAGACTTATTCGTCTAGAGGTCGTCCTAACTAACTTTGATTATAGTTTCGATCAGTACTATTTCCAAACTTTCAGGCAACCAAGTTTTCGGATATAATATTTCATAGTTGTTTATATGTATTATCCTTTCAAGCAGAGAAAAGGAGAAAATATATACAAACAGTTTGTCTTCCACAAATACAACTCTGGTCCTCTCTCCATACGCTTTTCAACCACTTTATGGTCTTATCAGTGGAGTTGTATCGAACTGAGAGCAACATTCGCAGGACATAACTGCTATATAAAATATAAAAACGAATTTTTAATATATTTTGGAAGCTTTTATATCTGGCATTGTATGATAATGCAGACGAAAAAGTCCTAGCGACTGCAGAACACCGACTCCTATATCCCAATATATATTTTTTAACTTTATTTGCGCTACTTAAACTTAATTTTCTCAATTAGTCGACGCGACCTATTCCTTACTTTACCGTAACGTGAGAGAAATTCGCAAGAGTAAATACCAACCTGCCTGTAGTCTTCTTACGTTAATTGAAGTTTACAGAAATGTCTAAATTATTTTCATTTCTCAAATCTGTCGCCATTGTGAATTCTATTTCGAAAGGATATAGAGGTATGTTACGTGTTAATTTAAAGCAATACGATTAATCATATTGACTTTATAATTATAGGTTATTGCATAGAGCAAGAGTTGTTGATGTTTTCACTAAATCTCATTTCTTGTATTTATTTGAGTAATCATAAAGCTTTCTGATTATTATAGTCTTTGATTGGAACCTCTCAATTGCTAATTTTTGTATGTACTCCAGTCTTCCTATGAAAGAAGGAGAAAAAAGTTATTGCAGATATCTGAAAGTTTCAAGCCGTAATGGGCACCCTATTATATGATAAATACGTAAAAAAATACAGCTAGATCAGCCCTGTTTTTTTATAAACAACATACAAAGTCGGAAAATTCGATTTTTTGTCCGTAGAATTTTCCCGTTACATTTAAGAGAAAACTTGTCCAAATGAAAGTTGTGGGTATTGAAAAGACCTTTAACTTCATTTTTTATACGTCAAAATCGATAAATAATTTATCGAGACACTGACGAAAAACCACCTTTTTTGCACTATTTTATAAATGTTAATAACTTTTGCAAGAAAGGCCGAAAGTGACGTATAACCCCTTGATGATAAGGCCATTATGTGCCTTTATAATTGTGCGAAAGCTGGACCAAATCGGTTCGGTAGTTTATGAATAATCTTAATTGTTTATCCCAGACACTGAATGTTCAAACAATTGTCCTTGCCCTGAGGATGATTCTACAGATATTTGCAAAAGCGGAATGGATTCTTTGAAGTTCAAGCTACAAGCAAAGATGAAAAAACGATGGATTTGGAAAAAATTGTTGTTAATAAAACCGTTTAAAGAAGGGGTACTTTTTTTACGTGTAAACAATTGGAATAACTTTGCTAATTTTAATGATACAAGTTTGTAAATAAGTGGACTTGAAAGTGACTAAAGAAAATCATTACCAGTGCTGGTTTTTTTCATGCCGTTTCTACAAATGATAACTTTTTCTCGTTCTGTCTTATTTATCTTTATCTTAAATGATTGCACTATCGATAGAATATAATGTATTTTCAATAATAATTTTTAGAAAATAAAAAAAAAATATCTTAAACAAATTTTTGATTCAAAATTTTTTGAACATTCAACTTTGACCAGCCTTGGCTAAAAATAATTATATAAGAGTTATTACTTTTATGCTTTTTTGTTATTGTTATTGCCATTTGCATAGTAAAGGATGCGTTTTCGCACATTTCTAAAACAGTTCTGATATTAAAAATATTTTTTTTCAAGTTATGTGGGTACTGGTCGATACAAATAAACAATAAATGTGTTTACTTATTATTTTATAATAAAGAAATTACCAAAGATGTTTAAAATGCCCTCCTTCCACTCTAATGCACGGCCTGCACCTCTTAATAAAATATATTTAAATTCGGCGTGCATAACGTCACAGAATTAGACCTAATCGTCCAATCCATCATCGTGGATATCTTTCGTGTAAATATCGCCGTACTTGAATTGTGCAATGAGCTGAACATCAACAACATGCCCTGCCTCGTTGTAAATAGTCTTCTAGAAGCTTGTATAAATGGTCTCCCAAGAAATCCAGATCTTGCCATTTAGTGTGGCTCGCAACTCGTAGGACCATGGTTTTACCATAATGGTCCCTGTCCACAGATTAATTTTAAATTGTGTTTGGGAATATAATTTGCACAATTTGCATCAACAGGCGCTTAAAAATTCGCATTTTATTACAGAACAACGTTCCCTACGAGCTGCCAGGCCCACCAAGTGGCGAAATGTATTTGGATTTCTTGGAAAACCATTTGTACGAGCTTCTAGAAGACATACTGTTAACGAGGCAGAGCAAGTGGTTCCAATATAATGATGTTCGATTCATAGCGCCCTTTAAGTACGGCGACATTTAAACGAAAGATATCCACGACGATGGATTGGACGCTTATGAACCAAAAATTTATTGAAAATATTTTTTTTCTAATGTTTTAAAAGTAATTATTGAAAATACACTATACTCTATCAATAGCGCAATCATTTAAGATAAAGATAAGTAAAACAGAACGAGAAAAAGTTTTCATTTGTAGAAACGTCATGAAAAAAACCGAGCACTGATAGTGATATTCAAAAAATACCAAAACTCAAAAATCATAACACACTATTATTTGGTAGACCACGTTGTAACGCATCCGCGGTTGACAGATTATCCATAACTTCTTAGACACCCTTTATAGTTATTTAGATTTAGACACGCTCAAGTACATAGGTCAAAAACCCTCGGAAGAAAATGAAAAATCTTTAATTTTCAATCTTAATTTTTATAGTTTATTCAGTCACAAAACCTGATAAAGGAATCAATTATATACGAAGAGTAATGAGACGACCTCACTACCCCCTTAAAGAAAAAATATTATGACGCCACTGAACCCTTGAGAGTTTCACTGGCTGTAAAGTAAGAGTACACTGTGCTTTTTCATAAAGTCCCCACAGTATTATTTGCACACGTCAGATCTTATTACAGTTGGTATTTAGAAAATAATGAGACTTTTTTATTATACGTATATAGCTTTCTATACGCGAGATAATTTACGTATTGTAACTAAATACGATAAAATGATACCATTACTCTGCTCTAGAATCCTTAGTTACTGACCCGAATATAACTTATTATTCTGCTATAATCTTGTGATTTTATCCTCTGTGCAGAAATTAAAAACTGGAACGAAATGTTTTAATGTCACTTGTGCAAAACGTGGAAATTCTGCGGATCCCTACATAATTATTTTATAAACTCGCTCAAATATTTACATCGTTTTATATGGATTGTTTCAAAAATACACCGCTTTTATCTTTTGTTTTAACGTGTAACATGCAACATAAAACACCCTAAATTGAATTACATTTTTAAATAGAGTATTTTTATTGGCATTTTTACAATTCAAAGTATATTTCTGCTTATTGAAAATTGTTTGAATTTCATTAGCTTTAAAAAAATTACATTTTGTAGTAGAAATTAATCAATGAAATCACTGGTGTGATGAAATTATTCGAGTACTCGGTTATTGGAAAAGGGTACTCGAGTTTGGAAATTCATATTGACATCAAATAAATTGACTTATTAATTGTTAGTGCGTAGAAAACTGTTCTTTGTCTTACCTTAAAAAAACTATAAAATAAAGGATTTGCTTTTTGCTGGTTATTGATTACGATTCCAGAATACTGCAGGGTATTCAAATATTTATATTAGACATTTTTTTAATACTGATTTTATCATCATTTTCCAACCTTACTGGTTATATAGGTTTTTAATTTTCCAACCTTATTGGTTACAAAGGTTTTAAATTTCGAATAAATGTCCTTTTGAAATAATTTATTGTTTATTCCTACCACATGTTTATTCCTACCACCTGTTCTTTTTGTTTTTGAAAATTACCATTATTTCATACAAAGTACAAATAAACATCTTTAAACTACACTGTAAAAAACTTCACATTAATTTTAAGGTAGTGCTGAAAGCAAATTTCATAAACATTTCTTAAATTCATTTAATGTTAATGCATTAAATTTAATAATTTTTACATTAAATCTAATTATACCAATAATTTCAGTAACTTTATTGAAATTTAAGGTAACATTCAATCAAATTTAATGTACAAGGCTTCAATTTCAAAGTACATGTAACTTTATTCACGATTTAAAGTACAAATCCATTAAATTAAATTAATGAATCTACCTTAAATTTAAATTTTTTTAACAGTGTACACTGTTAAAAATAACCGTAAATCTAATGCATATTTAATGTCCATTTTACTTTAAATTTAATGATTTTGTACCTAAAATCGTGAATAATTTACATTTACTTCAAATCTAAAGCAATTCATTCAAATATCAGTTTGCTGTACATTAAATTTGATTAAATGGTATCTTAAATTTCAATAAAGTAACTAAATAGATATTTCAACTTTCTGTACATTAAAATTAATGCACATGTATCTTAACATTAAAGGCATTTACGTTAATATTCATGGTACATTACATGAGATTGTACATGTCTGCCGGTACTGACGAAAACAAATGAGTTCGAAATCGATCTACAGATGACGGTACATTACCTATAGGAAAAATTTCCACATTTTTTTGACCTCATATAAATGTTGGTGCATTAAATATGTAATAACATATCTTAAATTCAATGAACACTGTCTATATATTTAATGTACACAGTCACCTTAAAAAATAATGATCAAAACTTTAAATGTAATATATAATTACATTAGATTTAATGAAATAAATTAATTTAGATTAACGTAAATTAATAATTTTAATGCATTACATTAAGTGTATTTAATAAAAGTTTATGAAATTTGCTTCCAGTACATTTACCTTAAATTTAATGCATTTCATTTTTACAGTATAGAATTTTGCTTAATTTATTTAAAATTTAATATAAAAATCTACTTGCAGTTAATTCCACAAAAACGTGCTGACAAAATATAAGTATCTAAAAGTTAAAAGTAAAAACAGTCTTATGTTTTGGAGACGCTGGTTTTCGATCTAAGACTCAATCACCTCAATATCAATTCAATGAAAATGATCATCACTGTTACATATAATTAACTAATATCATCGAGACATGCTGCTAACTATCTTCTCTACATAATCCAGTAATAGATTTTTCCATATTGTACGCATTTCTATACTTAGTTGCTTTAAAGTGCCGCCTGATTCAAGTCAGTTGGATTTGAATCAGGCGGAGAAGCAGACCACTCTGTAGTAGTAATATCTTCTTCTCTCTTCCAATCCTGACAAAGGCTACTACAATTTTTCCGATCATCGTCTTCTTGTAGTACCCATGACTCACAATCAGGTCCAAGCCTCGTTCAGCAGACTTTACTAAACACTTTTCATAAATTGCTTTCATTCTCACTACGCTCGAGTTTCCAGGAAAACCATAACATAAGATTAAATACGATATACCAAATGCATAATATATTTATACATATCCTCAATTTTCTATTGATAGGATTAGGATACATCTTTAAAATCAGACCATCATATCCTTTAATGGATTTATCGGAAAATACGGAAAAGCACTACAATATTGGGGCTTTTATTTCAAAAGTATTACAGAAGAAACTATCAACGTCCTTTGATCCAGATATATTAGAAGCAACCAGCTTTCAGGTTAAATACGCCTTTGTTCCAGATTTTTCAGGAAGCTTAAATATTTCTATGAACCTTTTTTTAACGTAAGATATATAAGATTATGTAAAACTAAATACAGTAGTATATGAGAAGTTATTTCAGTTTTATACAGTAGTGATCAAACGTGTTGGGTCAAACAGTTTTTTTTTTATTATTCACTAAGTAACTTCTACTATGTTCAAACAATTTCATAGATTTGAAACTTTGTTTAATTGAGCTTAAAAATAAAATATTCTCAAAAAATAACTATTAGTAATAAATACTCTATATCTCTAGTAGCCCAGTTTGGTTCACTCTTGGACATAGACCTCCTCTAGTCTGTTTCATTCCAACCTGTTTTCTGCAATCCGGTCGTCTATCCATCTTTTTGGTGTCTTCCGATACTTCTTGTTGACGACCTAGGTCTCCATTGTCCACCTTGTGTAGTCTTGCCTAGCGACATGTCCCACCCAGGTCCATTTCAAAGTAGCAATGAATTTTATCACATCCTCCACTTTCGTGCGTCATCTTACTTGTTCGTTCATTATTTGGTCACGTAGTGATATTCCCAGCATGATTCTTTCTGGCTGCTTTAACTGTTAATGTGGTTGTCTCCATTCCATAGGTCATTATTGGGAGAACGCAGATTAATGGTAATATCGGGGTTTTTAAAAGCGTATCCCAATCTTCCAACGGCTGCCCATGACATTTTAATTCTTCTATTTATTTCCCCTTCTTGGTTTTCTTTCCCAAGTCTAATTAGATGACCTAAATACACATATTCCTCGACTCTTCACATTTCGTTGTGTCCTACATAAAGTAGCGTATCTTCTGGAGACATTATTTTGGTTTTTGCTAGGTTCATGCTTAATCCAACTTTCTCTGAAGCATTTTTCTACTCAAGGAACATTTCCTGTAACTTGTCTAAAACCTTACTTGTTAATACCGCGTCATCCGCGAAATATAGATGGCTGAGATATTTACCATCGATGCTAATGCCTTAATGTTCCTAGTTTAATTGTTTAAAGACATCTTCCAGTGTTAAAGTAAATGATATCTCCTTGTCGCACCCCTCGACCAATATTTACCTTCTGTGGTTCTAGATCCTCTGTTATCTTTACTTGCAGTGTGGCCTTATTGTAAATATATTTTAGATTTCTGTATCTGGAGTCAATCCTTGCATTGTCCATTGCTTGAATTATGGTCCATACATCGACAGAGTCAAAAACCTAGCTATAATCAACAATTGCTAGGTGGATTTGAATATTATATTCGGTGCATTTTTCATTTAGTAATTTGATGTTGTGCTAAAGCCCTATCAGATATAATCTTTGTAAGCAATTTGTACGGATGTGGCAGAAGACTTATGGGGCGATTATTTCCGATGTCTAATTTGTGGCCTTTTTTGTACAGAAGAGTGACTCGGGCGTTTTGCCAGTTATCAGGGATTTTACCGTTTTGAAGACATTTTTGAAGAATGTAGCGTTACAGACCCTCCGAGCTCTAACATTCCTTTAGATATACCAACTTCACCTGGGGTACGATCAGATTTCATTTGTGACAAAGCATGTTTCAACTCTTCGATTGTGATGTCAGGTATTTCTTCTGAACTAACATTTGTAATATTGGGGAGCTGGATGTTTGGTTTTGGGTTAACTGAAGTACTCTATTTAATTTCTGAATTCGAAATTCAAGTATTCAAAAATATTGGGCCACATCGAGTTTTGTGATACTTTCCTTGTTTTTATGGACTTTTCTTACCTGACCGTAATTAACTTGCTTAATCGTACTTGGGATATTCTGATGATTTGATGACACCATGGTGAAACGAACAAGTATTCAGTTGCGAAAGAGCGCTTTTAAATCTCTCAGAACAAGGAAATGTTTCTCGCGAAATAGCAAAGTTATTAATGATCAGTAAAAGTACTGTCAACTGGATAATTTTGAAATTTAAATCCTCAGGGACATTAAAAGGTAGACCTTCTTGTGGTAGATCCCGAAAAATAACTGCCCGTATCGACAAACTCATTAAACGCTGTCAGCTGGAGGAGATTTCTAATGAACTACGAACTTAACATGTCACGAATGTCTTTAGAATAACAATATTTCGACGTTTAACTAAAGTGGGCTTTAAGGAACGTGTTGGTGTCTTGAAAACATTACTTTCAAGAGAAAACAAATTGAGTTCGCGAAGAAATTTGAACACTGGAGTGTTGCTGACTGAAAAAAAAATTGTTTTCAAACGAATCAAAGTTTCAAATATTTGGGTGTGATGGTAAAAAGTACGTACGAGTACCAGAGAACATATATATATATATATATATATATATATATTTATTTTCTTGTTTCTTGAACCATAGATTATATCATTTTTTTTTATTTTGTCTTTTCTTGGGTTTAGGTTCTATATTTAATAAATACATAAAAACTGTTTGACGTTTCGCCTTTTATTCAAGGCATTTTCAAAATGTTTGCCTCCTAAAAATATATAATTAAATTACATCATATAAAAAACATATTCACAATTTTCGAAAAACAAACAAGACACTTAAATAATAGTTAAAACTTTAAAATCTCTTAAAAATACTTAATTTTACCGGTACGCACCTTGACATTTTGCTGTTTTATTTCTGAATAAAATTTAAATTTTGCATCGTTTACTGAGGATACGTGGAATGCGAATGTGTTTTATTTTTTTTAAATATTTTTTATATTTTACAATGCATAAAAAAACAAATATGGTATATGTTTGGTTTTATGTTTAAGAGGATATTCCATTTTTTGATTTTTATTTGACTGGATCGAATACTTAATGTTTAAATTAGGTTTGCGTAAATGTGGCTCAACAGCGTTAAACAAACACACACAGGACGAAAAACACACTTTTGATTATAACAGTACCATTATAAAAAACAAAGATATGAATTACCAAAAATTACAGATAAAAGAAATGATTGAAATTAAAAAAGATAAAAACACGGTTAACGACAGAACAGATATGGGAAATTTGAGCCACATTTACGCAAACCTAATTTAAACATTAAGTATTCGATCCAGTCAAATAAAAATCAAAAAATGGAATATCCTCTTAAACATAAAACCAAACATATACCATATTTGTTTTTTTATGCATTGTAAAATATAAAAAATATTTTAAAAAAATAAAACACATTCGCATTCCACGTATCCTCAGTAAACGATGCAAAATTTAAATTTTATTCAGAAATAAAACAGCAAAATGTCAAGGTGCGTACCGGTAAAATTAAGTATTTTTAAGAGATTTTAAAGTTTTAACTATTATTTAAGTGTCTTGTTTGTTTTTCGAAAATTGTGAATATGTTTTTTATATGATGTAATTTAATTATATATTTTTAGGAGGCAAACATTTTGAAAATGCCTTGAATAAAAGGCGAAACGTCAAACAGTTTTTATGTATTTATTAAATATAGAACCTAAACCCAAGAAAAGACAAAATAAAAAAAAATGATATATATATATATATATATATATATATATATATATATATATATACGTAAAGAAAAAGCGTTACTATTTATGACACTAAACTATATTACTGGAACATAAATATATTACTTTAGTTGAAGTTTTCGTTAATTCATATTAATCGAAATTCTGTAACTGCACCAGAAAGTAAACACAATACTTGACGACAAATGAATTGCTTTCCAACTTTTCAATGTTGCCTTCGCCCTATTATCCGATGTCACAGAAAAGGACAATCCGACTAAAACAAAAGCATAATAATGCCGTATAGAATTTGATTCATTGTTTTTATCAATCCTCTCGATGCGCAAGAAAAAAACGAAATGGCCATTTTTATAGCCTCGAGTCTTACTGACAAACCCCTTTTTAATGTATGTATTAAAGAGGGGACAACCACTCAATATAATACAGGGAAGAGTAAAAACAACTAGCTGAATAAATTTTCACGTAGCTTTGAGTAAAATAAAATGATATTTGTGTGTCTTTTTGTGTAAAAAAGAAAGAGATTTTATCAAAAAATTTATTTGTTTTATTCACTCAATAATTTTGTTAAAGTCGCAATATGAATTTAGTTAACATGAGAGCTAATTTTATCAAAAAATATGCCCAGTTTTTGATTAGACAATTGGTTCTAAAAATTGTTTGTTTGTTTTGGATTAACAAAGAGTAACGAAGACTGGACCTACAGTTTAACGTAGATTCCGAACCACGGTCGCGCGATTTTCCCAAGCGGTCACCCATCCAAGTACTAACCGTACCCGGCGCCTATTTAGTTCAAGATCAGACGTGGAATGGCGTGACCACTAAGTGGACCCACGCCTGATTCTAAAAATCTTTTCAAATAAATATAATCTTAGGTTTTTGTGTATTTTGTGTTTATTTCTTGGACATTTTAGTTTCAATAAGATCGGATTTCTCCAAGTATATGTTTTGAAATCAGACTAAAACGCCAGTTATTATGTCCTTTAAATAAATCATTATTTTACATTCTAACGAAGTAGAATGTAATTTAGAATATTTTTTTTTGTTGACTATAACAGAAATACAAGAGCAACATGCACTAACAATGTTGTTTATAACCGCCATGTGATGGCGCGAGGGTAAAGTAAAAATAGAAATATATCAAATTCAAGCATGACATCAAAAGGAAAGAGGTCTCATCGGCAACCGCTACGTGTTTTTAAGCCAACAAATTTAAAAAAGTGATAAATTAATGTTCGTATAATTTTAAATAAAATTAAAAATTCTCGACTGTGAGAACATAGATTGTTAGTAAACATTACTCTCGTATTAAAAAGTACGAAGAACTCCAAGACAATGGAGAAGCTCCGGGTCCGATAGCGCTGTTTCTTCCTTACTTGAGACTCATCAGGCTATTGCATCAGATACAATCCATCATTTGGCAATCGTGCCAACAGATAAGACACAAATACCAACATATTGACGAATCACTCAATAATCCTAGAGAAACATGCACTAGCAATGTTGTATATAACCTCCATGTGATGGTGCGACGGTAAAGTAAAAATTAAAATATATCAAACTCGATACACGAAGCATGCTACCCAAAGGATAGAAGTGGCATCATTCAGCATCAGCAACCAAACTGACCACGAGTTTTCGCAGTTCAAGCAGGTTTCGCACCAACGATCTCTCCATGACAGCGCTACATATCTGCTGTGCGGACTTAGATTATTAGTAAGCATTACTCTCACATTAAAAAGCGCGGAGAACTCCAATAGTTCATCACATGGCGGTTATATACAACAATGGTTGTGCATGTTTCTCTTGTGTTATTGAGTGATCCACCGAGTTGTCTGCTGTTTTTTCATTTTATAAGCAGTAGATAGGGCACGATTGCGAGATGATTGATTATATCGGAGCTTCTCTGTTGTCTTGGAGTTCTCCGCACTTTTTAATACGAGAATTATGTTTACTAACATTCTACGTCCGCACAGCCGAGAATTTTCTTATTTATATAAACTTACATGGACAAAAACTCCCTTTTTTGTGACAATCCTTTTACCTAAACTCAAACATTAACATTTACGAGACGTGCTTTTTTTAAAAAGGCTGTTATATACATTTAGAGTACTAGAAAAGAGTGTTAAACTTTACTTTAATTTTAATTCTAAAAAGTTTACCTAATAAAATGCTTTAAGCATTAAAAAATTATTTAAAACTGAGTATTTAAATTTTAAAACTTCCTCTATTTAAACTTTAAAACAAATAAAGTAATATTTTTTCCAACCTGCATTTTTAATAAATTAAATATAATAATTCTATTTTTCCATAACAAATTTCGAAAGCACACAACTTTTCAATTAAAAGCAATGGAAATTTCTTGCTCTATTCAAAAAAATAATTTTATTTGTGACAGTTTATTCCAGTTTTATAAACTTTAAAACTATGTGTTAAAAAAACTAAGTTAGATTAAACTTTTGGATTTTGCAAATTTAACATTTAACGAGGTGCCTTTTGTTCGCAAAATAGCTGGAAGAAAATTAAGCCCGAAACAATTCGGGTAAATCGGGAACAACTTAGTAGAACAATTCATGCTTTTGTTAATTAATTATAAATTAAACAAAAAATACCTCCGAGTAATTAAAAAACGGTGCGCCTGGAAGAATTTGACGGCAGAAAATATACTGATTAATTAAATTTATTAGGGAAGCAGGTGCGCACTGTACTTCGGCTATTACTAAATCCTGAATGTTGGCTGCTCCCTCTCTTGGAGAACCCCGGCTGCCTCCATATTATTACGTATATTGGACCGTACAGTCTTTTAACTAACTACCCATCATGATTTAAAGGGAAAGTACGGAGTTTTCAGCTTCATGAAAATGTAAAAATCCAGACCTTGTATCTACTAACTAGGAAAATAAAGTTTAAAATATGCTGTACATTTTGTACCAGTTTTGAAAGTATCTTTTATAGGAGTTTTTCCTTTTATTATAAAGATTTAATAATTTTCTTTTATTTTCAGGTGAGTTAACAGTGAATGCTATTATCTTCCATCGTTTGTACAGTAAGTAAAAAACGATTACGATTACTCTCGTTTACAGTACATCTGTTGCCGAAGAAATTTGTTGTTGACTACATATGATATGCTAATTTCAAATATATGAGTAGAATTTTTTTATCAGCTCTAGTTTCTGAATTTCAGCTATGTAGGTATAAAACAGAAAAAAACATGTATATTTACCAAGAAAAAATTTATTAAAAATCAAGTTAATCATTGAGTTCTAAAAAACTTAGGTTTAAAGCTCTTTTCTGATGTGTAGACTTAGGAAAATGACGTGTCAGAGACCAACAATAGTCAGACATCATATTCGTATCCCAGAAACCTTGATAGCGCTCTTCCATGACGCGTAAGTCCTGATGCATACGCTCTCCCTGCTCTTCGCTCATATCTTCTAAATTTTCCGGAAACCTGTCTAGGTGACTATGGAGGAAGTGGAGTTTTATGCTCATATTGCACCCCAAATTTTTTAATTGTAACAGAAGGTCTTCTACAAGTTCAATATAATTTTCTGATTTTTTATTTCCGAGAAAATTCTGCATCACAGAGAAGAAAGCTGTCCGAGCCCTTAGTTCTAACTCAGTCATAGAATTTCTAAATTGAGTATCTTTCGTGATTTAACAAACTGTTTCATGATGCCCAGTTTTATATGTAATGGTGGAAGGATAATTTTGTCACGAGCTACTAGTGAATTCTGGACTATGTTTTGCTTTCCAGGCTTCATATTTTTTTTCAAAGGCCAGTTTCTTCTTACCCAATGCTCTTGTTTTGCTCTACTGTCCCAAAGACATAAAAAACAGGGAAACTTAGTGTAACCACTTTGTTGACCGAGAAGAATGTTCATCATTTTTAAATCAACACAAATTTGGCACATATGGTCATTGTACTGTATTTTATTTAAGACTAGCGAGATGTTAGAATATTCTTCCTTTAACTTTATACTGTGGGAAATAGGTACCCCAGCGTATTTATTTCCCTTATGTAATAGAATACATTTTAGGCTACGTTTTGAGCTGTCAATGAATAAACGCCAGTCGTTTAGTTCGTATTGTTTCAAGCCCATTTTTGTCAACAAGTTTTTAATGTCTGAACAAAAGGTAATACCATTTTCTTCGGAAAAATAACGCCGTAATTCTTTATCTCTTTAACGATAAAAAGTTATTTTAGTATTTGAGGAAATTAAATTTTTTTCTTTCAGTCTTGATGCCAACAATTCTGAAGCTTGTTTAGAACGATTTAAATCTCTTACAAGATCATCAAACTCATTTTGGGAAAAGCATTTTGGCTCATTTGATATACCTTCAAAATCAGCATTATTTTGCGATGAGCTTGGTCCTTCCTTGTCTTGTTCTAAGAGTTCAGATATATTTTTAGGCACTAAAAAGTCAGGTGAATGGTGCACTGGACGCTGAACACAACTAGTACTTGGGTACTGCCATTTAGCTCGATTTTTAGTGTTTAGACCGTTTACGTTCACGATACAAAAATAAAAGTCTTCGAGATGATTTTGTGGTTCTCGCCAAATAGTCGGTGTTCCAAATTTAAAGGCACTTCTTTTACCACTTTTCCATAATCTTAGATATTCCACACACGATTTACAAACACAATTAGGAGCCAAAGACTTTTCATTTTTAGCTAAGAGCATCCCAAAATAATCAAAATGGGTATTTTTCACCAACTCTGATATAACTTTTCTACAATTGTTAAACACATATTAAACAACGTCTCCTTGAACTACTCATGACGCAAAAACTTCAAATAGTAATCTTAACACAGTAAAATACGCACGTTATCGATAAATAAATACGCATAAATGATAAAAATCAAAAAAAAAAGTAACTCGAGCTGTACAGAAATTTTTGAGGTTAGATTTGACAAAAACAGGTCATAACATAAGTGAATATTATTAACCACAAAATTCACGGCAATAGACAGAAAGTTAAATTTTGTAAACTAGTGTTATTATTAATCATGTACTAAAAATTGTCGATTAATGAAATATAGTTCAGACTAACATCGTGGAGATAAATATATTCATTCAATTGTAACAGTTATTTAAATTAGTTTCTTAGATTTGACATAGGGTTTTGTATAAATTATACAGAAATTATCTTGACATTTCTTACTATCCCAACTAGGGTGTTTCTGTGTGGTATATATCCCTATGTTTCCGGTAACATTCCTCCTTTTATAACGACCCTAAAAACACCCTCTAAATCGCAAGGGTTGAAGTGTAAATCAGCTTTTTATCGTAGACCGGTGACGTCACACATTTACGACGCCCAGCACCATCTGGTGGCAGTCACCGAAGAACATTAATTCTAAATCTCGAAAGAGCACATTTTGTTCGACAAATTATCGACGATTGTGTGTTATGATTACTTCGAAGGAAGCTGGAAAATGAAATAAAACGACAACGGCCCCTTTGGGAAAACCGAGGGGAGGTCAAAGACCAGCACGGATGTTGGGTGGCGAAAATTAAAAAGTCGAAGGCACGTCACGCAGGAAGCATAAAAAAGATGAAATCATAATCAATAAGTTAAATGTTGCAGGAAAACATTCAATAGAAACACAATTCACCCTATCTTACTGTTCAACTTACACAATCAAGAATTGTACCATTGTTATTTATTTGTTCAAATATAACAGCTGTAGTTTTCGCATAAATGAACTTTATTAAAAAATATATATACATATGTTAAAACGATTTCCTTTTAAAAAATACTGTTTTGCATGTTATTATTCGAAAAATAAACCCTATCCTACTGTTGTCAAAACTTTTATAAATAAATGAACCGACTTTTAGAAAAGCGAAACATGACAATATAAATTTTTATATGAAATTAAAATTTTTGAAATCTGAGCCCAATTAATACCTGTTATTGTAATTTTTTTGTTAGCATAGCTTATATATATATATATATATATATATATATATATATATATATATATATATATATATTCAAAAATTTCAATTTCATGTAAAAATTTATATTGTTATTTTTCGCTTTTAGTGCTTTTTTACAAGTCGGTTCAATTTTTTTATAAAAATTTTATTTTTCGATTTTAAGTTTTGATTGAATTGAGTTTCTAAGGTTGTAAAAAGGTGCCCATTATAGACCACACTAAATAGACATCAAAAAATTCTTAAACTCTCAAAATTCTCTCAAAATTGTATCAAATAAGTATTAGCGATCTTGAATTTTAAGAAAATAATATGAAACCACCGCAGCAATTTCCTGAACATACTGCAAAAAATTTCATCCAAATCGGTTCCGCTGTTCCGGAGCAATCGACCTACATGTGTAAAAAATACATAGCGGTCGAATTTAGACCCTCCTTCTTTTAGAAATCGCTTAAAAAATGATGTGTTGGGGCAGCTCTATTGTATTTAATATTTTTGTTTTAAACACTTCCTCATATGCAATTTTCGCTCGTCACCAACCACCAAATCAACGATACCTCAGCTCGCATCGCTCGCTGCACAAAGACTTCGTATCCAACGCCTAACTTAATTAGGGTTCCTGAATATTGGATGGTCTAATAGGCCTTTCACTATCTGACAGATGCTGGAGAAATGTTGGGAGTTTAACAAAAACTTACATACCCTGTTCATAGATTTCAAGCAAGCATATGACAGTGTTATTAGGATAAGGTTGTGGGAAGCTATGGAAAAATTGGAATCCCGCACGAGCTGATTAGACTGTGTAGAGCGTGCCTGGAAGGGGCAAAAAGCTGTGTCAAAATTGAAGGAGAGTGTAGCCAAACATTTTCTATCAACAGAGGATTAAAACAGGGAGATGCTTTGTCGCCAGTACTGTTTAACCTTGCACTGGAGAAAGCCGTAAGAACAGTATCAGTTGACGCGGAGGTTTTTGGACCAAGTGGCCATAAACTTATTTTGGCCTACGCGGATGATATGGGCGCGATAGGAGAAAGCACAGTCAGTGTGAGGGAAAACTTCATAAAGATAGTAAAAGAAGCTTAGAGAATAAGGCTCCGAATAAATGAAGGAAAGACCAAATACATGCGTGTTTCCCGCAACCCCGCCCCAGACAGAATCAGGCAGAACGTCACCATGGACGACTATAATTTTGAGCATGTGCGAGTTTTCAAGTACCTGGGCGCAGTGATAACGGCAAACAATAATATACAGGAAGAGGTTAAACAGCGCATCACACAGGCAAATAAAAGTACATTTGCGATACAAACCTTGCTGAAGTCAAAATTTATCACTAGAAAGGCAAAAACCGAAATTTACCGAACAATAATACGACCAGTAGCAATCTATGCCAGTGAAACATGGACCCTGACAGTCCATGATACGGAGCTGCTAAGGAGGTTTGAGAGAAAATTCCTGCGCATAATATATGGGCCATACCGAGACCTTGAAACAGGCCGTCACAGAATGAGAAGCAACATAGAGCTTGCGCAAATATATCAAAGCCCTGACATCATTCAAGAAATAAAGTCCAGAAGACTACGATGGGCAGGTCATATACAAAGGAGTCAAAACGATCGACTAATAAAACGGGTATGGGAGGAAGCACCACAAGGAAAAAGATCACTGGGAAAACCTAGGCTTAGATGGAGAGATAACATCCACAAGGATCTAGCTATCCTTGAAGTTGACCAGCAAGAATGGTGGGAGCTGGCACAAGAGCGTTCCAGGTGGAGGCAGATAGTCGAGGCAGCCAAGACTCACCCTGGGTTGTAGTGCTACGGAGTCAGTCAGTCAGTCTAATAGGCCTTTTAGGACACACTTAGCGAGTAAAAAATTATTGAATAAATCAAATTCGGAAGAAAGAATCTAATTTAGAGAAAACATTATCCTTGGATTTAACCAAAAATAAAGTGAAGAATTAAGTAAATAATAAATTACAGATATTTTTACATTCAATTTGATGAATTCAAATCAAACTGCTTTCTTTTAAACTTTCATTGAAATTGATTTTTCTGGTGTCCCATGAGGAAATTTTAAATTATTTTATAACATCCATGAATAAAAAATAATTGAAACGCACACTGCATCATTGTTATTTATTCAGTTTTATAAATAAATTGTTGATTTCACAGCCGTGTCAAAATAAATCAAATTGAAAGAAAAATTAGTTGTGAAACGGTTTTTTTGAAATATTTTTTTACTAAACAAATTAATAGTACAATACAAGTATGTACATTCAAATCTAGCCGAAGTTTAAACCTTTAAAAATAAGTATTAGAATTTGGCGGAACGATGTAGTTCATCCTGACAGTACAATTAATTCCACAAAAACGTGTTGACAAAATATACCTTCGTAAAATGTTTTATGTTTTTGGAGAAAGTAGTTTTCTTTCTAAGTCCAGGACAAACATTTTTGAATACTGGACTGAGGAGCCCGTTACTTTGTAATAGTGCATAATTGCACTTTATTTTTTACACAGTGACTTCCGTTTCATAGCTTTGCTACATTTTCAAACTGAATAACTTAAAAACTACAGTTACAAAGGTAGCGATATAAATCAGGGTGGATATTGACCATAGGTAATCACAGAGGTTATAATTTCAATATAGTGACTATATTATTGGGGCATCTCAGAGATGTCGTTTAATAACTTTATTGTAGGGAATTAGGTTTATAAATTTCAATATGTTCTAAAATGTCGAGTTTCTTACTTTTTGGTACTGACAGGGGAGGTCACGACTTTGTCTTCACCGATTTTGATGAAATTTAAGAATTATACCGACTAAGGTTATCTAAAGAAATTCCCAAAAGCGTTCATGCTATCGCTGATTTGATTTTTGTGAAAAATTTTTTTAAGTCAACGTGTTACACGCTGACAAGTGCGATACTCTTTTGGAAGCCGCCGTGGCGCAACTGGATTAGCGCTTTACTAGTGCTCTGAAAGCTGAGGGTTCAATCCCCTCTCGATACAATTTTTTAAAATTATTTCCAAAAATATTTTTCTTCGGTTTTTCTAATTATTACTTATTCCATGTAGTTTTTACAAATGAACATTTAAATACATTCATATATAATAATAGTAAGTGACAAAATAACATTTCTCTACACTTTTCAATGGTTTTGTTTTTCGATTGATTTTGAGATTTTCGATTACTACTTCTTGTATAAGTTTCTTTTTTCATTGTTTGTTTTTCAAAAATTAACATAATCTGTTTTAAAAAATTTTATTACTATTGTGAAACTGAAAATGAAAGAACTATTTAAAAGAGCACATTAAGAATGTATTTACTTGTTCGTGTAAAAAACTACATGGAATAATTAATAACTGGAACAACTGATGGTAATTAATTTTTGAAGTGATAAAAAAAATTTGCATCTGGCCCTGGTAAGCGCTCCAGTTGCTCCACGGCGGCTGATGTGCGAGAGCTTCTAAAAACATATCGCACTTCGATTTTAACAATTTTTTTAACAGCAATCAACTCAGCGATGGCACGAACGCTTTGGGGGATTTCTGCCTTGTTTCTAAAAAATATTTAGCAAAATTAAATTTTTTTTTATTCTGTAAGAACGATGTCCTGCATTTTTAAATCTGATATTGAAGCTTCTGCCAGTCTAGCCTGCGTATTGGCTTTTTGAACGGTTCAGTTTTTTTCTTTAACATTAAAAAATAACTAAAACTTTTGGGAGGTTCTGAAAGCTATTTTTATATTATTTTTAGAAAGTATATGTGCTATTTTATCCGAAACTGAACCAAAATATGTTAAAGTGCGATAAGCTTTATTGTCTCTTGATTTAATGGGGGGAGGGGGGTATATTTTAGACATGCTTATTTTATTTTTTTTATTTATTTCTTATTGTTTAATTGTGTTTAATCCTTCACTTAAATTATCTGCATTTAATGGAATTGAGAAGGCTCTACGTATCATAGATCTATAGGCTATAAGTTTGAGGAAAATTGGGTGTGTGGAGTTTTTCGAAATAGTTGTATCTCTGAATGTAGGTTTTCGATAGATGTCCAAGGTGTATTGATTGTTTACTCTGGTAGTAGAAATGTCAAGAAAATTAAATGTTTTGTTTATCTCTCTTTCTATGGTGAACTTTATTTTAGGGTGTAAACTGTTGTTTACCGTGTTATTTAAGTCTTCGTCCTCACCCGTGAAACATACTAGGATATCATCCACATGTCTGTACTAAAAATTTAGATTCTTAGCAAATCCCTTTTCAGAAAATTCTCTTTCAGATTAGACATAAAAACGTCTGTTAGAAGGGGAGAACCCATTTCTAATCCATCTTTTTGTTTGTAAAATATTTTTTCATATTGAAAATAATTTTCATTTAGCCAAGGTTAAATAAGGTTAGAACTTAATTTTAAATGGTAGAATCAATGCTTTTTGTTGTTAATGTTTTTTTTAGGAATTTTTAAGCAGTCGGAATTTGGAATATTTGAGAACATGTTAGAAACGTCAAATGATTCTAGATATCTATTTTCTAGTAGATTTAGAGTCTTAACTTTTTGTGTCATTTCAACAGATTTTTTTATCACTTGTTGTAGGTTAAAATTTGTTATTTTTTGCAGTTATTGTGTAAAAAAAACAAAGTGATAGAAAACAAAATAATAAAAAGTTTATCATTAAACATTTTTGGATGTGCTTTTCAGACAGTAAAGATTTTTGCTTCGTTGTTCTATACTTAATGTCATTTTCACCAATTCGCCGTCGAATAGTATTTAGGTCAACACGTATTCCCTTTCGAACTAATTAAGATGCGGATTTTTTTTGGAATACTTGAATAATTTCCTTCTATTTTTTGTAGTCACGCCTGTTAAACCACGATCTGGAAGATCATCAACATTTTTTACTCGATCACACCTTTTTACCCACTTCTGAATGAAACACCTTTTTCATATATGTTGAAGCGGTAATATGTAATTTTTGAGCCTTTTTCATTTCTACACATAAAGAAGTATATAGATCTAAACAAGTATGGTATTCAAAAGCACAGTAGCACGTTTTTATAGAACTAATTGTAATTTTATTTTAAGTTTGAATTTTGGACCGAAGTTAGTAATAATTAATTTAGTAATAATAACAAATTCTTTTTAAAAAAATATATAAAATTGATAATCTATACCGCAATATTTTCCACTTATTTAAATTTGAAATTTTGTATAAATTATGTATTAAATACATGCAGTAATTGTCCCTGCACACGCCTATATTGTATGAATGTCGAACATACCACCCACCAATACAATTTTATTAAAATGCTATTCACCCGGCAGAATTCATGTTTACATGTATCATTCACTTAATCTGTTTTCAATACACATTATTTTGAATGTCCAGTATCCAGTTAATACAAATGACATCATACGGGGTATGGTAGTGTTACATATGTATGGGGATACTTGTATTTTTTGTAATTAAAAAGTACAGCTTTTATTCTAAATTGAAAATACTTTTTGTGTTATTTCTTTTAAATATTTTTTATTTAGTTTGAAAGGATGTGCAAAATCATTTATTTATATCTATTTATTCAAAATATACGCCATGTTACATTTCCTATGACATTACATTTAGGCCTGAAAAAATATATTTCTCTTATTAGGTCCATGATCTCAAAAAATTACACGCTTCATTCTATCCAGTACGTAAAAAAATTAAAATACCGTTTTCTCTTCGAGAGTAAAAAATTTAGTTGTTGGTTATTCTGTGATACCCTTTTATTAAATTTGAAAACCCCACCTGATCTGCCTATGCTTTCTTTATTACCTATGTTTGTTTCTGTTCACTGTTAAGTAATAGTATCACCTCATGCAAATAGAAACACGTAGCGTAGGTATATCAAATTTCTTTAAAATATTTGACCCATGTATGATTTTTCTGTCGGATGAAATATTCATCTTTAAGTGAAATTCAATGCAATTATTCGCATTTTTTTCCAAATTGAAGTAAATATGACAAATTTCTTTCGTCTTATTTAACACATCCTTGTTTCTCGTGGTAAGTTTCATATGCAATTAGTGTAGGTTCGCATCAGACCAAAATATCGTATAACAGAAAACTGGACCCCAGCTAAAGTTGAATCTAGTAGCAGCTTCCAGCCAAAAAACATGGGTTTTGGCTAAATTTAATGTTATTTCACAACATGAGGTAATGTTTCTTTACAAAATTGATCATAGCATACTACTCTTGCTCTTCACAATCGACTTTGAATCGTTCAGATATTAAAAATCTGCTGACTTCAATGTCAGACTGAAAAATATCGTTGAAACGACATCTATGCTTTCATCGGAGTAGTGCGAAATTTTAAAAAATCAAAATTTCTGTAAGAAATAAATGAAATCTATATCTGCCGTGTTTACATAGTTAAATTATTTAAACTGTCGACATGCCTCCCTATTTATATTTTATATAGCAGTTCTTTCCTGCGAATGTTGCTCTCGATTCGATACAGCTCCACTGTCGAGACGACGAGAGAAGACCAGAGTTGTATTTGCAGGAAATAAACTGTTTCTATATATTCTTTCCTTTTTTTTCTCTGCCTGAACGGAGAATAACATATAAGGAACGATTTAAACACGGCATATATAGATTTCATTTATTTCTTACTAAAATTTTGATTTTTTATTATTTTTCCTCTTCGAGCATGTGAGATGGATGGCCAGTGCACGTTAATGAATAGAGTTTCTCAGAAGCAAAATTGTTTATCATAACGATAACTTCATGAGAGGATTTCTCGGAGAGGATAAAAGATCAAAACGATTCACAGTGCATTATGAAGAGGAACAGATCAATCCCATGAAGAAACATTACCTCGTGTTGTAAATTAGCGAAAACCCGTGTTTTTTCCACTTTTATGTTGGTGTATCTCAGAAATCTGACGTGGTGAGGAAAAATGGAGAATAGATTCGAATTCAGCATCAAAAACTACTTCAGAAATGGATGTTTTGGTTCTCTCTTGCAGACCTATCTTATATAGGCCCAAATTGTGATAAAATATGCCGATAATTTTATACGCATTTTTCATCTAGAGTACTAGAGAATATAATTACATCATTAAAGTTAAATTTTAGGAGATACATCTTGATAAATCTGCCTGTAATTAGGTTAATTTTAATATCCAAGCATCACTTTAAATGAGATTACTTATCGATGACTTTAAACTTAAGGCTCTGTCCTTACATGAATTGAACTTCTTTTCGATAAAACGTTAAAAAAAAATTTTGATAATCCGGTAACCCAGTGGCTTTTCCTAGTAACACAGATGTCTTTCATAATAGAAAACAAATTTTTCTTTTTTGCCGCCTGCGGGCGTGGAATTCACAACCGAGCCCGCTCGTAAGAGATCCGTTGTTAATGGATTTTAAATCCAGAGTTTTCATGGTTCTTTTGCTGGCAGGTGGCGACCGCTCAACTGTGAATACCATTGTGTGTATTTCGTTACTACTCTACGCATTGCCATATATAAATCGGCTGAATGTCACTGATCTCCCGACTTATCAGTCATTTTACTTTTTTATGCACATAAATTTGTTCCCCGACAATGACATACTCAATAAAGTTTGATTTATAAGAAAAATAAATAAATATTTTTCTGATAAAATTTTAGATTTATTCTATATTATATTTTTTAATGTTTCCCTAATTTCTAAAAGAATAAAAAATTATCGAATCCTTAACTTCCGGCTAAAATGTGGCAAAATTAAAAGAAATATATTACTAAATTAGGCTTTTATGCTCGGAACAATATTTACATCGAAAATTAAAATGACCCACTTTTTTAAGAACAGCTAATTATAAAAAAGTTAATGCCTTTTAGGGCAAAATAAGGGCTGGTGAATTAAAAACTAATTAATTTAAATAAATAAAATTTGGTACAAGGTTTATTTGGAATGCAAAACACAAGAGTTTGGAGTCGTTTTTTAAATTTCAACGTTAAAGTGAAAAAGGGGAAAATAAAAATGAGAATTTGAAGATTAGTGAATAATAATAAATTTTTAAATAGTACCACAGTACTTTCAAATAACTTTTAAAATATATAGAGCTTAAAAAATTGCTGAGATACTTCCTGAGTTTGGTTATTATATGCACCCATAACTTAAACATTTCAACTCGCTCATACCATGAGTGGTACCTTATTCAGAAGTAATTTTAACATATTTCACTGCAGAGCGTAGTTATTGTCTCCTAAAATTTATATTTCTCTAAAAATAGTACCAGAAATTATCCCATCTAATGTAAGAAATATTAAAAATAGAAGGATATACAAGTATTGATGCTCTACTTACCATTTCACACGTATTCTAACATGTAAACATAATTTCAGTGTTAAGAACAAAACTGAAATAGCATGCGAGAAAGTAATTCGTATAGGTAATCTGCATTATCTACAACTATTTATATAGATGCTGTCAATATAAGGGTTGGAAAGCATTCGTTAAGTTACCTCGCGCCTTTGCATGCTTAGAGATGCTTAAATAAAAGAAATATCCTTTATGCAGCGTGGGCGCGCTCATTTCGGTTCATATATTTTTTATTACCACACAAGGTAGCTAATTACCAGTAAAGACAAATTGTGGACAAACTATATTACAGACTGACTAATGATAGTGAAAAGTTTATACAGAAATAAATTTTAATTGATGACATTAGTTTTTCAGCTTTAGTATATTCTAGTTTTGAATTTAAAATTAACGCAAACTAAAAAAATTTATAAAATTTCGATTTTTCTATGTTTATATATATATATATATATATATATATATATATATATATATATATATATAGTGTATATATTCCTTTATTTTGTCTTTTCTTGGGTTTCTGTTCTTCATTTAACAAAAAACGTAAACAATTGACGTTTCGCCCTTTATTTAAGGCATTTTCAAAATTTTTGGTTTATTTTCCTTCCTAAAAATATTTTTATATAATTAAAACATTCACACAACAAACATATCTACAATTTTAAAATACAAACAAAACACTTTAAAACAGTATTTAAATTTTGTAAAAATATATTTAATTTTACCAGTAGACACCTTGACATGTTGTTACTCTATTAATAATGAAATTCAATCTTTACATCGTCTATTGAGGATACATGGAATGCGAGTATTTTTTATTTTTCATATATTTTTTATATTTTACAATGCACAAAGAAAACCTATACATTTACTTCCATGTTTAAGAGGATATTCAATTTTTGATTCTTATTAACAGGATCGAATACTTAATATTTTTGTTTAAACTAGGCTTGTGTAAATGTGGCTCAAATTTCCCATATCTATTCTGCCATTAACAGTGTTTTTATTTTTTTAATTTCAATCATTTTCTTTATTTGCAATTTTTGGTAATTCATATCTTTGTTTTTTATTATGGTACTGTTATAATAAAAAGTATGTTTTTCGTCCTGTGTGTGTTTATTTAACGCTGTTGAGGTATTTTTCGTATATTTATGGCCATTTAATCTATGCCTGCGATAAAATCTGCAGCATATAAAAAATTTTTTAATTTCATTATTTAAAAAAAAAGGTTTTCGTACTTTGTTTTGTTTAATTACAAATCACAAAATAATCTGAAATAGTTAATATATCTCGTTTGCTTCATCCGCAAATGTTTAAAAATTTATAACTCCCGAAAATGGCATTATTTATCCATATATAAATAAATGTCATAAGAAAATTTTATTTGTATTTCTGTGGTTTTTTTAAAGCCATAGTTTCGTTCAAAAATTTTTTCCCATATTTTGCCAAAAAATACAGTGTATGTCTCGAATTTCTCCACTTTCCAGTTCTGTAAAAAAAAAGATGGGTGTGGTGAGACTAACCTTGAAATGACCTTAAAATGTACATTGAGAGTCAGTTTCTAGGTCATAATATTACTTCGCCATCGAGTATATATACATATGTATACCAAATATCAACTTGATCGGACAATCCAAAGTGGAGTTGACCTTGAAATGATCTAGAAATATGCGTTCAAGGTCACTTCCAAGGTCATACGGTTGTAAGTTAAAATTCTATTACAATATCTGTTATGCAGTTGACAGGCCACAGGCGATAGGCAGCAGTGAAACTAAATAAAATCGTTTAAAAATAGAAAATTTTATTTATTTTTGTATAACAAAGTATATTTTTTTAATAAAAGGTTTCATTAAGAAACCGGAAGGACATTCTTGGAGTATTTTCGTAAAATTAATGTTTATTTCTCAGTTATAATGAGCCAACACCGTAGAAAATACCATTCGTTTTAAATGTAGCACAACAAAGCTTCAACAAAATGTTCCTTAATCGCCGAAAAAAATTTGCGATGTTGCCTGAAATGACATATTTTTTATGAAAAAAAAATTAACCTATCTCGGAAACGAATCTATAGATCAACTTCAAATTTTAGGCTATCTTTTTATACTATACGACTTGCATTGCACATGTGAAAAAAGTTTTTCATTAGGCATAAACAATTTTATTTGTTAATATTTTTAAAGGATTGTTTTCAATAATTTTTAAAGAAATTGACCGATTATAATGTTCTTTCGTTCATTTTATAGATTTTTCAAATCCGCACAACTTATCACCATCGTCTCAAATAGATTCCACTTTTCAGATCTCTGTTTGCAAACCGTTTTTCAGTTACCCTATTGGAATTTTTTGGTTCCAGTAAATATATAAAACCACGATATAATTGAAATGAGTCTAATGAGTCTTTCAACTTTTCGGTATTTGAGATCCGAGTTTCCATGCGAGTTTCAATTGCGCCCTCGTTTAACGGGTTTTTGTCGTTCTAATTAAATTTATTTTATTAATTTTTTCTTTGGTCTCGATACACCATTACAAGTTCAATATCTCCCTACAATTAGTTAATTACTTCCCCTCTCTTTTGTCACATAACGCCTCCCTAATAGAGTTTAATGAAAAAAAAAAACTCGATAATTTCATTATTTTCAGAATAAAAAGCTAAATATGTGTTTGTATTCACTCTTTCTATTTGTTTCTTTATTTCATAACGCCAGATTCTGCATCAAGCTCGTAAAATCTTTTAAAATTTCAATTATAAATTTAGTTACTTTTATCTTAAACCATAATTCACTGCCCTTTGATATAAATACGAATATATCCCACGAATAACAACATTGTACTAGAGCAGATTTAACTTAATCGTTCTTTTCTTGTTAAAGTAGTTTTTCTTATCAATATGTGGCCTTAACTCTCAAACCTTAAAGTAGTATAAACTTATAGTGCCATAAGAATAAGTGTAAACTTAAGAGACACAGCAGCTATATGGTCACGTTATTGCGTCATTGTTTCGTATAGGGTTATAAATTTTGTTACAGAATAAACTTTTTTAATGAAAAAATTGTAATAAAATAAAATACACATTTGTAAATTCTCTTTAGAGAAATTGTTTTCTATATTTAATTGAACAAAAGCTCTAAAGTAAAATTAACGTTATGGAAACAAAAACATACCCGTTATTATTGGCAATATTCATAAATTGTTCAAATTTGCTAAAGTGGACACTTCAAATTAATTTATTACAGATAAATTTAAACTTAAAGACAATCTACCCAGCAGTAATAAGCACCTGCCATGTTTTAAGACTTGTTGCTGTTGTTTTATTAATCAATTTTCTGGACCACCATCGTGTTTGTTTTCGAAATAACTTAGTTTAATATACAGTTCTATACTTTTTGCACTACACAAAGAAACAACACCTGATCTCTTATAACAATTGTCTTTGTTTCGGAAATAAAATTCGAAATATACACTCATCGCACAAAATTGTCAAATAAGTTTTGTTGTCATTTTTGCTCGAAAATATTTTTAAATTAGCACCGTAAACTTATATTTGTCCTGATGTCAGTTGGTAAATACCTTCAGTTGTTTTAAAAATGTTGTCGTATAATTTATATTAATTGCGTTTAATGTCTTTCGCGCTTTTTAGCGTAAAAAGTGGATAAATTCAGCAATGAGACTGGCATCGTGACGCGCAACAGTTGGGGCGTCATTTCGGGATACTCAAGAACCTAAAATTGAGATCTGAAAAATCCTCAGTAAAATCAGAGCCATCATCTAACACCTCTGCATCAACTGATTGTTCACTGCTACTGGATGACTCTTTCCGCTTATGCTTTAATATTTTTTCCCAGCAATGCATTTCTTTACATACCTTTTTAACTGATACAAAATTGCGTCCTGGTTGGCTTTTACTTATTATTTCCAGGTGATTAAGTTTCATTTTCCAATAAATAAAGAAGTTAACATGTTTTATGTTCGCCTGTAACCCAAACAACAACTCTATAAAAATAATAAATATTGCAAGCCATGGAGTTTGATAGCAACGTTATAAAAGACGTAAAAGGTAATAAATAGTTAATTTTAGTTTCTTTTTTCCTAAATTGAAAATGACATTGTGAGTAATGCTTACTAAAAAAAGCGTTACATAAAAAGTATAGCAAAAAACTTATTTAAAGCGATTTTATATCCTCAACTCAACACCTTGTCAAATAATTTGTTAAGTCTTCAGGAAGAAAGGATTCAATATTAAATAATAAAGAGTAAGTCATAAATAATTACAAATATTAAGATTAAATTACGAATATAAAAAATCTAAAATGAAAATTTGCTGCAGAAACCTATTAGGCAAATTTAAAAATAGGATAATATAAAATTTAATTTAAAAAATGTAGTCCAATGCAAAGTACTCTTTCTTGTTGTTTTACCGTTTTTGCAATTCTTCAGTGTCGGCGATGGGTAGGACAAACAAGAACCAGAACTTCCAATCAAAGTACAACAAATTAATTATTATTATTATTAGATATTTTCAAATGATGGGATGAAATGAAATTGGTGATTCCAAAAGTCCGAAGAGTGCCACATAGATGGTGTCTCTAGTAATATATCCATACGAATTTAGTTAGTACTATCCTTCAAAGGATACGTCTCAACATATAGTGACATTTCGTTTGAAGGGGCTCTTTCATGCGGTATGTGACAATGGATGAAACATGGATCCACCACTATACTCTGGTGTAGTCAGCTAAGTAAACAGCGGAGGATGAAAGCCAACCAAAGCGACCAAAAACGCAACAATCGACTGGCAAGGTTATGGCGTCCGTATTTTGGGATGCGCATGATATACTATTCATAAAATAGGAAAACCATTAATAACGAATATTATATGGAGTTGCTAGTGCTTTTGAGGGAAAAAATCACGCAAAAACGGCCCCAAATGAAGCAGAAGAAAGTGCTGTGTCACCAAGACAATGTACCGTGTCATATGCCGATTGCAACGATAGCAAAACTACATGAATTGCACCTCAAATTGCTTCCGCATCCACTGTATTCTCCAGATTTGGCCCCTCGCGACTACTACCTCTTCGCAAATCTCGCCGAAAGAGATATGTCTCCAATGAAGAGGTTATCGCCGAAACTGAAGCGTATTTTGAAGGATTGAACAAATCATTCTGTAAAAAAGGAATAGAATTGTTAAAGAGGCGTTGGAACGATTGTTTCCCTCTAAAAAGAGACTTCTTTAATGAATAGAGCAGAATTTTGCCAAAAAATTGTATTTTTATATGTTAGTCTCGGAACTTTTCAAACCACCTGTTTTTGTTTTATTGAATCCATATATTATTGGTCAATATAAAAGATTTTACTGTGCTATTCAGCACTTCAACTATTAAATATTATCATAACAATTTTTTATAATAATTAGCTACTCAAAGCATTCTTGACTCACGTTTATAGGAACCTTTTTTCCTGCTTTAAATATACCTTTTCTCCAAAAATAAAAACTTTTTAAAAAACACATATTAAGAATAAGATGTTTGTGGAATGATGTTGATTCAGTTTTGGGTTGACAAATGAAGTGCGAATTGATGCATTTTCATGATTCAAGAACCAGCTGTTGTACCACATTTCTACCTTTTTTGCTTATAGCCTCACTCAAGCAACGCAGAATAACAAAATCACAATTCCTGACAAACCACGCCTTTATAATTTGTGACTTATTTTAACGTGTTACTTTTGATCTTTCCTCTTTTTTCAGCATCCATTTTAATGATTATGATTCTGTTTACACGTCAAACTGATATACCCACGTTTTCCCACCAGTAATGATTTCAAGACGTTTCAGTGTCTGGATGCATTGGGAATAAGCGTAGAATCCACCGAAATATGCATGGCATCGAGTTTTTGAGGTTCCCAACTCACATGCTAGCTCTCTAACCAAGATGGACGATTTTCTTGCGCCATATCCTCTAAGTGATGTAATCGATGTTAGTTAATGACCGTTCGGAATGCGGATCTTTCTTCATCTTCACGGCCTCAGTAAACTTTAATACAAACTTTTAGCTCAGTTGATTTTAGCATGGTATAAATCGGGACGAAAAACACACAATGTCAACCTAAACCACTGTCATTTGTTAATATGTCATAAGACTTTACATATTTGTGACAATCATGTGAAAATGTAAATATCTTCTAAAGCTCTACACAATTTTCTTTACACCCCTGTATAAATTTTAATACTGGTTGATACAGTATGCATATTCGTGCATAAAAAGCAGCAGACATCTGGTCAAGTGATTACAAATACATAATAAGTGTTCAAGTTGTTTTACAGACCTCGCAGAACCACAAAAACAAAATATAAAATAACGTTTTCCCACAGCGGTTATACAATAAGGAAGTAATGACCATATCGAGACAGTATTTTTCCTCAGTTACATGAATCGTATCTCGGACAAAGAAGACATCGTCTCTTATTCAGGAATTTCCTTTTATAGTGTGCCACTTCATTTTCATACACATATAAACTTTCGCTGGATATTTCACGATCGTACTTTGTGTTGTTATTAATGTCCACTACCGTATAAACAGTGCTCGAAAGAATGCAACGGGAGTAATAGCTGCTTTCTTAATAAATTTATGGACGCGCTGGTGACAGGCTAAATCAGAAAAATGTTGTAAAGAGGCTGTAAGACAAAGATTTTCAGAGGTTGGAGAGAAGAATAACGCAATATGCGTCGACTATGAGTTCTTTATGTCCTTGTTGACAACTATATTTTATTTAAGAATAAAACCACTTTTTACGGACATTGTGCTGGATTTTTATTTAATTACAAAGGCATTTAATATTTTTACTACATTCTTGTAAACGAGTGTAAATGGGAATCAGATAATTTGAAATTTATGTTGATATGGGAAAACAAGAAAAGAAGAAACTATTTTGAAATTAATAAAATAGTATTTATAAATCGTCGCCTCCAAGAAAGTTAGAGGGGGTAAATGGTATTCCTCTAAAAGCATCTATACTGCAGTAATAAAATTTTATGTAACCACAAAATAATCTTAGATATCGAGAAAAAAATATAAAAATTTTACTTACCGATAATGATAAATAATTCCCGAGATCGCGCCGCAGGATTTATAAAACAATTGCACACACGGATGCATTATTTTAGAGAAAAAATCAGCACAAATATCTTATAAATATACATAAATACTAACCTAGAAATTCAACTAATGGCAATGGACGGCACGACAAAGAAAAATCAACATAATTATAAGCGTCCAGGACCTAACTTACGATAACGAACAAATCCATTAAAATCTACATCAAGACGCCACCGCATCCGCAAAGCCTACTCTGGAATTTTAGTTACGATGTAATTTGAACAACAAATTTGCTAAGACATTAGTTTTTGCGCTGATTCCATATAGTCCGTTTATGTCATTTATTTTTTTCGTTATTCCCTCTAATTTTCTTGATTTATTTGCCAAAAAGTTAGGTTTTTCTGTGTCGTCGACTTCTAGTTTTTAGGATAAAAATTTGATATGTTTATAGATAAAATTGTGATGCATTATTCGTACATAAAATTGAATTTAAAAATAATGGATCTAAAAAGTATTTAAATTTTGGCAAGAATTCTATTAAGAAGAGTTGATTAACACTATAACCTAATATTTTTTAATTCTTTGTAATAAAATAAAATATAGAAAGACATCATTTTGATTATGTGTATCTTGTAAAACAAACTGAAAATAGTATTTTTACTATTTCCGACACCAAAAATTATACTGCATATCCAACAGACTTGCTTCTATTCAAAAATGCTAAGCTCAGTTTGTTTTACAAGCAATTGAAAATGGCGGAGATGGTCCACAACATTTATCGCCAATCTGTGCTATTAATATAAATTTAATACCAACATTTTAGAACAAGTAAATAAAAAAATCAGCAGACAGGGTAGAAATACCGTTTGTGACCATTATAAGCGATTTCGTGTCTTTTATTAAGTGTTGAATGTAGTTAAACCCTGTTTTTATTAGAAATATAGTTAAATCTCCGATATATTAGTTATTAAATTAATACTATGAGAAACATTTTTTAAATGTCTTGATCATAAAAAAATAAAATTGTTTTATAATACTTCTTCCACCAGTAGTGGCCATGAAAGCACTATTTTTGACCATTCGTTGTCCCACTTTTAGTCACAAGTAAAATTTTTCCATTTATATATATATATATATATATATATATATATATATATATATATATATATACACTTAAATTTTATTTGGAAGTTATTTTTGTAGATTTTTTTCTATTCTTTCTTCTCTTTCAATTGTTTAAATCTTTTTTCTTCTTCTTTGTTATTTTTCTTTATCTTCGTTATTTGTATCTACTTATCAGCGGATATGACTGAAGGTTCTAGAAATATTACATTTACTGACTGTTACGATAACCGTTTTATCCTTAATCAAGTTGATGGCCTTCTTTAAATTTATTTCTAAATACTTGAAAAATGTCCTTTAGGTAATTTTTTTCACTTGTGATGAGTCTATATAATAAGCCAAACTTTTCTCGCATTCTTTATCCACGAAGAGAGATGTAAAATATTTGTCAATTTCATCAATATTTTTTATATATTCGGGAATGTCTCGCTGCTTAGCATGTATGACATTTAAATAATTCATCAGTTATTCGATCAACGTATACCGTTTTCGATCAGCGAATTACATCAAGAGTACGGTTTCTAACTTTCTTGTAAGCATTTCAATATTCAATGATTATTTTTTTTATATTTTACTAAAAGCTGGCTTCAAAGTTTAATTAAAAGTTTAATATCCTCAATTAATCAAGGAGCTTTCGGTTTCGTAACTCTTAGTATTGTTTTTGGAGTACGGATGACAAACAGCTTAAATAAGTTGTAAACATTTTCTCCCAATTCACTAACATGGCCTAACTTTAAAACTGGTCTAAGTTGACAATAAAGGGCTTATATGGGCAAGTATAACAATAAGTCAGCTAAATTTTGAACCCTAAATATACCACAATAAAATAGTTGTCTTTTATGACTACACCGACATAAAGTTAAGATATTTTTTTTTATTTGCGGGAGACAATTATTCTTATCAATGGCAAAACTATATATATATATATATATATATATATATATATATATATATATATATGAAGTAAAATGCGAACAGTGATTGCAAACTTCGCTCCATCATATCCTTTCCGTGTTAGAGGTTGCACAGTTTGGATGAATTGCTACAAAACACAATTCACCCTATTACACCACCATCAAGATGGTGGCCTACCTGTACCACCACACCGAGAAGAAAGTAAAAACTTACCTCCTCTGTTACAGTGATACGGCAGAGGTACATGTTTCGTCTCTTACTAGACTCATCAGGGTACCGACATGCACCTGTCTGTGCAAAGGACAGATCGGAAGAAAGCATGCAACACTGAACGCGGCTTCGCCGACCTCCCGCCGGATGGCGTATATACGTTTATGCGGCTTTCACGGATTCCTCCGTGTGAGATGCAATAGCAGTGGTCATATCCACATTATGCCGTATCACTGTAACAGAGGAGGTAAGTTTTTACTTTCTTCTCGGTGTGGTGGTACAGGTAGGCCACCATCTTGATGGTGGTGTAATAGGGTGAATTGTGTTTTGTAGCAATTCATCCAAACTGTGCAACCTCTAACACGGAAAGGATATGATGGAGCGAAGTTTGCAATCACTGTTCGCATTTTACTTCATTTACATGCGGAGATGCATTTAGTTGTATGTTTGCTGAATGTGATTTCAGCACTACAACGGCATAATGTGGATATGACCACTGCTATTGCATCTCACACGGAAGAATCCGTGAAAGCCGCATAAACATATATATATATATATATATATATATATATATATATATATATATATATATATATAGTTTTTACGAATTATTTTAAGGCTCTGTTTGCAATAATTTGTGTTTTTTTTCTGATCTGCTTAAAAACGTAGCCCGCAATTTTTAAAATTTTTGTTACTTTTGTTTACCATAAGGAAAATAAAACAATTTTAAGCAATCTTACCCACAAAGAATTTTAAAACGGTTTTCTTAATCATAAACTCGAGATTACTCTAGAAAATTGCCTTTCATATTACACATGACATGTTTTATAAGTTAATGGCAATTTTTATTTTGTTTTCAAACCAGACATTTTTTTATATTCATACTTTTTTCATAACGTCTTTAATATAATCTGGTAAGATATTCTAGATATTAATTATTTACGAGGAGATTAAAAGATCCCATCATTTGCAGTTACCATCTTTTGCAGGAACTATATCACATGAATCGTTTTCCTGTATTTGCAGTTTATTGCATCAATTAATATCAACGTTATATTTTACCTTCACTGTCAACCACGTTTTCGTGGCAGCTAATTTAATTTTTAAAATGTTCTTTGATAAAGACTCAACTAAGATGAAGAGATTAATATTATATGTATAATACCAGCGACCCATCCCGGTTTTGCACACGGGTTTTGTTGCTTGTTATTTTCAATTTGCGATGCACACGAAAATACCTCTCTCCGACGACTGATTTTTTTTCCGATTTTCATTTTCCACAAAATTTCCACGGAAAACGGTTGATCTTGAGAGTGACCTTAAAGGTCATTTTAAAGTGAAGTCAATTTTTTAAATATGAACACATTTTTTATTTTAGAAATGAAAGACAGAAAAAAAAACGCATCCAACGGTATAAATAATATGCGCATTTTAGTGTAATCTGGAGGTCATTTGAAGATCAGATTTCTATTCTTCCAGTCCAATATCTCGCCAGAAGGGCATTTTGGAAAAAATGTTTTATAAAAAATGTATATTCAACCTTAAGAATGAGTAGTGGGAATAGGGGGCTTCTAGTTGACCCCCCCACCACTTTTTTGATTGGTCAGCCAAGAATGACCTTGTTTCTGATTGGCTGCCCAAGTTCGCCCCCTATTCCGATTGGTTTCATAAACTCCGCCTCTTTTTGCTCCACCTCCTACCTCCTTCCTAACCACCACAGTAGTTGGAGGGGAGCTGGTAGCAGTTGGAGGGGAGCTGGTATTTTAAAGGACTGAATCTGAGCGAGCTACATTCATTTACAACTAGTCTTAAGCTTATATAGAAGATTCACCACTAATAAAGAACAGTGTTAAATTAAAAATAAGTGGTAGTTATGAACAGTGATTTGCAAAATGAAATAATCAAATTAGGTAAACAGTTTACTAAACTTCAAAATTCCGAATTAAAGAATGCAATGCTAAGGAAAACACACCCCGAGTGGGCACAGGTATATTATGAGACTGCCTTCCAATACCAATTAGCTGCAGAAGCCTGTTTAAATTATAGAAAAACCCAAAATTTGCCGAAGTTCTTTCATGAAATAAAGAAAATAGGATTCAGTTACTTTTTAAGGATATTGAAGGATTATATAAAAGATCCTGATATATTAAAAGAAATCGTGGAAGAGGAAGAGAGAGATAAAGAGATATTGAGAAACAGGGAGGTTTTAGTGTAGGATTTATTATGGAATTATTAATAAGAGAAATGTATGAAGAGTTTTTGATGTCCGCAGCCTGTTCCGAGTTTTATGCATATGAAGGTCAAGAAAGTGAAGCGCAGAATATTATAGTGTTTTTAAATTATATGGAACATGCGGAATTATGTTTACTAGCAGCTAAATGTTGTAGCGAATATTTAAAAAATAAAAATATAGATATTTTAATATGTAAACTTCAAGAACTAGGATTAAATAATAATATTTCATGTATTAAAACAATGTTAGAAAATAAAACACATAATTTGTAATCAAGTCTTTTATTACATAAAAAAATTGTTGTAAAGGTAATAAACATTTGATAATGCACATACACATGGTATTTTTTGATGATAAAAGCAGCAAGGATCCATTTTCTTTAGGGTGGGTTGTTCATCAATCTCGATAACTGGTTTCATGGAATACTTCTTTACGAAATCTGCCTTTTCTTCCCCTTTTACATAAACATAGTCCACCTTAGCGCTTAAATCTCTTATGATATCTCCACATTTGTGTAATGGTGTAAATCCTTCACACCATTCAATGCAATGGTAATTTTTTATTAACCACAGAGCTTGTTTGTGTAAATAGGATGGTAAATGACCCATCGGAAATGGAGCTTTGAAAATAAAATGACTTGTCTTTTGCCCATCGTACGCTGCTAATTCCTTTACAATAAATTTATTATTTTCAATTTTGAATCCTTGAAGATCTAGAATAAGTTTCATATTTTCAAATATTTGAATTTCTTGATCATTTCTACTTTTAATTGATATTCACTTATTTGTTTTTTTAATTTCTGCAACTGAAGTTGAAAATCTAATACTCGAACTGAAATCTCGTAAGACATTATATAAATGAAGAATTCTGGTTTGGCTACGTTAATAAATATCAAAATTGACGCGTGCGCTCTTAAGCGTAAGTAGCGGTTTGTTTAAAAAGAGTATTTTATCTTAAGGAAATTGTATTACAACTGTTTCACAATTTTTGTTAATGGATTGTAACTGAAAACTTTATCATGAATTATAACACAATATGCCGCTGTTTTAGGGGGAATTTTTTCCTTGGTTTCAAATTCAATTCTCATGGTTACTGGACCTGTTTGTAGTAAATCTCTTTGATGTGAACAATTAATGTAAACTATAGGAGCATTTTCTTTAAATTCTTTCGGATTAAAAATTGGTTCCACTGGAGAGTTATAATACCCTTGACGAAAGTCTGTAAACATTTCATACAGAGTAGCAAATTTATTATTTTCAAAGTCAAGTTGAAGATCATTGTAAGGATATCTTTCTGAATTTAAAAAGACATTCATATTTCTTAAATTACAATGATCAAATTTACTCATATCCATTTTTAGATTACCACGTCTATTTTTCTGAAAAGCAATTAGAACATGACGTGGCGTTTCGACTTTTGTAGATGTTTTTACGGGCCAGTTGTGCCTCGTAGTTTCCAATAACTCTGGATATTCAACTAATTCCCAGCTTCGGAAGGTTATTAGTATATCACTATTTTTGTCAATAATTTTGGTAAGTGCTAATTCTTGCGGAATCGCTACAGTAAGATGAGGAACTCTCCAACACAACTTGGTAATTTTAACTTTGGGTTTTTCATCTTCATTACTGGATAATAATGCATTTGTATCATCATTACTTCTTATTAGAATAAGTTCTTGTTGTGAATTAAGAATAATCTTATTATAATCTTCAAAAAATCCTGAATACATCTTTAATGGTATACATAATGAAACATTACCTTTGTCATCAGTCATAATTTTTTCTTTAGATTTTGTTTTCGGATACCAACCGGCATTTTCCAATTTAGCACTTTCATTTTGATTAAATGAAATATATCCCTTAAGAGTTGAAGTTATACCAATATCCCGAACGGAGTCAATAGTAACACCATTTAAAATATAGCGTAATTCTTTAAATAAAAATGCCGGAGCATTATTAATTAAAACAGTATTAGCTAAAGGGGAATCATCTTCTTTAGTTACTTGCAATTCCACATAAATTTCACTTTTGCAAGGTAAAGGATATTTTCCTGTTTGTTGCAAAGCAATTCTGATTTCATCATTTGGTCCGAGTTTTGTAGGATTAAAAGGATCGAAAGAAAGAATTTCCCAGCTTAATATTGATTCATCAACCAATACATTTTCTCTTACATTTAAATAATCCATTTTTATTTAAGTTTAAAACCCAAACTTTGAAGAAATTTTCTATTAGAAGGTGTTAACCTTTGGAAGTTTGATTTCCTACTAAAGGAAGTTGGTTTCTTTCTTGTCTTATTAATGTTTTTATTATTAAATTTTCTAGTAAAGTTTGCAGATTTATTGTTATATAATATTACCATCTTTAATCTACTTTTTTAAGATGTAGTCTGATGGTTATGGTTTCTTCTCTAAAATTAACCAAATCACCTTCCTGATCTATTATTTTAATGGCTATTTTATCAATTACTTTAACGGTGACTGGGAAATATATGACGTTTTGAGGTGACTCAATTATTTTGAACCCTGGAGCAACGCTCGGGAAAAATTGGTGTATTATATGAACAGGTTTCCCGTTTAAATATGATCCCTCTGCAATACTGCAGTCTATATTTATTGAATTTACTTTAATTATTTCCGCGGGAAAATCTGATATATGTTCAATGTTGGCTTCCAATCGCCCATTTTTAAACCCTAATAATTTACCAATAGTTCCTTCACGAAAAGTTATGGGGGCTGAACATTTAAGATGTGTACGTAAAGTATTATTATTTGCATAAAGACTAAAACTAATTTTATCCTCATCCAAGTGTTTTTTTAAAAAATCTGTTATGTCTTCTAATTCGTAGCTACCTGGGGGTATGGCTATTTCTAAATTTTCATCATGAATTAATACATTATTCCCAACATCAATATTTGGAATTGCATTAAATGTTTCGAAATTTACAAGACCGATAACATATTCAACATCTTCATCTAAATATATTGGAGGATGTAACTCTGATGTTAAAATAGCGGAATTGCCGCTAAGAACAAAACTATATGACATTTTACTTTAAAAATATGTTTAATAATAAACTAAAATTAGGTGTTACATATGGTTATAAAGAAATTTTAGACACAATTGACCACAATTTGTTTTGTTAAAGTTTTGATAACTGTTATAATTATAATTAACAATATTATTATTTTGGTCGCTATAAAAATATTTAATTAATTCAGAAGGGGGTCGCAAATTACCATAACTATCAAAATATATTATGTTTTTTCCTTTTTTTGTATATGCTATCCAGTGAGTACCAACACCACTGTGATTATCTAGATTGACAATTGCACTTTCAATTAACTTTATCTTTTTTGGTAATTTATCCCTCATAAAAATACCACGAAAGTTGGGAATTTGTAAATATTTAGCGTATTTAAGTAAATCGTAATTTGTAAGTGCTTTTCGAGGTATATGTTTTAGCAGTTTTTTGAATAAGGTTTCAAGTATAATCCACATCCTGTTTTATAGGGTTTTAAATAAAGTCCACTTCCTTTTTTTCCTACCGCAATGGACTCCATCATTTGATTGTGTCGTTTAGATTCTTCTAATTTCGCTTTGGCTGCTTTTGCATCATTTACTGCTTTAGCAATACCTGCAGCCCCTCCTCCAAGAGCACCAAGAGCAGACAAACCAGCAAATAAAGGTATAAGTGGAAGAAATCCGCCAGTCTTTGGGATTGGAATTACCCTTTTCTTTGGAGGTAAGACTTTACCAGTTTTTTTAATAGCTTTTAAAGCAGTTTGAATACTTTCATTTAGGTCTTTAAAACGTTTCCCCTTAATTCCTTTTCTAGCTTTTGAAATTACCTGAGATAATGATAGTCCTCGTCCTTTTCGAGTTTTTCGCTTGAACTTTCTTCTCGTTCGAAGTCCCATACCTAATTTTCTTTTAATTTTCATAGCACCAGTAATTCCTAGTGCAGCAGTTTTTTCCCCAAAACTAGAATCTTTAGCTTTGAACCTTGATAAAGCTTTGTCAGCTAATACTTTATCAGCTAAATGCCTTCTTTTTATATCATTTGATTGTGAGTAAGCAATATCGTGTTCTTTACAAGCCTTATCCAATAAATTTATACCTTTATCACCTCTTGACAATCGTTTTTCCAATTTTGTTCCAGGTCCACAAAAATTATAACCAGGAATATGCAATTCAAAGGGTAATTTATTTATTAATGAGTTTACTAAACCACTTCCTTTCCTTTTGCTGTTTGTCTTGTAAATGATTCGTTTATTATGTGATGGAAACATTATATATAGTTGCAATCCTAGTGATAACTAACCAGTTACATCACAATACTGAATATTAATAGTTTGTTTTATATATAAAATGAGAGTTGAGAAACAACCATACTCTATAACAATTAAGGATCATGAAAGTTCAGTGAATGGTTTTAGAAAACATGGAAAACTGTTTGAGGGAAATAGTAAAAGAGGGTTAATTATTGGCCCGTCAGGCTGTGGCAAAACCAATGTTATTATTAGTTTGATTGAAGATCCGAATGGTTTGCGATTTGAAAATCTGTATGTTTATTCAAAATCCTTATATCAACCAAAGTATAAATATTTGAGAACACTTTTTAAACCTTTGAAAAAAATTGGATACTATGAATCTGAAAATGAAGAAACAATTGTTTCACCAAAACAAGTTAAACCAAACTCTATAATAATATTTGATGATATAGTGTGTTGTAATCAGAATGTTGTAAAGGACTATTTTTGTTTCGGAAGACACAAAAATACTGATTGTTTTTATTTATGTCAAACATATTCTTCTATTCCGAAACAATTAATTCGTGACAATGCAAATTTAATTGTTATATTTCAACAAGATCGAACAAACTTAAAACATATTTATGATGATCATGTTAATGTTGATATGTCATTAAACCAATTTAATGAGTTGTGCTTAATATGTTGGAAAGATAAATTTGGATTTTTAGTAATAGACAAAGACTCTAATGTGAAATCTGGCCGATATCGAAAAGGATTTGATTCATATATTTACTTATAAAAATAAACGTTTGATGGTAAATTATACCAATCATGGATGAACGTTTAGCAAGAGAGCTAGTTAAATCAAGAAAAGCTGTTAAACAAAAATATCAGAGTTTAAAAAATGCGGAATTTGAGGCGCAAACTAAATTGGAGGAAACATATAAACCGATAACTCAACCCTTACAAGAATTAATTTCAACGATTGGTAAAATTGAACCTGTTGAAATAAAGGAAGAGCTACACACACCAATTAAAAAAATTTATGAAACACCACAGAAAAGATCAATTCAAACACTAACACCAAAGAGAAAATTACAATATGGAACATCAACACCAGAAAAAAGAAAGACGGGAAAAACTCCACTCCTTCCTACAGAAATACCATCGATTATTGACTGGGACGCGAGTTTAGCTTCAGCAAGTCAAATGCCATCTATACAACAAACAAGTATTATTGCAGAAACAAACCCTTCTTCAGGTTCACACTCCACAATAGGAAATCTTTCAGATATACTGGAACAAACACGGCAAACAGTTAGAACATTTGTTGATACAGATTTATATAAAGAATATTTATTAGGATTTGATGAATTACCTCGCCAATATATTGATAGCGGTGTAAAAGATGTTGAACATGAGTTTGATCACCAATATGGAATAGTTCATGATTTGGAAACCGAGAAATTCTTTTTGGGTTTAACTCAAAAACCTGTCGAAATTATTGGTAAAAACATCAAAATTGAAGGAATAACCTATACAGGTACACCAGGTTTATATGAGTTATTATTTAAAAAAGAACCAATAGGGTATAAAAAACAAGATTTGGAAAATTATATGGATATTTTAAAAAGAACCAATGCATACCGTAGAAATAATGATCCAAATGAGCAGGTGCAGGGGAATGGATCACATAAATATATTTCTATAATAGGACCTTATTTGCAAAGCAAAGGAATTACAAAAACTAAAACTCTAAATCCCGAATCTCAACAAGCAGTCCAGGGATTTTTTGAAAGACGCAAAGCTCCATATAGAGAAAGTCGAGTGTCTTCAAAAAAAACCGGATTTGGTATAACTTTAAAAGTTAATAAACCTAATACAGATTACATATATTGGGATAATGTAAACGAACTTGTTGAGAGACTTCGACTATTGGTAGCATCCATGCTTGCGGGACACACTGGTCATAACAATGAAATTATTTCCATTATTGAAGAACTAAGAGAAGCGAATATTATTATATAAAAGGACATAATAGATACTTTTAAACATTTCTAAAATGACCATCGATAAATTTGGTCGTCATATTTCAAAAAAATCTGCTCTAAACACATTATTATCACTAGAAAATAAAATATTATCAAATGTTGAAGAGAAAATAATAAAAATTTTTAAAAGCGATGTCAAATATATTGAAAACAAATTAATTCAAAATTTAGATCCCGGGTTGAAAAGCGATGTTAATAATTTAAATAAGAGAATAAATGAATATGATAACAATATACAAAATATTGCAAAAAAGATTAAGTTATTTGAGGATAAAGTTATTCCTGAATATAATGACAAGATAATTAATTTGAAAAATACTGTTGATGGAAATGATGATGTAGTAGAAAAATTTTCTCAGAAAGTTTCTAAATATGCAAATGACTTTGACGTAGTGAAGTTAAAATATGATAAAGTTGATGATTTTGAAAATGAAATAAAAAATGAAATTACATCAATTAAATCAATAATTAAGGATACTTCAGCAATTGACAATGTCAAGAACAGTATTTCCAAGGAAATTACATCAAAGTTTCAAAATTTCACTAATTTGCTTAATGATAGAGTAGCAGAAGAAGTAAGGAATTTTAAGAAAATACATGACGTTATGGATAAAAATACACAAAATCTTGAAAAATCAATGAACACTCATTTCCTAATTCACAAAAAAGATACCGACAAAGTTAATGAATTTAAAGAACAAATTAAAGAATTTGAAATTAAAATCAATGCATATAAATCAAATTTACAATATTTAGAAGACAAATTGAAGGAGGATTTTCAAAACGAAAATGAAAAAATTGAAACAAAATTCAAAGATCAAATTACAAAAGATAATGAAAAAATCGAGGATATACTAAAGCAGTTAAACAATCTGAAAACCAAATCTGAAACGTCTTTTGACGAGGGAAATTTTACAAAGGCAATCGATGAGAAATTACAAAAAGAATTAGAATCCTTACTAGAAGTAGTGCAAGCTATAATAGAAGTTTCTAAAAAGGATGTATTAATTAAAATTAAAAATAATAGTTCAAAAATCGAGGAGACTTCTTTACTCATAAAAGAACTTGAAACATCTTATACAGATATACTACACAAAGCTGAAAAGACAGTGTCAGACATAAAAAATATAGAAAAAAAAATTGTGAAAATGACATTAGATATTACAAATGCAGAATTTCAATTAGGAAAAGATATAAAAAATCTAGAAGATAAATTAACAAAAGAAATAAAATCTTTAAACGAATTAGTTCAAAGAGCTGCTGAAGTTTCTAGAAAAGAATTTAATGATACAATGAATTATGCAAGAGAAGAAATGAATTCAACATTAGGTGGTTTCAAAAAAGATTATACGTTATCAAATGTTCTTTTGGAAACTAAATTTAATGTAAAAATGTCTGATCTTAATAACAACATCACCCAAATAAATTCGTCAATAAAAGAAATTAGAAATGAAAATAACAAATCATTTGAAACAATGGAAAATAAATTTAATGTAAAAATTTCTGATCTTACTAACAACATCACCCAAATAAATTCGTCAATAAAAGAAATTATAAATGAAAATAAAAAATCATTTGAAGCAATGGAAAATAAAATTAAAGAACTTACTAAAAAAAACTGAGATGATTTTTTTTTATATTTTACAACATCAGCGATAAAGGGCTTTTATAAACGGTTTAGAAGGAGGTAAAGTTATTTGTGGGATTTATTTTCGAGAGTAAGGTATAAATTAATAATGAGTAAAATTAAGCAAGACGTTGTAAATGAATTACATAAACCGGCGAGAAGGCGATATAGAAGGAGACGAACAATTGTAAAAGGGCTTAATGATCTATTTCAAGCTGATCTGATAGAAATGCAGCCATATGCGAAATTTAATAGGGGTTTAAGATATATTTTAATGGTAATAAATGTGTTTTCTAAATTTGTATGGGCAGAACCTGTAAAATCCAAAACTGGTAAAGATGTAGCAGCTGCAATGAAAAAAATTCTATTAACTTTAAAAACTCCCCCAACAAATCTGAATACTGATCAGGGTAAAGAATTCTTTAATCAAGACTTTCAGAAACTTATGGAGCAGTTCAAAATTAATCATTACAACACATTTTCTAATATGAAAGCTAGTATTGTAGAGAGAGTAAATAGAACGATAAAAAACAAAATGTGGAAAAAGTTTAGTTTACTAGGTAATTATAAATGGATCAGCTTTCTTAAAGAAATAATTACAGAATACAATAATACTAAGCATTCAACAATCGGAAAAAAACCAAACGAAGTTAACAAAAAGAATGAAATGGAAATCTTGAAATCAGCTTATACTCATAGGAAAACTGTGGATCCCAGATCACCAAAATTTCGTGTCAGTGATAGAGTACGAATAAGCAAGATTCGCGAACAATTTTCTAAAGGTTACACGCCCAACTGGTCAAACGAAATTTTTCAAATAAAAAAAATCCAGCTTACTAATCCAACAACGTATTTGATTCAAGATGGAAATGGGATAGATATTCAAGGAGGTTTCTATGAAGAAGAACTTCAAAAAGTAAGACACCCAAATGTATATCTGGTGGAAAAAGTGTTAAGAAAGAAAGGAAACAAAGTATTTGTGAAATGGTTAGGATTAGATAAATCTTATAACTCTTGGATCTTCAAGAGAGATGTGATGTAATAGTAATTAATGCTGTAATAATAATTGATGTTTGTAATAAAAAAAATGATTTTTTATATATATTTGTTTTATTTAAAAATAAGCTTATTACATAAACATTTTTTTAAATACAATATTCCTATAATCAGAGTCTAATATGGGATTTAAAATTTCTTCAGTCAATTTAATCCTTCTTCTAAAATGTTTTTGATTTATAAACTCTTCAGAAGTCATACGAGCTTTTCTGTAGGCGAAGTTCCAAGCAACCATCAGATGAATTTGGTTTCTTGATTCATCAATAGATACTGTCTTCTTCATAATAGTGCTTAGACTTTAATTTTTGTTCTAGTTCTTCGGGATGATTCAACAGCAGTTCCAGCATGGAGCACACATTTTCACTATTTAGATTTTGTTTTGGAGAAAGGACATTATATATTTTGTCAAAAGAATCTCCGTCGTAAAAATTGTTATTTCTAAAAACGTTGAAATAACGTCGAAAGTTTTGTTTTTGTAAAACATTTAGTCTATATTCTATAAGTGGAATTTGTTCCCATAGTCTGCACACAGTTTCATTTCCATAGTAAATAAAATCACAGCTTTTCACAATCTTCACTATTGGTAATTCACCAATCTTTTCAAAATGAATAGATAAATTTTGCAAATATATCGGTTCATTGAAAACATTTGGTGAAAACATATAATTTGTTATAACTCCTTGATATTGCAATAAGTTCTTCCAATCATCTTCATTTAATATCACAGACTGACCATTTTTACCACCAAGTTCAATGCATGGTAGAAAATCACTTTCCACCCACAAACCAATCACAGCATATTTAGAGTTAGAATTATTTAAATTATATTTTGTAGAATTTATAATTGTTTTTTTTATTTTCTTTTTTAATGGTGAATTTTCAAATATATTTTTACTCTGATTACTGAACATTTTAAATGATGTATTTCAAAAACTAACTGGCTATCTGCTTGCTCTCAAAAAACTAACTATCAATCCGTTTGCTCCTAAATTTTATACATTTTCCCTCTCCTCTCAAGTGGAGGGGTAAACTTATTTTCCCTCTCCATTTAAGAGGAGGGGATAAACTTTAAATGTCTTTATACTAACGAGAATCAATAAAAAACAAAATTTATATTATTTTTTTAACATTTATTAAATATTTTTATAGATATTTTTTCATGAAATACAATAAAATTAAACATGTACAAATAAATATTGCTGCTGTAAATATAATAACAAATATATAACAACAGACACAATGACAAGATTCTTCTTTTTTATTATTGAAAGGAATCCAATCTGAATATTGTAATGGTTTGTTTGTCATGGAATATTTAATTTTTATGTATGTATTTTCACACAAAGCAGAATCAGTTACATTATAGGTAAAAAAGTGTGAATTTCCAACAAGATATGTCATTTTCATCTGTTTGTAGCAGTCGGTTTCATTTTTGAGGGCATTTATACATATATCAGCCCTAACTGTATTAGGAATGTAATTTACATATATCACATTTCCAACAAGGGAAACTAAAACTATTAAAGATGCAGCAGTCATTGTTGTAATATTACTAACAAATAATGGTATTTCTATACAATATATATGTTTTTGGATTCAGTTTCCCCTCCAACTTTTAAAGCTTCAAAAACGACTTACATAATTTATCATCATATAAAATGATGTCTTTATAAAGATGAAAAATTACTAGGAGTAGTTAATTCTAATCGCGGTTTTTTATTTTTAGATCCATTTTCGTTTCCAGAACTTAAAAAAGTTAGAGTATCATACATCATTTTCATATCTTTATCAAAAAAATCTGTTTCCAAAATATCCTTATGTCCCCATGCAAGAGTTTTTGTGGAATTTGGTATACAATATCTTTTATCATCATGAGTTGTTAATGCCAATTTATTTAACAAATTAGTGTATATATTATGCATATCTGACTTGAATACATACATGGTGCAGAATATTTTGTCACCTTTCTCAACAACATCTTTATAATCTGATAATGTTAATTGATTTTTTATACATGATCTACTAACGCCTTTTGCTTTTTTATCTACACTATTTTTGGATTTTATACAATATGCTTTAGCACCAGTTCCATAAAAACTTTCAATGGGAATCCCTTTGTACTCATCTTTAAATTTACCAACAACTGATGTTGTAATAGGCATGCAATGAATATTTTGTTCAGAAAAATTAGAAGTATCAAATTGATCCAGATTTAGCTTCATATCTTCATAAAAGTTTTGGGTCTGAACTTCAAGAATTAAGGAATCAGTATCCGTATATAATAAATTTAAATTATTACCATATTTTACTTTTAAATACCCATAATAAAAATTATACATTACAGTTTTTGCAATATCCAGAATACTCATCCCAACATAAATTGGTTTATTGTATTCAATGCAAACCTGTTGAAGTTGAAGAGCAACTAGATTTTCAGAGAAAATTTTAAAATCCTTTAATTGAGGTTTAGAAATAAGTTTTTCGGCACTAAATTTATTACCCTGTCTTTCCCATTGAGATACTAATTTAATATCTGCTCGCCTATCAACATTTTCCATGGTTTTACCGAAAATTGAATTATTTGCCAATTTATAACAATTTTTATCAAATTTATTTTTAGATAAATTTCGTAAATTTGTATTTAAATCTATATATTCCGCTAACCATGGTGATTGTGTAAACTTAACTGCTCTGTGTATTTTTATGATTTTGAGTCCAAATTGTAGACATTGTTTCAGATATCGGTAGTGAATGATATAGTTATATTTATTATGTAAGTTTGGAATTAATTTTGAGTGGTTTGAAATTGGTGGTGTATATTGTTCAGGACAAAATGGGAAATCATTATGACTATCATGTAAATAATTTGGATATTCTAAATCAACTTCAAATATGTATCCTATAGATGATGTATCTGAAAGTTCGGATATATTTAAAGTTTCTATTTCGAGCTTAGGTACCCAAGCAAAATTTTTTTCAGGCAAATATTGTTTCATAGCATAACCATACAAATTTGTGGCGTCTAAGTAAGCGATATATGTTGTAGGTCTTTCAGGATTAAAATTTTCTAAGAATGGATTATTTGCTTCAGATTTGCGTTTGGAACAAGTGCTAACCCCACCACGAACACCTTTTTTGAAAAAATGAAGCATATCTGGTTCCGTTAATAATTCTAATTCTACATTAGTTAATTTCATCATTGCATCCCAGCACATAGAAGGGCTAGTGACATAATTAACAGGATCTAACTTATAGGTTTTAATACATGTGGATCTATAATTTTCAAAAACATCAGCCAAAAGTAAAACATCTGATTTTAAGTAAATATCGGAATAAGCCCCTATTGTAGAACACTTAAATAGATTCCACACTTCTACAGCACGACTGTAGTCTTGAGGAGAGATATTTTCATCGGTTAAGTTATTATAAAATTTATCAATCAATGGTAGAGATTTCTCATTTAATTTTTCGTTGGAATCTATGTAAGAGTATGGAAATACCCCTTTTTGTCTAATGTATCGAAATTCATCAGCATTTGAGAAAAACTTTTTAATTTCAAAACATTGTGAATCTTGTAGAGTTTGTGATAGTGACTCTAAAGACTCTGGGAGAAATTGAAAAGAATCTATAAAGCGTAGTCGCAAAGCAACTGGTTTCCGCTTTTCTGACACATCAACGAAAATTTCCTTACTAAAAGAAATATACTTTTCTTTATTTTGAGCTATAACACTAATATTTTCTTTATTATAGCAAAGCGATTTAATAAATAGGTGAGAATCATAGTTTTTTAAATTATGCAATACTATTGGTATATATTTTGGAGGTTTAAAATGCAAATTACATATTGAGTGGGCGGCTCCTCGATATTTACCTGTAATATGACAATGATCCCTACACTTTATGAAATTTCCTTTTGAAAAAGGTTTTTCACATACATAACAAATGCTAGAATTTTCATATTCAATCTGTTCCACAGATGATAAATCTTTCAATGGTACTTGATATTTTAAATATTTTTTATAAATTTCTTTTACATCATTTTCAATGTATTCAATAAATTTTATAGCACAATCTGTACCTCTATAAAGTTTAAGACACACAACATTCTCATCAAATGATGATTTAATATAATAAGCAAATGAATAGGGTATATGTTCAGCAGTTTTAATAGTATATGAGGTTGTCGAATCAGGTGTAGATTGTTGGCACTCAATGTTTTTCAAATAACATTCAAAATCGGCATAAATAACAAAAGGAGCTTTATACTGTTTCTGAATATTTTGAAACTTTAATATATTTGCAGGAATATAATTGCCAAATTTATCCAAAATCAAATTATCTGAAGGAAGCTCAATTCGAACAAAACTACAATCACGTTCTAAATGTGTGTTAAGTTTTTCATATGTTCCAAAATATTGAAGGCATCCATCACATAAGTATTTTTTTATTTTCTTTTTTGATAATTGTTTGGATACCAAGCAACCTAAATCCTTTATCCAACAGTAGTGGTTATTTCCATCATCAGAACTTATTAAAAGCAAATTAATATGTAATTTTTTCTTTTCATTATTATAATGTAAAGGACCGACAATCTCATATACCTTTTTATTATCCCTTAAAAATTTTTCAACTCCATATACATTTATGGACAAATTATTTTTTTCCTCAAACTTTTTTATATCTAATAATTTTACTGGAAATTCAATACCTGTAAAATCGAAAGCGTCTCTGAAGTCTGGATATGATGAGGTCTTTCGAGGATTACCGGTTGGCTGGTATGCTGCTGAAATCACTGCCCAGGCGAAACAGCAATTGTCCTCATTCATCACATTCACTATTGATTTAGAAAAGTGATGCATCTTAATGTAGGAGGAGGCATTCAATGGGTTGTACTTATTGATGTTGACTTCCAAATGCAGAATTCTTTGTAGAGCCCACCCTGTAATAGGAATTAAAAAATTAGTTCTGAATAATATTTGTTAGAGATGTACAAGTGATATTAAGAAAACTTAGCTCTTGAGATTAAGAAAACTTAGCTCTTGAGATTAAATAATAATTACCTGAGTCTCTTTCCGGCAATTCATCTGCTTTGGTTTCAATAATCTTGAATAAATCATCGTAAAGCTGTTGTAGATCAGTTGTATGGGTTACAATGAAGAACGGTGTATTAAATGACTTAATTGAAGTAGAGGTTAAAGTTGGAGAATAATATATTCCAAATAATTCCAAATTTACTTTAGCACATGTAAATTCCTGTTGACGCTGGCGTATTAATGTTTGCACTTTATTACCAACATCTTGCTGAAACTTTTTGATGTCGATGTGATAATTCTGCGAATATATTCTGTAGGAAGCTATTCGACATTTAAATGCACTCCTGATAATGTCAATTCCATTTCCATATTTTATGCAGCTCCTGTTTTTATGAATATTTGTCCTCAAGTGTGTGCTCCAGGAATTAGATTTGACATTTACTTCACAATCTTGGCAAAATCGCATTGGAGGTCTTGAAAGTAGTTCATCAACTGAAACAATTATTATTTTTTAATTCCTCTGTAAACCTTTATTAATAATAAAAAAAAATTAAAAGGAAAATTATAGCTAAATATGTTATAAAAAAAATACTTACGATTAATTATATAATCTTCCAAGTTAAAGGTGTTTTCGTTATTAACAACATTTTCTCGAAGGTGGCGTACAATATGTGATTTTCTTTTAAATTCTCTTAAGCAGTGTGTGCAAAGGAGAGTCATTTTAAAATGGAATCGGTTAGGGCCGTGTCGCTTTTAAATAAATACAATTTCGATCTATCAAGACCCAATGACATAGAATAATTAGCAATTTTTTCAGCTCGCGCAATTTAGAAAACTTTTGGATTTACTTTTGAATTAACTTTTGGATTCACTTTTTAATTTGAAGAAAAACATGGATTTTTTTTAAAAAATATATTTCCCAAATTTAAAAGAAGATCGCCTTGTCGTTGAATACAATTTTTAACGTCTTTTAAAGTCGAATTAGATAAATTATTACATATATTATCTAAGTTTAAATAGGAATAAACCATTGACTTAAATCTAGATGTGGCACACCTTGTTTCATTCCTATTTAAGCTCGGCTTAGTTTTCTTATGTAGAAACTTATCTAATTCTCCAATAGCGACTTTATTTGTTGGATTGATTTTCGGAGCTGTTGTTACAGCGACTGGTAAAGAATTTTTTGAAATTTGTGCCCCTAAAGTTTGGGAACTAGAAATATCACCGTCCAATTTTGACTTTTTTAAATCTGAACAATCATTTGTTTCTGATAAAGAACGTTTTTTGGGTAAATTTTTTTCAATTAAATTTTCAGAACTTTGTTCTAAATTTAGGCCAGAAGGATTTTTCAAAAATTGATTTTGATTACAGGAAGAAATTAAGGGACATTGAGGCTGCTCATCTTCAAAATTTTCAGTATAAGTATATACCTCAATGTCCCCCACAATTTCGCCACAACTCAAATCAAAAACATCTACCGAATTTACTGAATTTCTGGTATAGCCAAATTTGGATGGTTGTTCAAACCCCTGAATAAAATTTTGATCCAACCCTTCAATTAAATTTTGATCCAACACTTTAATAAAATTATGCTGAGCTTTGGCTGAGACGTTTATAACAGTCTCAACGCTGTCGTTGGAATCCTCTGATGAATCTGACGATGCATCTGAAATTGGCGAATAGTGGGGGCGATAAACCTCTTCCATATTATTTTTCGAAAAACCCCCAATGCCAATCCTCTTATCATTATTTAAAGCTCCCTCGTTACCAACCCCATTATTATTATTGTTTAAAACCCCCTTATTATTTTGTTCCTCACAGCTCTCAAAAGTCTCCTGATATTCCACATCACCCTTAATTAAATTTTGCCCTGAGCTATTTTCACCAATTTCACCCCCTTCTAATATATCTAAAAGTTGTTCCAAATTATATCCCTCATTTATTTCAGAATTGTTAATTAAATTTTTCCTTAATATATCATTATTTAAATCATCGAAATTAATTGTTTCAAGAGGTTCTTGAGGAATATCAGGGATAATAGATTCATCCAAAACTTTTAAGAGCTGTGTCAAAATATCGCTTTCACCAATTTCGGAAGAATCGCCAGATTCAGATGAATTGTTAAATGTATTAATATCAATTTCCCTAAATTTAATATCTAGCTCCTCGTCGCTTAGCCCACAAAATGAACAATCAATCAAATCATGCACAAGGCAAGCGTCGTTTAAATCGAAGGCTGTTAAGTCGATGTTTTCAATTTTTACATTTAAAAATGACATTTTAAATTATAAATTAAAAAATAAAAAAATTATGAATCAATAAAAAAATCAAAAAATCAATAAAAAATCAAAAAAAATCCACAAAAATCAAAAATTGGCTTTTAGAAGATTAAGTAAAAATGAATGAAAATCCAAAGTATTAAGTCAAAAATATTAAATCAAAAATATCAAATCAAAAATATGAAATCAACAATACAAACCAAATAAAAATTAATATGTCACTACGTCACACAATTCGAAATAAATCGGACTATCTAGATATATTCACAACAGATTCGATAATTTTACAAGCGTACGCTAATAGCGAGATGTAAACTGAAGAGACGCTTCGTACCCAGCCGCCTTTTAAAGCAGCCACGAGCCTGGTACCGGCTGGTACGGCGTGGCACTGCATGGTACGACGGGAACCGTGAGACCGTGAACTCGAGAGAGGTCGTTCAACGGTCGTAAGTTGTTTTGTTCTTAAGAAAATGACGAGTAAAGAGGAGAAGAAGAAAAAAAAAAAAGTTGTTTTTTGGAATAATATAAAAAACATTTTTTTTTTTTTTTTTTTTTTTTTTAATTTTTTTTTTTTTTTTTTTTAATTTTTTTTTTTTTAATTTTTTTTTTTTTTTTTTTTTTTTTTTTTTTTTTTCGTTTTTTATATTATTCCAAAAAACAACTTTTTTTTTTTTTCTTCTTCTCCTCTTTACTCGTCATTTTCTTAAGAACAAAACAACTTACGACCGTTGAACGACCTCTCTCGAGTTCACGCTATCTTTGCCTTCTTCTTCTTCTCATTCTTCGGACTGGTTTTGCCGCTGGAGGTAGGAAAAGTGGTATTTCAGTATTGTATATAAGGATTTACAGCGTCTTAACTTAGCATTCATTAAGTTTAAAGTCTCAAAATGAGTACGTTCGTAATTATAACACTACAAGACTTTCTGGGATTCTTGGAAAATCAGATTAATCTGATGGATCGTCAGAGTCCAAATTCCGAGAACACGGTGATGTGGCCGCCACCATCAGAGGCTGACTATTTAGATGAAGAATTTCTCAACATGTTTGAGCCGGACCTGGATCCCGAGCCTATCGCCTTTGAGTGGGATCCAGACCGAGCAATGGATCTTCAACCTTTGATGATGGAGCAACAACAGCCTATGGAAGAAGATCGGCCGCAACCTATGGCAGAGCAGCAGCAGCAACAACAGCAGCAGGAGCAGCAGCGGGAGCAGCAGCGGGAGCAGCCACAACAACAGCAGCAACAACAGCAGCAGCAGCAGGAGCAGCCACAACCACAGCAACAACAGCAGCAGCGAAGGCAGAGTTACCCTCGAAAGTGCAAGAGGCCACAGCAGCAACAGCAACATCAACAGCATCAGGAGCAGCCACAACAACAGCAGCAGCAGCGAAGGCAGAGTTACCCTCGAAAATGCAAGAGGCCACAGCAGCAACATCAACAGCATCAGGAGCAGACACAACAACAGCAACAACAACAGCAGCAGCAGCGAAGGCAGAGTTACCCTCGAAAATGCAAGAGGCCAATAAATTATAAATTATAAATTGGCCTCTTGCAGAGCAGCAACCTCTTGCAGACAACAACAACAACCGATGGCAAAGCAGCAGCCTATGGCAGACAGCAGCAATTGGCAACCCAAAATGGTATAAATTATAAATATGTATTTATGTATATATGTATATTTGTATTTTGGATATGGGAATAATAAAAAACAAAGTCGTTGAAGAAAATATTTTATTTTTTTCTATTTCTTATACAGAATCACACCTAATAACCAAGTTTCTTTAACTTGAAAGAATTATTATGAATAGGATGAATATAATTTTTTTTACAAGCATAGTAATGAAAACTAGGTTTTTTTTTTAACATGGAAGAATAAATCATAGTCTGTTGTCAGGGAATTAAACCTAATTGTTCTTTATCTTATATATAAAATCTTATTTAAATGTCTTAGTTGACATTTTAAACTTAATATTAAAAAATACTAGGGTGAATGAATAAATTCAAGTGCAGTATCAAATTCATTTATTTAAAATTCAATTTATCGATAGGATTGATTGTGCATATTATGTAGAAAAAATTATTCTACACTGAAAGAACAAAATCATTAGTTCTTCAAATCTTAATATAAACAAATTTCTATTTATTTAGATGGCACCCTTATATTTATTTAACTTAAACTTAATATATATCTTATAACTTATATCTTACAACTTATATTTTATATGAAATCTTATTTAAATTAGTTGACATTTGAAACTTAATATTCAAAAACTACTAGGGTGCATGAATAAATTCAAGTGGAGTATCAAATTCATTTATTTAAATTTGATTTATCGGTAGGGTTGTTGTGCATATTATTTGAAAAGAATTATTCTACACTGAAAGAACAAAATTATAATTTCTTTCAATGGGAATAAATACAAATTCTTATTTATTCACATCATTCCCTTATATTTATTTACATAGTTTCTTATATTTATTTAACTTAGCAGAACAAAATCTAAATTCTTATAAAATATTTTAAACTTAAACTTAATATTAAAAACGCCATAGTGCATGAATAAGTGCAAGTGAAATAAATTTATTTAAAATTTGATTTTTCGATTAGATGGTTTTGCATATTCTTTAGTTCTGGTTTGTTACATATTATACATGCTTGTGAAGGAGTTGTTATGAATAAATCGTTTTCACACGTGTTGCATTGCAGATCTTTTTCGCAACATATAAAGGATCGTTTATAGTGGCTATTAACAAAATTATTTTTCCCATTTGGGCAATTTAAAGCATGTATATAGTAACATTCACAACATAAATTATATGCACCGCCAGAAGATGAAATAATTACGACATAAGATTGAAAAACGCACACTTCTCGCGTAAGGTAATTTGGTGTCAATGTATCACTTGCATTTATTTTTGCCACTTTCACGAGCCCCTCTTCTCCACACCCGTTTGGAACGCCATTATCCTCTATCCCATCATCTTCTTCATCTTCATCGTCGTCTTCGAAATTATTTCGATCAATAGTGATCAGAGAATCCTGTCTTGCGTGAAACTTTCCTCTTCCAGCCAAGTTAAAATGAGTTGTTTCATCTTTGTACATTGACTGGATCGTTTCATCACAAGCAGAATCTAAATATACATGTGTCTGATCCATTTCGAAGACTGTCCGATGAAACTCGATTCACTTGTTCACACTATTTTTTAATTTTACAACACTTTTTAATTGATAATGGCGGGCCGTCTATGTGGTGTTGATATAGTGGATAGTGTTTAAAACACGGCAAATTTAGCTGCAATTCTTCGTCACTTCTATAATTTTCCGGCAACCTGTTCCAAATTTGTTGTAAACTAAGTGAATCGACGAATGTTTTCAAGTAGTTGATGGGAAAGAAGGCCAAGTCTTGATCTTCAAAATCGGTAAGATTTTTTCCGTGTTTTTGGTAGGAAATTATTACTTGGCCTACACGTTCAATGAGTTGCTGTTGTTGTTGTTGTTGGTCGCTATTTGACATCGCGCACGAATGACTGAAGTTCGCTCAGATTCGATCGTTTAAAATACCAGCTCCCCTCCAACTGCTACCAGCTCCCCTCCAACTACTGTGGTGGTTAGGAAGGAGGTAGGAGGTGGAGCAAAAAGAGGCGGAGTTTATGAAACCAATCGGAATAGGGGGCGAACTTGGGCAGCCAATCAGAAACAAGGTCATTCTTGGCTGACCAATCAAAAAAGTGGTGGGGGGGTCAACTAGGAGCCCCCTATTCCCACTACTAGAATGATATTGAAAATTATTTAAAAGCCAGTCATTTCTTGACACGATAGTATTCATATTGTAGGATGGTAGATTTTCTCCGCTTTCTATCTCAAGGTCAAATTTAAATGGTTCCCTTTGAATCTTATAACTGTGATATGGAACATTTTTTTCTAAAATGCGTTCCTGACGAGATATTTGAGTGGACTTATCTAGTATATCTTGTCGCAATTAGCAATGCCCCTGGTGGTAGGGACATGTAGCTAGCGATCTATTTTCGACCACCGTAGTAAATGTATGGATGTTTCGTCCCGATACCGGTGGGATCCACCGGTATCTTTCCCCGACATCCTTGTACTTTCCACAAACTTGGACCTCTATTTAAGTCCAGTTTTGCCGGGAAGCGGTGGTGAAATGTTATATTCCACAACAATCTATATCTAACTATCTATATTATATATATATATATATATATATATATATATATATATATATATATATATATATATATATATATATATATATATGAAAAATTGTCAACGGTGCTTTTAATGCAAGTGTTGCTTCTCTATATCTAACTATCTATATTATTTATATATGTGAAAAATTGCCGACGATGCTTTTTACTGCAAGTATTGTTTTATTTCTAAATTTTTGCTGTTTTCCATGCTAAAAAATTATACTACACCTCCAGCAAACTTATTTTTATTCCAAGACCCTTCAGCTTGTTTTAAAGGAAATACTCAAAATCTTGTTAGTTCTTTCTGTATTGTATTTTATTACAAATCAAAAAATAAAACTAAACTATTAGAATGAATCTTTTAGATACTAAAAGATAAATTTTAGTATATAGTGAGTGAGGATTTTCAAGTGTTACAAGGCGATGTCGGGAAAGTTGTCTAGAATATTTTAATAAAAGTCTGATAGGATAATAAAGTGGCAGGGGAGACGGATTTTAAGTTATTTTTGACCTTTACCCCCTCTCCACATATTGAATGAAATATTAAAAGAAGTATTTTTTTCGATTTTCTGTCAAAATACTTTTTGTTTTTCAAGGCGTATTAAAAGTGACGAAGATTGTTCACACATTTCTTTCTGCATTGTGCTAAAATTTAAATATGTGATTCCCAAAACTAGCTGGAACATCAAAATCGGTTAATTTTGTATTTTTATCCTGGGTAACTGATATTTTATATTTAAACAAAACGGACTATTCTAAATAATTTTTTTAGTGATATTTTTCTGTCTTTTGAAAGTAAGATACTTACACTTAATCAAGTTTTTGACATGTGCAAGCACTGTCTGCTCCATGTTCATCCAACCTGACCTTTAAATGATTTTGTCACACTTCAAGGTCAAAGTATATAAAAATTATGAAGGGTTTGAGTTTTAAAAAAACTTTTAAAATTCAAATAACCTGGAAAATCATGTTGTAGGTTAAACGTAATATCACCTCTAGATTGCTCCCGATATACGCTCCAACTTTTGTATACAACGTTTCGACTGAAAATAGCTTCGTGCTGATATTTTTGCCAAAAAACAGGACACTCAGGGTCTCTCGTATCCAAACCAAAACCCGTGCGTCTGAGCCGTTAGGCCTAAAATATCATGTTTTATCGTAAAATAATTTTGAAATCCAAAATAAATTTTGCTGAAAATAACCTACATAGAACTGCTTTCTTTCCTGATTATTATATACCAAGCGAGAAAAAATTAAATATAAATTGTCAATATTTTTAAATAAAAATTCTAAATCAACACTGAGTGCAATGACGGTACTTATAACTGTAATTTCTGATTAACAATTTTTTCTTTTTTGTAATTGAAGCTATCGATTTATTGCATCGATTAATCTTAGAACAATAAGCAATAAATTTTAAATTTTCCAATTATTACTTAGGAATTTCATTTTAGTTAACATATTCTAATCATAATTAACTTATTGTTCATGATTAAATAGTCACATTCCGCAGTAAATCGACGGGCAGAAGTTCAAGTTCTTTTTAACGAAAATCGCTCAATAAAATGTTTATAAAAATTATTGTCATAATGACTTTCAAGTATGTTATATTTAATCTAAATACAGTGTGCATTTATTGTATAATCTTTGAGATTATTATCAGCATATATACCAATATTTATTTCGTTTCCAGTATGACCGACAGATGACGAGATGAGATTTTTTTGATATAAAAGAAGTCATTCGTTGAGTCTCTTCCAAATAATCGGTGATTCCCTTCCAAACAATACCTCACCAAAGCGTTATGCGGCGCCCTCTAAAACTAACGCTCTATATAAGATTGCAGCAGCGGGGCGTCAGTTCTCGGATAGACATGGTTTAGTCCATCCGGTATCCATAATTGAATTCTAGCCTTATCATTGAACAGGATATTTTTCTACTCCTCGATATTTCCTTGAAAATATGTCTTTGAAAATTCCAATCAACGAGTTTGGTAATTTTGAAAAAGAGTTGAAACTTTGACAAGCCGTTTTGGCATTAAACCTGCTTCTTTTAATATCCACCTAACTGTTTTGTTTATATGTGAAAGTAAATGTGCGTGTAATATTGTGTAGTACCCTTTACACCCTCCACCTTCGTACGCAGTCTCTTAGTATCACTTTCAAAAAATTCGATATTGTATATTAAACGAGAACATTTTTAAAACAAGAGTATATATCCGCCTACTGGATGAATAACATCAGCTCATTATAAGTTTACGACGCTAGTTTAAAATTATTTTTTAATAATTAAAAATTCCAATAATTTTGTATATGAGAGTATATTAATTATTTCCGAAAATCCCTTTATTTGGTATTCTCCCAACGACACCACTTAGGCTTAGATTCCTCACCTAGAGGTACCACGCTATTCAAAAGTTTTTTTTTTTTTACACACCACTGACTTTTTACCATTTTATTATAATATTTTGGCTCTTGGTTAAAATCCAAGTAAAAGTTGTTTCCTGACATTTTCTCGTTTAGGGACCAGTTGAGGAAACAAAACAGTTGAAAAAATGTGATATGTTTAGCCAAAAATCCCCTTTATTTCTTACTAAATAATTTTTCTCCCAAACCGCGCACCAGACGAAAAATGCCAAGATGTATTGTTTGTGTAAAATTCAACAGAGAATAAAAATACTTTGTCAGAAAGTAAAGAATTCACTGGCGTACATGTTCATACATAAAAACATGCACTACCACCCATTCGCTGACATGAAATATTTGTTGTAAGATGCAGTATTGGGTTGTTACAGACTGTTAAAGTTTAAAAATATGAGATCTAATTCAATTTAGATGTAGATTATGTTACATAAAATGTCTAAAGGTTTTTCATTTAAAATACATTTTTTGAAAATTCCTTGAATAAAAATTTTTCAAGTGTACAGGGTGAGTCAACGATTGGATGAAGTAGGTTTGTGCCTTTTCGGTGAAATTAACAAAGAAACTATATTTATTGTTTGATACAGTTTATTTTTACGCAGATTTTAAAAATATTTAGGACTCTACAGGGTGAGCCAAAAAACTAGGACAGCATAAAGTTGTATTTTTTTAAATAGAACACCCTATATACGAATCGTATTTTCGATTTAGCTTATAATTTTTGAATCTTTTTATTAAGGGTTTACTATAACAAAACTTTATAGTTTCTGAGATAATTAAGTTTAAAGAAAAAAAGTCACATTTTCAAGCGTCAATTCAATCCTAAATAACGTTTTCAATTTTGTGACAAATATATTCAAATTTGGAATTCAGCAAGGCCAAGGACAAGTTAACATAATTTTTATCTAATATTTGCAATAAAAGCTACAGGATGTTGAACACATCGGCTCAAATTTGAACAAGTTTAAATGAATAAATATCTTTTTTTTAAATGGTACACCCTGTATATTTTCATGTTATTTAATAGAGTAATAAAAACCCTAAAAGTTTTGTTCAATATATCCTATACCTATTTATAATAGTTTTTGAGATATTTCAGTTTTTCTTATTTTCCATACTTTTTTACAGAAATAGTCTTCATTATCATAGTAGCCATGTAAAATAATAAAAATAAACTACAGAAACAAACAGAATGTGGTTAAATATGATGAAATACATTATTCGTTATATTACAACGGCAATAGTTTAATTAACACAACAATAACGACAAGGCAAATACATATTTACTTTTATACTAAATTGAAACAAAAAAATTACCTATTAAATACTGAGATTAATTATTTCTTTTTAATAAGTGTTCGAATAAACGACCCTCTTGTGCAATGCACAAATTTAGTCTTTTTTGCAGATTTTCTCGGACCCTGGACAAAATTAGTGGCGTTATTGTTCTACAGGTATCCCTAATCCTGTTTCGCATATCTTCCACTGTTGTTGGTGGATTAACATACACCTTATTTTTAATATAACCCCATAGGAAGAAATCTAATGGGGTGATGTCGCAAGACCTTGGTGACCACTCAATGAAACCCCCACGTCCAATCCATTTTTGCGGATATCGTTGGTCCAAAAACGCACGAACTTCACGATGGTAATGCGGAGGCGCACCATCGTGCTGGAACCACATACTGTCGAGCTCATCCCTATCGAGACCTTGAAGCAGTTGGGGTAGTTCTTCTTGTAGAAAGTTCAGGTAACTATGGCCATTTAGTGGTTCATTAAAAAAGTGGGGTCCAATAATTCGATTATGATGAATACCACACCAAACATTTAATGACCAGTGGTTTTGATGTTGCACCTCTCTAATCCAAAATGGGTTTTCTGTGGCATAATAATGCATGTTGCGTCTATTTACGACACCGTACTTCTAAAAGTAGCTTCATCACTAAACATTACCTTGCATAATAAATTTGGATTTAATTGAATCTCCGCATTTATTGTACGACAAAAGTTTACACGACTTTCAAAATCCTGTCCATGCAATTCTTGGTGTAATTCCATGTGATATGGATGATACCTATATTTCTTGGTAGTACGATTAGCGGTGGATTGTGATGTTTCACATAATGCTGCTAACTGACGGCTACCAATATAAGGATTTTCCTGAACATTTAACAATACTTGTAGTTCTTTTTCTTCATTAGTTACTGGCTTGTTGACCACTTTACGTTTTGGATAATCAACAGTACCAGAAGAATCAAATCTTTGCATTAAGTTTTGAAAAGTATGGGTATTAGGCTGGCGTCGATCAGGATACTTCATTTTGTAAATTCTTTGAGCAAGAAGGCAATTTTTTGAGCCTCTCCTATTGTATAAATCATATCTATTAACTCATTCTTTGGAAAATTCATTTTACAATATAAGATGAATGCAAAAAAAACCAAACTACACTACATAAAAACCAAAAGAAGCGATTGCGGTTGTAAATTTGACACACAGAAAAATGTTCTTTTACATTGTTTTTGCCATGGCTACTATGATAATGAAGACTATTTCTGTAAAAAAGTATGGAAAATAAGAAAAACTGAAATATCTCAAAAACTATTATAAATAGGTATAGGATATATTGAACAAAACTTTTAGAGTTTTTATTACTCTATTAAATAGCATGCAAATATACAGGGTGTACCATTTAAAAAAAAGATTTTTATTCATTTAAACTTGTTCAAATTTGAGCCGATGTGTTCAACATCCTGTAGCTTTTATTGCAAATATTAGGTAAAAATTATGTTAACTTGTCCTTGGCCTTGCTAAATTCCAAATTTGAATATATTTGTCACAAAATTGAAAACGTTATTTAGGATTAAATTGATGCTTGAAAATGTGACTTTTTTTCTTTAAACTTAATTATCTCAGAAACTATAAAGTTTTGTTATAGTAAACCCTTAATAAAAAAGATTTAAAATTATAAGCTAAATCGACAATACGATTCGTATATAGGGTATTCTATTTAAAAAAATACAACTTTATGCTGTCCTAGTTTTTTGGCTCACCCTGTAGAGTCCTAAATATTTTTAAAATCTGCGTAAAAATAAACTGTATCAAACAATAAATATAGTTTCTTTGTTAATTTCACCGAAAAGGCACAAACCTACTTCATCCAATCGTTGACTCACCCTGTACACCTTCGCCATACGTTCCTCTATATGTGTATATGTATTACCTCTCGAGATATTGAGATATAAGATTACTTACATTTCTCGCAAAGACAAAAATGGAATATTCTCACAGCAAGTAATATATTTTTTCCGAACGATCAGAATTGTATTCAAATAAACCCACGATGGAATTTTCATAAAATCTTTCAACACATTTTTCCAATATAATTCAAGTATATTACGAATTTTAAATATTAAATAGGCGCACTGGCAGCTTCAACGAGATTATATGGACTTTTGATACATGCTCACCCTTACAATACTTTTTTATACGCGAGACCGGATGATTCAGTTTCACCCTCATGTATTCAACCCCACAAGGGTTATATTTAAGAATAATAAGGAAGTATATTGACATGTTTTTACAATGAATTGCGAACAGGATGTCGGTCTATCAGGTTTTATTACGCGTCTGTCATACGCACACGGACATTTTGTAGTATGTGTTAGGTTGAATAGCAAAAATAACAAAAAGTAAACTTATGATTTTCTGTAGTTTAATCGAAACGAGGGGATATGTTGGAATAGTAGTTTCAAGAATATCACCCCAATAATTTCACCCGTTGTGCAACCGACATCTGTTTGTAGCGTGAACAGTACTGCGGTATTCAAATAAATAAGAAAACTTACACGTACACTTCTAACGAGTGTTTAAAACTGAATATATTTTTTAAATACACTAATAAAATTAGCCAATATTAAAACAAATTTGAAAAATATTAAATTTTTATAAGAAGAAAATTTTGGAAAAATTAATACTAGATGTTACGAAAATTAAGGATATTTATTTTCAACTTCAATGTTCTTGAGATGGCAAATACTAGTATTTTCATTAAAATAACAGTAACTGATCACCATACCACCTCAATGATCGAGCAGTATCAGCATATAAACGAATATTTATTTCGTTTCCAGTATGACTAACAGATGACGAGATGAGATTTTTTTGATATAAAAAAAAGTCATTCGTTGAGTCTCTTCCAAATAATCGGTGATTCCCTTCCAAACAATACCTCACCAAAGTGTTATGCCGCGCCCTCTAAAACTAACGCTCTATATAAGATTGCAGCAGCGGGGCGTCAGTTCTCGGATAGACATGGTTTAGTCCATCCTGTATCCATAATTGAATTCTAATCTTATCCGTGAACAGGATATTTTTCTACTCCTTGATATTTCCCTGAAAATGTGTCTTTGGAAATTCCAGTCAACGAGTTTGGTGATTTTGGAAAAAAGTTGAAACTTTGACAAGCCGTTTTGGCATTAAACCTGCTTCTTTTAATATCTACCTAACTGTTTTGTTTATACGTGAAAGTAAATGTGCGTGTAATATTGTTTAGTACCCTTTACACCCTCCACTTTCGTACGCAGTTTCCAGTCTCTTAGTACCACTTTCAAAAAATTTGATATTGTAGATTAAACGTGAACATTTTTAAAACAAGAGTATATATTCGCCTACTGGATGAATAACACCAGCTCATTATAAGTTTACGACGCTAGTTTAAAATTATTTTTTAACAATTAAAAATTCCAATTATTTTGTATATGAAAGTATATTAAGTATTGCCGAAAATCCCTTTATTTGGTATTCTCCCACCAGGTTTGCTGGATATTGTGCTTTTATTTACACTAAATAATTTAAGAGATTATGTCTGGATAAGAGTTTACAAAAGGGGCCATTTACGACTTTGTTATTTATTGTTTTATGTCGTATTATCTGTTAATTATTTTACCAATGATCAAGCATGCTTTTGTTGAAAAATATTTTTGAAATCGCAGTTTTCGATGATTTCAGAAAATATATTCAGATCAAATAAAAAAATTAAGAAAATTCCTTTAGTTAGTTTCCTCGTGTCGACATTTATTAATGTAGGTTCTCTTATCAACATTTATTAGTGTAGGAGTCTCAATTGCCGTTTTAATTTAAATGGATCCACCAACATTTTTAGCCCCCAAACACGATTTTTTAGGTTAGAAGTTCGCCCAAATGGGAGCACGAGAGTTTAAACATGTGGAAATTCGATGACTCGTATTCTAAGTAAAAAAGTTTCTTACTAATTTTTTCGTGTGGCGTTTAGTTTTCGAGATAAATAATGTTAAACATTTGAAAAATTCCATTTTTGGAAGTTCATAACTGTTGATTGAATAACATTTTTTAATTTTACTTGCAGCTATCGAAAGCTCGAATCAAGCTGCAATAAAGCTGCGATAAAGTTATATTTTAAATGCTTTTTTTTAGCTATAAACAAATAGCTTATTTTGGCTATATACATATTAACAAAGAGCGTTTTATCGCCATACTACACCTGCAAGAGAGCTTCCCTCTCCGCACCATACTTACCACACTATAAATCAGTTATAAGTCGCATACAACTCGCAAGACAAAAAGAATAAAATATGAAAATGGCATGGAACAGTAAATCGGTTATGCGCATGCCGATAAGTACGTGCTTTTCCAAAATATGACTGGCATCTGATGTGCACAAATAAATTTTTTTGTCTGCGTTTCGGCGGAGTTCTGCTCCATTATGGAAGTTAATAGAGTGAACTGAAAGTAATGAGATAATTTTTTTACATTGGTATTTATACTAGAAAACCAGTTTTTTTATTATATTCAACAATATAATTTAATTGTAATATTTTGAGTTGTTTATCGCTTAATATTAACAACGCTTTTAACAAACAATTGATTTGAGTTTTAGACAATTTGTATATTAATTTGTAAATTTAATTTAATTTTAAACGCTAATTAATATATATTTAGAGAGGTATATTTTTAAAAGTTATTAAAGCAATACAATAACGGGTAAATATTATCGATAAAATCATAAATTGACTTATTTTATAAAATTGGGAATAAACTCCCCTTATGGCCGTTTATAAAAGAAAATTTACAGATATGATGTTTTAGTATCATGCTACCTAAAGTTGATTTATTTTATGGAGTGAAAAGGTAATGCGTTTTGGGATATTTAATATCAGTATTTAATTCCTAAACTTAAGTTCTCAAACCGATGCTCAAGTTAGTACGATGAATACATATTATAGGAGTATTCTCGAAAACTTGTAAGAGAAATTTATGCTTGAAGTGTTCTCTTTTATTATATCCAAAACTAACTATTATTTTAGAAAGTTGCTTGCCGGGAGCGTCCCAAGTCAGCTACAGGGGGATGACAATTCAAACATCATTTCCGGTTAAAGACTCACGGTCCTTTCCAAAACCCACTTCCAAGGGACTTCCTTAGCTCTATTCAAATTGCTGCTGGGTATAACATAGAGATCGAGAGGGGGAATCTATTTTCTACATATTCCTATCTTTGTAACTTTGAATTTAAATTAGACAACAAAGGCGTATTCCTATATCAATTATAGTATTGGCGGAGAAGGAATCAATGCGTTCGCGCCAGAGGCCTCAAGATTGCTTCCGATCGGGTCAGATTCTATGCACAAAGCCCAAACATGAAGTTTAAATAAGTTAATTGGCTGTCAAGTACATAATGCCTGGCTTATTACTAATATTTAGCAATTAATTTTTCAAGATCTATATGCAAGATGCAAAATTTATTTTAGTAATTAAGGATGTCTAACCTATTCCTTAACTTTTAATAAAATATACATCAAACTCAGGTTTTCTAATTAATTTAGATTTCCTCTTAACCGAAGTACAGATTTATCTATCGCAATATTACGATGCAACGAGTTTTCGAGATAAAGCACAAGATATATATATGCAAGAGGAGCCGTTTTTATTTCGAGAGTAAGAAACATAATCAAATAAAGGGTGTTTTTTATAGAGATATAGAACTTTTAAATGGAATAAAACAAAGATGAATTTTTTAAATTGACATGACATTTACTTTATTCGAAAAATAACCTTCTGGCATTATAATTTAAATATGACTTCTGGCATATGACCGCCACGGCTGGCTCGGACGTAGTCTAATCTGGAGGTCCAATTTTCGATGACTTTTTCCAACATTTGTGGCCGTATATCGGCAATAACGCGGCGAATGTTGTCCTCCAAGTGATCAATCGTTTCGGACTTATAGGCATAGACTAGCGACTTCACATATCCCCTCAGAAAATAGTCAATTCACGGATCCGAAACGTGAAACTATGCGGTTACCAAACGTTTCCTTCAATAAATCAATTGTGGCACGAGCTGTGTGACATGTTGCGCCGTCTTGTTGAAACCACAGCTCCTGCACATCATAGTTGTTCAATTGATGAACGAAAAAGTTAGTAATCATGGCTCTATAGCGGTCACGATTGACTGTAACTTTCTGACCAGCATCGTTTTTAAAGAAATAATGATTCCACCAGCCCATGAAGTACACCAAACAGTCAGTTTTTCTGGATGTAACGGTGTCTCAACATACACTTGAGAATTATCATCACTCCAAATACGACAGTTTTGTTTATTACGTATCCATTCAAACAAAAGTGAGCTTCATCGCTAAACAAAATTCGCTTATGAAAATCGGGATCAACGGCAATCTTGTTTTGGGCCCATTCACCGAATCTACGCCTTGCTAGGTGATCGTGTGGCTTCAATTCTTGCACGAGTTGGATTTTGTAAGCACGCAAACCAAGATCTTTCCGCAAAATCTTCCATAAAGTGAATGGACACATATCCAATTCCTGTGCACGATGGCCGATAGACTGATTCGGGTCTTCCTCTACGCTACGCTCTACAGCAGCAATGACTTCTTCTGTACGCACTGTATGACGTCTCTGTGGATGCGTATTATCATTTAGAGTAAACGTGGTGTGAAAAAGTTCCATAGTTAATCGAATTAATTTCTCTGATGGACGATTATGTTGACCGTAAAATAGACGTAGTGCGCGATACGTATTTCGAACAGAACCATGATTTTCAAAATAAATTTGCACAATTTGGAAGCGTTGTTCAGGCGTCAGTCTATTCATGTTGAAATGCCAAACCAAACTAAACATAAATCACTTGACAGCTGACAAAATGGCCGCCAGTTAAAAAAGTGTTGCCAACTTAAAGTTCTATACCTCTATAAAACACCCTTTATTTATCATTAAAAAGTGTTTTATTGTATTTTAAAGTATTTTCGCTACTGGGAAGATGATATCTCCAAAATATCGCCCTTGAACGTATCAACCGTCTTTTTTGTTCTTCATGTAGTTTTGCCTGATTATCGTACGTTTTTAAGTTTCGAACGATCAAATTGCCCCGTAGAATTAACACATCATCTGAACTCGGACCTGCTTGTTTGGTTATTCACTCACGTGATAATATTTTTATTTGTGTTTCAAAAAGTGTTTACACACTTCTAGGAATTTTTGGTTGCTTAACTTATTTTGTAAATAATATCTGACAATACTTACCAATAAAAACAACGTATTAAATCCCCTTTTTTGGATTAATTTTTATTATCTAAAAATACTCAAAAAAAAAACAACGATTATAAACAACGACTACACAAACTTATTTTTGATGAAGTCTATTAGAGTACGATAGAGGTTTTCAACATATTTGTAATCTGCTGTGTATTTTAAGCAAATTAGATCAAGTTTTTCATAATCACTCTTAATATGTGTGTTGTACTAGGGTAGGCTGAAAAGTTTCGGACCTCAACATGAAGATGGCAGCACTCATCAACCATAGTTGGGGAATGTATTTGTGCATGCATTGAAATATATTCACAACGACTTCAGCCATTGACAGTCATTGTAGTGAGTCGATGCAAGTGTTTTTGTGAAAATGGACAAAATCGCGAATCGAGCGGTCATTAGATATTTGTTTTTGAAAGGCAATACGTCTACGCAAATTAAAAACGAGTTGGACGCTGTCTACAGGGACATTGCACAATCAGTTTGATCTCCTAAAATTTTGGGCAGCTGAATTTAAACAGCCGTACTAGCTTAAGTGACGATGAACGTTTGTGATGGCCAAAAATGCAACCACTGACGGTAACGTCGTTCAAGTTCCTCAAATGGTGCTTAACAACCTTCAAATTAAGGTTGGAGAGATCGCAGAGTCTATGATCATGTTTAAACAACGTGTTTGTCACATATTGAATGAAAATTTAGGGACGAGAAAGCTGACTGAGCGCTGGGTACCACGATTGCTTACTCTGGACTAAAAACGTGTTTGAATGAACATTTGCAAGGCTCTATTGGCGCAGTTTATGCGCACTAAATCAAATTTTCGGCGCCATGACACCGCAAAAACATATTGAAAACAGTAAATTACGAAAGAAGAATCGGTTCCAAGAAAGACAAAGACTGTTCCTTCAGTCACGAAAGTGATGACAATTGTTTTTTGGAATAGTCGTGGAGTTATCTTAATAGATTATCTTGAAAAGGGAAAAATTATTGAAGGAGCATACTGCATGTTATTACTTGACAAGCTGAAAGTAGAAATTGCGGAAAAACTGCCCCATTTACAGAAGAGAAAAATTTTATTTCACTATCCGTTGCCATAACGAAAATCCACGAATTGCAGTTTGAAATGCTCAACTACCCTCCTTACTCACCAGATCTAGCTCCAAGCGATTTTTTTTGTTCCCTAGGTTCAAAGTTGTGCTCGGAAGATAGAAATTTTCATCGAATGAAGAGGCTATGTTGAAGAATAAAAATAAATTTGAAGAAAAAAATGTGATGTTTCTTTGTTAGGTCGGAAATTTTTCAGACTATCCTCGTATTACTCCTTCTATTTTTCAAGTGAGACGAAAAATAGGTATATGCCTTTAGTTTACCAATTTATATGAGTAAACAAACAAAGCTTAAATAATATATAAGTAAGCAATCTTACGGTAAGTTATCTGTAATGTCAACTTGGGTTTAAACAGTTATCCGAGTTTTGTCGGATACCTCAAGTTCTAGCTCTAAGTTAGAACACTTACATGCATTCTCTAAGATTAATTACATTGCGAGGTGTACCACCTTCACTCTGTTTTTGTTTGGCTGAAATTACCCTCGCGCTTAATGCACCATTTCAAATTTATTTTTGCCTTATTAAGTTTTATGTATTTATTGGGTAATAATTATTTGTTTATACCAATTGAGCCATAAATTAATTTAATATATTTAGACATTCCAGGTGTAACACTTTTCCTTCTGTATATACTGGTTTAATAACAATGTTATTGGTTGTTTGTCAAGCTGTGTGAAGCAAGCAGAGAGCAGGGGTAGCACATGATCCATGTTAAACAAGATTAAAAAATAACGTTAGACTTCACTTGTTATCAATGCGATGTCATCCCTTGTATATTAGGCAATGTACAGTGAAAATTACAGCAGCCTGGGAATTAACACACTGTTTCATCAGGCATCCCGAAAAATCTTTACTTCAGCGATTTTGAAAACAAATTTCCTGACTACTCGCATTGTTGATTTCGAATGCAAGTATGTTTGTTATACAGAATATTTGCAAATAAGTACGAGAAGTTTAAAGAGTTATTCTTGAGCTGATTTTAAGCATAAAAGTTAATATAAACGTATGTCTGATAATGCTTAGTTTTTGAGATACAGGGTGTTAAAATTTATTATTATTTTTAGTTTTTTAAATTTATATCGTTTGTTTTTAAAGATAATTACGTCATATTTGGAACGCATAACACTTTTTTTACACTTATAAAAAATTATTATTATGTGTAATAATATATAGAGTGGTACTTTTTTCCGGGTTTGTAAAATTTTATCCTCTCGAACTTTTTTTTCGGGCTCCACTGACTCGATTTGATTACTCATTTAGCTTCCCCATCTTATTGTGAAACTTTTTTGTCTCTTAGGTTTTCCTCCAAAAGTCAGTAGTTTTTCCCCAAAAAAAGAAAATACATAAGTAACCCCTACAGAACTTAATTGGAGATGCATCTGAACATATTTTATTTTTTTTGTGGAAAAACTATTGACATTTAGAAGAAAACTTTAGAAACAAAAAAGTTCCTCAATAAGATGGGAAAGCTAACTGAATAATTAAATCGAGTCAGTGACGTCTAAAAAAAAAGTTCGAGAGGGTAAAATTTTACAGACCCGGAAAAAAGTTCCGCTCTGTATATTATTTCACATAATAATATTTTTTTTATGAGAGCTGTAAAAAGTGTTATGTGTTCCACATTTGACTTAATTATATTTAAAAAGAAATGATATAAATTGAAAAAACTAAAAATAATAATAAAATTTAACACTTTTATGCTTAAAATTAACTCAAGAATAAATCTTTCTTATTAATCTTGAATTCAATGAATAATATATTTTGTTCTTTATTCAGTACTCTTCAGAAAAAAAACTGAGCAATAATAAAATGATAATTTTACAAAACTTTATAACTCGGTAAAGTTTTTTAAATAATGCTTAAAAATGAAAACCCAAGAAAAGAAAAACAGATTTTTCTACGTGTTTTTGGGCCTATAACAAGACCAGAAGAAAATGTCTTTAGAGAAAGCAACCGCTAATTTTATAAAAATGCTAAAGACGTTGTATATTAGCGAATAAATTAGTACCTTTTGTGTAGCGTTAAAGTTGTCTTTTTAGGTCAGCTGAATAAGTGTTGTTTTAATTATTACTCTTGGCTCCCTCCTCTGACGAAATAAGCGCGTTTTAAGTCATTAAAGTTATTAACATTTTTATCACCCGGTACATCTGCAAATTTTATTCGGCCGTTTCTGAAGCGTAATTAAAAGCTTTTACGAGGGCCTAAGTAAAATTAAGGGTTATCTTGAATACATTTTACTTTAAATCCCTAATAAAATCCGGTAGTTACATTAAAAAGTGGCTCATTACAGAAACGCCAGATATAAGTTTAAATGTCTATAAAATAGGAAGATTTTATTAAATATTTTTTACTGGGAGTACTAAAAATTATTCAGCTTTTACAGTTCAAGTAAAAGGAATGATAAGATAAATACTCTTTATAAAAACTTTTATGTGTCTACGATTTAAAGTTGCTTTTACCAAATGTAAAAATGTAGTAAGAGAAAAATTTTACCATAATATTTGAGTAGTATATATATATATATATATATATATATATATATATATATATATATATATATATATATATATATATATATATATATATATACATATATATATATATATATATATATATATACATATATATATATATATATATATATATATATATATATATATATATATATATATATATATATATATTGTATGTGCTAAGTCCTTCTCAGGACTGTAAGGCAGCTGACGTTTCGGTGAAATCTCATTCATCATTTTCGAAGCTCACTGTGACGCCATGTAAGCTTTGAAAATGGTGAATGAGATTTCACCGAAACGTCAGCTGCCTTACAGTCCTGAGAGGGACTCAGCACATACACGGGATGCCCGAAAACCTTCGATTACACATCACACCTACATACATATATATATATATATATATATATATATATATATATATATATATATATATATTATCCTCTCAAGCAGAGGAAAGGAAAGAATATATATGGTGTGCTTCCTGCAAATACAACTCTGATTCGTTTCGACCACTTTATGGTCTTTTCAGTGGAGCTGCATCGAACCAAGAGCAATATTCGCAGGAAACAACTGCTATATAAAATATGAATTCCAAAGTACGTCTGTAGGATATTAAAAACCTGCCAACTTCGATGCCAGACTGAAAAATATCGCCAGTCAAACAACATCTATACAATCAAATCCAAAATTCCAGTAAGAAATAAAGAAATCTATCTGCCGTATTTAAATAGTTGTTCATATGTATTATCCTTTCAAGCATAGAATATATACAAACAGTTTGTTTCCTGCAAATATAACTCTGGTCCTGTCTAATGTTTACCAGTTTTACGTGATTTCGGTTATGATTGACAGACGAACAACGCATTAAATTTCAAATGTCAACGAAAGATGACTAATCAGTTAACTTCTGACATATAATCCGTCTAACAGGGTCAACCATAACCTAGAATAACCTTAAATTGCTGATAACATCGAATTAATAATCTCCATAACTTTACATCAATATACAAGGTGGTTCAAAAACAATTTTCCATCACTGAAGTGAAAATTATTTAGTTACAAGTTACAAATAGTACCAAAGTTCGTGTATAGAATGTTTCGAGATATTATAATTACGTATTTTGCAAAATGTTTCAAAACCTTTTAATGTTCTTAGATAAAATCTTTATCATTCAGATGTATCGTATTCTTTAGTTGTCGAAACTAATCTCTAAAGGAAATACGTCAATAGAAAATTCAATCCACGATTCAACAGATGGCGCTAGGTTCAATTTGAAGATATTTTTAATTATGAATTTTTATTATTTTCTTTTGATCAGAATTAAACAATCATCGACATTAAAAGAATATATATAATAAAAATAAATTTAAATCACAGTTTCGAACCAATGACACATGGATTACAACTTCTTTTTCACCTCGTCATTGAGGATTTATTAGATATTTTTCAAATTACGAAGTGCCACTGGATTCTTGTTTATGAGAATTTAGATAAATAATTTTTACCTAAGCCATAGCAAATGTTTTCTGTATGATAGTGTTTGACATTGAATTAGTACCAAAATGGTTTAAATGAATATAAATACATTTGAACTATATATTTTTTAAGTTTATATAATGATATCAAAATAAAAGGCCCTGTTTCAATAGTTTTCTCAAATTTACAAAATTTTTAATTTAATAACTTATTTATGGTCAGTATTTTAATCCTGTTATGCATTCTGTCGCAATCAAACCATCTTGTTTGCTAATAGTTAAGGGGTACACAGCCTTGGCGCTCAGAAAAATAGGTATAAAAATAACAATTTTTTTTTGACAAAGTTATTAAATATATAAATAAATTTTTATTTTGAATGTATCCATAGGAGTTTCATGAATAATTAAAAAAATGGTGCAGATATGCGCTGTCAAGTAAGACTCCCTTTAAAACATCGTTGCTGATGGTGGAATTTTTTTCTCTGTCATGCATCTCCTGAAAAGAAAAATTATTTAGAAAGGTAATAGCTAAGATGTAGCATAGGAATTTTTTTTTGTAGATATAGCTGAATTTTGAGTTTAAAAAATTTATACAAAATGAACACTAGTTAAAGAAGTCTTATGCTACATCTTGGATAATATTATAAAGAATATGTGGTTTAAATTTTATCGAAATCGGTTAAATAGAGCTTGAGAGTTCAACAATTTGAAAAACAAAGTTTTGAGAAAAATGCAACACTCGTCTCAAAACCAAATATTTTTTTAAATTACCTCTACTCTGAGATTTCTGGACCATATATTTTCGATTTCTTGGCTTCTTTACTCTCTTTTTGGCTTTAGAACCTCGCTCTGATAATCTAGCTGCAATATAAAGTGCAATTTCCACAATTTTCGTACACTGTAATGCATGGAGCCATAGACCAAAGGACAGCGTTTAGACGTTTGATGGAATTGGGAGTACATCCTTGTAAACAGCGCTTTAATCAACGCTTTTACTGTTCTTTAATGTTTTAGCTGATGTACCGGTGCTAGCTTCCTCTCTTTCTATGAAATAATGATTTACCGGGTGATGTCGTTTCTTCGTGTTCCAATAAGGACCTCCAGCTGCTTCTCACTTACTTTTTTTTTTATCAAGAAATTCGCGTTTCGACATTTCAGTAGTTGTTTTCTATAGAACTTAAAAAAATACATAATTTTTGTGGCGATTTGTACAGTACTGCTTCATTAGGCAAACTGATTCTATGACGTTGAATGTTCAGGGAGTCTAAACTAGTTGTTTTCACCTTCTAAAATTTCTCAAAGTAATGATTATTATAAAGCACTGATTCAAAATATCTAGTATGAATGGTTTTCAACAATACCCATTGTTAAGGCTCAGACCGGTCCGCTCGCTACCTGCGGTTCTGGCCGACGGCCTGTCGCTCTCACTTTTCATTGCTATAACTTCTGAAATAGCTTCAATTGAAATGGTTAAAAACCGAAAATATTCCTAAAAGTATAAACAATTTAACTAGTACAAAAAAAATCAATTTTGTTAAAATCTCAAGGTGGTGTGACCCCTTAAGGTATAATAAATTCCCCATTGTTGCACTGTTAAACGTTTTGTTAAATTGCAAAAACGTTTAATCTTTGTTTTAATATTTACTAAAAGTATCCCTCTTGACTTTAATAAATGTTTTCAAGCTGTATATTATATTCCACCCCCCTTTCCGGTAAGAATCCCGGAGAAATTTTACTAGTATTATTTTTAATTGAAGTGATAATAGCGTCAATTTAACATCTTTTATAAATTCGTGAACCCGGCAATTGGATCGCCCGTATTATTTCGAGCCGAGAGACATTTCTTCACTTTAAAAAGTGAAACCATTACCCTCCGTAAATTCAAACGTTATCTAAGATAGGCCCTTCGCCCTTAATTTGCATAACAAAATCGGAAGTGCAGTTTAACGCCTCTCTCAGCGAGCATTAATTCAACCAGTTTTATATTGTCCCAAAATGACCTGTCAACCGTTATCTGACATCTTAATTGGCGTTTGTCAAGTGTCATATTTTGTTCATTAATAATTTGCGGCGGAGGAGTTAATGACAAACTACTTGCTCCAAGATGAAAATTAAACACACAAACACAAAGGAGGGACTTGTGTAATACACGATAAATTAATCAATACATACCAGGACTCGTCAAAATTCAGAAGCAAGTGAACGTAGGAAAACATTTCTATTTTTTTAATTTTGATCAACCAATAACGAAAAATAGAAGATTATAAAAATAAGTTCATATAACGGGTGTCTCAGGAATTCTTCGTTTTTGATTCTTAAAAAATAAAACATCAGAATTAATTCATACTTTTTGAATTGCCGTTAAATTATAAAGTAGTTTTTGAATCTTTATTTATGAAAAACAACCACCCTTAAATGTGCACCATCAGCTTCTTCGTAATCATTTAGCCTCGAACTGAAATTTTCCGTTACTCCCTGGATCATCTGTCTTAGAATCGTATGGATTTTGTTTGTGATTCTTTGCTTTAGAACATTTAAGTTGGATGGTAATGGGTAGGAAACCCTACTTTTTAAATTGCTCCATAGAAAAAAATCAGCAGGTGTTAAATCTGGACTCCGGGGTGGTCAGTTGAAATCCCCTCGGTGACTTATCACTCTTTCAGAGAATAAATCATGAAAAGCTTCCAAAGAATCATTCGTGATATGAGAAGTTGTTCCATCTTCTGGTTTTGCATTTCTGGAGCCAAAAAAGTCTGAATATAACCACGGTTATCCTGAAACAAATTGGGACCGATTATTCCTTGGCTTGATGCAGTAGCCCAAAACGACAATCTTAGGCATGTGTAATGGTTTCTGATGCAGTTCCAGCGGATTATCAGGAGCCAAATATCTGCAATTTTGTTTGTTCACGTGGCCTTTGATGTGGAAATTCGATTCATCAGAGAATCATATCTTACTGAAACTCCTAAAATGGTTTTTCGTTGTCGTATGGAATTCAAGTCGTTTAGCTGGATCATCGGGCTTTATTCCCTGGACAATAACAATTCTGTATGGGTGCAAATGTAAATCGTTTCGAATAATGCGTTGTACCTTGGATCTGTGCAAATTTAGAGAACATTTCTGTTCGTTCTTGAGGTCCTTTTGCGTCCAAATGATTTATCCGGCATTGTGTTTCTAGTCTCTTCAAACTTGTCCACTCAATGCTTGATCAAGTTCTCACTTGGCATATTTCTCATATCATGGTCGTTATATAGAAATGTGTCATCAAGATGGGTGCAAAATAGTAGTGCGCATTCAAAAATCTGTGAGGAGTCGCACATACTCTTAGTTAGGCCACTGGTAAAAATCGTTGTTTTTATAAAACGCCTGCTGTGGTCTCATGAAACGTTCCATCGCTACTAAACTTTGAAGAAGAAGAAGAAGAGAAGCCAATAAAGCGTTTGACACCACTCCCCTCCCCCCGCTATCGGTGTTTGGCGCGTAACAGTCAGAGCAAAAACTTAAAACATTCTGAGACACCTTTTATATTGAAATCCATTATAGAAAGAGACAGAAGAAAAACATTCTTAATTTACCCTTGATAAGAAGAAAACTTGACCCCCTTCAAGAGCAACTTTTTGTTGCTGAACCACACTCAGTGGGGGCTCGTTGGGTAGTGTTACAGTGCCGTGGCAGTATTAATTTTTTTTAAACATTTTTTAAAAATTATTTTTATTTCGACATTTTCAAATACTTCTTTCTTCTTCATATTAATAATTTGGTCATTTGGCAACAGAACAACAGCTTAAAACACGCAGATTTTCTATAATCGGCAACATAGGATTCTGTCATTTATCGATACGGCACAGTGGAAAGACGAGAATCTAAAGAAGCTTTTATGTGAGCGAGAAAGATGAAAGTATGTATTAATATCTTCCGTATCCTGCTATGGAATTTTTTTTTGCCTGATATAAAAATGAAAAACAAAGTGGAAGTGGAAAAATTGTCGCTGTTGCAAATTTAATAAAAATATATTGTTGACTACGCAGGAGTAAGGAAACACAAAAACTATTTTGTTTTATATGTGTGTTGTTTGGATATGACAAAACTTGACCGAAAAAAGGGACGGATCATATGGATCATATATGGGATCCAATAAACAATGTGTTTATGACTAGATCATGATTTAGTCATTGATTTAATATATTTTTTTATAGTTAAGGATAAAATGTACTCGAACAAGTGGTGGTTTCTACTCTCGAAAATTTCCTGTTTAGTTTTCTTTTTTAGAAATTTCACCAATTTTTCAAATTTTCTTATCCTATAATTTATAGACATCTGTAAATGTAAATACGTAAGAAGTGATATCGTATGTATTTGATTATTATTTCATATGTATATAGAAGATAGACAAGGCCTAATATTTTGTTCATTTTCACATCAATTTTGCAATCAATATAATAGTCCATCTTTTCTGTCTTTTTCATACATACGTATTTGAAATTTTATAAACTCCAACTCTTCTATCGAAAATATTATATATGTGTTTATGTGTAAATCTTTTTGCATACTTTAAGAAAGATCTTTAATAGATTTCCACCGATGGTTTGTCATTTTGATGTTTTTCCTTCTTAAAAGGTTATGAACAATTTTTGACAATATTTAAAGACATAATTGGATATTTATAATTAATTCAATTAAATGAAAAATAGGAAAAAATTAATAATTTTTGCTCCCAGGATTTTTTACAATAAGTAAAAGTAAAATAAAGTAATTATCCGTCAAATTATTAGTTTGACCAGTTATTTTAATATATTTTTATATTTGTTCTATTGGTATTATTTAGGAAAGTAATTGCGTTTTAGGAGTACAAATGTTTCCGTACTTTCTTCGCCATTGTTACTCCAATAATTGGTTTTATCGCAATAATATGTGCACTGTTCCAAGTTTCCCATAATGCACTGTAATGGAAACTTGGACTTAATTGCCTATGAACTTTCTGAAAGTAGAATGTTTTAGTTGGGCTATTAGAAATATTATTAAGCTTTTTTGTCTTAATACTGCTTTAGTGACGCTTGTTTTTTTCTGGGGCAACTTTTTGCAATCTGTCTAATTGCTGCTATTATCACATAATACACTTTAATGTTAGCTCTTCTTTTAAATTTATCTTTGTACACTTCCTTCTTTAATTAGTTTTTTTTGATGGCCTGAGCTCTGGCATATTACTGCTTAAATTGCTTCTTTCATCTTATTCTTGGTATTAGAAATTACGTACTATGTTAATTTTTTTTATTTTTAGAAATGGCAAATTTTAGATGCCTTTTTTGAATCGGATTAATTTTTAAGTGCGTTAAAATTTACGAAATATTATTTTTCCACCTTTAAAATTAGGGCACCGCAAAACGAGGGGCGTTGTGAGTTTAACATCCGCTGTTGTATGTATATATGTGTGTGTATATCTATGACATCGTAGCTCATCGAACAACATAAAACACTATATATGCAGGAATGTCTTTTTACCTATATTTGGTCACAGGATTCCCAGATCCTCAACATTCTTTACTTTATGTAAACGGATCTCAGCCGAGTAGGGACTTAAATATTCAGGTTTATTGTGTTGGGGTCTTTTAAATTATTAATTTATTGTATTTTTTAAACTTTCTCTTGAGTCCTATTTCCTTAAAAATAACAACGAAATAGAGTTAAATTTGTTAGTTATTTAAACGCAGAGTTTTTTGCGTTCGAGATAATAATCGAGGACTTTTTGAAAAAAAATGCTTTTGTTATGAATTAATTTAACGCCAGAATATTTACTGTACTAATTTATCTATGCTAAATAAACTTATTTTTACTTTGTAACTTTATTTTATGCGATAAATTTCAGAAATATCGGTATAATTAATGACAAAAGACACTTTTTTACGGCGTATAGTAATATTATTATTCATATACTATTTCTTGGATTATCCAGTTTGTTGTTTTTATTTCTATTTCTAATCTTTCTTTTATAATAATTAACATAAATCCTTATAAATAAGTAGTTTTATATATATATATATATATATATATATATATATATATATATATATATATATATATATATGCAGAAATCATTAAGAATTTTTGTCTTGTTATATATAGTTTCTAATTGCTATCAAGGAAAAGTTAACTAGCCTTGTTTCCAACACATTATTCAGATCCGGTCAGACCGATCCGATGCAGTTACATCCACTTGAAATTCAGGTAATCGACGGTTCTCATTAAAGTTTCAATCGAATGTAACATTTCAACATTTTTGTACGTTAAGAACATAATCTGATTGAAATGACAAGTACGTCAATAGTCGATTTCTTCCTTTTTTTTTCAATACTTAACCGATTATTTTTATGACGCAGGTAACTGGAAATTTTTTTAATATATTTTCTTGATTAAAATATAATAGAAAGAAAAGAAAAAAGTAATATATGGAGATCGGATGAGATTAAATACACGGATTTTTCCGTGTGAGATGCAATAGCAGTGGTTATATCCACCGTGAAAGCCGCATAAACATATAAACGCCATCCGGCGGGAGGTTGGCGAAGCTGTGTTCAGTATTGCATGCTTCTTTCCGATCTGTCCTTTGCACACACAGGTGCATGTCGGTACCCTGATGAGTCTATTAAGAGACGAAACATGTACTTCTGCCTTATCACTGTTCCGGGGAGGGTAAGTTTAGACTTTCTTCCGGTATGGTAGTACAGGTAGACCATCATCTCGATGGTGGTGGAATAGGATGAATTGTGCTTTGTAGCAATTTATTCAAACTGTGCAACCTCTAACACGGAAAGGATATGGTGGAGCGAAGTTTGCATTTACTATTCGCATTTTACTTCATATATATATATATATATATATATATATATATATATATATATATATATATATATATATATATATATATATATATTTCTGTTTCGGAGATTCTTATCATAAAAAATTTTCAAAATAAAAACAATGACATTTTGGTTGAATGAGATTTTGAACGATTAAATCAAAATTTTATAGTATCAATTACCTAGCTGTAATTTTATTTTACGTCCCTTTTCCTACCAGTGTGTGGTAACTTTAATAATTATAATAGGGCTTAAGTGACAGGTGATGAAGTTTAGAACGGAACAATCTAAAGTAATTTAAGCTTATAATAATTAATGTATAACCGCAATTTAGAAAAAGCACAATTCAGGGAAATAGAAAAAGTTTTAAAAACAACGTTTTTTAATAATAATGCAAAAATATGCATATGGTTTTATACTACATAACTCCATGTGATTATGAAAATTGAATTAAATACTTTAATTAATTTGATTTGAATATTAATGATATTAAAATTTGGATCTATAAAAGATTTAGGTACTACCAAAATACAAATTATGTTGGCGAAAGGTATTTACTCACCGAATAATATGCACAGTGCATCTTTGAAACACAATTTAATAAAATTGAAATGGTCGGATCAAAAACTGATTGTCTTAATTGTGCTCTCTAAAATTTTACATTTTTCAATATGAAATCAAAATCTTTTATCAAATATATTGCATATGGCGATGAAACTATTTAATCTATCCCATAACCATAATTTTAAACGAGTTTTCTCGTAAAAATCATCGACTACTTCTAGTTAAAGTTCGGATGTCATAAAAACTGAGAATCTAAATGTCGTAATTGTCGTTTTATGACTAATAGAAAGTTACCTTGCGAACAATGATAGTAATAACGCCGTCGCTGGAATGCAACATCTGCCGGAAAGTCAAAGTTTAGACACGAACAATGTGTACTTAAAAACACTGTATATGCGATTTCCATCATTATATTTACGCGGCGCTATTATGCTAGAAGATCAATAAAACACCGAGAGAACATTTACGACAAAACGTAATTTATGTATTAAAATATATTTGTAACAAGTCACAAAAAAGGTTTCAACGATAAAGGCCGGGACGGCGTCCACAGATTTTAATCTCTAATTAAGGAAGCTACGATTAATAGTATAGAAGATAAGTTAATGTTAATTTTTTGGCTTAAATGCTGTAGTTTAGACGAAAGCTCCATTTATTTCCTCGTAAAATTTTAAAAACCTGCAATAAAAAGATTTACGTTATTTTCCAATAGACACATTTTATATTTTATATTTTTATGTTAAAAGACTAGTTTGAGCTAAAAAAGTCGTATTTTTGGAAAACAGGAAACAGTATGTAAGAATTTTTTATACTGACAATGGAGCACAACAAAGTATTAGTTCTAAACATATGAGTGAATGTCGGAGTCCCACAGGGATTCATATTAGGCCCTGTCCTGTTTATATTATATAAAGGGTGTTTTTTTTATAGAGGTATAGAACTTTTAAATGGAGTAAAACAAAGATGAATTTTTTAAATTGATATGAAATTTATTTTATTCGAAAGATAACCTTCTGGCATTATAATTTAAATATGACTTCTGGCATATGACCGCCACGGCTGGCTCGGACTTAGTCTAATCTGGAGGTCCAATTTTCGATGACTTTTTCCAACATTTGTGGCCGTATATCGGCAATAACGCGGCGAATGTGGTCCTCCAAGTGATCAATCGTTTCGAGCTTATCGGCGTAGACTAGCGACTTCACATATCCCCACAGAAAACAGTCTAGCGGCGTTAAGTCGCACGATCATGGAGGCCAATTCACGGGTCCGAAACGTGAAACTATGCTGTTACCAAACGTTTCCCTCAATAAATCAATTGTGGCACGAGCTGTGTGACATGTTGCGCCGTCTTGTTGAAACCACAGCTCCTGCACATCATGGTTGTTCAATTGATGAACGAAAAAGTCAGTAATCATGGCTCTATAGCGGTCACCATTGACTGTAACGTTCTGACCAGCATCGTTTTTAAAGAAGTACGGAGCAATGATTCCACCAGCCCATAAAGCACACCAAACAGTCAGTTTTTCTGGATGTAACGGTGTCTCAATATACACTTGAGGATTATCATCACTCCAAATACGGCAGTTTTGTTTATTGACGTATCCATTGAAACAAAAGTGAGCTTCATCGCTAAACAAAATTCACTTATGAAAATCGGGATCAACGGCAATCTTGTTTTGGGCTCATTCACCGAATCTACGCCTTGCTAGGTGATCGTGTGGCTTCAATTCTTGCACGAGTTGGATTTTGTAAGCACGCAAACCCAGATCTTTCCGCAAAATCTTCCATAAAGTGAATGGACACATATCCAATTCCTGTGCACGATGGCGGATAGACTGATTCGGGTCTTTCTCTACGCTACGCTCTACAGCAGCAATGACTTCTTCTGTACGCACTGTACGACGTCTCTGTGGATGCGTATTATCATTTAGAGTAAACGTGGTTCGAAAACGTTCCATAATTAATCGAATTAATTGCTTTGATGGACGATTATGTTGACCGTAAAATGGACGTAGTGCGCGATACGTATTTCGAACAGAACCATGATTTTCAAAATAAATTTGCACAATTTGGAAGCGTTGTTCAGGTGTCAGTCTAGTCATGTTGAAATGCCAAACCAAACTAAACATAAATCACTTGACAGCTGACAAAATGGCCGCCAGTTAAAAAAGTGTTGCCAACGGAAAGTTCTATACCTCTATAAAAAAAAACACCCTTTATATATATATATATATATATATATATATATATATATATATATATATATATATATATATATATATATCAAGAGATTCTTATTAAAATCGCCAACGAGATCAATCAATCTCTGCCTTCAAAATCAAATTACAAGATTTTGAAAAGGTTCCGTAATGCCCCATCCCGTTTTTCCCCACTTTAGCGCTAGATTACTGCCTTTTTGAATACTATTACCTAAACAACTTCTTTTAAAAAATTTCCCACAGGAAAAGACCAAAATATTTTATTATTTTTTCCGTCACTACAGGTTAGAGTAGATCACGTCAGAAAAACAAACACGATATGAAAATGATATTTTCTATTCATAGCGAAGTTGGGATTTTATGCCTACAAAATCTATAAAACGTTTTTGAAAAGATAATGGCTGTGGCAGGAAAAGAAGGGAAAACCATTTTTAAGGATTCTGTTATTAAATTATTTCTCTGCAAGCTTTTTGTATTTATACGATAAAATATCTTGCAAGATAATTTTATATTTCAACTATATTTTAGTAACTTTTGCATGTAGTATATTTATATGTACATAGATGTAGATGTTTGAAGTAAAATTATTATTCCTCGGGGGAGTTGGGCGCGATAGTTTATTAGCCTTTTTGTTATCGTCTAAATCATCAGTATTTGTACAAAACATATGCTTAGAATTTATATGGGAGATGAATAGCAGTAGATAGCCAGCTATAAGTCGTACCTACCATATAACATGTAACATATACCACACAACATAGAATCAGAGATACGAGATCGAATAACATATTTGAAATCCCAGCCATGAGAATTCGAGCGACATTTGTAAAATACGCTGGGCATGTTTTAGCGTAAAATCTCGAGGCAACGGGGTCAAGCACATCCATAAACGGGCAGTAATAGTTTCCGGCTACACAGAGTGTTCAACGTTAGTACAATGGCTTTATACACAGCGAAATGTTGTAATAAAACTGAAACTTAACACTTTTTCCTGCCGACTTATATGATTGGTATTCTAAATTATTAAGGTGTTGTGAAAAAGAACTTAAATGGTGAACCAAAAAAATATATCTATATTTAGAGGCAAAAATTCTTTGTTATATTGCAGGTGAATAAATGAACCATTTTAAAAATTAAGAAAAAATCTCGCCTAGTACCTATATCACATTTTACCTCAAGTTACCTAGAATTTGGTAGATTTTGTCTTGTTAATAGATCAGGACCTTTATTGATAGCAATTACCGTGAATTACGGATCAAGTGAACCAGAATAGTACTTTAAAATATATACAGATTGGTTGAAAAGTTTTGAAAGTGAAAAGTTTTTTATTCAATATAATCTCCCTCAACTTCAGCACACTTATTTCATCGATCCTCCAATAATTTTATACCATGTTTGTAATAATTTTCCGGAAGCTCTGCAAAATAATGTTTTACGGCTGCAATAGCTTCTTCATTCGACGAAAAACGCTTTTCACGAAGAAATTGTTTCAAATTCCTGAAGAGGTAGTAGACGGAGGGAGCCAAATCTGGTGAAGACGGTGGGTGTTCAAGCAATTCGTACTTTAATTCTCTCAATTTAGCCATCGTCAAACCACTTGTGTGAGGACGTGCATTGTCTTGATAAAAAATAATTTTTTTCTTCTGTAAGCCGGGTCTTTTTTCACGAACTTTTTTATCCAGCTGGTCCAAAAGGTTGCAATAATACTCAGAGTTAATTGTTATACCTTTTTCAAGATAATTAATCAACAAAATCCCTTTTGAATCCCAAAAAACTGATGCCATAAGCTTTTTTGCCGATCGTTCTGACTTGACCTGTTTTGAAGCTGAATAACCAGCTTCAATCCACTGTAAACGTTTTTGTTTCAGTTTAGAATCATGACGATAAATCCAAGTCTCATCCGCAGTTACAAAACGACGCACAAAATCGGTTTTATTCTGCTTAAGACGCTCCAAATTACGCTTACAAATTTGTTTTCGATTCAGTTTTTGTTGATTGTTAAAGAATGTGGCACTATCTTTCCGAATAGCTTTTTCATACGTAATTCTTCGTGTAAAATATAGAGTACTTGTTCGTCCGAGATGCCTATGGTATCAGCAATTTCACGCTTAGTCGCACTTGGATCTTGACAACCAATATCATAGACTTGCTCAATGATTTCTGGTGTTGTTGCACTTTTTGAACGTCCACTACGTGGTTCGTCTTCAACGCTTGTACAACCACGTTTAAACTCTAAAACCCATCAATGCACAGTTGAAAATGAAGGAACAGATTCCTGTAACACTTGCAGCATTTTTATATGAATTTCTGTTGCTGATAAACTTTCCAAAACAAAGAATTTTATCACTGCACGATATTCGGTTTTATCCATTGTATAAAAATTCACTGACACGTCAACTTCAAATGGCTTGTAGACAAGGAATGAATTGACAGATAGAAATAATCTTTTGTGTGTGTTCATATAAAAGATGAAATATTAAAATGGCGTATAAATTTTGATTCCTGCACGAGTTAACAGGTGTCGCTTTCAAAACCTTTCAACCAACCTGTATTTAATTACGTTGTGCATATAGAGTTGCTGTTCGTTTCCGAGACGTTGAAATAAAGTCAAATTTTGAAAATCATCGATTATACTACCGCAAAAGAATTCCGAATAGAATTTGTCAGGTTTGCTTTAAAGTTCAGATATTTAGTCATGTATTAGGGTTTGTTTGGCAGTCCTTCTCTGTTAATTTATGAATTTTTGACCGATTTGGATAATTTTATTTTAATTGCATCTAACAGGATTTTAATTGATCCTTATAAATGTTGACATGTTTTAGCCGCATTTCAACAAAATTGACCGAAATCTGAAAAAATTAAATGCTTTAGAATATACCCAAGCGATATATATGCAGATGATGCAGTCAAAGATGATCTAACTTGTTTTTTTTTTGTAAAAAATTCAATGCAATAACTGGCATCCCTATATGGCTATAAAATTACTATATTATTGGTAGATACTTATCGAAAACAACCTACGTAGAAATCAGAATGAAAACGGAGAAGCTGATGGTAGTACTAAAATGGCAAATAGTTTAAATAATTTTGATAATATTGTATTATTAGAATCCTCTTACCTAAATCTTAAGGTATTTCATTAAGTTAGACTCGTGTTAAATATTAACTTACTTAAACAAAACTAACTAGAGGGTAAACCATGTTAAAACCACCCTGGCTTTTAATTCATTATTTCTAAAATGTCCGCTACATACAAATGGGAATTAGGAGTGCGACCCTCGTTGTGGCTATTGTGGCCGACCACGTAAACGGAGACCATAAAAATTATAATAAACATTGTACAGACCTTAAAGTAGAATATATGACGTCTGAAATATGGAGCACTTAAAAATAAATCTAATAAAAAGTGCCGTTGCTTTATTCAGGCACTCGGCTTTACTGTTATTTAAATGTTTTAATTTTTAGTGTCGTTTGTATTTTGCAACGGAAAGTCTCACTGAAATTAATGTTTCTTTTGCGATGGTTACATACAATTAAAATACTTTTTTATTTTAAAACGTTTATGTATTTTTATCGGTACGCATAAAAGCAGAAGAAAAACAAGCATATGTACGACGTACGTTTGGTAATACTTGGAAAACTTTAGAAATAATTCTTTATACACAAGAGTTCATAACATCCAAATGGTGTCCAAGGTGTAGAATATGTAACGTTTCAGGTATGAACATTTCAATAACTATATAGATCTATTAGTAAAATACTTTGTCTATGGTCTGCCTGACATCTTCGCCCGGGTCTCTTCTTCTCCTCGTCACGACAAGCGCTTGGCTCTTTTCGGCATTATTTTCCAGGAGACGGACTAAATAAAAATTCTAATACGGGCAGCGCCATCTCCCGGCATTCTATGCATTCTAAATGGAGTAACCTGAATGGATCAATATACCAGTATATATGAATATAATTTACTTTGCAATTTGGGTATATAAGAGAAACTCTAGTTCTTAACTAACTGAATAAATCCATTCCTACTATAAAGGCATGCCTTCCCTGTTTTAGCACAATTATACATATCAAGTGCAAAGTAAAAAATGTTTTCTATAAGTTTACTATACTTATTTCAAATTTCCTTACAATAATATAACATACCCTGAAAGATGAGGTATTTCTCTATTATTTAAACACTAGTTTTTTTTATGATTTCTCTTATTATTATTTTACAAAATGGGAAGATTTTTATTTAGTCATTATCAAAAAATAAATTTTATAAATTTGGATTCCTCATTTTGTTACCTTTCATTGAATACACACAATAGATTGGAAACCAAAAATGTTCCGCCCCCAAAATTATCTGTAAAATCCTGAATAGAAATTTTTATATCTGAAACAGACAATAGATTTGATTCCAGTGTTCTGGTATTTTAATTTTGATACGAAAAACAAAAAAATTGTAAAATTTACGTTTATTTTAAAAGATGTTTGCAAGAAGACTCGGATGTAGCTGCAAGATTGAATTTGGCTTATTATGTTATGTTAAATTTGAGAAATGTATTTCAGAGAGCTAGATTGTTATGTTATGCTATGCACAGGTTGAATAGGTTCTTAGACCTGAGCTTTCCTTTTGGGGAGCTTAGCCAAATCAAATAATGTATTTATTAAACACAAAATGGAATTATTTGAAGCATGGCTCATGTTTCCCACCCGACTTCCTGCAGAAACATTTTTAGATATTTAAATATTTTGACCCTGCCAGGCTTATGTATATATATATATATATATATATATATATATATATATATATATATATTTCTGTAATATTTTCTTGGGTGTAGGTTTTTCCATTTGAAAATCAAAAGACAACAATTTTTCTGATGTTTCGCTCTACGTAGTGAGCTTCTTCAAAGTTATGGTATCTTGAATCTATTACATTTATATTTTTAAGTTAATTAAAATTTAAAAAGAAAACGATTTAACAACAGTCTTAAAATTAACACAAAACGATACACAGGTTAAAATAGTGAACACTAAATAGTTTATTTAAATTAAATAGACTAAATTAAAATCTAATAATGGACGCAACGGGTGCAACAATGAAAAGATCCGAATAAACTAACCAAGACATTTTAAAGAGACATTTTTAAAACTTTAGTTAACTAATAAATAAGTGCCGCTAAACTTGGAGCGTGTCAAACCTAAATTACTTTTAAAAGTTTTCTAACAACATTCCAAAAACTTAAATTTTTAAAATATTTTTTTCTGGATTCGGACAAATTTTTAAAATTGAAAAAGTTTTCTGTCTCAGCTGGGATTTAGGGGTGTCCCTTTTGAATATACATCACTTATTAATTTATTTAATGTACTTTTTACTTATCAACGAATAAAAAAAACATCCGATGGTTTTTTTTTACTTTTGTAAAGCAGAACTTTAAATGTATTTATTTATTAAACCGATTGCAAAAAATTTCATAAAGACAAAGAATTATTTAAAAAAATAATTTTATACTGATGCAATTTTAATTTTTAAAATACTCGTAAATAAATTCTAGCGCTATACATTTTCTCTTCTGAACATCGAACTACGTTTTAGTTAACCGCTTCCTTATACCTCCTGGCACCAACGAGGTATACTGTTTAAGCCAAGAAACCGAGGTGAAAAAAAGACCTAAAACAATTAAAACCTACGATTTTTGTTTTCGGGAAGCTTATAGAAAAGGCTTCTCACCTCGTGAGTCACGGAAAAAATGATGCGTCATTATTTTTTCAAAAATTAAGCCGAAAAATCGGATTTTTCCTATTTCTTCCATATTCTGGAAAAACCGCAGGATAAAGAGAAATATAAGCGGTGTGTGTATTCAAAATACCTACAAAATGAGCTTTTATTTGTTGAAATCGCTTCATAAACAAAAAAGTTATTGGTAAAAAATCCTCTGATATGAGCATATTTAATAATTATTAATAACTTTCGAAATATTTATCAAAATTATCCACAACTTCATAAAGTTGTGTTTTTGCACCAAAAAATTGTGTGAAAGATGGGGAAAATCGATTCAGTAGTTTTTGCAAAATTGCCATTTCTCTCTGCTACATACAACTCCCTATTCCATCTCACAGGTATTTGATGGGTCATGGGGTTATAAAATGTTATATGGGGTTATGAAATGTCTATAAGATATCGATGTCGTGTCAGATTTACATCCTGAATTACAACCTTTAAAATGGAGAGCCTCTTGAACCATATTGTGATGTAATCTTTCACCCCGTCTCTTATAAATCTTTTGGAGTGCGAATTTTGAAAAATACTGTCTTAATATATGTCTATACGTTGTTGCCAAACTTTTTCCAAAATTTAGTGATTTTTTCTAATGGTTTTGATATGTTAGTCGGTCAGGACAGGATTGATGTGCAAAGAAAAACAAACAAAAATTTTGAAATTGTATCATCTCAGTTTATATTACGGTTCAAAAATCATTTCGGATGATATATCATCAAAGCATAAGCTTTTACCTTTAAAAGGAACTATCATATGATGAAAAATTGTATCTAAGAGCCGACTTACGTTCAATTTAGTTAGAGCGCTGCGTACAGATGCCGCACTAATTTTGCAATATCTTGACGTCTAATTAACTTTCTTGAATTTCGAAAATATTGTCGTCTCTGTCATTTAATTTGAAACAAAATTACATCTCATTTATTAACAATTTTACGGCATTATAAACAATTAAATGGTTAATAACAAATTCCTTGGCGACGTGATGGCCTATCATGTTGAAGATTCAGACTCATCAACTCAAAATATATGAGAATCAACTATAAAGCTCTACGGACTTCGATCGGCCATAACAAGCCTTCGGCGCCCACACTAAAATATTATTTATGAAACATAAATAGCGGTGATAGAAATTCTGAATTTTTAGGTTTTGGAAAGAAACAAGAAAGAAGCAGACTTTTTCTCATTTCACTGATGAATGTATTCAAAGAATAATAAAAGGGATTCTAGGTCGGAAAAATAAATTTTAATTTTATTTCTTTTATTATTTTTATTTCTGTTATAATGTAAAATCGTGATTTCAGGGAATTTTTAAAGAAGTTTCACGTGCTGCATTTGATGATCTTAATAAGATAAAGTTTGTTGTATTTGTTGTATTTTCAGTGATGATAATTCGTGCCTCATCCTTGCAACTTATTGGCTTATTTAGTTTATTCTCATATTTCTCGTTACGTCGAATTTCCAAGTTAAAATCTACTGTCAGGATAAAGTTTCACTCAAATGATGTTTAATATTAAATTAACCAAATTTCAAAATAGCTGATATCAAAAGGATGTTTCTATTGTGGTACCCGCTAAGCCTGTGTGTTTGTTTATATAGCATATCTTCGCCTTTAGGATAAATCTATATAGTTTCAATCCTCACAATATTAATTAGTCATTAGTGCTAGTATGCCACGAATACGATTACTATTTTGAAACTAAGCTTTCCTAAGACTGCATTCCTTATCTGTACAAAGCCTTTTGTGGAAATTATTGAATTACCTAGATCTCAGGTAATATCCCATATTGTTAAACTCGTTAGTTTCAGTAAATACCATTTAAATTACTCGTTAGATGTTAGTCTAGTAGCAAGATTAACATTTAGAAATTTCTTATCTTAAATATACATAGTGATACTTAAGTTGGGTTTCAATTAAAAAATTTTGAAGTTCAGTTACCCAAATAAAGTTTAAACCGAGACGGACATGTGCTAATGGGTCAACTTCAAGCTGCCACATGTAGAAATATGAAAATTATTTGACATAATATTAGGAACAGGGGTGGAGCTTGAAGAGTTACAGATGTAGTATTTTGTTTTTTCTTATGGTGTATTTTAGTTTTCTAGGTTTTCGGTCAATTTTTAGTACCATTTGTAACGTTAACACCTTAAACTGCTGTCGAGGAAGTTCTAATGGACAAAAATGGTATAAAGGTGAGACTTTCTAAGATATCTGTCTTGTTTTTTTTTATTTTTAAAGAAAATGAAATATTACGACTGTCAAAATTAGCCTTAATATCTACTGAGTGCTGTACATAATTTTTACAAGTCGATTATTACAGAAAAAATTAGTCTTGAATCCATCACTATAAGTAATAAGATTTTATAATATGATCCCCAATAGATTGTTATATATGAAATTCTCCTTTCAGGTAGAGAATATGAAAAATATATATAAAAACAGAAAGATTTCTTTATTTCTTACTGAAATTTGGCGATATTTTTCAGTCCGACATCGAAGTTGGTAGATGACAGGTGCAATATCCTGCCGACATACCTTGAAATTTTTGGTTCATATTCAGTTATTTCCTGCTAATGTTGCTCTCGGTCCGATACAGCTCCACTGACGAGATCATGAGGTGATCGAAACGCGTATGGAGAGAGGGCCAGAGCGATATTTGCAGGAAATAAACTGTTTGTATATATATTTTTCATATTATCTGCCTGAAAGGAGAATTACATATATAACAAACTATTTAAATACGGCAGAAAGATTTCTTTATTTCTTACTGAAATTTTGATTTTTTAAAATAATCCCCAATATTATCCTAAAATCATTTAGTTACTCAGTTGTTTTAAGTTCTGTTTTTTTTTATTAGGGTTGCCACATCTATCACTGATATTTCCACCAATTGTTATCGTGGTAGCTTGATATTTGTAGAAGTTACGCCGTCTTGAGCACATCTAACTCTGTACGTGTTTTAGATTTTTTTACAGTTTCAGAAATGGGGTTGAATTTGCAACAAAAAGTTTGCATTAAATTTTGCGTTAAAAATGAACTCAATGGTACGAAAACTTTGGAAATACTGAAAAACTGTTTCGGCAATGATACACTAAAGAAAACAATCATTTACCAGTATGATATGAACACTTCAGAAGTGGTCGTGAGTCCGTCGAAGATGAACGCAGTGGCAGGCCGTCGACATCGAAAGCCGACGAATACATCAATAAAGCGAGACAAATGTTGGTCAATAACTGCAAATTAACCATCAGAGAGCTGGCAGAGGACTTGAACATTGCTTATGGATCCGTTCAGGACATTGTAGTTAATGATTTGGGTTTCCGCCGTGTCGGTCCCGAAGGACCTGAATTTTATGCAAAAAAGGAACCGCGTTAACATCGCTAAAGGCATGACTTCCAAGACTAAATCCGGCCCAACATTCATCAAACTCATCATTACTGGGAATAAGACGTGGGTTTATTAGTACAACAGGCAATCCAAAGAATTTGAGCCATTGCGTCTTTTGACTCAAAACTGGAACGTAGCGAGGATGAAAAAAGTGTCTGAACAACGGTTAATAAAGTCTGCAGAACACGGGTTTGGACGTGCTTATGACTCATACAAGGAGACAATGACTAGAAAAGAGAAAACATTACTACCATGAAGTAGTCTACTTCTTGGTCTGAAGCAAACGAAGGTTCAACTTCATAAAAAACGTATATGCATTCTAATGCATCGAAGTGTAAAAATACATGGACAAATTTATCATTGGATTAAGAGTTAGTAGCATATTTGGTGTAAGTCAATTATAAATAACAATGGCGACTGAACCCTACAGGTGATGGCATATTAGACCGAAAGTTTATATCCCTAAAAGCGTAAAACATTTTTACTTTAACTATTTAGCTAGTTAAATTTTATATCAAAAAAACATAATGTTCAGTGATTTTATTTTCTATGACGCTCTAATAAATTTTCAATAGATTTAGTTGAATAATTAATTACGAACTATAAATATCTCTAGAGAAACTTAAGGGCCAATCAATATCAAAATTGATGCACTACCTAATAATTCTACCTTTAACCATACAAACAGAATTTATTATTAGTAAGGTTCATTAGTTGACGATGTTTATTTGACCACAGTGTTGGTGTTATTTTTGCATCGACCCAATGAGATTTCTGATTATTTATTTAACGACAAACACAGTACAGTGTCTAAGTACATTTTCCATCTCTCTCTAAGCATTTTTATATTATCGGATTTACCAACTAGGTTTTGCATTTTTTTTATGTCAAAATTCAGAGGTGTAGTAGTTCATATCTTCGATCATATCAGTACATGTAAATAACAAGTTTGTTTGATCGTTGTTTATGGTCTGTGGGAGACAAGCTTTTTTGATGTTTTTTAGACAAAACACTAGCGCTCAAAACTATTTTGACATGACATTTTTCATTACTTTGGTCTCACCTTCTCTATTCAAAAAAAATAAAAATATAATTTAACAATCTACGTGCCGACATTACTCAAAGGGATCAAGTTTCAACTTGATAATTCAGATCGATCATTCTTACAGGTAAGTCGATCAATGTATTAATTTTCAAGTATCTCGGCAGCTTGTTAGTGCGTGGAATAAAGTTTATAATAAATTTCATTTTCCGGCATTTTTGTCTAAATGTATCAACTTTCCACTGATTTGGATGATTTTTTTTAAGGCAGCTAATCTAATTGTTGAGAAAAGTTGTTAACTTCTTTCTGTGTTGCTAAAAGTGAAGCAAAATATTCATTATCATGGATTATTCTAACGAAAAAAAGTCGAAATCCATATATCGTGTGGAAGTTATACTTCTGCTATGGAAACCCACTTATTCCAGAGAAAATAGATGAAACACACGAAGAAAACTCTACAGAATTCAAAGTTGACATATTCGATCATTTTTTTCTGAATTTTTCCCTAGATCGACCAATTTTTCACCATTTTAGAATCGCAACATAGGTCCTTCCATGCACATATTTTCAGTCACTATGCAGAAAACGCTTACATAAAAGAAAACTCAATGTTTGATTAGCCATATCTCCACATTAAAATATAATTATATTTTCTCTGGTTTTAAATCAGACTGTGAATCGAAGCGAAACTAACTTAAGGTTCTGAATGACATCGCTTGATAGTTGTATTTCACCATTTTTAAAACTCATTTCATTTAATTCAGGTTGTTCAAAATTTGAAATTTTTATTATTTTTTGACGAGAAACTTTAAATTATCTGAACGATACATATTTCTTTAGTTTAAATTAATAAAATGTCTTATCTATGCCTTGTTTTACTTCGCAACCTTGCCGCGAGTAAACCAACGTCGTGCGAAAGGTAGAGAAAGGTCGTAGTTGCATCTGACCCTAGTTACCAAGCCCATGCTGGGCCGTTGTTCGCTTTTATCCCACAACGCGTGTTTAGTAAAAACACTGAACACGTCTTAAGTTACATCGTGCCTTCGAAAAAGGCTTATCTTTTCATGCTAAAGAATCTTACACTTACGAATTATAGTAATTCTATTTCTGGACTTATAAAAGGTACCCATACGGCAAAAATGATTTTTTATTTTATTTCTTATTGGAGCCGTTGATGTCGCTTAAATTTTTAGTTCTCACATGACGTATATTTCTTTGCTTAATGTTCCCCAAAATACACATTTGGCCTTAGCTAAGGGAATATTTCACATTTTAACTTGAATTTTTTTCGTATTCCAAGTATCAAATGAAATAAATACATTGAAAAATAGAAAATTGAAGTAATATATCTTTTCTGTTCAAAAAAATTGATAGTATTAATTTAAGAAATTATTGTAATTTGAAGAAAGAAGGCCAAGGAAATTTTATAGAACCTTACTTTTAGGTACCTTTTCGTGTTAATTACCTCATACAATTTATGAGTAACCTGAACTAACTTCATATTGTATATTTGTGCTGAGGCGTTTAGGAATGGCAGAAAAATTTCATTAGACCCCGTTTAGAATGTTGCTTCGAATATTAAAAGAAGGTGAATGAGTAATCAATTACGTAAAAATAATCCGATTTTTCAAATATTTATTTTAGTAAGGTAACGGAACCAGTAGATGACACCTTAGGAAAAAAAATATAAAATGACTTATAAAATTACTATATTTTAAAAATTGTTTAAATATGTTTCTTGCGTCATGTCTACATAGTATACAACTACGTGTATAACTCTAAAGTTTAAAAAAATTCAAATTAAATCCTTCAAATGAACCAGTAGTTAACACCAAAGGCTTCAGTACTTGACACTTACATGTATCAACTATCCATCAACGTCAGGTTTTCGCCATATATGTTATATTGGAATCTTCTAGTTTTTCTTGATTTGGAGACACTAATGTCATTTTTTTTCAGCTTATATGCTCTTTTCAGTTCATGACAGGCGGTTATGTCAAGGCAAATATATTTCGTGTCCCTTCTTTATGCTCGGAAATGAAACTGGATCGTCGTCACCTTCTTGATAAATAAGTTCTTTGAGAATTCTCATACCTGAATTTGAATTTCCAACAATCTCACTGATATTATGGACCAATATTGGTAATATATTTGTAAAACGTCTCCTCGCCATCCAGCCGCTTTCACTTTTTTTAATACCTCAGGATTGTAGAACATTGTTACTTATTTCCAATGAAATTCTTTCATCAGGAACCAATATCATTGGTGATGACAATGTTTCTAGAAGCGTTCGTAGTCAGAATTACCTGCCTTTAAAATTCGTTTAGAGTTATTTCACATCTCTCCAAGTTCTTATTCATTTGAATGAATTTTGACTACTTGAAACCACTTCTTTTTGGAAAATGAAACTCTGCTGATGGTTAATTTCCTAAAAATTCATATTTCGACTTCTACATTTCTCTAAAAATAACTGTTATACTATTTTCGTGTAGGACTGTCATTTTTAAAGGAATTTGGTTGTTGGATTTTTTTTATCAGATGTTGGATGATGGTAAGTAAGGCTTCTTTACCAATTGCACAGGTTGCTTTAAGCCATTGTAAATATCTACAGTACAATTTTTTTCTCTTTCTTCATTCGTCTGACCCGTGTCACATTTTCTGTTAATCTGCAAATTAGGCTACTCCTAAGCACCTACATTGTTAATATTCTTATGTGTATTGCAATATATTGCCTTCTATTGGTGGCATAGTGAATGTGAAGCACCAGTAGTTGACACTTACTGGATCCAGTACATGACACTCTGTCATCTATTGGTACAACTTAAAATAAAATCTTTAAATTAATTTTTGAAATAAATCGCATTTCAGTTATAATTTTTAGAGAGAGATGTTTAACGCCAAAAAAATAAATTTACCAGTAGTTGACTCTGATGTCATCTACTGGTACATGTAAAAATTTAGGAACCAATAAATGACTCTTAGTAAAAGTAACGAACATATCTTTTTACACGCTTATTAAAGGTTGTTGCTCTCTTATTTTCCATAGAATATATCAAACTAGCAATATTACTGGATATACCTAAGTTATTATATAAAAATTATTATCAAAGGAACTTATTACCATGTCCCTTTCCTCTAGAAAATATTTATTTACTGTATCTGACTCATCAAATAACAAAAGACGCCATACTGAACTCATAGAAATCTTATGTTAATAAAAGATAGAATCCATCTGCTATTTTAAAAAGGAGAAATAGGAAACCTAACAAACAAATTAATCTTTTTTGTAAAGTTTAACTCTAAAATATCCACTACTGGATCACTGTCAGCAACCGGTTTTTATTATATTATATATTACTATATAATAAACTACATTTGTTCAATGAAAATAATTAGTCATTAGCGTATGTTTACGCAGTTTACGCTGTATAAGTATACCCACATTTTTGTGCTCAGCTACCTAAAGAAAGAGGAAGGGAGAGGAAAGGGGTAGTGAGGAACACTTCCGGAAAGTGTGACAACGCCAATATATAAGCATAGATTTGAGAGTAAACATTTCAGATTAATTTTACAGTAAGTATTCAGTAGGTTTCTAAACCATATAAACCATAGGTTCATCTTTAAAAAACCCAAACGAGGAAAATCACCTAGAGCAAGAAATACAAACCAAGAGAAGAACATCGGCAAGAAAAAAAAATACAAACTGAGCACAAGAATTAAACAGGCAACATCAGCTTCAGACGAGACACAAAATTGATTTTGACAACTGCCGGCAAATTGACCATAGAATATTACAAGATCGAATTAATTTGGTAGCCCATTGCAACTGAACATTAGCTTTCTCTGAATAACAGAAATTATCCACCCAACCAGACTCTCACCTAAATATATAATTTATTTATATATGACAAATCTAAATCAAAAAATATTATACCATAGCACAGAATGTTTGTTCTTAAATTAACGAAATTAATTCGACATTCAAAATACACAATCCAATTGAAAAACTTTCTGTAAATTGGGTTCTACGGATTTCAATATGTGTACGTGGTTGTAATAAAAGATGTATTTTAAGAGATGTTCCCTTCAGGCAACATGTTATTTTATAACGGTTAAACGAAGACTTCCATATCAAATTATATATATGAAATAAAAGGAAAATTAGCAAGAAAATCTCATTTTAACATTTTCATATTTAGCATTACATTTATTTTGTTGAAAATCATGACCGCAACTACCTCGGGTACATTATAATTCTCAATGCACGGTATTTTTTTTATTTTCATTTATATTTTACAATATACTGAAGTTTCCATTTACATTACGTCAAAAATTGAAAATAAAATATTAATTACTGCAACAGCACACTAATGTTTCAAAATACATGGTACTTTATGTGTACAATGGATAATAAAAACATGCTAATATTCTACCTGTTTGGATTAGAGACTTAAACTTATTTCGCTAACTAAATATTTATAAAATTACTTCATTTTAAAAAATTAGAGCTTTTTCAGTGGGAAATGGTAAAATTAACTAATATAATTCCTTACCTAAATTAAAAATGCATTCGGACAAAACTTAAATATTATAAAAATATAGCAGCTTGGAATGACGCGCCATTCCCAAGCGGTCACCATTCAAAGTTTAAGCTGGTCGCTCATTGCGCGACTCCATATGAGTTTTAAAATGAATGATGACACATATTTTATATTTGTTATAAAAAAGTTGTGGTTATATGAGAATTAAAAAAACACTCCTAATGTACCTTATACGCAATAATTCCATACATTGATTGCATTAGGTACATTCATATAGTTGAAAATCATGATTGCGATCACTGCGGGAGGATTAAAGCTTGTACTGTGTAGTTCTTTTCATTATATTTACATTACATGTGGTTTGTTATAGTGTACTTAAGGGGCGCATTTTGGTTTGAAATTAGCCATTAATTTAATCAGATTTAGATTCAAAATAAAGGATTTAGTATCAAAATAATCCACATTAGAGATTGAAATTATGTTACAGTATTAATGCATTTATGCTTTTAACGGATTATAGTAATATGTTAATAACATTAAATAGAATCTCCAATTAATTATAAGCAAAACAGCTTTTAACGTATTTTATAATATAATAATAATAATAATAATAAACACGTAGTTATGTTAGGTATCAATAATCAGTATTTTGTATAAATTTTTAAAAGCATCATTGTGTATATTTTAAAACACTTTTTTGATTTTAGAATTCGACTTAATTTTGTTTTTATGTGCTATAAATCTAAAAATATCTTCCACCCACACAGTAGTGGCTCTCCCTGTATTGAAACCTAAAAAGCCAAAATGGCCGATAAAAGCTATTGAAGGAAAATAAATCAGGTTTGCTGAAAACTTTCAGACAATTTCGATGCTTGAACAAAACTGATGTAATTTAGGGCTCCTCTCGACGGAAAAAGTGGTACATAAAAAATAAATATGTTAAATTTACTTACCATTTAAATTATGAAAAAAACAGATTTAAGTGACTTAATTAAAAAACAAAAAAACTCAATTAGGAAAGGAGCAAATTCAAAATTCAATGACCTTATGAAAATTATCCCAATTATTAAATCATGATGTGATGAGATTATACTCAATTATTATGATTCAGCGATAATATAAGAAGTAAACTAATTTAAAACTTCGGTGTTAAATTATTGTACTTGGAGGCCCATTAACTCACACTAAATAATGTAGAAATTTATCCGTGAGAATAGATGATAGTTTTAAGTGGGGTATGGACTTTACAACGTGTAGTACAACAATATATCGGATATAAAATTAATTGAACATCGCTTTATATATTCTTACTATGTTACTGGATATGTATGAAACTTAGGAATTATACACAATTCCTAGGAAATGTATAAAATGTGTCAAATAATTTCTCAAGGATTCGTCAATACATATATTTTCTAGGAAATGTATATATTTCCTAGGTATAGTATGCAATTCCTAGATGCTGTTAGGACTGGTGAATAAGTTCTTATTGACATAATCAGGTCACATTATAAAATAATAAGAACAATATAATAATTTAATTTTTCAGGACGGTAAGACGGGTGTTACGAACTAGTCTAAATAGTAGCTGTTTAGGAATTGTATAGAATTCCTTGGAAATGTGTAAAAAATAATTTATTTCACACATTTCCTGTCGATTATAGGCACCTTATACATTTCCTAGGAATTCTATATAATGACGGATTTCCGGTAACAACTATACTAAAATTTTCTTTTTAATATATGGAAAAAACACAAGTAAGTAGTAAAATTCCTTTAGATAAAATTTTTGTTAATAGTTACTTTCTGTCTAGCCATGATATAATTTTGCTACCAAGCGAGTATTTTGAAATTATTCATGTCGATAGACTAAATATTAGCCCGGATGTTATCTACTTCCAATGTATATATAACTATCCAGAAGGGTTGGCTTCTGCTCCTTTTCAAAAGTAAATTTTACCCAGGAAAACCAATAGAGACGTCATTTCTAGGGGTATTCTCGGACAGGCTTTTAATTTAATATGATTAACTTAAAAATTAAAATATTTTAAATAATGAATAAGTAATATTAGGGTTATTAGACGCTCGATATCTCAAGCATTTTGGGCTATTTTTTAGGAAAAATGAAGTTTCACCATGCTTTATTTTTTGAAATCTTCTAATATGTACAAAAGCTGATTCAAACCAAATTTTTTGATAATTAAAAAATATTTAAATGAAGAAATTAGTGCAAAAAATTTTTATCATCTTTTAGATAAATTAGTTTCCATATTTAAATTATTTATTAGTCACTGTTTGGACAGGACGTGGAACAAAATATCGTTATAAAACATGTAAAATAACAATTCCTTACCTATAGTTTCATGGAAACTTTCATGAAAAATAGTTCATTTTGATTGATAAAATTGGTGCGAAACCTGCTTAAACTGCGAAAACTTGTGGTCCGTGTTGTTGTCGATGCTGAATGATGCGACCTCTATCTTTTGGGTAGCATGTTTCATGTATCGAGTTTGATATATTTATATTTCTACTTTACTATCGCGCCATCACATAACAGTTATATCAATATTGTTAGTACAGTTGCTCCTGTGTTATTGAGTGATCCGTGGAGATGTCGCTATTCGTATTCTGTCTGCTGTTTTTTCATTTTAAAAAGCAGTAGATAGGGCACGATTGTGAGCTTATGAATTGTACCGGATGCACTAACCTGATGAGTCCCAAGTAAGTAGAAACAGAGCTGTTGTAATTTTCCGGACGTGGAGCTTCTCCATTCTCTTGGAGTAACATATCACACATAGAGAGAGAGAGAGAGAGAGAGAGAGAGAACAATGCACCCAAATCATTTTCTTAGTGTTAAATTTGCTCCAGCATACTGTATACTGCAGTTTGAAGTATTATCTTCTTAAGCTTGTGGTTTTTATTCTAGATAATGTGCTTTCGAGATGAAATATATCTATAAACCTTCTCATTTATGCCAAGAAACACGCGTAAAATTATGTTTGCGATTGAAGCAGTAGTTTTTTTCTTTATCCCAGGGAAACAGGAACCCTTCTCCTCTTTACACCCCTTTATTATATATTAGATTTGACAATGGTTGCCGTACAAGAAAATAATTTTATACAAGCGTATTTATTCTTAACAAAATATATTTTAGAAGACTTCAGCTGTCTAAACATTAACATAATTTTATATTCATAAAATTACGTTAATACAATATTTTAATTCCCTCATAAGTAGATAAAATATCTGGAAAATACGTATAAATCGTCAGAATCTGTTAGTTAATTAACAAAGATTACACATTACTTTACCAGGCTCTCACACGTGCCAAATGTTAAAAGGCAACCAACCATATGCGAAATTACTTCGTGAAAGCAAATTAATAAAAGTCGCCTACCGTGAAAACTTTAATTATTATTGTTATAGTTTTTTTTGTGTTATTTAGCGAAGCTGTTGGCTCATTCACAAACAGTTAGCACTACTTTTTGCTTTCACCGAAATAAACTTTGTAGGTACAAACACACAAAAACATTAAATTGCTTTTCTATAAACCCGTTACATATACAGGAAATATTGGTAATCAAAATCATTGTTGCAACATGTGTTAAATGAAGTTGTTAGTACAGTGAATCTGGTAGCGGCCTCATGGATTTATATTTCTAATTTTGTCTCTGAAACATCCTAGTTTGTAACTAGTATAGCGATTTTGTGGCTTTTTTTATTTTTCACATTAATGAATTGCTGTCAATAGCTTAATTGTGTCTAATGTAGTTTTTCGGAAAGGATTTTTGGATTTTTGGGGTTGACATTTCGAGAATCAGGTTGGAGAAAATATTTTTCTGCTGCTGATTGAGTGAAAAGTGATGTAAAATTGGACCTAAAAAATCAAGAAACATCTGTTTCAAATTCGTTAGATAGAGTTCGCTTTGAACAGTATAAGAACGTTTATACTATTTTATACTATAATCTCAAAATTGCATGCTACTTATGTCGTTTTTTTTCTATTTTTGGGACCAGTTTTTAATTTCCAGTTTCCCGGTCCAATTTCTACGTTCAGTTTTCGAGTTCCCCATTTTTCAGTTTGTTTATTTTACATAGTATCATCTATAGCATCGATTATTTGGCGATCGACTAATTGTTATTGCAGAACAAAGATAAATAGTGCTCTCTCACTCAGGTAAAACTGAAGACATATGTTATTTCAAGAAGACAGTCAAATAACGCTTCAAGCGCCATCGATAGACAAGGCCAGAAATTTTTCACTTCATTCAGTAATTTATCTATTTTAGTTTCCTGATATTCAACTATAACAATACACAGTTGGTCCAGCGAGAGAACACCCATGCGTCATCAATAATTGTAAAATTGCGTCTGACATTTAGGCCCTGTGACAGATCTGAAGGTTAGAAATTGTTATGCGTCTAGATATAGGTTTTGAAATAAAAATAATACATATTTACCTGTAATAAATTATAAAACAATAATTAAAAACTTTTATATTAAACAATCTTCTGTTGTAAATTCACTTGAATGATCAAAATTTATCAAAAGCATAATGTAAATAAAACTTTGAAGGATGACTGTCAATAAAATAATATTTTGACGGAAGTCAAAAGAAATTTTGTATTCTTTCAACGAAATGACTCTTTTGTCTCGGTTATCTCTTTCTATCATTCTCTACCCATAATGTCAGTTTTTTTGCCACGTATGGTTTGGATTATTATGTTTTGTTTTCTGGTCTTTCATTATTTATATACAAATTAAAATATACAAAGACAAAACTGTCTTTAATATGTTGATAGATAGATGACGCATCACTATTCTTTCACTGAAAAAACTGCACCTACATTTTAATAGTAATTACAGTAGTACTTTAACAAGTTGTCTTATTTAAATAATTAGTTTTTTTGTACGAACTAAACCTTCCTACTTTTATATTTCATGCATTAGAGATGCTGCCTAATTTTTTTTCTTTTATTTAGTAGATTCTGGAGATTTTTCTTTATTTTCACAGTAAGTATACCATAATTCACATGGCAACAATTCTAATTGACTCAGGCATTATGGATTTTTGTTTGAATGAAAATTAACATCTAAATATAATCCACTTTTAGTTATTCATCTTCAATTATTATAAAAATTCAATTCAATATCAATTAGTTTTAATAAACTCACTCCCAGTCAAAGCTGTATAGTTTTTTTTGCTCTTTCGGAAGGCTTTAAATCCTGTGGAAAAATCTAATGCCATCTTCTAATTAAGAGATCACTTGAGAGCTTTGTTTTCTTATCCAATTGTTACTTTGTCAGGTTTCTATCCGCGTTTTGACCTTTTTTCGCAAAAACGCAGCTGTCCATCACGAAAGTAAAGTGATTCCGTTTTTCTTATAAGCAGTTAAGATCATAGTTTACTATTATTGATTTCAAGTAGAAATCGGTAACTTTAGAAAATGCATAAATGTTATAAATATTCATAATCAGGAGATCAGAATACATATTAAAGACCTATTCAATGATACCCCACCCGATGGGGTGAACGAGTACATTTTTTTTTCATTCGAATTTTTGACATGTGGGGAGGTTTTACCTCGGGTTATATATATATATATATATATATATATATATATATATATATATATACAAAATAAAAGTTTAGAAATGGGTGGACAAGACGAAACTATAACCTGAACTAACCCTAAAAACGAAGACTTTTATATCTTCTTGTATTTATTTTGTTAAGTTAACAGTCTAAAACTATGATCTTATTTAAAATAGCTTTTCAACAAAAAGTACAAGATAGGTGTAAAAATTTTTAAAATCCCTAATTTTACGTATTTAGAAATATTATTATACATTAAACTTTTTACCATTTCCTTTTTCCAATTTAAACTTTATTTAAAGTTACTTTTAAGTAGAAAGTAATTTATCTGCTAATTACTGAAACATAATTAAAGACGAAATCTAAGATATAGTAGATCTAGTAATTAAACCGTCATTTCTTGCTGCTTTCTTAGCAAAAATAACTTAGCCCTCTGGGCAGAAGCTGCAACAACAACTATGGAACATTGCGCCAAGGGTATAAGTTTAAAGATCAAAGGGAAAACCTAGCGACTTTTAAGGTTCTCGAAAAATTAGATCTGATGTTGTGTGAAATTGCGTGCAGGGCCGGAATGAAGCGTAATGTAAAAGCTACGTAAAAAGCGGTTCCGTGTACAATGTCTACAGCCTACACAGAAAATTAAAACTCATATGATAAGAACGAAAATATTCTTATTAATATTAATCTAAATGATTCATTACTTGTCTTTAATACGACTCTGTGGCAATTTATGTAAAGTATTGTATAGTAGAAAAGTATATATATATATATATATATATATATATATATATATATATATATATATATATATATAATATATACAAAAATTTATTTGGCAGAGCATGTTATGAGTTTAAGAAGCCCAGTCCAAAATTTTGCTATTCTTTCCTGAATGTTATTTGCAGTTGACATTCTTTCAGCCAGAGAAAGCCTTTGGTGATATGATGTAACCCATTTCTGCAGGTTAGAAATTCTGGAAGATCAAGTAATTATTTTTCGGTACATATGTTTGGCTTTTGGTGATAGTTTGGGTCGCCTGGTAAGCTCGTAAACCTGAAATAACAAAGGAATAATATATTAAATAAATCTTATAAAATACCACAGTATTCTTATATTTCTTAACCAATAGAAATTATAAGCTTTTACTAATCAAAAGATTGTATAACAGCGTTAAACTGTTATGGAACTTTAACAATTTATTTATTTATGTAAATAGAATAAGCGAATAAAAAATTCAAATTAGATTTGTTTACATATTAAATTTATATATATATATTTAAAAAATATTAGAAATTTTTTATTATTATCTACAAATAGGTAAAAAAAATTACATGTTAGGTTAATTACCAGGAAAATATAATGTTGGAAAAGCAATTCGTTTTAAGCCCCTTTTTGTTCCTTCTACAAAACAGTCTAGAGTAAAATATTTGTCACACACTATGTAGCAATTATAAATTATGGAAGGTTCTAATGATAATAGTTGGATTTTTTATTCACTGTTCTGGATCCGATCTAGGAAAACGATGTTCTTAAAAGAATCGTCATTAGTGCATCCAGGTACATAACATTTCTTTCCAAGCATAATTGAAACAAATGTGAACAAAAGAAGCACGCAAACTTAACTTCGCGAATCTAAACACTCCAGCTAAACACACAACTAAAATCAAATATGCGTACAGAAGCTATGCTTTGTGCAGTTTAACAAAAGCATAAATCAGATTCTGTTAAGAAATACGAGTACGGTTGCTTATCAAGTAACGTCAATGCCTTGATACCAGCGCTTACGTGGATGGACTCGTCCCTAACATATTTAGACACGAGCTCATTTAATAAATCGTAAACAACATTGTTTTTTGTGGTTAAAAACGTTAGATTTTATTTTGTAAGAAGTTGTCGTAGAAAGCTATAACCTTGAGCAACATTTTGAGAGACAATTTGAATTTAGAAAGAGAGAGAGAGAGAGAGAGAAATGAATTTAGAGATCCATATAGTAGTCGAAACGTTTTGACACTTGCGATGATTAGTAATAGAGTAATATAGAAATTTCTAAATAAGTTAGTTCTTTCTAAATAAATTTTAGTTAGTAAATTTGTTAATTTAACGTTTTTTTATAATTTAATTATTTTAAATGTTTCGGGCGTTTGCGTTTTAGTCCAAATTTCAAAACCATTTTAATCTATTTTGACCCGGCATATATTTTAGAATCGAGTTTATGTAGTAATACCACATACAGGTGTTTATCTATTTGAAGGATAATTGCAAGATATAATAATGCCGTGTCGCGTGTTTAACCACAACCCGATCCCCGGGGAGAAGTGCATAATCCCGGCATGTGTTTAAACAGGATACATAACTATTACACATAGTTTGATAGAAAATTATAGTTGTTTTGTCGAAACAGCTTGCATCACTTTTATAATATTTAAAAACCGTAACACTTTCAGACCACCAATTTAATCTGTTATAATGCCATACATCACAAAAAACATAGACTGATTCAAATGTCACTACAAAGTCTAGTTTTATTGTTAAGCCGACACGAAACTTGTTCAATGAAATACATTTTTACTGTAGATTCAAAATTTTACCGTCAAAACGAAAAAAAGAAGAAAAAACTGCATCACTCAGGGTAGGATTGTTGGAAACTGACATATGATCCCTTCAGGCAACTGCATTCCTGCGAAAAAAGGTAAAATTCTGACGGAAATCTCGGGAAGCGGCATATTATATAAAAAACAGCTTTAAAATGATTTCTTGCTTGCAAATAACGTAGTGTATATGACATTACGACCGCTCTTTATATCAATTTTTCGATATTGAAAAGGTTTTTTGTAGGTTTTAATTCGGAGAAGTGCATATTGGAATGATGCTAGCTTAACGCAATGAATGAATGGTACATTAAAGCCATCGGCTGACGCTACTCGGAATCAGAAATTGATTCCGCTTCGGAACGCTTGTTTACAGAATATTAGATACTATCAATAGAGAAGTTATATAACCAAACATTTCGGAGCTCTCGATGGACGACAACGTTTTCTAATACGATTATATTTTTGTTATTATAGGAATGAAACTTCGGAAATAGAGAATTGTTTCCACAAAAGCATGTTTACAAAATATGACGAGTTAAAATGTGCGATCACCAGTTTCCACTTTCATTTATAATGGATCGACATCGCCGGGGCGTGCTGCTAACCAAGTTCCCGCATAATCCAGTTGTAAATTTTTCCATATTTTACGTGTTTCTATATTTAGTTGCTTTAAAGTGTGTATACGTCATTAAACGCTATACATTTTCAATGAATCAGGCAAAGAAGCAAGCTACTACATAATAGTAATGCCTTTTTCCCTTTTTCAATTCTGAGAAAGGCAACTACGATCATTGTCTTATTGTAGTCATAATCGGGTCCAAACTAACGTTCAGCAGACTTTAAACACTTTTCATAGTAAAAAGACGCAATCAATCAAATCGATTAAGATACAAACATCCTCACACATGCACTTTAATAAGGTATTTAACTGTGTTCAGCGGTAGACCAAGATTTCTTAACCGCACTCCACGTCGAAAATGAAGATTTGTCAATAAAAATAATGTTCGACTAATCTATCGATATTCCCTTATACCCAGGCTCAACGTTTTTCGATAGGCACAGCGTGAGGTAATTTAGAGCCTCGAGTCTTCGACGTACCAAGTAAAGAAATCCAAACAATTATAGTGTTCAAATACGCAGCAATGCGTTTTTATATAATTAATTGTATTTTAATTTTATTGTTGTTCTCCATTGTTAATAGAAATGAACGTTTTGTAAAATTTGTGCCAAAACCAATGCCTAAAACGAATTATGAAGTTAATGTTAATGTAGGCGGTTTTCAGATACAAGAACGTTCCGCGCACCGTTATTGTTAAATGTTAATTATTGGTAAATAGACAAGGTATTGTCTAATAAACTAATCGTTAAATTTCATAACAGCTGTTTATTTGACACAATAATAAATTAATAATTTTCAAACAAACTGTTTTAAAGAATTTAAAAACATTTAAAAACATACTTTTTGATACAATGAGTTAAACTTATATAATATTGTTATATTTACGACTTGACATTGAATCAATTTTTAATGACAGGATCTTTTCGTCAAGTTTTTGATTTGCACTCTTTTTTAAACTTTAAAAAGGGCCTATTGGTCTTCCACGCTTACACTTTTTCTTATCGTGAATCTTTTGAATATTGCATAGGTCCAAAAAATGTATTATCTCCGTATTCGAGCATTTCTAAAAATGAAAGTACTTTCTAAAGAGTATGTACAAAAAATAAAGATTCATAAAAATTGCACTAAAATAATTTTTTAATCACGAAAAAGTTACTTTCGATTTATAATTCGTATTATATGCTTTTTCTATTTTACTACAGTTAGGGAACAGTAACCTAAATTTTGCTAATCGAAGTTTCAAATATCTTCGTGGCTTCGCCCGCGGGAATTGTGAGAGAGACTTTTTGATGTCAGACTGATTCCAGTGAGAAATAAATAAATCTATTTTTCTGCGATGTTTAAATAATTGCTAATATAAATATTCCTTTTCAAGCAAAAAAAGGAAAGAAAAATATACAAACAGTTTATTTCCTGCAAATGCAACTCTGGTTCTCTCTCCATACGCATTTCAACCACATTATGGTTTCATTAGTGGAGCTGTACCGAGAGAATAGATTATTTATTGCTTACTGAAATCTGAATTTTTAAATTCCGCACTACTGCTGTGAATGTATTTCAGTATGATATCGAAAAGTCGGCAGGTTTAATATCCTGCGTGATCTGGTACGTTGTGGTTATGGAAAAGGACTTTTTTGTGGGTCAATCGTGGACGCTCTTCTCGCAGCTCGATTTTTAAACGGTCCAATAATGATGAATAATGATCACCCGTAATAGTTTCACCGTTTTCCAGATAGTCGAAGAAGATTATTCCTTGCGAATCCCAAAAGAGTCTCCATAACCTTCCCAGCCGAAGAAATGGTGTTCGCCTTTTTTGGTGCAGATTCCCCCTTGGAAACCCATTGTTTAGATTGTTCTTTGGTCTCAAGAGTATAGTGATGTCTCCATGTTTCATCCACAGTGACGAAACGACGCTTAAAGTCCTGAGGATTTCGCTGAAATAGCTACAAATTGTTCCTGCAACACTTCACACGATTTCGTTTTTGGTTAATCGTGAGCAATCGCGGCACCAATCTTGCTGATAGCTTTTTCATGTCCAAATGTTGGTGTAAAATATTATGTATCCGATCATTCGAGATGCCCACAGCACTAGCAATCTCACGCACCTTTACTCTTCTGTCATCCATCACTATATCATTGATTTTGTCAATGATTTTTGGAATAGTAACCTCAATAGGGCATCCAGAACGTTCAGCATCTGTTGTGCTCATAAGGCCACTCTGAAAATTTTGAAACCACATATAAATTGTTCTAATCGAAGGTGCACAGTCACCATAATGTTTATCAAGCTTCTGTTTAGTCTCTTGAGGCGTTTTGCCTTTCATAAAGTATTGTTTAGTCAACACACGAAATTCTTTTTCGTCCATTTGTGGAGAATCATTTGACTTTCTTGATTCAAACGAATGTCAAACACAAAGAAATAGACCGAGCCGGCTGAAACTTGGTGTGTTTTCTTCCAGGAGATGCTACTAGCTGAAAATAACCTCAATAAGCACCAGTAGTGTCGTCTCGCTGACTTTGCACGAACTTTTCAAACCAACCTCGTATTTCAATACGGTAGAAAAATAGGTTTGTTTATATCTTACTGCAGTCTTAATTTTTAAATTTTATAATATTTTTTACAAACTTACAAATAAAATGCGAACATCGAAAAATTACGTAATAAGTTTTCAGATATTGTTATGAGCTATCTTTGGAAATCAAAATGGAGTCCATATCTTTATTTGATCAAGAGATATTTTCATCATGTAACAATTTACCACTTTTCACCCTTTTTGCGAATTTTGAAAAATCTTTTTTTAGTGGGTTGCCAAATAGATTTGCAAATTGATATTTTTCAAAAGAAAATGTGAATTATATGGTTTCAAAATTTTTTGCAACCAGAAAAAAGTTTTACGTTCATCGGGTCCTTTACAATTAAAAATATATATTGATAATTGCTGAAGGCAACAAAGTGTAAATGCAAAAATTCCCTCATAATAGCAAACAGGCGGTAACCAATACCTGATTGTGTAGGTGTCAAACAAAAGAGAAAGCTTTTAAAATACGATTAGAATCTGCTAATGGACGTACCCTGGCTGCTCGGTCACTTAATAACATGCTAAATAATAGAGGAAAACTGCAAAAGCCTATGCATTTTTTTCCAGAAAAATAAAACCTAAGTAAAAATGGGTAAACGTGGGAAACTATAATGAATAATGACCACCACATGTTCCGTTTTTGCAGGTTAAATATCGTTTATTTCGTTCAATAGTCTATATGATGATAAACCATTATTTTTGAGAATTTTGTGGGAATATATATTTTCCAGAATAGCAATTCTCAAACAATGAGTTGCTCAGGTGGTATGCAAGCAGATACGAAAATACCAACATTGTACGAGGATGGTTCGATAAGTTCTCGGCCTGAAACAGAGAGGGCGCTAGTAGGATCAAATAATTATAATATTTTTTAAGCATTAACTTTAAGATGACGCCCTGCAAAGTTTCAAATGTTTGCGTTCAGTTGCTTGTTTGTTGCGATCGAGTGAACACATAAGGTTCGATATTTGGTGAAAGATGGATAAAATTGAAGTTCGAGCGGTTATAAAGTACTTTGTTTTAAAGGGCTTAACTCCTACGGACATTAAAAATGAGTTAGATTGTACTTTAAAGGATATATATATATATATATATATATATATATATATATATATATATATATATATATATATATATATATATATATATATATATATATATGTTTATGCGGCTTTCACGGATTCCTCCGTGCGAGATGCAATAGCAGTGGATATATCCACATTATACCGTTGTAGTACTGAAATCACATTCAGCAAACGTACAACTATATGCAACTCCGTGTATAGATGAAATCAAATGTGAACAGTAAATGCAAACTTCGTTCCATCATATCCCTTCCGTGTTAGAGATTGCACAAATTGAATAAATTGCTACAGAAACACAATTCATTCTATTCCACCACCCTCGAGATGATAACCTACCTGTGCCACCATACCGAGAAGAAAGTCAAAACTTACCCTTCCCGCCACAGTGATGCGGCAGAGGTACATGTTTCGTCTCTTCTAGACTCATCAGTATGTGACTTATCAGCGGTAACCTTTGGCTTATCGAAGATTGCAATATAATCAATTTTGCATCAACATTTAGCTGTGAAAAAATCTGTTCCAGATGGATTTCGTATAATTTGAGTGAGACTCAAAAGAAAGGATCATAATAAATGTTGTAGGGAAATACTCCAATAATTCGACCGACGAAGTGCAAAATCCTTATAATAACATCGTAACAAGTGATGAAGCTTGGATATAATCATATGAACCAGAAATTGAGCAACCAAGTTTTTGAGGTATAAACTTCGAAATAGAAAAAATGTTTCGAATATTGGTTTGAACGCATGCAAAAATATATAAACCGTAAAGACAAATATTTTGAAAAGCAATAAAACGGTTTGTTCCATAAACAACTAATTTTTGTAAAAATTTACTAGTATTATCCTCGTAATATCAAACATTATTTTCACTCATTATTTTGCTTGAGACCGATTTCAACCATATCGATTTTAGTGAAAGAGTATGCAATTAACACAAAAATCTACTTATTTAAATACATTACCAGAATTTACGGATAAAATGTCACATCTACACTAAAAACGGGTCTGAATTTTATATTTCTAAATATATTATTTCTAAAAGATATGACAACATTTTTGGAAAGATTTATATTTTTGTTTGGATAATTTATTTTTTTATGCTTCTATACTTTTTGCCGGTTCTGCAAGTAAATCAAATTAAATATTATAGCTGGAGATGATTTAGATCTGCCACTGAATTCCCAACTGTATTAACTACTCCGCCAGAATTTCTGATATCCTAATATAAATGTAATCAAACTCAGGATATGGTTTCTGGATTGGTGGTTTCTCTGACCCGAGTATATTGTAATTTTAATAGAGAGCCCATTCGGAACGCGCCACCTGAAGCGTAATATTTTAAGTGCTACAAACAGCTTTTAAAACTGGGATTCTGAAGCTTTTCTAACTTAGAAATATCTCAATGGAAATTTTAAAAGCTTTTTTAAAAGAGCATTTTAACAAGCGTTTAGTGGAACTTTGTTTTAAGTACTACGTGGAAAGTTAATAACACTAAACGAATTATAATCTTTTAGTAACACACTGTCATAAATTATATTGTAGTCGACGTTATATTGACAATTATTTCAAAAGGTCTATTACGAACTTGCTGCAATTAAATTAAAACCATTATTTTCTCCTAATATACAGGGTGCGCCATCTTTTATGTCGGTATGTAAACATTGAATAATTTTGAAAAAAAAAACTGATTTCTATATATGAGGTATTTTTATTAAATTTGGTCCTTTACAATTTATTGGGACTAGTTTTTGAATACTACATCGATCAAGTGGCCATATTTATTGGCCAAAGCAAAATGTGACCTTTTTGCTGCGTTTTCCATTACCTTTTCGAGCATCTCGGGTGGTATAGCGATGATTTCGGCACGAATGTTTGCCTTGAGCTCTTCAATGATATGAGGTTTGCTGGCGTACACTTTGTTTTTTCAATAAACCCACAAAAAGAAGTCCGGAGCGGTCAAATCTGGAAATCTGGGTGGCCAGTCAATGTCGCCTCATCTTGACATCAAACGTCCAGGGAATTTCCGTTGCAGAAACTGGATTGTTTGATTTGCAGTGTGGCATGGCGTAGCGTCTTGTTGAAACCAGTAACCATCAAGACCTTTTTCACGCATTTGTGAGGAGACATAATGAGTCAACATCCACCGATATCGATTTCTATCGACTGTTTCGTTTTCGTTGAAAAAAAATGCCCAATGATGGTTTTGGCGCAAGCGTCGGCCCATAAAAGCCACTTTTCGATCATGCAATGGCATTTCGTGGATCTCGTGTGGATTCTCCGTCCCCCAAATGCGGCAATGTTGCTTATTAACGCCGCCAGAGAGTGTGAAATGGGCCTCGTCGGTCATCAAAATTTGCTTCCAAAAATTAGGTTCAGTGCCAACTATTCGAGCGACTGTCTGGCTGTATTTCAAGCGACGTGGACGGTCTATCGGCAATATTCTTTGTGTTAACTGCACTTTGTACGGAAAAAAATGCAAATCATTCTTCAAAATGTGCCGCAAAGGGGTTCCACTGACGCCAAAATTTTGAGCGCGGTGACGATACGACACTTTTGGGATCTGGGCAACGCTCTCTCTGACCGCTTCAACCAGTTCATTGGAACGTCTTGGTCGTTGATGAACGGTATGTTGACGATCTCCCACTGTCCCGTACTCTTCAAAATTCGAAACCAAACGACGGATAATGTTGTTAGACGCTATAATTTTTAACTTATCAGAGAATGTACCTTTTAAATACCTATCGAATGGTGTAAGAGTGTTATGTAGCTAAGTAGGCCAAATATTCGTTTTCTGCACCATTTTGTGTTTTATAAATAGATGTTCTAATGTATCTAGTTGCCTGTGGCATTTGGAAATGACAGATAATTCATTTAATCTGTCAGTTTAGTCTGCAAAACCTGTTGCTATAATAGCGGTATTATTTTTTGTAACTGTGAAATTTGATTTATTGAATTGAATTATTTGAATATTGTTGTGTTCTTACTTTGTCAAAATGAAGATTTATCCAAAGCAAGAGCATATTGATAAAATTGCTTATTGGCTGCTCGAGTCTATGCTCAAAGGTTTCCTGAAAGAAACCCTCTCAAACCAGCCAGACTATTAAACCACATTCGGGAAAGTAGAAGTGTCAGTTATAAAAAACCTGTTATAAGAAAACCTGTCACTGAGGATGAAAAAAATGTTTTTATTGTAGTTCAATTATCGAAAATCCCAATATTAGTCAGAATCATATATCCGAAAATACTAACATAGCCAAGCAAGTGTTTCAATGATTCTTAACAAATACAGATTTCATCCTTATAAAATCCAGCTTTGTCAGGACCTCCACGAAAATGATTTTGACAACTGAACTGAATTCTACTTGTAGGTGTTAGATAAAGTGACAGAAAATGAACACTTTTTTGATAATGTGTTGTTTAGTGATGAATGTACTTTTCATAACAATGATTTCGTGAGTAGACACAACTTCCATTACTATTTTGATTGAAATCCGCATGAATACAGAATTTTGAGAAACCAAAATAGGTGGTCGGTTAATGTGTGGGAAGGAATACTGGGTCCATACTTAATTGGACCCTACTTTTTTGAAAGACCTTTAAATGGTTTGATATTTCGCGATTTTCTTTTACACCAACTTCCAGTGTTATTAGAAGATGTACTTTTAAATATTAGCACAACTATGTGGCTTCAACTGGATGGAGCTTCGCCTATTATCATCGCGAGGCTCGACAATTTTTAAATGTCAAGTTTCGAAACAGGTGGATTGGTAGAGACGGATTTTAAAATTCGCCCCCCAGATCTCCGGACTTAACTCCACCAGATTTCTTTTTATGGCGATACATAAAAGGAATTGCCTACAATGCGCCCCCTTCAACACCACAAGATATAAAAATACGCATAAGAGACGCTTTTCACACTGTAACCCCGCAAATGCAATACTATACACGGGGTTCCATTTTAAAAAACACAACTTTGATACTTTCAGAGCTTTTGGGACACCCTGTATAATATGAAAATAGTTTTAAAAAGTAACTGTATTTGACTCCCATATATCCCAAGAGTAAAACTTTTTGAAAGTCACGTATATATATATATATATATATATATATATATATATATATATATATATATATATATATATATATATATACATATTTATTTGTACTCCAGAATTTCTGCCGACAAAAGCTAGACTTCATTCTTAATAAAGGGAAAGTATTTGTAGCTATTGTATGTGTATTGATGTCCTTAAGTTGTTTATTCCAGAACAGTGTAACGCTGTCACTTGGGAATGCCTCCCAGAGGCGAAGATTTTCCTACAATGAAAAATATTAGTGGAAATTTTATAAGAAGCTCCTAATAGCGAAACGTCTGGTGTTCAACTCTAACTTTGTTATTGCAAGAGATGTTAAAAAGCTTGCCATTTCAAAGCACCTGATTCATTCATTCATTTATTCGCCGATGCTCGCCGAAAGTAAGCTTTAAGTAACGAAAAATGTCGCTTGCGAAAGAAGGAAAGCATGTTGTTAAAAACTTGAAAGTAACGTTAGTGACAGGAAAGAAAATGTACTGCAAAAATTCCAAAAAGTTTTAAGCTGGCGAAAAATGAGTAAAGAGACTTTTAAAGAAAGTAAATGCAATGGTAAATATTTTTAACAACCTTCAAATCAAAAATTGTACTCAGTAATAGTGCAAGGACGTGAGAAGAAAACTTCACATATGTGTAGTCCTAGTACATATTATTTTTTATTCGAACCGGCTCACAACATATACTTTCGAACTTTACTTTGTAAAAATCACTTGAAGATTATTTCGAGCCTGACAGGGTTGGATTAGCGGACAACCGCCCAATGGGCTGCTTATTTTTTTGAAAATTAACTTCGGTTTCTAAATCTACATCATCTAGGGACTATCCGCTTCATGACTGTGCAAAAGCAGCAAATTCAGAATTGATACGAACTAGTAAGGGAAAATTGGAGTTTTGCATATTGGTATAATTTGTAGTAGAATTTTTAGATGATATTGTGTTTTAATGGGTATATGGAGTAAATCATCATCTACATCGGGTTTGCTTCCCACATCTGATAATCTAGCACTTGGTAAAATGGATATATCAGAAGTCTTTTACCACTAACATCTTACATAAGCTAAAAAGGAACAGAATAAAAGGCTTGCCATCAAGAAAAGGAAAACTGATATTAGGTGATTAGATGTTTTTAGCAATGGAAGTAATAAAAATAAGGGAAGACAGCACAATGTTTTATCAGAAAATGACAGTAAGGAAAACTTTATGTCGTGTTATGTATTTTTTTTGAATAGACCGAAGAAAACGTGGAACTCAATATAAATGTATTGAATACAAGCGGAGTTTTACTTTTAAGGGGACACTTTATCAATTTCAAAATTACGAACATTCATGAATATTCTCAGAAAATTTCATAAATATCCAGTCAGTCCTTCTTTATTTTTGAAAGAACTATTGAATTGATCTTTCTCGAACTGCCGCAGCTCTGAAACTTCCAGGGAATCCAGAAAGCAGCAAAGAGATGGTACGGTAAAAGATTCATATTTATTATTTTTTCCGGCATCAAATATACAGAAAAAGACCTCCGTTTTTCCAATTTTTTGTTCAAATATTTGCTATCTCGTTATTTTTGCATGAAAATTCATAATTTTACATCCCGCGATACTGATTGTGAAACTATTTTGTTTTTTTGTTTGAGATGAACCAGTACAGCTGAATTCCTAACTCCAGCAACTTATCTTTTTTTGATAAAGTACAATTTATCTTATAAAACATATTTAAAATCAATAAAATAAAGTTTTTTCACACACTCTGTTAGTGTATTAATATAGCCCAAAAAGGATTACACTGATATCTATAATAGGAATTATTTTTAAAAAATAGCAAATGACCTTTTTTCGAGTGTCTAAAGTGAGATACCCCCTTAACGAAGAATTGTTTGGCAATAATGTTGTTCTGAAAACCCATGGTAACATTTAATTCGTTTTATGAGTATCACAAATTTATAATTATTTTCTCGAGACTATTCAGTTCCATACGAAATGAAAGAAACTAATTATGTGCATAATTTTAAATGTTTATTTGGCTTTGTTCGATCCCGCTTGTATAAAATCTAAAATAAGGACATTTTTTTAAAATTATCTCGTTCCGTTGTTATTTAAATACCAGCTTAAATAAAATACGTGTTTAAAACGAGAATTTTACTTGATACTGACTACTTGTTTTACCAAAAGGAATGAGAAAAATTTCCCTCAGTAATACAAAGGAATAACGAAGTTAATGAAACATAATTTTCTCTTTGCCAATTAACCTTTTGCCTCTGCATTTCGCTATGTTTGAAAATTAACTATTTTACCAGATATACATACATTTATTTTGTATAAATGAAAGGTATATCACTGGAGAAACGTTCGTAAGCAAGATATCTGATAAAACATTGATTTTTTCATAAAGGTCTTTTATGTTAATTTGTAGTCGCAATAAAAGAGGAAATTACCGACATTCATTATTTTTAAACCTATTATTTGATACATTATTTAAACTTATTTATCACGTTGAAGTCCGTGGGGCATAAAAATTCACCGAAATTAATATTTTTCATCTGAAAATGATACAATCATAAAAATACTGTTTTTCATGTTCGAATAACGAGCTTATATGAGATAATATAATATTTAATTTAAAACAAAAATTAAGTGGTTTTATTTCAATTTTTCTATTCCCGTATCATTACAAGACCTTTTTCGAGGGTTTAAAAGCTACCATTGAATTTTAAAAATACGTAGTAATAGATGTTTCGGATAATAATGTCGATGACGTCACTAATACATTGTTGCTATAGACTAATTACATCTATGGGGTTTCGAAAGGTAAACATAAGCCATTAAAAGCCAGTTTGTTATCAGTTGTCATTGTGCAAAAAACATAGTTCTTTAAAGGTTCGAAAATGTGAAACTTTGTACAAAGAAAATATGTTTGTCCTGGACGTTTAATAACATTTATTCATTTAAAGAAATCAGCTGCTGAAATCGATTGTGCGTTGAAGAAGGAAAATGGGTTCTGCGTGAATTGGAGAATATACAGACATGGCAATGTCAAAATTTCTATGCTTCTTAAAGTCTCCTTGCAGTCCTTTGTGAAACCCACACCTACCAACAACCTCACTGCCCTTCTCTGCATGCCGCAAAGATGACGAATCCCAAGTACATGTCCCCAAACAAGAACAACATAACAAAGGTTATCCTGGAAATATGCAAAATATGCTGTCTTTAATACGGCAATGGACACATTATTGGCAAGGCCACTCATCAAGAACAAATCCTTCAAAAGTCTAGTAGCTACTGAACTGATGTGATCAGTTCACCACAGTCCTGGATCGACAAAGACGCCCAGTCTCTTCAGCAGGATTGATCTCAGCCAAATTCCTCATTGAGGACACTAGTTTCGCCGTCTTCAAAAACAATCTATTAGAATTGAACCAATCCTCGGCCCTTGCCTATGCCTCCTGCAAGCCCCAGTGTGTCCGACCCCATAGCAATGATCGTGTCATCATCAAAGGGGATAAAATTAGCCCCATGATTAGTAACAGGCAGATCACTGATGTAAAGAAGGACAACCAATGGGCCCAACACTGACCTCCGTGAAACTCTCATATTCACCATACACTTTGCCGACACTTCCCGGAAAGAAGCTGTACAGCTCCAGCTTTTGCAGAATAATGTTGTGATTTACACAGTCAAACGCCCTACCAAGATTCCAGACTAAAACACTATTGTATTGAGTTGGACGTATCAAGTAAAAAAGCTCATACGAGTATGGGAATCAAATACGCAGCTACAACTTTTTATGAAACCAATTGTATATATATATATATATATATATATATATATATATATATATATATATACAGGGTGTCCAAGATAAGGATCCTAACCATGGGGATCTCGGAAACAGTTGGAGATACGAGGTCGGTTAAATTAGAGAAAAGTTGCGCAATTTAGTGCTAAATTAAACGCAATTTAAAAATTTTAAAAATTCAAAATACTTCCGGAGATTTCCGGAAAAAAACGAATTTTGGCAAAATCGTTTTTAATTTTTGTAGGCTTTATTTAAAGAGATATCAAAAAATAAAAGGTAGATTCTTCTTGCCACTTTTTATTTTTTATAATTTGGTCTAAACAAAATTTAAATCCGACGTTTCGTTTCTGAGATACCATCATGAACTTTCATTTTTTATATGGAACAAAAAAAAGTATCCCATGTATTTGATAGCATTTTTTATTACAAATTCAACGGTGTATCACACTTGCATATCAAGTGTGTAGTTTATTGGCTTTTATAAAACTGATATACCTTTCTCTCTCGCTCTCATGGAGCTCTTATGGAAAGTACTTGAACTACGTATTCGATATGCAAGGGTGATACATCGTTGAATTTGTAATAAAAAATGCTATCAAATACATGGGATACTTTTTTTTGTTCCATATAAAAAATGAAAGTTCATGATGGTATCTCAGAAACGAAACGTCGGATTTAAATTTTGTTTAGACCATATTATAAAAAATAAAAAGTGGCAATGAGAATCTACCTTTTATTTTCTGATATCTCTTTAAATAAAGCCTTCAAAAATTAAAAACGATTTTGCCAAATTTCGTTTTTTTCCGGAAATCTCCGGAAGTGTTTGAAATTTTTAAATTTTTTTAACTGCGTTTAATTTAGCACTAAATTGCGCAACTTTTCTCTAATTTAACCGACCTCGTATCTCCAACTGTTTCCGAGATCCCCATGCTTAGGATCCTTATCTTGGACACCCTGTATATATATATATATATATATATATATATATATATATATATATATATATATATATATAATGATGTGCAGCTACAACTTTTTATGAAACCAATTGTATATATATATATATATATATATATATATATATATATATATATATATATATATATATAATGATGTGCATTTGACAAGTAAATGGTCTCAAGATAGAACAATAAGAATTACGAGGTTTTCTCATGAAAGTATCGATTTCATTTAATAATTACACAATCAGTCATCAATATCAAACGTGATAGTGGGTGTTGCGTTTTAGGTGTGTATATTATGAAATTAAAGTAATGGAAATGATGTTTATTTTTAATAAATAACCTAGAATTATTAGTGTAGGTCATACTGTTATTTAAATTTCGTCCCAATTTTGATATTTTATTATAAGTTATTTAGCTTTGAAATAGTTTTTCATAGTGGATATTTAAGGCTTATTTTTCATTGTACTCAGAATCATTATGAATGATATTGGTAGTACTTTAATTATTAAGAAAAGAGTAGCTGTACTTTATTGTAAAATAAACAATTGCACGATTAAAAAATAAGTATTATTAAGAGTATTACAACACAAAAATTAATGTTTCCTTTCAGCAATATTTGAAATATAAAGTAATCAGCTTATAATAGTATTTTTAGCCTTTTTCAATAATTTAAAATCAGGTTACATTTTATTAATTAAATAGTGAGAAAAAACGGACAAATTTTTAAATTATTCTAGATTTATACGTAACCAATTATCAAACATTCCAAGTGAGTACTACTCACATTACTTACCTCTCTGTCAAAAATTTTTCATATCCTCGAGCCATTCATAATTTATTTTGTGTCCCACAAGAGTACAAACAATACCATTTAACGTGGATTTTGCTTGACATCGCTCTGTTCTCTGGTTCAAAAGGTATCACAGGGGAGATTATTGAAGTCATTACTGTTATATATATATATATATATATATATATATATATATATATATATATATATATATATATATATATTCTTCGTGGGGCCGCGCTGGTGTGGTTGGTTAAGCGGTTGGCCGGTTGATCAAGTTCACCGGTGCTGCGTTCGTCTTAGGTGTTTGTGTGTCGTGGCTACATGTGCAACGTTTCCAAGGATAAAGGGGTAGACAAGGTTGTTACATTACTTCCAAAAATGGGAGTACTATAATAACCTTTTCTTTATAAAATAAATATTTTCAGTGTGCTCCATTTTGATGTACTTTTTCGAATATTAACATTTTTATAATAATACTTAAATAATGATACATATAAAAGTATTACTTATACCTCCAAATTTAAAGTATCAAATTTACGAATAACAAACATAATTCGATAAATACTCTTTTTGAAATTTTCCGCAAATAGCAAAAACTGTGCTATATTCAGTATTTTATGTACATTATCGATGAAATTATCAAATAAATAAATTTATTAATACATAAATTTAATTGCCATAACTAATTTTAATAGATGTTTATAATTTCAATTTAATTAATGATATTTTTTTTTATTGCAGGTGAGTCTTCATTTCAAATAAAAAACTGGTTTTAACAATAATACGTAAGTAAAAAATATGTTAATTTTATTTGGCAAACATATATAATATATATATATATATATATATATATATATATATATATATATATATATTATATATACATGGATTATATCACTTTCCCCCATTTTGTCTTTTCTTGGGTTTAGGTTCTTTATTTAAGAAAAAATCAAAAACAAGTTGACGTTTCACCCTTTATTTAAGGCATCTTCAAAAAAAATTTTTTTTTTAAATTATTGATCTACCTAAAAACATTTTTTATATAATTAAAAACATTCATACAGAAACATATTTACAATTTTAGAAAACAAACAAACACTTTAAAAAACTATTCAAATTTCTAAAAAAGTATTTAATTTTACACAGTACATACCTTGATATTTTAACATCGTCTAGGTACTGATACATGGAACGCGATTTTGTTTTATTTTTTATATTTTAATAATGGACCAACAACACCTAAAAAACGCCTACATTTAATTTTATGTTTAAGAGGATATTCAATTTTTGATGTTTATTAACAGGATCGACTACTTAATATTTTTCTTTAAATTAGGCTGGTGTAAATGTGGCTCAAATTTCCTATATCTGTTCTGTCATTAACAGTGTTTTTATCTTTTTTAATTTCTATCATTTCTTTTATCTGCAATTTTTGATAATTCATATATTTGTTTTTAATTATGGTACTGTTATAATCGAAAGTATGTTTTCAATCCTGTGTGTATTTGTTTAACGCTGTTGAGGCATTTTTCGTATATTTATGACCATTCAATCTGTTCTTTAGCAATTGCTATGCTCAAATTATCCCAAAAAATATATAGACAAAACAAGCCAATTGCTAAAGAACAGATTGAATGGCCATAAATACACGAAAAACGCCCCAACAGCGTTAAACAAACACACACAGGATGAAAAACATACCTTCGATTATAACAGTACCATAATTAAAAACAAAGATATGAATTATCAAAAATTGCAGATAAAGGAAATGATAGAAATTAAAAAAGATAAAAACACTGTTAACAACAGAACTGATATAAGAAATTTTAGCCACATTTGCACCAGCCTAATTTAAAGAAATATATTAAGTAATCAATCCTGTTAATAAACATCAAAAATTGAATATCTTCTTAAACATAAAATCAAATGTCTGCGTTCTTTCGGTTTTTTGGTCCATTGTTAAAATATAAAAAATAAAACACACTCGCATTCATTTCATTATTACTAAATAAACAAAATGTCAAGGTATGTACTGTGTAAAATTAAATACTTTTTTAGAAATTTGATTATTTTTTAAGGTATTTGTTCGTTTTCTAAAATTGTAAATATGTTTGTGTATGAATGTTTTAAGGTTGATCAATAATAAAAAAAAATGTATATTTTGTCGAACATTTTTTTCTGTGTACTTTTAAAAAGCCATTATGTCAAAAATCACATTATATTTTTATTGTAAAACTTTACGCATATTTTTTTTTTATATTTTTTGCGTACACGGAACGAACGTTGATATTCTTATATATAAAAAGGAAAAAAATCTCGTACACAAATACGAAAAACCTCGTGTTCCAGACTTTTTTTCAAGATTGATGTGGAAGCTCGGAGAACGATGTCTCCATTTGATAGGAAGCTTACGTGGACCCCATTTCTTACTTTAAATACACGCGGCGCCGCATTTTCAGCTTTTCAATGGGCGAACGTGATTGAAAGTAACTGAAATATCTAAAATGTGCCTCACACAAAATCCGTCCAAATAATATGTTTCATATTTTCAATTTTTTGAGATTTGGAGCTAAATACATTTTATCCACGGTGACGGCACCCTAGAGCAAAGATCTTCAAATATATTTTAAAAAGTTCCGATTTCGTGTCGTTTTTGTCACCGAAAATGTACAATTATTCAATTGTGACTGAAAAAATACCGTAAAGATAATGTTTAATTTTTAGTTGGAATATATATATATATATATATATATATATATATATATATATATATATATATATACAGGTTGGTTGAAAAGTTTTGAAAGCGACACCTATGAACCAGTACAGGAATCAAAATTTATACGCCATTTTAATATTTCATCTTCTATATGAACACACACAAAAGTTTATTTCTATCTGTCAATTCATTCTTTGTTTACAAGCCATTTGAAGTTGACGTGTTAGTGACTTTTATACAATGGATGAAACCGAATATCGTGCAGTGATAAAATTCTTTGATTTGGAAGGTTTATCAGCAACAGAAATTCATATAAAAATGGTGAAAGTGTTAAAGGAAACTGCTCCTTCATTTCCAACTGTGCATCGATGAGTTTTAGAGTTTAAACGTGGTCGTACGAGGCGTTGAAGATGGACCACGTAGCGGACGTCCAAAAAAGTGCAACAACACCAGAAATCATGGAGCAAGTCTATGATATTGTTTGCAAAGATCCAAGTGCGACTAAGCTTGGAATTGCTGTTACCATAGGCATCTCGGACGAATGAATACTCTATATTTTACACGAAAAATTACGTATGAAAAAGCTATTCGGAAAGATAGTGCCGCATTCGTTAACAATTCAACAAAAACTGAATCGAAAACAAATTTGTAAGCGTAATTTGGAGCATTTTAAGCAGAATAAAACCGATTTTGTGCGTCGTTTTGTAACTGTAGATGAGACTTGGATTTACTATCATGATCCTAATCTGGAACAAGAACATTTACAGTGGACCAAAGCTGGTTGTTCAGCTTCAAAACAGGTCAAGTCAGAACGATCGGCAAAAAATGTTATGGCATCAGTTTTTTGGGGTTCAAAAGGGATTTTGTTGATTGATTATCTTGAAAAAGGTAAAATAATTAACTCTGAGTTTTATTGCAATCTTTTGGAACAGTTGGATAAAAAAGTTCGTGAAAAAAGACCCGGCTTCCAGAAGAAAAAAATAATTTTTCATCAAGACAATGCACGTCCTCACACAAGTGGTTTTACGATGGCTAAATTGAAAGAATTAAAGTACGAATTGCTTGAACACCCACCGTATTCACCAGATTTGGCTCCCTTCGACTACCACCTCTTCAGGAATTTGAAACAATTTCTTCGCGGAAGGCGTTTTTCGTCGAATGAAGAAACTGTTGCAGCCGTGAAACATTATTTTGCAGAGCTTCCGGAAAATCATTACAAAGAGGGAGATTATATTGAATATATATATGATGTTATGAATAGGTAAAAGGAAAGAAGTTTTACGATTTTATGGAAACACTGTGCAAGGTATGTTAACGCCGCTTTACTTGCACGTCACCAGTGACAAGAGTAAATGTCCGTTAAAATTTTAAACGCTTCGATTCCAATCAATCACTTTTCTGTCCTGGATGGGTTTGTATAACCAGATTTGAATCGCGTATGTAGTGTTCGTTCCTCCCAGCCATTTCAACGAAAATAATTATTTGATTAAAAATTACACCACTTCACTGAACCACAGCACAACCAGTAATATAACAAAATGAGCACGAATTATTACCCCTTAACAATTTGCAGACAAACAAGTAAGCGAAACAAGAAACATTCTGGTAAAGGAAAAAAAAAGGGAAAGTATTTATTCAGAGTTATGGATATTAATGGAAAATTTAAAATCTCAGATAATAAAAATAATAACTACATTAAAAAACATGATAAAACTGCAAACATATCCATCTTATTTAACGCGAATGTTAACAAAAAAACTATTTTATTTGATGTTCGAACATCACGTCGAAAAGCGCATATAATAAAATTTTTTCCCATGTTCCAAAGCCATTTAGTTGAAGATGTCGGCGATAAAATTTTTAAGGGGGTTGAATTATAATTTAAATCTGGCCGTGGGCCCGCTTTTACCTTAAAAGGGCACCCATAAATAATGAGAAGTCTGTTCTAACTAAATAATAAGGCCTTTAAGGGTCGGGATTCGTGCAGGACGCAAAGGTCATGTATATTTCAAGTCGGGGATTTCCATTAATTTCATTTCGCGTACGTAAAACACATTCGGTACGACAAGATTTGCCAAATCTAATTTTGCACTTGAAGCGTATTACGTCTGTAAGCTTTTATGTTTACTTGAAAGCGTTTTACTGTGCTAGATGTTTCAAAGCATCCACCGAACTTTATACATTCCTAGGTGTGGTTCATATTCAAAGGATCGTTTTACAGATTTTCCTGTTGAAATTGTAAGTCCAGTCAAGTGCAAAAGCATTCTTACAAACGAAATTTTTTTATTTTTGGACCTTGTCAGCTTAACTAGCAACTTTAGTTTAATGTAATAAAATTTGTTTCAAAAGTATTAGTATTATTTTAAAACATGTTTTTATTTTTAATTCATTATAATACACTCTTTTTAAGACCTCTTTTTCTACTGTCTGTAACATACATATCACATGTTTGTTTGAAGGTCATAGACAACGAAGTTTCTTGCGAAGTAGTAGATATCTGTTGGACTTCCATTGTCTTTATTTTTCTTGAATATCACTATGTTTCGGCTAGTAGTTATCTCTATCCTTTTTGAAGTGAAACTAAATAAATCCCTTAGCTACATGACTATTTATACTAAAAGTAAATGCAGTGGAGTGTGACTGAGATGGGTGCAGTCATGCCTGCTACGGCAAAATTCCATTTTTTATGCTGCATTTAATTTTAGTTTACAATTATTAAGAAGTGATTTCCACGCTTCTCTTATATCTAAAGATGGTTTACTAAAACAACTCGGGTTCTGATATATAACCGCGGCTTCTTTGAATTTTCGTTTTCTCCAATGTTGTTCTCGTTGTAGTATTTAGCTTCAGACCATTCTATGTAGTGTCCATGAGTCCAGGCATGGTTGGCGGCACCAGATTTTTCTGTTTCTCCTCGAGATGTGCATTTTTGGTGTTCTTTGATCCTTACGTCAAGAGGTCTCTTTGTCTCGCCAACGTAGGAATTGCCACATTCACATGGTATCTGATATACACAATTCTTCATGTCCTTTTGAGTTGTTGGTTTGACCCTAGTGAGCCGACTTTTCAGACAGTTATTTGAATTGGAAACAACGTTGATTTTATATCGTTTTCCTATCCTTCTAACTTTTTCTGAAATGCCTTTAACATAGGGGATGTTCAATACTGGTTTTCGTTCTTCATTCGTTGTCGATATTGTCCTATTTCTGCGTTGTTCTAGAAATTTATCCACTAGATATACTGGGTATCCGTTGGCTGTCAGATCATTTTTAATGTAATCTATCTCTTTCATCAAGTTCTCGTTGGAGTTGCCGAGAGTTAAGGCTCTATCTACGAGATTTCTTATAATTCCTTGTTTGGTGTTGTTGGAGTGATTAGATGAATAATTAAGGTATTGTCGTGTGTGCTTGGCTTTTCTGTAAACCGAAGTTCGAATTTGTCTGCAATTTCTTCCAACCAAGACATCTAAGAATGGCAATTTATTTTCTACTTCTTTCTCCATGTTGAGTTTAATAGTTGGGCTGATATTGTTGAGATGAAAAAAGTATCGTCTACTTATCTGAGCCATAACTTTGGTTTCTTAGTTGTGGATTCAATTGCAAACGTCTCGAACCATTCCATGAAAATATTTGCGACCACCGGTGAGAGTGAAGATCCCATCGGTAGTCCAATCCTGAGACCATTACAAGGAAATACATCGTCCTGAGTTAAGAACACGCAACATTTCGGAGAAATTATACGTGAAATAGAAGTGCAACCGGAAGACCGTTTTATTAGCTTTGACGTGAAAAGCCTATACACCAACGTTCCAGTTATGAAGTCACTAAAAATCATAAGAAAGAAACTTGAAGAAGACCAGACCTTACCCGAAAGAACATCTTTACCACCGCACGCCATTAGGGACTTGTTGGAAAGTTGTTTGACTAATTCCTATTTTCAAGAGAAGGAAAAATTCTACATCCAGGATGATGGACTTTTACTCCAATCACGTGCTGAGTGAATAATACAATCGACTACATAGCTATGTTCTAATGTGGCATGTAAACACCCTGAAACTAGCACAAAATAAAATCAGAGCCAAAGTAGACCATCAAAAAGCAAAAAGAACTGAAACAAATCAGAAATTACAAAATAAAGAGGTTAAATTTGTTTTCCAAAAACTTCTCTTCTCTGAAAGGAAGAACTCTTTCTAAACCCTTAAAAGCTGGCAACAGAAAACGACAACTATAACCAAACGTCAAGTTACAATTATGACACGTGCAATGAGTAGTTCACGTTCGGATTTCCGTAGGTTAATCGCATGTTGCTCCTGCTCGTTATTTTCAGTAACGGTGTAAATACAATAAAATAAAATCATGTTTTTACTACGGAACGAATTGATGCCAACGCGAAACATACCCAATAAAAATTACGAAAATAAACAAAAGGTCCAATAAAAAGGTAAAATATTCCTTCGGCTCAAGTAGCTTACTAAAGAAATTGCAATATTTGTCCAGCAATATGTGAAATACTTCAAAATTCAGTAAAATAAACTTTTTAGAAAACATGCTTTTTTTAACATTATTTTACTGTTAAAAAATACATAATAATTCAAATATATTAAATTTTTCAGAAATATTATATAATTTCAAGTTTACCTATAAAAAAAAATCACTTGTAACCAATTCAGCGTACTAGTCAGAAAACTGATTGGAATAATAATAAAAGCGTACGACGTATGACAATTCACAGTACTCACAACACTAGCTAACACATCATTTGCTTTTATTGTTATTTCAATCACTTTTCTATTATGCATATATATATATATATATATATATATATATATATATAAATATATAAATATATATATATAAATATATATATATATATATATATATATATATATATATATATATGTCGTTAAAATTTACCTATTAAATGAATGAACGTCAGTTAATTAGCCTCTCTTCTAGCTCTTTTATATTGGGTTAAACAAGCATCGAATTACTACTGTTTTGCTAAATCACTGTGCGACACACCCAAAGAAACTTGATAACTAACTACTTTATTGTATTCAAAGCAAGTAGGAAAAACATCTAAAAATGCATGAACATCGCATTTTGTCACATAACATAGTTATTCTCCAAAACGCTGTACGTGTACTGTCTCTAGATTTCGGCATTTACTGTTGTATATGTTTATAAAATTTTTGCGATGATTTTATAAAATACCTGCGGATTCCAGCATAAAAAAGATTTTAATGCTAACATAATGGAATCAAATTTTTTTTATACTTTTCTGATACTATTAAATATTATTTCCATGAAAATTGAGCTTAACTACGTCAGGTTAATGATGCCATAAAGATTTAATAACCAAACCAACCAACCAAATAGTATGTAGTATTTGCTCCAAATAATTTATTATTCTGAACATTTTGTAAAATCATAAAACATTTTATTTAAATAACAAGGAATAATTTCATTTTATTATATATAAATAATAATAAACTAATTTTTACAATAATTACATCATCATCGTATAAACTAAATTATTTTCTCTTTCTATTTGAGAACATTTTTCACTTTCTTTCATAATTTAAGAGAATGCTGCATTTTGCATAGTTTTAGCACAGGTATTTTTTGTAGTTTAGACTTGGATTCTATTGTTTGGTTATTAACAGAGGTTACAGTTTTGTTAAAAACAGCAATCATATACAGCTCTCTTATTTTACAATTGGTCTACAAAATTTGGTTTACAAAATGCTACTAATATAGGTTATCTGTAAGCTCACTGTACGGCGTCTACGAGAGAACTGAACGTAGACGCCGTACAGTGAACTTTGAAAATGGTGAATGAGTTTCACCGAAGCATCGTTTGCCTTATAGTCCTGAGGGGGACTCAGCACATACACGGGATGCCCGAAAGCCTTCGATTAGGCATCACACACGTGGGAATGTCCGACATAACATATATATCATATACGTCAGTCCGAAAACATTTGAGGATATTTCTACCCTGCGAAAAATTTCGGATTTTAAAAATATAATTTATCATTTCCATTTTGTAAATGTAAATCAGTAGATTATCAATGTGTTTAATAAATATAATCAAATGAAAACATGTTAAATTGTCACAAACTAATGTGATGTGATGGTCAAAATCTCGTTCCTGCTTCTTCTCTAGAATAATCCTGAATTTTCGATTAAATAATTCAAAAAACGGCTGTGAACATTTTTTAAAGAAAATTTGTAATTTTAAGGCACCATCTTTAAAATATCTTTAAAAATTTCCTATTCAATTTTGATTATTCTTTTTGCTTTTATAATGCATTTAATAACCTAAAAATGAAGTAGTCATTTTGAAATTATCTGGACATCTGTTTTGAAATTTAAAAATACGCTCGATATTTCAAGCGTGTAGTAAACCCTTATTATATAAAGAAAACACCAAGTCACGTTCCTGAATTATAAAAAGAATGTTATGTTTTATTCATACTCTCCACATATAAAATACTAGTAAAACAAAGGTTTGTTCACTTGGATTATGTCACTTTGGTTAAGGTAAATTTTTTCCCTATCTGTATTAAATTGGAGTCACACAATAGTAAATAACCCTTTGATTCGTTGTTGAAATTTGCACCTTTGGGATATGTAAATTTTTGGTTTACTTTGGTTATAATACAGGAAAAGGTGGTAATATGGAACCTATGTTTGTTTTTGTTTAATAGCTCAAAAATTTTCAAATATATTGCTAATGTATCCTAATATGTTTAGAATTAGTTTCTAAGTTTAAGATCTAAATAACCTTAATGGTTTTATTATAATTAGCTAATAATATAAAAAAGTACAAATCAACTACCTGCAAAAAGTTTCTGGTATTATGGAACCAGTGAAAAAAAACAGACATATTTTATATCATTTTATTTAACAAAATGCAAAATAAACTCAAAAATTCGAAATCAAAAGTCCTTATTCACGATAATCACGGCTTTTTCACAACCAGAACATAAGACGTATGCCCATGAGACATTGAATCCATTGTTACCTTTTCCCATCTTCCAAAAATCGGTGTGTGCAAAACATGAACTCCGCATCGTCATCTGTTCTTGTACATATGCTTTCAACTGGATTTTTATATCACTTGAGGTACTTGAGGAAACTGTACAATCGTTATCCGACTCAGGATTCAGCAATTTTTCTTTGAGTTCTCTTTGAACTTATTTTAATGCTACGCGGTGTTTTTCCAGAGTGTTTCAAAGTTAGTCACTTACCACCAGCTTCTTTAGTATCCATGGTGAATTCACTCGACATCTTTTTTGTGCTGGAGAGCTCGAAAATACTGCAGTTGAAGTAGCCGTCCGTCGTCTCCGACATTTTTCTTTTTGGTTTGGAACCGGCCAAATAATCGAAGGAGAAACAAAAGAATTACTTAAGGTTGCAGGGGCTTGCGCTGAGGTGTAACCTGTTTCTGCCAGGTTAGCGTCATTGATATCGAAAGTGGATATGTGCTTTAGTTTAGTTGGTAGCGGACTTACTTTGGTATAATTGGAGGCTTGATCTGTAACACTTTCTTTGCTTCATGCCCAACAGCTATAAAATCGTTATCCGTGAAAACTCACCTGATGCAAGGAAATATCCCAGTTTTAAAAAAACCATTTACTAAGGATTCTCTGTTGAAACCATTAGCCCGAGCATATGATGTTCCAGTTGGTGTCCAGATAGTCTTTGTTTATTGCGACATAAAAATGGCCCAGCCGAACACGACATGCATCTTCTTTATTCCCAAATGGCTGTGATATTTCGTTTCGTACTTTAACGTCTCGGCGGGTAAGTCCAAGATATCTGCTTTCCATTAGCAGCAAGTATTCGACTAATTATTGTTCAATCTCAACAGGAAAAATTGATTTTCCACTTTTTGGGGTGAATATTCTGTGTCGTGAACTAGTCTTTGTAGTGTGGTTTGTGGCACCTTATACAATTTTACAGCCTTTTTTAGGCCTATTTTTTTAGAACGCACTATTTCAGTAGCTCCAGCCATTGCTTGTTTGTCCGATGTGTTTCTTGTACCCTTTGCTTTCGTGGATAATGTACTTCGAGGCATTTTTCACTCTACAACAATCCAATCTCATTTAGAGACCCACATTAATTATTATTTTCAATATAAAAACTCTGCATAAAATATGGAACGCCATGTTTATAATATGAAACTGGTTTCGTATTACTAACAACCAAGAGGTTTCATATTATCCAACAGCACATATATAATAGTCAACAAAACCTTAAAACCGGATATTAAGGTACACTTTTAAAATTTTAAGACCAACATCAACAAATAATTCTACACAACTCATTTTATAACTGGAAAAAGCCGAGCAAAATAATGTTTGATTTTGACGTCAACACATAACCTCAAATTAATAAACCTACCGCATAATGGTAGGAATCCGCCTGCGGCCTTTTTCGAAGATAATTGTCACATTTTGACGGCGAATAAACAATAGATAGCGCTGCTAACTTCTTATTGATGGGGGGATTGTGGATTATCCGCAGGGTTCTATATTACTACCTTTTCCTCTATGTATCACAAGTTTCAAATTGTAACCCCAATTACAAGGAGAGCTCTAAACGAATAATTAGCGTGTTAATTTTTGGTGACTGAAATGATACGATGTACAATACTTTTGAGAATGATTGAATTAGGGAATCTGGATATAAACACTAATATAACATGAATTAATGCGAACAAACCCAAACTACTCTTGCGTGAGATGCGAAAAAAATTCTTTTTGTTAATGTTAATTATAAACTTCGCATTTATAGTAATTTCTAACACTTAAAAACACCGAAAAAAAGTCTCGATAAGCAATTAAACTGAAAGAAAGGATAAGTAAACATGTTTATGTCTGTCAAACATCAAAAAATCGTCTCCTACCGACCATAAATAGCCTTCAAACAAATCTATTGTTGTTTAAATCTAGAGTATGATCGAAGATAATATGATTATAAGTTACAAATTTTCAATTTGAAATTACCCAAATACTGTGTTGAAATTTCCCATCATTGGGTCATGTAAACAATCGTATTTAAATTTAGAAGAAAACCAACTGTTTGCTTTACTCTTCAAACTTCTAACGTGAAGATCTAAGGGTGTTGATGATTACCAACTTAATATTCTTTACCTCCGTCCATGATTTTTAAACATCAGGGGTTACAGGTTCAGTCAAGTGCAAGTGTTCCATAATAAGAAAATACCCTATTTTGTAACCCTTTTAATCCTCTGACATTTCTGTCCTCCAGAAAGGAAGGGTTGATGTTACATGCAGAATTTTATATTAGGTCAGTAATATATGCCCTATTTATCAAATAAGATTTTTTTAGATAAAGTAATAAAGATTAATTTTACATATAAATTTATTAAAAAATTAGTTTTCGAATCTAAATTAATCAATAATATAAAAATTAATAAATATCTTAAAATATTTCCCATTTTCTTTAACAACTCCGTTGCCCATTTTACTATAAATAGATTTCTGTTCAATTTTGACAGACCAGGTGAAAATGCGTTTTCAAACTGTCTTTTACTTGAGCATCTGCTAATATAATATTTTTGTTTGTTGTATTAATTTAAGATATCCCGCTTAAAACACTGATGGTAACCGCAAGGCACTATTTGTAAGAGAGTGTTCAACAACCAAGCAAATAACTTGGTTCAAAGTTATAGCGTAAAAACCAGGCATTATATATAAATTTAAAAAAAAAATTATACTATAGTTAAAGAAAATTATTTTGGATGCCTATTTATACGCCCCTGACTACCTTAAAAATTTTCCAAGTAATGGACCTAGCTTCTTTGTATTATCGTGTTTATTGAGCACCTTAAAACGAATATTACGATAACATCTGTATCGAACCACTTTTAAACAGTCTGGTTATGACAAATTTGACACATTAGCCATCATTTTAGCCATTGATTCGATTCAAATTCAATTTGAACGAAAATGAAAGTTGTTTAGATTTTATTTCAGTAATTTTTTTACTACTTTATGTAACAACCAGCAAACATATCTCTTTTTATGACTTTTGGCAAGATAGAAAAATATATACATACGTAGTTTTATGACTTTTTTTTAATTTGAATATTAAACCTACTTTTTCCAATAAAATATCAAATATTTAAATATTTATTGATGAATACTACATTCCAAATCTACACAAATGGTTTTCCGTATTTATTTTTATTAAATTTTATATAAAACCACATTACAAAATCTATCAATAAAATATAAATATTTGAAATATTGTCCTCATTTTTAGACAGACGATAAAAAATAAATTCTTTAGAAATGGGTGTCTTAAAATCCCAAAATAAGTGACAGGCCTTCGCTCTTTTAAGGTCAGTTAATTCTCCAAAATAAATTGGATCCATATAGATCACCTTCTTAAGCTACAGTAAAACTTTAAGAGTGTTTTTTGGTAGGAATTGTAAAATCTAATTTAAAATTGTTTGATACCGGAAAATTAAAAGTTTTCACTGAATTGTACACACAAATCTATTTTATCGATATATTAAGTTGTTAAATTCAAAAATGTTAATCTCTCTAATTTATTAGTTTATATTTACCAATAATAATTTTTCAACATAGTATTTTTTGTGGACCATTAACTTTAAATAGTGATTCTGTAGTTTTGAAATTCAGAAGGAATGAGTTCTACATCACCTGACGTATCGGAGGAGGCAAAATTAGCAACATGCAATCTTTTTCCTGAATACTGCTTTAAAGTACAAGATCTGCTGAATGAAAAAATAAATTACAAAATTGAGTTTTTGAGTCTAGTTTTTAGAAGATCTTTTATACAATACTCTCGAAAAAAGTATATGATTGTGCTTGCATATTTTAATACTTATTTAATTACTTACTCTTTGAATGGTCTATAAGTGATTAAAGTGGATTACATAATGATATTAAGTTCCATTCTTTTAAAGAATCCACAGTACCTAGCTCTTGTTTGTGACAATTATATATGGGCGGAGTTTATATGATTCTCTTGCTAAAAAATGTAACAACAGCACTTCCTGAAGTTACACTTACCGAAGGTTCAAATTTAAAGCGCCATCTGTAGCTTGAATACTGAAAAAATGGTAACTCCGAGAAAGCTTAATCTCTACAGATAGACTCTTTAGTTTATCCAAATAAATCTCAAGATACTTATTTTAAATTATGAAATTTAGTTTAATAAAAATACTTGTTAGATGTGATTAAAAATAATAGAGCAAAAATGAAAAACATATGTTAACTGTTACTATAAATAGTAAACCAAAAATGTCAAAGATATGTGAGTTGTAGCTATAAATAATAAAGCAAAAATGACATTGTTTGTCAATGAAAATTGCAATTTCTTTTAAAACACGATTCTATGTTTTTCTTGTCATAAATTCGAACAATACAGCTACTTATCTGGTTGTGAGTCCGACTGCAGTCACTAAAAGATGATCTCGGCTAACTGAATACTTGGAAACTGGACTGCTCTCGGATGTTTTAATATTCCCTTGTGAGTAGTTTGATGTATGGGGTCAAAAGAGAATCAGATTCAACCCATTCGCCAGCAGAAGTAGTTGGTTTCGAGGAAATATGTAATATTTCTATTAAAGGCGGCAGAGCTTCAGGAAAATGAAATAATCTATGCATAAAAACGAGGAACAAAAAAACTATCACAAAGCTTCAAAACCCAGGATAATAAGTTGCAGAAATTGAAGTAAAGCTTGAATAAATAATTTCGATGCTTTAGATGCTAGGCAAAGCTTAAAATTACTTTAAAAAGGTGACCCCTGAAAGAAAAATTTCGAGGTGGTTTGTGAGGTTATGGCTAGCTTAAAATGGAAATAATTTACTTTACTGATTTCGACGATTATAACAAAAAATATAGAATATAGTTACCCGATTTTGGTGTAGATTGATCAAATCAAATAATAAAACACACAAACGATCACTGATTTTGTTTTTTAACACTTTCTACACTCTTCTAGCACCACCAGTTACAAAAGAAATGACATAATTCGCCAAAATGACAATACTAGACTTGTCGAAATGCGTATTTCAAGGGAAACAAAAGAAAACAGCAAAATCACTCGTTTGAGCCGATGTATGAGAGCTATAAAATTTTATATTTTTACTAATCTTGTTGTCTCTTATTGTAGAAGGCATAAAATTTTTGCTTCCGCCTCGGGCGGGATAAATCTATGCTACATTCCTGTTACATATCTTGCTAGAATTCAAGGGAAAATGTGCAAAAATTGCATACATACCATAAATAGTATAAATGAAAACCTTTTAATTCACAGAAAATAAGATTTTACGCTAACAAATATGTGGATTTTCATCGTGAAAAGAATAAAAAATGCAAAAAGCGAGCAAACGTATCAATTTTAATAGAACGGTTTAGTTTTTAATTTTTGATTTCCGTATAACTTGTTGAATACTGAACTCCATGAATTTTTAATAGTCTGCTGCCGGTGTCCTGATATTAAACTTTTTATTGTAAAGACGTATGATTAACTTGTAGAACCAGTCATATGTAGTAAAGTACATATTAGTAAAAGACAAAACTTGCTTTCTGGATAAAATCTTGAGACTACGATTAAATAATTTAGAAACGGATTTAAAAATCTTTTAGTGAGAAAATAATTGTAATGTAGCGTGTCACCTATTTTAAATTCAGCAAAGTTGGCGAACGGACGATTAAGAATTTGACATCCCGAAAAACAAAAGTTCTGTAGTTTATCTAGTAACTTTATTACTACCAACATTAATACTATTTTAATTTTGCAAGAGGTTAAGGGTAGTCAGGGGCGTGAACTCTTACAACAATATTTTTTATTTTCCATGTAAACTTCACGAGAATTTCGAATCAAAGTATTACATATGGACCAAATTATCTATTTACAGTTTTTTGGCTTATTTTTCACCAGGCCAGTGAAGCTGTGTAGAGGATAAATTGTTACTACTGCTTTCATAAATTGGCTTAATGGCAGTCGAAAAAAAACATCAGGAGGTAATGAAAGAAAATCATATTTTTATGGATCCTACGGTTATTACAAGATATGGAATCAACTTAAAAATTTACAGGATATTTTTAAACTTCAAAAAAGTGCAAAAATCTGACTACTCCTGTATTATACAGGGTTACGCAAATGTTCCGGAAGAGCTTAATTAAGGGCTCCTGAAAAGTGTTAGCAGATTCGAGTTTTCATTAACCTTCAGAACTGCAACTTTTCTATTTGATTGTGCATTCCATATGCCACTGACATCAACAACTGTCAAATGACGATGAGATTTATAATGTTTTTAAATGAAACATTGTGTATGTTATGAAATATTTTAAATCTTCAATTATAAAATATTTTGTATATGAGTCTATTCCAGTATTGCCAAAATATTGACAATTTAATTTAACGAACACATTTTATCCTTATCCTACCCTTTTATCCTAATTAAAAATTTTATTTTCCATGGTTAGAAGGTATTTACCTAAATAAATTTTGATAAAGTATCAGGCCTTTCCCTAACATTAGTTTTGAATCAATTGTATTATTCTTTTTATTATCGAAACAAAATACTATGGTTCAGCTAATAGAACAAGAACGTATTTCTTTGCTTATGAAGATAGAATACGGGGCTAAACATAGATTCTTCCAACAAGCTACCCATTTCCTAATTAACTGCCAATAGAATATTCCATAATTTTGAATTTATGGGTAATGTAAAAAGCATACAAATGACAATAAATCTTTTAACATTATGCTTCCTCTACAAGCTTTGGTACTTCAGTACCAAAATTTATTCTTGTATAGAGAAAGGTCCATTAAAAGGACTCCTAAAGAAAATAAAATGCACCCTTATAAAGTAACGTTGCTTCAGGAGCCGTTAGAAGACAATCCTGATAAACGTATGCAATTTTGTCAAGAAATAATGGTACAACCTGGTTTTGTAAACCATATTTTATTTTTGGACGAGGCCATATTCTGTCTGAAGGACTGACCACATTGGATGATGAAACACCGGACTGAACAACATTAAAAATTGAATAATTTGGTAGAAACCTCATTACAGAACATTTTTTTCTTCACAAAAATTTGATGACTAAGTAGTCATACTAAAATAGACTACGAAATAAAATTATACCTGATTTAATTAATTAGATTATTGGTGATTTGTACTGATAACGTCTGGTATCAGCCATCTTGTTACCGGAATCAAAGGAACTTTGCTGCTAGATTTTTTCAAAAATAACTAACTATATAACAAAATGAAATATAATAAATTTGGCTCTATTAAATGCAAGAAATATAAAAATATCGTCTTTAAAAAACGATGATCTATTTTTAGTTGTTTTATTTAATCATTTGTTTATTTTTATGTTTTATCATCAATACACAAAACATGCATTAATATATTAAAAATGCCCTAATGTAATAATAATAAAAAATGTATGAGCTGTAGAAAAATTACATAGTATTCACGACCTGTTTGATGTAAATTTTCAATTATTGAAATGGGGTATAATATTACTGAAATTTGTTGTCATTTTATTAAATAAATCGAAAATCATGAAGAAAATGTTTTTGTTTAATTGAACTAATAAAGTATGTGTACTATAAAGCATTAGAATTAGTATTATTAAGTGGTCTGTTTTTATTCAGGCTATTATTTTAGATTCCATTGCCAGATAAGGCAAAATTCAGTAATCCACCCACAATCACAACATTACTGGATATCGTAAATTATTAAGCAGCAACAATAATAATTCTAGTCGTTAAAGGTTAAATATTTATAAAAGGAAGTCGTGACCTAGAAAGGTATTTGTTTATTTTTATGTCAGTATTGTTTAAATCTAATCCTATTCACGATTGGACATGAAATAACCAAATGAACTCCGTAACGTCATAACTGGCAAAAAACTTTGCCGTTATATCGTTTTGGTTCTATCTATTATTGGTATTATTCTTATACAGAACGGTATTTACTTATTTTTATGCCAATATAATAATATGGACTAACGGCAATAATCGAGAATATCTATTCTATAATGTTTTGATTATTACTAATAAAAAGACCAAAAGTGATACCCATCAAATTTAAGTGATTTTATCAGCAAATAATATAATATCAAGTTTAACATTTGTTTTTATACCTAGAACGTAGAACGTCAATATTTCTCTCCTAGGCCAATTAATAGAGATTAGGATACCGACTGTGTCACTACCCTAAAAACAACCCGTAGTGATTTTTTGTCATGTTTTCCACTCTCAACTATGATCAATTAATTTGTTATAAACAATTAAAACCGACAAACTGCGTTTTTTCGTTTTTTGTTTATAAAATCAAAACTAATGATGCAATGTCTATGATGTAAATAGATAAATTGTAGAGAATAAAAAATGAAATAAGACCCAGATCGACCCTTAATAATGGAGAAAAACCGCAAAAATTAAGCGTTTTTCAAAAATTCATATCTTCGTCAGTTTTGTCGTTGGAGCATTGTTTATTCGCGCAATAAAAGTAACTTATGTGTACCTTACGCATGCCAAAATCAGGCGCAGTCGGTTCATTAGTCTCTGCACAATTGCCATTTGGAATTTTTAAGTCGCCTCGATTTGAAAGCAAAAGTATTATTCTACAAGTCTTATATTTTGATTTTACTTCAGAAAATCTGTGAAATTCGTGAAAAATGCTAGCAAATATGACCGAAAATGGCCGAGTACATGAAAGTAGAGGATTAGTGGGAGCAACGCGGCTGCCACGTACTATATGCATACGACTCCCCTCGGTATATATGGACTCCGTGCGTGACAGCAAAGCAACTAATGCATGAACTAAAGGGCGATATTTGCGTATATTAACAGTATAATATACTGAAAATTATATTTTTTGTTTTAATAAAAGTATACGGGTTTATAAAAAAATTATTACTACTTTAGGCAATAAAAAATAAGTATAATCAATAAAGAAATAATTAAAACTCAGTGAAAATTAGTTTAAGTAATGTCAAAATAAAAAAAAAGTGTAATATAAATTATTATATATTGCTGTGTACTTACCCTGGATGGCCATTAAAACAAAGACAATTATTGAACTGTGTATTTTATTACTTAAATTACACCTTTACATCGGAACTTCTAATAGGTGATGCATTAACGTTGTTAACCGTATCCATTTATTTATTTGATTAAATTTCTATTTTGCTAATGGAAATTTATCAATTTACAGTGTTTTTTTTTGCTAGTATTTTTACAATTTACAGCACAGAAACTCCATTTGCTCATTATATTGTTTTTAATTAGTAAAAAAGAAAAATTAAAATTGACACGTGTATTTGATACGTCAAAACTACAAAATATCCCTTTTGCTTTTTGTCACAGAATCACTTATATTTTTTTTATTGATTGTCCTATCCTAGGCCCTCGTCATACTAAATCCACCTTTTTGAAGTATTAAACCAACTCTCCTAGTACGAGGTTCAAACGCAAAATCATACTGTTTTCAAAGTTACAATGAACCGAAAAAAATTTTGAAATGTGGCCGGTTTTTAAAAATTCTATTTTGACCTTGAAAAATACAAAATATGTTATATCTTGAAAACGCCAATGTTAATATAGTTTTTGCTAGTCTATATCGAAAGCTAAAGTTCCTTTACATCGTTGTAGGCACATTCCAGAATGTACTTGTGTGGTATTTTGGAAAAATAGAGCGATGAATATTGAATGACGCATATAACTCATATCATAACTCATATACTAAGAAAATTCATTCTGGAAAGTATCTAATACTGGCAAAAAGAATATTAAAAACGCCGTTTTTGAGATATAATAAGCCGTCTATTTTTGCAAAATCTATCTACACCTTAAAAAAATACATCGGAAACCTATATTATAAAATTTTCTTCGATTCAGTTTAGTTTTGCATACACTTCTTGAAAATAGTATGATTTTGTATTCGGGCGCTGAACGAGAATTGACGTGAAACGCCCCATTTGTATTTTTGCAATCCGTTACTTCAAAAACCACCAAAAAGCAAACCGAGTTGTACAACACAGGATGGTTTTTCATTAAAAAAGCTATTTTTAATCGCATGCTCATCAATTTTGATCGAAATTAAGTTATTATGTTTGGTATCAATCTATTCACTATAATACATGTTAAATCTGTGACGAAATGGTTATAGATCCGTAATATATAATTCCAAAAATCTAAAAATACTAATTTTAGTCGAAACTGAACGCAATAAAATTTTTAATTCGACACATATGACTCGCGATCAGGAATATTTCAATTACTATTATAGGTTCATAATAAATACCACTATTAACCAAAATAAATAATTAATGGATGACCTGGAACTCCCACTATTTTTAGTTGAAATTAAGCATAATAAAATTTTTATTCTGCTATTTTAAATCCGTAAATTTGCATTCCCTTTAGCTATATGGAAGAAATTACTAGAACTTCTAGAAGATAATGTCTCATATCCCATAAAACCACTGTAAAATTTCAAACTACTAAAACTACGTAAAATGACAGACAAATATATGGTAGAAAGTTATTAGAGACCAAAGTGTGTTTTGTGTGTTTTCGACAATCAATTTAAATAAAAATAAATAACACAAGGAATAAATTTTAAGCATTACAGAAAACTGAAAAATAGTTTCAAAATGTTGGCTGATAATTGGGAAAAATAACTGACTAAAATAGCATTATTAAAATCTGAAAATCAAGAGATATTTTAAATGAAAATAACAAAAATATTATTGAAATATAGGTATTGTTTTTTTTTTCATTTTTGTTCTTTATCAGAGAATTTCGTTTTAATTTCAACCATGTTATTGAATTTTTCGATGACTGGTAAAAGGGTTCGTGTTAGTTGAAATAGTTAAGCAATTTCACTTTATGCGATATTACAACAATAAAACACGTTTTCAATCTTTAATGTTTATTTTATGTTGTTTTTATAAAGCTCTTTAATTTAAGTTAGGATTAATTCCGGCAACAGAGTGGCCTTTGATGATAATATTTGTTTTCCATAATAAAAAATAAACATACTTTTTATTGACCAAGTGCTTTACTATTAATATGCGTTGCCAAGCGTTGCATTAGCCATTCTAATTTTCTCACACATTAACGCTCAATAAAATTTTTGTTTATAAAGAAAATAAATACCTCTAATGGATTAATTCCTTCCCGGAAAATTCTATACATTTTAAAGAGTTTTAAGTCTTTGTTTGTTGATTTTCACATTAAATAAATAACTGTGCATATTATATGATTGATCATTTCAGCGACAGGGGAAGGCGGTGAATTGGGGATATACCAGGTTGCTAAGAAAGTAATTTCGGTTTTGTAGTGTAAAATAAAACTCTTTTTTTTACACAAAGAATAAACTTTAATCAATTATGTATTTTCTATTTTGTTCAATGTTATCTTCCTTGCAGCTGCTCTTAGAAGTTTTGGTCGTTTTCAGCAAAAAATTGAACCAAGTGCAATTCAAGAAGTTTAGCAAACTTCGAAGTAAATGGTAATCAGATGATGCCAAGTTAGGGCCTTATGGGAATGTGACATGACTTCCAAACCAAGTTCCATTAATTTCCTACGAGTAACTGAAGATGAGTGAAGGTTTATATTATCATGATCATTAGTTGTTGACAGTAAACATCTAAATTCATCGTGTGGCCTCTTGGAAACAGCTGAAAATACACAAAACCAAATTGACAGCATAACTTTTTTTGGATGAAGTTCGGCTTTAGATGCTGTTTGTGCAGATTCATGACGCTTGGACCATAATCGTTTCCGAATGGTGTTACTGTAGATGACCTATTTTTCATCACCACGCGTGTGAGGTGCATATAGCAAATATTGATTCGTTCTGTTAAATGAATCTCTTTCAATTCATGCGGAATCCTAATATGAAGCTTCTTAGCGAGTTCAAGACATTTTAAGTGATTTTCAGTTTTTGTGTGCGATATATTTAACCTCTTTGCAACATCTCCTCAATTATGGTTTTGATTTGGTCATCATCAGTTTCAGTAGATCTACCAGAATATTGGCCATTTTTGAGTGAAAAATCTCCAGAAGGGAATTTTTTTAAACCAATTCTGACACGTGAGATCTGTTATGCAATCAACATCATAAACTTCACATATCTCTTTGTGAGTCTCAGTAGCTTTCTTTCTTTTACGGAAATAAAAAAGTAAAATATGTCGTCAATCCACACCAAAAAATTTAATATATATATATATATATATATATATATATATATATATATATATATATATATATATATATGAAGTAAAATGCGAACAGTGATTGCAAACTTCGCTCCATCATATCCTTTCAGTGTTAGAGGTTGCACAGTTTGGATGAATTGCTACAAAACACAATTCACCCTATTACACCACCATCGAGATGGTGGCCTACCTGTACCACCACACCGAGAAGAAAGTAAAAACTTACCTCCTCTGTCACAGTGATACGGCAGAGGTACATGTTTCGTCTCTTACTAGACTCATCAGGGTACCGACATGCACCTGTCTGTGCAAAGGACAGATCGGATGGATATGATGGAGCGAAATTTGCAATCACTGTTCGCATTTTACTTCATTTACATGCGGAGATGCATTTAGTTGTATGTTTGCTGAATGTGATTTCAGCACTACAACGGCATAATGTGGATATGACCACTGCTATTGCATCTCACACGGAGGAATCCGTGAAAGCCGCATAAACATATATATATATATATATATATATATATATATATATATATATATATATATATATATATATATATTGTCCTTTCCAATCTTTCCCTGCTTTTGGATTGTATACGCACTCTGTTGTGGAGCAAATGTGTATAAGATTTTTAGTGTATTTCCTTTTTTATATGTCATCTCAGTCGAAAGTACTCACCATTATCTTGATTGATAAATGTGCTTAGATAACGCAGCTTATATATCATTTCTGTGAGGAACAGAAACAAATTCTTAGAATGTTGGAAATTCTGAATCGCTCAATCTAGAAAGTAAGGAGATTGGGCTAGTCTCCACAGCACTTAGGCCTCATTGGAGTACCTGTACTTCCTCTTATAGGGGTCTGCTTGGTTCAACCCGTCACACAACCTACAAAATTAAAATCGACGACGACATTGCCAAGCAGCATTATCCTATGTCGATCAAAATGAACCAATTCTTACCTACCATGAATCCTCTTTTAAATGTAAGAGAGGAACAGTCACGTAGATTATGTTGTCAGTCTCATCTTCTGTTTTACAACCCCGACATACAGGAGTAATCTTTGAATCTTGGAATCTTCCTACTTACAAACTTGAAATATTCCACGGGTTAATGCAATTAATTGCCCTTCAACTTTCAAATACTTCCATCCTCACTTAAATGGCTGTAAAAAGAGTTTTATATCGTGTCTTTCATTTCATCGCTTCAGAACCACCAATTAAAATTTTGATGGCTAGTGAGTGAAAAATTTTTGAACAATCTAATCTGCTTCATTGCGATGATACGTGTTTTTAGTGAACTTTAATAGAGCTAAATTTTAAGAACATGAAGCATTTTACTGTAAAATAGGAAAAATGGACTTTAAAATAATTAAAAGTATATATAAAATAGTTGACAATAACAGACACTTCTCAATTACAGAATTATCGTCTTAACAAATAAGGAAATCAAATATTTGCTTTATTTAAACACATAATTATATTAAACAATGTCTTGTGTTTAATTATCTTTTTGATTGCCAAGAAATAACGAAATATAGGTCCAAAACTCCGAAACAGACAACAAACAAAAACATTTACCTTTATATCATGCTAATTCGTCCAACTTGGGTATCATTCATTATCATTTAATTTGCCTGGACCTCTCTAATACCCAATTTTATCTAGACCGATAGCCTATCGGGCCTTTAAACGATCCCGCGTATTTATCTATTCAAGCATATTTCAGTTTAAAGGTTTTTTGTCCAATATCTGATCCAATGCATATCTATAATTATATTTACTGATACGGTTAATGAATTACCCTCTTATTTATTTTATATTGTTTTATGCAACAAAAGAAGTTATTAGTTGCGCTTCACTTCGTGTCCATTCAGATATTACTATGGGTCCGTAACGGTTCAGCTGTTCTAAATCAAATCAGTGGTCAGCTATGAAAATGTAAAATATATTCTATAGTAGGAATATTCAATTTAGCACTACATTTCGCAATTTAATAGTCACAGTCGTATTGTTTTCTAAATTTTTTCCCATCAATGACGTACATCTTATTTCTGACAAATTTATCGCTAACAAAATCATATTTATGCTTTTGCTGAATTTAAAAAAAGAGACTTTTTTTTTCTCAAAATTAGTTCAATTTTGAATTAACCTGATGTGACATAACTTTCCGATGAGTCAAGAGCTCTTCTGAAACAACATACTCTTCTGAAACAACATAGGTAAATGAAAGTTAATTCCAATATATTCAGAATAGAAGTACACCGAACTGTACAAAAAAGTAAGGGAAAAAGTTGCAGGAGATATAAAAATTTATAACGAAAGACTTGCAGAAAATGCAATCGGAAATCGTAAGGCTACAAAAAGACTAAAAGTACGTTGACAGTCGGCAGAAAACGAATAATAATTAATGAATGATGGTGAAAGAATCACAAATAGAGATGAAATAATAAAATACGTAACCAAATTCTATGAGGATGTATACAGAGCACTAGAAATACAAGAAGTAGAAGAAGAAGTAAATGCAGTTCAAGAAAACGTTCCACATGTTCTCGTAGATGAAGTAGAGGAAGCTCTTAAGAGCATGAAGGACGGCAAAGCAGCTAGGAATGATGGTGTTACAGCCGAACTTCTAAAGCATGCTGAGAAAACAACTTTGAGAAACCCTAACAAAAATATGTAGAGACTGCCTAAAAGTAACACATATTCCGAAATAGTGGAAGTATAGTCCTCATTTACAATAAAGGTAGCAAGGAAGACTTCAGAAATTATAGGCCAGCAATATACTAAATCTTCACGAAAATAATTAACAAAAGAATACAGAGTACATTTGATTATGCACAACCTCGAGAGCAAACAGGCTTTAGAAGTGGTTTCACTACGTTGGGTCATATTCATACACTAAGAGAAATAATGCGTTGCCCAAAAAAAATAAGATCTATTACTAGCGCTAGGATTCATAGAGGTAGAGAAGGCTTTCGACAAAGTATAGTTACAGAAGCACTAGTGGATCAAGGAGTAGACAAATCATACGTTAGCTAATACCGATAGGGAAGCCACAGCTAGAGTAAACATATATAAAAAGACCCCAGAATTTCCTGTTCAAGAAGTAGTCCGACAAGAAGACACGATATCCCCGAAACTCTTCACAGCAAACCTAGAAAATATTTTCCGAAAATTAGACTGAAATAATAAAGATCTGTTTATGGATGGAGAACACCTAAGCTATTTAATATTCTCTAATGATTTAATTGTAATTCCTAAAAGTCCTGCAGAATTGCAAGAGCAAATTAATGACCTCAACACAGCCAGTAATGAAGTAGGTCTAAAAATGAACCTAGCAAGGGCAAAAGTATGGTACGACGATCTGATTATTAATGTCGACATAAGAATAAATGAAACCACGCTGGAAGCAGAAGAACATAACAAAGCCACCGCAAATGGAAATATTGCAAGTAGCAAACCTTTCTCCTGGTCTTCGCCATACTCGCTCACGACCATCTGGACGTTTTGGAGCTCATCCCGGTTTCATCTTCCAAGAACATTTGTTTGCAATCATCCACAGACTAATTTTGATGATTTCAAGCAAAATGTATCCTGGCAACTCTGTTCTCTGTAGTAAGCAAGGCCGCAATGGCTGGTCCCCTACTGTCTAATCCAGCTTCATTAAACCATCTTCTGTTCTAGAAGAAATGGGGACATTACAGGTAGTTTCAAGTTCATTTCTCATCATAGAACTGATAGCAGTCCTGTTTCTTAAAGTATATTGTCTAGGAAAACGTTCATCTCTGTCGTTAGTGCATCATTATCAAACATCTTACCATACGACTTATTGTTGAACGATGTTTGTCTAACAAATTGACAACATAACTCTGACAATATCCATCGTCCAATAAAACTGATGCTCGCACTACCTCATCTACAGTTAAATTCCTTTTTCGATTCATTTTTCCTATTTTTCGGAGTCACAAATAAAACAGTCCACCATAAAAACGTATTACTTTAAAAAAAAAGAAAAGTAAACAAATTATAAGCTTAATTTTAAAGAAAATCTGTAGCAAGAATTGCACAAAACTGTTTATCTTCTAAAAAATTCTTTAAAACTGCAAGTCTAAACCAATTGTTTTTGATTGCTGTCATTAACAACGAACCAAAATATTCATAGTCTATTACTCAAATACTCGATAAACTTCAAAAGTGGTATAAGAAATAGATAAATTAATTTTTTGGATAATTTCATATTTTTGTGTTAATCTTAATCTATATATATATATATATATATATATATATATATATATATATATATATTAAGAATAGAATTGAGAAAGGTTATTTTCTCTTTTGTAGAAGTCCTGATGAAGGGAAGTCGACTCCTTATATATATCTTTTCAGTCGGATACCGTTTAGTCACTGTTCTGATTCTTATTATCACACTTATCTATTAAAACGGACTTTTGGCGCCAACTGTCAGTTGTCAATTTTATTTATTAATTTTAAAATGGCGTTAATTTTAAAATGGCGTCTCAACAGTGTCCTCGTGCTAGAAATTAGGTTCTCAAATAAATTAAAGAATTTTTACCTTTTAGAAAATTTATTTTTTTTTAACATGTAATCCTAGTGTAAAGCACATAATGACAGTTGAACAAAACCTGGTTTTTATACATACTTACTTTGGTAGATCTTTTTCTTTATTTTTATTTTATGATAAATAGAATTAAGGAAGGTTATTTTCTCTTTTGTAGAAGTCCTGATGAGAATAAAATTTCACTAAAGAGTAACAAAAAGAGTTTTCTTTTTTGGCCAACCATCCTTTTGACTTCAGACCTACAAAAGTCCCTTATACCTTTCAGTTTAGTCGCCTTTTTCTTATATATATATATATATATATATATATATATATATATATATATATATATATATATATATATATATATGTATGTATATATATATATAGTTTATTTATCTAGAAGATAAAGCTGTTATAACAGAAAGAATGAAATAATTTTTTCTGTCTATTTCTTAGAATGAACATCAAAAGTATATAATTTCCCAATGGTTCAATCGAGATTCGTCTCTCAAAGTATATGGTATACCAAGTAACTTGTATTAGTCGTGTTCATATGAATAACACCACATCATAATAAGATTTATTTCATGCAATCAGTCCGGTGTAACTGCAGTATTCCTTGTAACTACAACGCTAAAAGAGTATGCAATAAATCTTTTCATAAAACTTAGTGTCGCAATTTTACAGTTTAGTTTTCGTATGGTTCATATCGAAAGGAAAAATATGAATATGTGTTCTGAATTATTTAGCATTTTGTTCCTGTATGTGTATTTCTTGTTATTTATTACTATCCTTTTAACAATAAAACTATACATGTATGAGTTAATTAAAGTCGTTCATCCATTATATTAAATATTTTAAAAAATTATACTTTGTTATTTGTCATATATATTAAATATCTTTAGACGCTTTGATTAACATTTAATATACGAGGTGTGGCAATTAAATTCCGAGAATTTAGTTAGAACTGGGGAACTGGCAACATTGCGTCGATCGTCAATGTCTTTCTTTTAGTTCCAGTCTACGGTTGAAGTCGATAGCACCTTTGGTTTGTGTGTTATGCACAATTTTCGAAAGTAACTTTGTGTGACGAGTGATTCACATTAGAAGTAATGTGTTGTGATTCAATTTTTAGTGAAATCTAACGAAAAACCTTCGAAAATCCTCCGAAAATTGCAGGTGGTGTATGGTGACGAGTGCATGTCGAAAACGCGCATGTTTGAATGGGCGCAGTAGTTCAAGGAGGGGCGTGAATCGGTAGAAGACGGTCAACGTGAAGGAACTCCCGTCACCTCTCGTACCGACGCGAATGTCGATCATTTACATGCGCTGATCACATCTAACCGGCGCTTAAGCATTCATGCGTTGTCTGGCAAGTTAAACATGAACAAAGAAACCGTTCGCAAAATGTTACACGAGAATTTAAACATGCGTAAAGTTGATGCCAAAAGTTCTCACCCATGAAAAGAAATAAATGCGAAAATCGATCTGCGAGGATGTGTTGTCTCACATTCGGAGCGACGGCAGAGACTAGATGAGTCTGGTAGTCACTGGAGATGAGACCTGTATATTTGAGTATGACCCAGAAACCCGTAAACAAAGTCCGTAGGAACCGGCCAACAACCGCGAGGATGTCCAAGTCGCGATTAAAGGTAATGTTGATAATTTTTTTCGATATCCGCTGCATCATTCATCATGAATATGTTTTTGCCGACCAGACAGTCACTGGAGAGTTCTATGTTGGCGTCCTGGAGCGCCTGCGGGCACACGTTTTTCGTGTGCTACCCGAACACGCTGAGAACAAGAGTTTTTGACGAAAAAAGTCATTCCAACGTTGGAGCACTCACCTTATAGCCCCGATATTACCACCTGCGACTTTTTTTTATTCCCCAAGATGAAATCGCACCTCAAAGGAGCTCATCATGGCGGCGTACATGAGGTCAAAGAAACTGTAACCGTGGTGCTGAACGAGCTAAATTCGGAGGATTACCAAGGGTGCTTCCAATCATGGGAGCAACGTTGGAATCGTTGTGTAGAATTAGGGGAAGACTATTGTGAAGGTCGGTAATAAAATTTTGCCCGAAATTTAATTTGCTTGTTTTTTATTGACGAATTCCTGGAACTTAATTCCCACACCTCGTATGTGACAATTAACAAAATATAATCTTGTTTATATTAAATTTAAAAAGCAATATTGTCACAAAGTAACGGGACGAATGCATCAATTATTTAAAAAGATGTTCGTCTAAAAACAACATTCCGCATTAGTGGCAACGAACCAAGTTCTTTTTGATCGTCACTATATTGTTTTATGTTAGGTTGGTTGCACCCGATACCAAGCGTACAAAAAAAAGATCAGGTAAAGAGAAATATCAAATAACATCTTAAGGGATAAATATGTAAGTTACGCAAAGAAGATCAAAAGAAAAACTTTTAATCCCCGTTAACTTTAAGAGTTTTCTCTAAAAAAATACCGTCTAACAAATAATGTTACTTCATTAGATTCCAAAAATACGAAAAAAAAAATTAAAACGTAAAAACTAATTGAAGAATGAAACACAAAAGAAACATCAGTTAATTAAAACAGCTGATCTAAGAATATTTCGAATTTCTAAGGGAAACACATACAATGGATTACATTAAAAGAAGTAGAGTTATTTTCACAAGACACGATAATAAGTGGTGAAAAATATAAAAGGTTACGTCGTCTTTATGATCGCTCGTAAAATTTTATTTATAACATACAATTAGGGTTTCTAGGTTGTCTTTGCGGACTATTTCCTCTTTTTTTTAATCTCTAAAGAGATCTCCGTATACAAGTTAATATAATTGACCGAATATGATTTTTACGGCTTGTAGTTAAAAACTTAACAATTCTGTTAATTACTTTTTAATTAATTGCTTTCATGTAACGATTTAATAGGTATTCTGCATATTTATGACTAAATTTTACTTGAATTTAATGAAGTGTTTTATGTCTGAAGTGTCCTACTTCAAATTTAAGTTATTGTCAAATAATTAAATATAATTTTTCGTATTTATTTACATAGTAATAATAGTTCAATGTGATGGTGATTGCAAGAAGTCGAAGCTCAATTATACCTTGGGGTTGCTTAATTAGATTTAATTTTGCTAAGCTGGGGTAGCAAGAATTTAGTTGTTAATAGATGGAAAAAAAATGTATTCATTTCTTAAAGTAACGCTTTCACTTACTTACCTGCACTGTTATAAATAACCTTAAATTTAATGATTTTGTACCTTAAGTCGTGGATAAGTTACATGTACTTCGAAATTAAAGCTTTGTACATTAAATTTAATTAAATGTTACCTTAAATTTCAATAAAATAACTAAAAACATACCAAATTTAATATATATTTTAATTTAATTCATTAACATTAAATGCATTTAATAAGCGGTTTATAAGATTTGCTTCCAGCACATTATCTTAAAATTAATGTGAAGTTTTTTACAGTGACGTTGTTAAAAATAACCTTAAATTTAATGTACATTCATTAATTCAATTTAATGATTCTGTACCTTAAATCGTGAATAAGTTAAATGTACTTTGAAATTAAAGCTTTGTACATTAAATTTAATTGAATGTTACCTTAAATTTCAATAAAGTAACAGAAAACATAACAAATTTAATGTAAAATTACATTAGATTTAATGTAAAAATTACTAAATTTAATGCATTAACATTAAATGCATTTAGTAAACGGTTTATGATATTTGCTTCCAGTACATTGCCTTAAAATTAGTGTGAAGTTTTTTTACAGTATAGAAACTTATACGTAAACTTACAAAGATAACAATCTTTTTGAGCAGGACAAGAAAAAAGAGGAAACTAATAAATTTACATTATTATCGTAGTGGCGTAAAGTGGGGGGCGCGGGTCAGAGAGGGCACTCGCCCCGGGCGGTACTTTGCTATTTATATTTTATTTTGCCTAGAATTTCTTTACATTTTTTCGTTGAAAAAGAGAATTCCTATTTGTAGGTATGAGAAGTATTGCCATATATACGAATATGTCCGTATTTATGTGGATTTTCAAAGTATAATACGGATAACTAATGAATATGAATTTTAATACGTATGCCAGCTTTACATTAGACACGCCAATTTTTAAAGATTTTCGTTGTCGACCAAGTAAAGAAACTCTTTCATTTACTTACCTAAAACACTACACGTAAACTTACAAAGATAAAAATCTTTCCTTAGTAGAACAGGAAAAAGTGGGAAATAATAAATATAAGAATTTATATCATGTATTTATAATTAAGTTGTATTTTCTAGTTTTTAATAATTATAAATTTTTGAAAAAAAAAATTTGCATCTTAAATTTTCCTCGTCCTAGAAAATTTTGTGTTTATAAGAATCATATTATCTCTTACTGTAGAAGGGAGGGGCGGTAATTTTTACATCCGCCCCAGGCGGCAAATTTTGCCCCGGGCGGCAGAAACCTAAGCTACCCCATTGTATCACCTCAAGTAAGTGAAAAATCATCTTAATTCCTACTTAGAACAACTGAGTTTACATTGGAAATAGGAAAAAAACCCACAGGAAAAATTTAGCTTTACTTTTTACTTTAAAGTATAATTAAATAAAAAATACAAAGTTTTAAAATGGGGGAGTGACTTCAGGTGCTCTACTATTATATTTTCCAAGTAAAATATATTAAAAGCCGCGTGACGAAATAATACGCAAGTCATAGTACTAAAAATAGCCTTCTCACACCATTTTGTGCCATTATGCCTAATTAGATATGGACATGATTTAATTGATCTTTGTTGTTTCTATGTTCGCAGTCGGCTAAGTCGTATTTTTTTTTTAAACTTTAAGCGTTTCTTAACAAATGAATAATCTTTCGCATTCGGTGCTGTCATAAAAGACGAAAAAATACTATTATTTACAAAGAGAAACACATTTTCAAACTTACCAATTTTTATAAACAAAAACAAGCTTATGGCATATTAACTTAAACCGAAAAGCATAATTTTTTTTTTCAATTTTTGTATTACGGTTGTGAAAATTCTTTACCAAGGATTTAAGATTTACCAATCAAAAAACATCAATTAATTTTATTGGGCGCTGATCCAAATATTAAATGTTAAAATAGGAACACAAATTTTCATTATATCATTAAATTTAACTGTAAATCGTAATAAAACAATTCCTACAAATTTATAGGTATATATCTAAAAAGTTCTATAAACTTCCATTGGCGTAATGATTATTTAAAATGCTCTAAAATCGGACAAGAAAAAATCGTTTTAATTTAAAATTGGCGACAGAAAGCAGCCTCGGGGTTGGAATTTCAAATTATCTAATTCAAATGGCTCTTGACGCTTCAATATTGGGAGAGTGTTTCGGTTAAAGACTCTTGTCATTTTTTCGCGGAAGACGTGAACCTCCTCGCAATGTGAAGGATAATGTGTAATTTATATTGTGATTAATATTCATTATATGCCAGACACCCCCCGCTTCCCGAATCGACCAATTCATTAAAGTTGACAGCTCTGGTACCCGGGAAAGTAAACAAACCGACTTATACACTCTGAATTTGAAGAAGTTGCTCTTTGTAAAACAGGGACGTACTTTAAAGTTTAAATATCTGATATATATATATATATATATATATATATATATATATATATATATATATATATATATACAGGGTTATTCACCCAATACGGCACGAAATATTGTGGCCAAAATACGTGACTTTTAGAAGTTTTACTTTTGAGATATATGGGGGTCTAATATAGTTACTTTTTAAAATTATTTTCATATTATACAGGGTCACCAAAAGCTCTGAAAGTATCAAAGTTGTGTTTTTTTAAATGGAATGGTATAAGGGTGTTCTATAGATAAGTCTTCGCGTTTTCACATACTACGCCAAATAATCGATTTCTGCACCATTTTGTCTTTTAAAAAACACAGTTCCTTCCTTTGAAATTTCTGACGTGCAATGTTCTTAACATTTTTGTTCATGTTTCTACATTTTTCTGTATATGCAATGGAAAAAATGATATTTACAAAAGGCTTAATTATGGAAATATGACGACAGATACAAAGAAAACGCAAGAAAAAACTTTTGTTTAAAACAAAGAATCAACGAACCCCGCACCAATCAAATGGAAATTGGATCCTGGTCAAATTCGTTGAAAATTCAGTATGTTGTAGGTCTAGATGTCCTGACCAAAAATGCCTATCGGCACAAAGTACAAAAGGTAATAGTTTTCGAGATACAGAGGGATGAGTTGCGCCCGCACCAACCAAATGGGAATTGGATCCCGGTCAAATTCGTCGAAAATTCAGGATCTTGTAGGTCTAGATGTCCTGATCAAAAGTTCCTATGGGCACAAAGTCCAAAAGTTAATAGTTTTCGAGATACAGAGGGATGAGTTGCGCCCGGTCCACCATTTACTTAGGCAAGGCGTAAGGGTCAATTTTCTCTGTCTATCTCCTTTTCTCTCTCTCTCCCTATGTATAGAATATCTATTGTAGATTTACATTTGCTTACGTTAGCCAAACAAGTTCACAAGATAGGGAGAGAGAGAGAGAGAGAGAGAGAGAGAGAAAAAAAAAGAGATAGACAGAGAAAATTGACGCTTACGCCTTGCCTATGTAAATGGTGGATCGGGCGCAACTCATCCCTCTGTATCTCGAAAACTATTACCTTTTGTACTTTGTGCCGATAGGAACTTTTGATCAGGACATCTAGACCTACAAGATACTGAATTTTCGACGAATTTGACCGGGATCCAATTCCCATTTGGTTGGTGCGGGCGTAACTCATCCCTCATCCCTCTGTATCTCGAAAACTATTAACTTTTGGACTTTGTGCCCATAGGAACTTTTGATCAAGACATCTAGACCTATATTATGCTGAATTTTCAACGAATTTGACCGGGATTGAATTTCCTTTTGATTGGTGCGGGATCCTTTTAGGAAATGATCAAAAAAAATTTTACCAGAGGCGTACCACATTTTTCTAAACCCTACGGTAATATCCGTAATCACACCGCTGAGTAAACTACGAAGTCAATTTTTTTAATGTTACTGGGGCAGTATCAAATTAAGCTCTGACTTAAATTTTGTTCCATTACCTTTAAACGTTCGAAAGTTATTACACTCAAACAAATTTTTTAACACCATGTAACTTAGAAACGATATATATATATATATATATATATATATATATATATATATATATATATATATATATATATATATACTAGTTAATATTGGGGTTTGCAGGAAGTAAAAGAGTACTATTTAAAGTTAATCCAAGCTGTCGAAATTCTTTATTATCATTTTCATCTTCAGGAAGACCACAATAGACACAAAAGCGAAAAATAGTAAGACAATTGTCCTTAATAATCTTAAATAACTTACATGTTTATTTGAGGTTGTCCATTAAGATGCTAAAAGGTTGTATGACATTAGACATTCACAAAAGAGATTCAAACTAGGGTCCCAGACCAAATTTGAATCCTCCTTTGGCTGCACTTTCAGAATGTATTATGTGATATGTTTTATATCATTTAAATTTAATAAAGAATGCTCGAGTAAAATAGGTTCCAGAATAAGGCAAATATCAGTTGTCTTGGACTGTCTGCAATCTGAAATATAAAATTAAATATTTAATTGGTATAAATGCAGTATAATGGTTCAGTTCCTATTTCAGAAATAAATGGATAATTAATTATTCTTTTCCTATTCATCGGTTTTACGTCGCAGAGCATGACCAAGGTTGCAATGTTAGTTTTGAAATAAATCGTTGATATAATACTGCGTTTATTATTTTAGAGGCTAATATATTGAAATTTTGTTCTCGTTGCTTACATGACACCAACGCTTATGAGAATTTTATTAAAATTTGAAATAGATAGTTTAGTTAACAATTAACTATATTTTTGAAGCAAATATAGTTTCCTTTTTCTATATAATTATACTTTCTAATTATTTAACCATTCTAGATATTTACATGCAATGCATTACCTTTTATTTTTAGTATACGAATTGTTATATATGTATCGTCAAAAAATGTTTTTCTTGTAAGTTCTTACATTTATGGTTAGATCAGTTTGATCCTCGGTTAACGGCTTATGTTATAGACAGATCGACATTGTAACTACGTTTCCAAAAGATCAGTGTGTTTATATTGTTTGTATATATATATATATATATATATATATATATATATATATATATATATATATATATATATATATATATATATATATATATATATATATTAACTATTCAATATATATGTACAATACGTGAATTTTAAAAAAACGACGTGTTTTGACGTTTCAACTTTTGTTTAAGGCATTTTCAAAGAGTTTTTTTTATTGTTATTTTCTTTAAATCAATAATAACAATAACATTTCCCTTGGTCAAACAACCTTAAATTAAAAACACACAAATTATGTTCAAAATCCTAACAGAAAAAGTTAAGAGACAATAAAAAAAATTAATTTTATTTTACAATTAAAATCTTTATATAATTTTAAAAATATTCAAATTTTCACAAAAATATGTAGGTACCCACCTTGAGCTTGCTATTCCCATTGCATACTGATTGTGATATTAGAAAAACAATTCTTTTTTTATTAAATTATTTTTTAAATTATTACTTATGGATTCTTAGGTTTTTTATTATTTATATGTTATTAAAACTGATAACATATAAATTTTTTAAGAGGATATTCCCATCTATTGACTGTTAAGAGGGTATATTATTTTTAATTAGATTTGTGTAAATTTGGCTTAGGTTACTTGAACCTAACCCCAAGAATACAAAAAAAAATATTGAAACATTATATATATATATATATATATATATATATATATATATATATATATATATATATATATATGTTAGTTTTTAGTGTTTCACGGATGGAGAAATATGAGTTTGTTTTTCCGGGAATACACCCGTTCGTTAGCTATTTCCATAGTTGGAATTTGCAGACGTTTCGCCAAAGTCTCATTTGGCATCTTCAAGTTCATCGTCAACTACGGACACGAGCACTTGAAGATGCCAAATGAGACTTTGGCGAAACGTCTGCAAATTCCAACTATGGAAATAGCTAACGAACGGATGTATTCCCGGAAAAACACAAACTCATATATATATATATATATATATATATATATATATATATATATATATATATATATATATTAATTTGCACTTAATTTTTTAGATCCAAAATTCTTTCTTACCCTAGTGGGACCTCTCTTTCTGAAATTTTCTAAAAAATTTAAATAAGTTTTATGTAACTCATACAATATTAATTAAATTGTAATAAAATCTTTAAAATCGACTTTTAAGAAACATGCTTTTTAGGACTCAGTTGTTTAGATTAATCGGTTTTTCCGAACACCATTAGGTATGAATGTCCGCAGTTGACTGCCCTGTGCTTTATATGTAAAACAGTAAATTATTCCTAAGAAAGGTCTGATCTGTAATGTTTCACGAGGAGAAAACTTTTTTTTAAATTACCTTCGCCCTTCTTGTCGCTCATTTTCAACACGAGCGATTTTTGTATAAATGGAATTCGGCGCCTTTCTTCATCAGGAAAAAAATCAGAATTTAAATTCAAAGTATAAATATTAATGCGCGCTTATTTTTTTCTTCGGAAGCGTAAAAAACCGAGAAAAGCTTTATTTTTATTATGTTTGTTTACGTAATAGATTTTCCTTTATAGAAATTTGCATATTTTATTTGGCAAAGTAAACGAGATATACCTACCTACTTATTTCCATTTCAATTTTATATTCGTAGTCGTATTTAGGCTGAGGCAAAGAGACCACTACTTCATTAATAATTGGGTTTAGAGTTACGAATAAAAGGAAAAGAATAGCAGATCTTTATAGTGCAGGAATTATTGACAAATATGCAAAAGTAAGCTTTTGAAAAATTTATTTCGATGAATTGTTAATATGTTTTCATGGGAACGTGAAATTTTTTATACTTTCCATTTCTGTTACTAAAAATGGGGATTCCCATTAAAAAAACAATTTGAAATTTCCTTAAAGGTCAGTCTCAAGGTCAATATTGTCCGAAACAATGTTCTCCAAAATACGTTCCAGAAGAGAAACGAGTACTTAAGTTTTTTAATGAAAACTTGATCTTACAAAGTTATTTGAGGGTTATTGGATATCCGGTTTTCGGGCATCCCGTGTATGTGCTCAGTCCAGAAGAGACGAACATATAAACGCTGTCAAGAAAAAAACAACTACTTCTGCTCTGGCCCAACACTGGTTAAACACAGGACATAAGATAAATTTCTCAGGAGCAAAAATGCTATCGAGATGTGAAAACCTGTCTACAAGAGTTAAATGGGGGTTATACATATATATATATATATATATATATATATATATATATATATATATATATATATATAATGGACTCTAGTAACCTAATTCGAAAAATAAATGATTTGGTTTAAGGTCGCGTCGGTAACGACAACTATTTAGAAGCGGGACCTACTGTTTAAAGTAGGTTCCATACCACTGTCACTTGGTCTTACCAAGCGGTCATCCATCACTTCAGTGATCAGACGTGAAATAGGCCATTCACCGAAGTGAATTGCCGCTTCTAGTCTAATTTCACTTTTATGGCCTGTATTTCACTCACTAGTTGGTTAATAACACCATTTACTGATAATAGAAATCTAACACAAGATCAATATAACTTATTTTGTTCCTTTGGGAATTTGATTCTGACTTTATGACGTTTACCTGTAGGTAATTCGAAAATATATTTTCAATATTCATCATATATATTGGAAACGAAGTTTTTTCTATTAAATCAATAGAAATCGCTTAAAATATAATAAATTATCAAGCTAAGACCATTTATTTAATGCATTATTTCAAAGGAATTGTGTGTATTCTACGAACGTAATTTTGTGACATATTTTCGTGAACTTGCATTAAAAAAAATATTAAGCCGGACACACACACATATCTAAAATTTTCTTCAAAAATAACTAAAATGTTTTTGATCATATGGTATACAACGACGAAAAATAGACAAAAATAAAAAGTCTGAAAACAAAGTCCGGAGGATTGCGAAACCGAGGCGGGCAAAAACGGGAATAATTCAGACTATGTAGACGAAGCTTGCCGTTATTTTAATAAACTTGGCTTCATTGTGAATTCTGCAAAAAGTGAGTACAAGTTTTTTTTATATGTTTAAAATAAAACCACAAAAATTATTTATTACTTAACACATGAATAGATTGAGAGTTTTTAACCTATGTAATCATATCAGCACTGATTTTGGATCGGATAGGACACTTATTTATTTATTTATTTATTGATGGACAACACTGTCTATTTTACAATAATTAATTACAGAGCTAGATGAAATATAACAATGCGATATCAATAATATTATAAAAAAGAGGATGTGTACAAAAGAGAGAAGAAGTTTACACCTGTCAATCTGTGACAGCAAACACACAAAACATCAATCGATAATCAATTCCAGCAGCCTTCGTTTAAAATGTTTTACGGGCGTATCAAAGAAATTCAAGTCACCCAGCTCATTAGCATATCCAGCCACCTTTGGTATAAACGAATGGCTTGTACAATTTGTTCTGTGACATGGTCAGTGAAATATATGGAAGTACGAGTACTCCTGGGAGGGACCCTCATACCAACACTCGGCAGCAGGCGCGGGCAATCGGTGATACTGTTTATAATTTTAAAGAGAAGTTGCAAGTCTGTACCCTTCCTTCTATTAGTAAGGGGGAGTTAATATATCTAAGAAACCTTCCTGTACCTGTTCGAGCCGGTACACATGTGATTCATTGTGGGGGTCCAAACACAAGAAGCTTATTCAAAGTGTATTCGAACCAACGAGCAATAGAGTACTTTAAGGGACTTCGCAGTGGAAAGCTCGTTAGCATCACGTTTAATAAAACCCAACATCCTTACTAACAATGTCTGTGATGTTAGGAACGAATGAAAAGGTGGAATCAAAAAGGACTCCCAGGTCCCGCACAGGATCAACGGAGGTCAGCGGCCTACCATCCAAGTGATAGTGAAAGTCTAGTGGATAACCCAATTTAAAAAATTTATGGATTCACACTTAGGAATATTCCAACTCATCCCATTCAGTCCCCACCAGGAAACAAATTTATCAAGGTTCCCCTGAAGGTCCAAGCAATCAATAAGGGACCGATTTGGAATCCCTGAGGAAACACTTAAATAAGATGACATATCATATAGAAATCGTAGTGTCGAATACTGCTTTAAAATTTATGTATGCCTAGTTGATATCTGAAATGTTCCGTTTTTTTTTAATTAACTGACTTCAAAATAAGACAGAGTTCTCAATTTGGCCACAATATATTTTTTTCGGTATGTTCGGCAGGTTACTGTTTAATTCTATATAATTTTGGTCTAGATTGACTCTGTAAAATCCCATATGGCGTTTACAATGTAAGAGGCCAAATAATTAAAATTGTTCAATTTTCCCTAAAATTAATATGAGTTTCAGGATAGCAAACTATGAATCTAAGATTTATTCCTTAATCTTAAGTATGACAGACTACAATTTTCTTGATATTTAGTAGGGTTTTCTAAATTTAAAAAAAGGCCTTTATGTGATTTGCAATAATCTTAGCTAAATAGGTACTTTTTCCCAATCTTGGAAAGAGGTAGAGTGCATCATGATTAATATTTGGCTATTCAGATAATTTATGGATATCGAGATAAGTTCGATTATAAATGAAATTAAAAAAGTAAATAAACTACCTTCAATGAAGAGCGCTAGAAATTGTAACTGAAATATTTGCAGTCGTTGCCAAATTAACACTAAATGAAAAGCCTAACCATCATTTCATAAAAATTGATTTAAAGTAAAACGCAAATAAAGTCAGTCAAAAAGTAAATCAGTCTTTACTTACAACACAAGAATTGTAACAAAACCAAACGAGCGGATTATAATCCAAAAAATAACTAAAATTTCCATTAAAGATAAAAATTTACGATGTAGCTTTTAATTTTTAAAAAATATTTATGCATCTGCATTAATAATTTTTGTAAACGAATAAAAAGCAGTTTGAGCAAATTGTATTTTTTATAAATTCTGTGATGGTTTAACCACTATATAACAAAAGGTATACTGTATAATATAAATATAAAAATCAACCATTTTTATGGTTTTCATAACTTTTATTACTTTTATGTATAATGTTTGTATTTTTCCTTATTTACTGCTAGTTTTCTATTACTGATTTTCGAAGAGCAATCCTGCACTAAGAGATTTATACCATGGATTTTTTTGTATGTAGGATATATGTATATATATATATATATATATATATATATATATATATATATATATATATATATATATATATATATATATATAAGAGAAGGTTTTCGGGTATCCCGTGTATCTGCTGAGTCCCTCTCAGGACTGTAAGGCAGCTGACGTTCTGACGTTTCGGTGAAATCTCATTACGTTCCGTGAGAATATCCGACATAACATATATATATATATATATATATATATATATATATATATATATATATATATATCAGTATCCTCTTTGTTGTCCTAAAAAATAATTGTCAAAAGTTCATGTATTCGACTCGACTAAAGATTTTGTTTTTCGCAACAGTCATCTTTACACGAATATATTCCGATATACCTCTATGATGTCTGTAGCCATTGTCCCTAAAGAAAATCACAACTTAAAAGAGTATTTCATTTTTATGAAGAACTCGAACTCGCTTCTATTTATTCATGGATGCATATACGAGTAACTTAAAAATTTATTATGTGGTTACCAACAAAAAATGTCTGATTCTTAAAAATCATACCATTTCAGGAATACTTTCCTTATTATTGATTGATAATTGTGACCGATGAATACTTGACATTTTTTTATTTTATATAAACGCAGCCTAAAGGGCCTATTCGACCATCCGATATTTAGTGATCCTGAGTTAACAACTAAATTCAGTATGGTGTAAGAGCGTGTAGTGCAGCTAATTAGTAATATCGGCGATGCCGATCGTCTAACAACATTTGGAAAACTTAGTCAATGTGTGGCGGACGACGCGAGCTGACTCAGTGGGCTGGTGCTGCGCGAAAATAGCAAGTAAAATAAAGAAAATTGTAAAAAGATTGTTGATATTTATAAATATATTGCTTACTTATGCAATAAAAAGTGTTAAGAGTAGCTATTAGATACGGTATTTATAAAGTGCTGTTCACACTTCTTTTTTTTTATTTTTTTTTATTTTCATGCAACCAGTCACTACGGCTGGGCAAGATCTATTTTTACTTATTTGAAAAGCGCGGGGCCATAATAGATATCGAAGTACTGGCGTACTCGACAATCATTCTCCCCCTGATTTATGATTATGAATAAGAACGGTTTAATAAGCGCACTCTAAATTTCTTCCACTCGTACATCCTAGTTAGGAACTCTGAATTTCGTATATTCCATCGGTCCCTTAATGATTTAGCTTTATATATATATATTCGTTGCTAGGTAGTAAACTTTATAGACGAACATATTTTAGGCTTCTTTAATATTAAAAAAATCACTAAAAGAACTAGGTTGATCCTCTTCGCTTCATTCATCAAAAACTTTAAACATGTACCTGATACACGCATACTTGGGTTCGCTTTATGCCATAAACCGCTTTGCTCTTTTAAAAAGGTTTTAGTATAAATTTAATCAGGCAGATACCCGCAGAAAACATTCCTTTTATTTTAAAAGACGTCCCATAATTAAAACTCCACTTGTACACAATTTAGTTTTCTAAATCTATGCTTTCAAAAAGGGAGATTTAAACTTCCTAATGACTTTGCTCCTTAAAAAGACCTTTACGAATTTTGAGTTCCTATGTCAAGATTCCTCTTAAGTTTTAAAAAGTTTTTAAATCTTTTCAAAAGTTGTCTTTAGTGTTTTGCTAAAGATCGCGAGGTATTTTACCTAGAAGTAAACTTCAAATAATTTAAACTATTGCCTTTGTTTCTAGGGTTTATTACAGAATAAAATTCAAAATAAACTGCGGTTTAGAAAATATAAACTTTTTTTTTGATTTTGTAATTTTTTCATTGAATAACAATTTTTCAAAATGTTAATGATAAAATCCATCTTCATTAACCCGAACTTCTTTAAATACATAGGTGAATTTATATAACAATTTATTCTACTATTAACTTGGTATACATTTAAATTAGCTCAATTTTTGCTATATTGTTTAGCACGGTTTTTGGCACGCGGATTCATCCCAGTTCTTACTAAAAGCTAATACACATATACAGCGAACGTCTGTTTGCACAAACTAACTTACTCAGCATTTTTACCACCCTCATAACTTCAGTTTGCATTAAGCCTAGGTGCATGATAAGGGGGATATTACTAAAGCTAACTTTATCACGACCCTGTGTAACTCGTTTAACGCCTGTTGACCATAAAATCTCACAGTGCGTCCGGCAACTAATTGTCTAGAGACTAGAAAAGGTACTGGTTCTATTTTTGCAAGGTTAGAAGCTGAGAAAATCTTACCGAAGTGTTGAAAACTTCAATGAAACATAAAAATTTCTGTTTCAAAATTAAAACTCTATTGATTCTGAAAATTTTGCCGTGATGTTAAATGATTTGGAATTAAAACAGTATTAAGCTTCTCTAGGTTAAATTTCATGTCAATATAGCCTCGTATCTATAAATAAGTTAAATTGATGCTATGAAGCTATCTTGAATCTGTATTTATAGCTAACGTTATCCTGACTTCCCAAAAAAGAGACATTAATGCTCCTTTAAAAACACACATCCAAAAGCGAATTATAGATTTTTCAACCTCTCCCCACGAGAATTTTGCCATTTTCGAATGACGTGGTCATCTTTCACTATTATTTTTGTTTTTATAAAATACTTTTACTTTTGTTACAACCTTAAAATGAATTGTCACTCACATGAAAATAATAGATTCAGATGACAAATTCGTTACTGTAAAAATGGCAGCAGTATAATCTTTGGGAACGGTATTCTTGTTAACCAAACTTCAGTTCTAACTAATAGGTGTTTCGGCTAATAATATCGATTTTACTAAAAGATGGCGTCACTAATACATTTGTTGGTATATACTAATGACATCTATTGAGTTTTGAAAGATAAACGTACGCCATTAAAAACCAGTTTGTTACCAATTGTCATTGTGCAAAAACCATAGACTGCAATCCCAAAATTAACTGGCCTGAGACATAGATGGCGGTAGTTGTTAAAATATAATGACTGTGTTAAATAGTACGAACCTTAGAAAGATAAGTTTTAAGTTTAAAGACGCTACGTTGTTTATTACTTGTTTGACAGCCATCAAACATGAACGCTCTCAACGAATTTGTAAACAAACGAGTTGCCAATACGAACATCGCAGTGATCGACCAAATGAGGTGACTATTCCAGAAATGGTGGAAAAAATTCACAAAATAGTATTGGATGACCGTTGAGTAAAAGTGCGCGAGTTAGCAGAAATGGTAGGCATTTCAAAAAGTGCTGTATATCGCATATTGACTGAACATTTGGACATGAGAAAGCTGTGTGCAAGATGGGTGCCGTGTTTTCTCACAATCGAATAAAAGGAGCGTCGTGAGGATGTTTTAATCGAGTGTTTGGCCATGTTTCGCCGCAACAAAGCCGAGTTTTTGCGTCGATTCATAACTATGGATGAAAAAATCACTACATACCCGAGACGTCATTGAATGTCTCTCATTTCACCATTTCCGAACGTCTGCATGCATTAGGCAAGATCCAGAAAGAAGGAATTCCATATGAATTGAAGCAAAGAGACATTGAAAGTCTAAAAACCTCTTGTGAAATTTTGCTTGCCAAACAGAAAAGGGTTTTTGTATAGAGCTGCGATAGGTGATTAAAAGTGGATCTATTTTGACAACCCGAAGAGCAAAAAATCCTGGGTAGATTTAGTCCATGATAAAGGAGCTGTGCATTACGAACCGCTAAAATTTAGTGAAATAATTACAAGCGATCGATATCGACAACAGCTGATAAAATTAAACCGATCGTTGAAGGAAAACCACCAATATATTCCGAAAGACACGATAAAGTCATTTTTCAACATGACAGTGCTCGATTCCACGTTACAAAATGTGAAAAAAGCTATTTGTATAACGTTAGATGGGACGTCGTACCTTACGAAGAAGTAAAAATTTAGTGAAATAATTACAAGCGATCTGTATCGACAACACCTGATAAAATTAAACCGATCATTGAACGAAAACTACCATTTTATTCTGAAAGACACGATAAAGTCATTTTTCAACATGACAGTGCTCGACTCCACGTTGCAAAATGTGAGAAAAGCTATTTGGATAACGTTAGATGGGACATCGTACCTTACGAAGAAGTAAAAATTTGGTTTGATGAATGGTTGTTCTCAAAAAAACGGTTGTTTTGGCGCGGAATCCATTATTTCACAAAAATATGAGAAAAAGTCATAGCTAAGGATGGCTAATACTTTGAGTATTGAAGTAATTCATTTTGTTCTGGAAATAGGTGCTTAAATTTTATGAAAAAATCCATATTACAAACCAAAATATCTCTAACTCTTAGTGGGTTGGTGTTAATGCACATTTATCAAAACGATGAAGATGAACGGAATATCTTTATATGTTTGAGGTGAGGTGATAAAAACATTAACATTATTTTCGTCCTCACATCCGAAAAGTAAATTCAAACCAATCTATTTTTTATAAATTTTTATTTCTTACATTGTTTTCAGATCTCTTTGAAAAAGAATAAAAGTTAACAAATAAAAACTTCCAAAAAAAATTTGCTGAAATTAAGCCGGCCACTCTCTAATATTTGTTTATCTATCTAGCCAGTTATATCGCAACTTGAGCTAACATAGTCTGGGTATCTAATTGGGAAAGACCGGTCAGTCTCAAGGGACCCCGGCTCCGCTTTTAGGGTCCGTCCCACGGCCTGTACGCTCGCAGCTAAAATAATCTTGGTATGCGTGTGTGCACCGAACCTTTGGGCCACTCATTTCAGCTATATTTACGAAACTATTACACCTAGCCCACATATAGATATAATTAAGACCTCCTAAGCAATTTAGGATTGAAATTAACAAATTATTTTATGGGTGTGGATTGTTGAGCTGCTTTTTATAGATTATAATGTTTTGATAAAAACAAATGGTTTTTATGTAGATAAAAGATGTAACTAATAATATAATTAACACAAATGTTGCCAATTTATTGTTAGATTAATCAATTGTTTATATTATATAGTTATTTCAATGAATTAGGGAATCTTGCCAGATTTTTTAGTAACTCTCTTTGGCAAAGCAATTTATTGAAAAAAAAAACAGTTTCATAAAATGTTTCTCAATTGTCTTTAAATGTTGGTGTCAATACTTTTATACTTATCATTTTATCCCGTTTTAACTTAAGCTTTGACAGATTATTTTTATATTTTTTCGTACGTTGCTGTTTTAAAGACAATAAATGTCAGGTAAGCTTCCACTTAAAGCATGACGTAAGCTTATATGAGCTTTGATTTTTAGTGAATTTCAATCCAGGATTATTAAAAAAACTGGTTAAAATGTTAAGCCTAGGAATATGTACTTTCCTATTTTGTCATTTATTCAACATTTATATAGGAACGGGTAATAATTCAACAGTCCTAATTGTAAAGGCTGTTTCAAATAATATTTTTGTATCGTAATTTAAAAAAAAAAGGTTTCGGATATTTTAAAAATCAGAAACATTTTAAGTGATTTTATTTCTCTCCAATAGTTCTCTACTCATGGACTCAGCTATACTCTATATTTTTTTATCTATCTTGTTCCCACACTTGTTAGTAACGTTATAATATTTCATATAAATTATGTGTAAATTATTAAACCCTATTGAAAAATGCAATAATATATTCCCTTTGATATAAGAAACTTATTATTTATTAAATTGTACACATCATAAATTTTAAATAGAAACTTGTTGCGGTACAGCCTGAGCAAATAAAATTTAATAAACCGATAATAGCAAGTTTTAATTACCTACAGAATTAATTACAATTTTTAACTTCTAATATTACTTTAAGAAACGCTTAGCACAACACTTATTACGCCCAACCAAAAAATTAATATAGACGAAATTATTAGAAATACTAAGACGAAATAATTAATTACTTTCTTAATTATGTTTGTGTTTTTTTTTCAGGTACGTATTCAAGAGCTTTACTTAATAACAGCCTCATTCCGGGTAAGTCCGTCGTTTTTAATATGAGCCGGTGTTTTAAAAATCTCGTATTCCTACCCAAGCTTTTTTAATTATACGATTTAATTAATAAGTTGTTTTTTAATAACCAAATCCTCTTGCTAGAGAGCTTGGCCTGACTTTAATTTTTTCGATGGTATTAAACGGGTTTTAATCATTTCTGGTAGACCACCTAATAGCGTTTACTGTTATAACAAGTTGCGTTTAAATGGAAGTAAAAAAATTAAACATTAAAGTTTTAGGAAGCATTTCATAAAATTTAATATTACCAGGCTATTGACCCACTACTATCATGACGTTTTAACCACTGTGATAGGTCGCAAAAGTATTATTTTTTATTGCATTTTCTAAAAGTACTTATGCCGAAAAATGTATAAAAAAATATAGTCAAAAATTTAACGAAATTGTACCTGGACGCAAAGAGCTTGGTCATCTGTACCTCGGGCGACAAATGGTGCATATACGTGCTAAACATCTATACATTCGTATATTTGACATTCAGTTGCGACAACCAGGAAAACGATAGCGAAGAAAATCCGTTTTATGGACCCAAAATCGACGAAATTTAGTATATATCAAAAACTTCTCTTCATGTATTTCAATCCATTGAAACGAGAATATTCCTATATATATAATATACATAAATTTATTGCCTAAGCAATTTTAAAAAAGATCTTGAGATTTTTAATACCGTTATGTTTAAATTTTACAGCAAAAAGTCTAATATTACATTATTTTAATCACTGTCAAGTTTCATACGGGTCATTATATAGCTATAAAAACCGCTTTAATGTAATTTAATAAAAGCTGGTTTCAAAGGATGCTCGATAAGATGCCTAATATGTTTAGTTAAAAACAAATTACCTTATCTTTCCTTATTATTCCCTTCTACAAGGTAAGGATTTTAAAGTGTGCGATATCAGGAAAACGGTTGGGAATACTTTAATAATTGCTGGAGTAATAAGGCGGCAGGGCGGAAGATTTTAAGATATTTTTACCGCCTCTCTACCTATTGAATAGCGAATGACAACTGTGAAATATCAAATGAAAAGGTATTTATTTTTTTCAAAATTTCGATACTCCGTCATAAACCGCTTACGTACACCGAGGATTTTTGCATTTGCACCATTATTTCCTAATAGATAGGTATTAATTTAGATCCCTATTTGACATGGGAAGCATACGCTGATTTTCTGGCAAAGAGTCTATCCTCAATTATTTTCCTCATTAGATCCCTCAAGAATATCGTACATAAGGATGCCTTAGTGACTCCATATCATGCGCTTTTTATGTCTAAGTTCTGGTGTGGCTTGATGGTTTGGAGTCATTTTCCATATCTGAATAAAGTATCTGTTCATCAGCGTAAAGTGGTGAAGGTGATAGCTGCGGTTCCCTACCGTGATGATGTCAGAAGGAAGTTCTAGCAGACCAGCTGATCTTTATAAGCTCATCATGATTTGGCTGTTGAGATAGGGCGAGCTAATTTTTGCTCTAAACCTTCCAGAATAATGCCCATAACAATAATTGAAATATGCTTCCTCTCAAAAAATACCCCTACATTTATTTATTTAACAAAAAGTGAAAAAAAAATTTTAAAAATGATTTTTTTTTCTCTTTTTCTTTTTTAACTTTGAAAGTACTCAGTTTAGACAAAAGTTGAAGAGAGAAAAAAGTTTCGTAATTAAATTTCCTACAAGAAAGGTTAAAAATCTCAAAATTTATTATCTTTGTTGCAAAAGAGTAATAATTTTTACCAAAAATACAAAAAAGTTGTTTTTTTAAAAGATTTTTTCGTACTAAATTTCGGTAAAATCGGTTCGCTAATTTTTATATAATAATTTTGCAATCTATTTTTTTTTTTGAAAAATGGAAAATTTTTCAAATTTGATTTAGTCTTAAATAGGAAAGTCACGTAGTTGAATTTTTTTTCACATATACAACAAATCTCAGGCTTTCAAATCCTTTTTTAAAAATTAAAATCGGATAATGGCCCGCTCAGGAATTGTTTCAAGTTTTTATAAAATTTTTTACTTACAAACAAATTGAATATCTCCGCGAATTTTCATTTAAAAAATTTTCTGAAAACTTGATTTGAAAGTACTGTAAAAGACGCTTCTTTTGAAAAAAAAAAAGTTTATATTTTGTCAATTGGTCACCAAGATACAAGCTGTCAAAGTTGACAGGCGTTTATGGCGAGTCTATAAACAATTTAGGGTTGATTTTTAAACCATTATCTTCGTCTTTCCCAGTACTTTTCTGACAACAATGTTTATATATTGTTATCGGCTACAGTGAAAATGGAGTAGAAAATCGTCGACACGCGTGAAAAATGACAAAAAGGAGAGGTGGGGAGCTCTCGCTCTAAAACTAAATTTTCAGGTTCAAAATACATACGTGCAAAAAAAAATATTTCATTATCTCTAATGGAGCAATTTTCATCATCTTTTGTTTAAACCGATATCACGTGAATAGAGGAGTTCTAATATCACTATACCGAGTGTCCATTATGCGCTTTTATGCGTTTTTTGTGTTATAAACAAATTACATCATTTATTATATACACTGCACACTGTAAACCTATGATATGTGTTTCTTTGAAGAAAAAATTTGTTGATTTGTATATTTTAACTTACTAAAACAAATAAATTTGAAAAATTTTCCATATTTTGAAAAAATATTAGATTGCAGAATTATTACGCAAAAAGTGTCAAATCAATTTTAACGAAATTTAGCGTTGTTTTACCATAACGTTTTTTTGCCCAGATATGAGTCCTCAGAGAAAAAGGTGGAAAAAAAATCGTTTAAAAACTACTTTTTTTATTATTAATATTTTGCAAAAAGGGTAATAAAATTTGAGATTTCTAATCAAATCTATCTGGTAGCAATTTTAATTACGAACCTTTTTTTCTCTTTAAATTTTCTTTAAACTGAATAGTTTCAAAGCTATAAGGAAGAACATGAGAAAAAAAAATTTTTTAACTTTTTTTTTAATTTTTGTTAAATGAATAAATGTAGCGGTATTTTGTGAGAGGCAGCATATCTCAATTATTGTTATGGGCATTATTCTGGAGAGTTAAGAGCAAAGATTATCTCCCCATCTCAACAACAAACCAAAAACAGATCAGCCCCGGTCAATAATTAAAGATTTAAACAAAAATTGAACAACCTCACCTCGTTGATAACGAAACTGCAAAAGTGTGGATGTAAAAAGTACGGTACATTATATTTGTATATATTTAACTATGTTTACACATTATTTTCTAGAATCTGGACATATTCTGTACCCAATTAACCAAATTAATGATAACCATATGTAAACAGTAACTAATACCACAGAGCGAAGCGGTAAGTGTAGCCGTTTACATTTTCCATCGTTAACTTATATGCTCTGCTTCCATCTATACCAACTTTATGTGACCGCTTACTAGATGGTTCATGGCACTAATAATGCGAATTCATTTAAAAAATTACACGTTTGAAATATAGTATATTTATCTAACGACGTTAGTTTTTTACGTTCACGTATCATCAACATAAATTAAGTTTTTAGCTCAAATTATTTCGATCTATTCTTTTTTATTGCTTAGTAATGTTATTTATGTTTTTACGCTGCAAGAAAGGTCGAATATAAGAAAAATAATTTAATCATGAACAAAATTATCGTTTAGCTGTTTTCATATTTTTTTACCAGTTACGTTTCGCATCGTTCTGTCGCGAAAACATTTATTCATTGTGCATGTACATTCACTGGAGGTAATGGACAGAAGGGCACTTTTTGCCTTCTTTCAGGGGAACCAACACCCTTTTAGGAGTGAGGTTTTAAGGAAATAAATTATAAATTGTCCCATGTTATTTCTGGTTTGTTTCTTCATCCTTTTTTTCTATTTTCTATTTTGGCTTCTTAAATCGTTGATTGATGTTGTACATCTTATGCGCCCTTGATCAGGTTTTGATACCGATACTATAGATTTCTCTTTCCTGAAACGTGCGGATTCCTTTTGTCTATACTTTACGTTATATAGAGCTGCACTTTTCGCGGCTTCAGGTTCATTTGGTATGTCTAATTGGTGGCATACTGTTGTTGTTTGCAATAGAAGAAAAAGCAAACCAGAATCATCGTTGTTTGCAATAGAAAAAAAAGCAAACCAGAATCATCCCCACTCATATATTGAGTCGGCTAGAAAATAATTTTGGTTGTCACACATAGAGAGCGTTGTAATTGTTTCGAAGGACTTCTGCTGTACACTTTTATGTAACGCACATGTCAGAATTGGTTTAAAAAATTCCCTTCTGGAGATTTCTCACTTAAAGATGACGAAGTTCTGGTCGATCTACTGAATGATACATAACATCAGCACATATATAAATTTACGTAGTAATTATTCGATAACTGTGTTGTATCAAAATATTTCCTCATCTCCGTGGAAATGAACTCTCAGCTTTAAAATACAAACTTAATGCAGTCCAGCCATATCCAGCTTATCCATCTATAATGCTAAACGATACAATCATTATTATTGACTAAAATCTGGTTGTCGGACTTGCATTGTCTTTATTTTTATTTATTTTTACGACGTTTCGATTAGGTTGTATCTCTAATCGTTATCAAGTATAAACTGAATGTTTTGTCTTAAGACTACGAGCTTATATAGGGACTGTGTCCGCTGAAGCGCAAAGTTTCGCTTCACTGTACACACCTCAGTGATTTGATGTTACAAAGTAGTGGTTGCCAAAGATTAGGTATCTCAACACTCGGTTTACTAAAGATTCCATTATTGTTTTTAATGTAAGCTGCCTCTATAAATTTTCTTTTTTTCATGCTGGGTTTCATATTTATTGCTGCAGCTTCAGACCATTTTATATGGTGTTGTTTATCCTAGGCGTGTTCTGCAATACCTGATCTCGACGTTTCCCCTTTTTGTGTATGCGTTTTATGTTCCTTAATTCTAACTTCTAGTGGTCGTTTGGTTTCTCCAATATACATTTTACCACACTCACATGGAACTTTGTAAACACATTCTTTCTTATCGGTAGTTTTCGGTTTTGTTTTTGTTAAATGAGCTTTAAGTGTATTTCCTGTTTTTATATTATAACTACTGGCAATTCGTCTTATTTTCTCCGAAGTTCCCTTAATGTACGGAATTGTGAAGAAGGAATGTGTTTCTGGCTGTCCAGTGTTCGTTGTTCTAAAATTATTTATAACATCGTCAATTAGTTTTAAAGGATAACCATTCTGTTGTAAATCGGATTTAATATTTGCTACCTCTTTTTCCAATGATTCGGCATTATTGCTTATAGATATTGCGCGATTATAGAGGTTGAGTATAATTCCTCGTTTTGTTACAACAGAATGATTAGAACTATGATTATAGTCCAGTATGTGTTGGCTTTCTGTATACTGAAGTTTTAATAGTTTCGTTTGAACGGTTCACCATGCATCTAGGAAGGGCAATTGATCATTTACCTCTTTTTCCATGGTAAATTTAATTGTAGGTCGAATAGTATTTAGATGTTTCAAGAAATCATTAAGTTCTTGATCATTGCCCTTCCATACGATGAAGGTATCATCGACATATCTCAACCAGACTTTCGGTTTTACAGTTGCCGTTTCTATGGCATGAGTTTCGAACCATTCCATATATATATATATATATATATATATATATATATATATATATATATATATATATATATATATATATATATATTGGCAATGACTGGAGAGAGTGAAGAACCCATCGGAAGCCCGTCATCCTGAACTTGTCCTTTACTTGAAAGTAAGCACTACGCAGGCAACACTCCAAAAGGTCCATCACCCCGTCCAGTGGTAACGTGGTTCGATCTGATAAAGTAGTATCATTTGAAAGTCTAGTTTTGATTATGTCTAGTGATTCCCTTAATGGTACATTAGTATACAGACTTTCCACATCAAAGCTTATTAGCCTGTCGTCTGGCTCTAGATTAATGCTACTAATAATGTTCACGAAATGTGTAGAATTTTTAACGTATGTGTTTGTCTTACCTTCTAAAAGTTGTATGATTTTTAAAAGAAACTTCGCCAGTGCATTTGTTGGGGATCCTCTAGAGCTGGTTATTGGCCTCAATGGTATATTCGTTTTATCGAAACGTCGTAAAAATAAATAAAAATCAAGACAATGCAAGTCCGACAACCACATTTGAGTCAATCTTCAACATTGTCTACAACCTTCAAACAAACATCATTATTATTATTTAGCTTAACTTCCGTTTATTTTCACACCACTGTATTGGTTCCTCTATATCAAATGAAAATTCCCTCTCACTTCACTTCAGCACTAAAAAAGAACTCATTCATTTTTTGTAGCTTCAGGTAAATGATATAGTAAGTTATCATAGTGTGGTATTCAAAAATCTGTATGTATAATCAATTTCTTATCTCAGAAAAATTGTAGACACCATTCCATCTACTATCTTTTCATAGAAGTGTTATTATCATTATGATCTTTCAAATGTGGCCGACAATTGTTTTAAATTGCATTCAAAAGTCCCGAAACTCATTTTTATTTCTGTTGTCTTTGATCATTCACAGTATTTTCACTAGTTTCACATTTTTTTGATTGATGTCACAACGTAAGATAGTTTATATTCGTTTAACATAATACTTAATTGGTATTCGAAAAAGCCTTTTATTTATCTGTTATCCTTGAACAAAAGTGTCTAAATACATAATAAATCACCCCTTGGAATGAAAAAAATATAGCTCTCTTTAAAAGATTAGATGCTAAATAAGAACTCGCAGTATACCATAATTGAGTAGTCCCAAAGAAGATCTAATAGTTTTTCTATTGGCCATTGAAATAAATTAAATTGTTTTTATTTTGCTCACACTCTATACGAAGGAAGGAGTAAAGAAAAGTAGTTCGTCAGGAATGGACGTCTTTGTAAGTAGTAAGCCAGTTAAAATAATTAGGAAAAAGAAATATGAGGAATCGATAGCTCCCAAAGAGGAAAATCTCTTCAAGTCTTGGCTTTACTAACAGATGTCTTTTAGATTGAAATAATAGATATCGGAAAAATACAAGGAAAAGCATATGTTTAGTTACGAACTAATAATTTAATCTTGATGATGTTGGGAAAAAACTTTATCCATTTAATTTCAAATTAATTCTATGTTAATTTTATATAGTTCGATTTACTGTAAGTTGATTTTGGTTTCTTAAAAATTGATTGGCTCACGGGTACTTACTATTAAAGTACAATGGTTCTCTATATCGTGACTTAGGAGGTACAGTTATATTATTTACAGGAAAACTATAACGGTTTATTATTAGCCACAGAACCTTAACTAATTTTAAGTTAAATACTTATTACTAAAACTACTTTTGCTTTTTGAGTTATTGAGGACCTTCTAAACAGAAATTTCAATTTTTATTTGAAATATGCCAAATTTCAAAATTAATTTTGAAATAGTCATTTTTAATAGTCAGTTTTTTAAACATCCTAACCAAAAAATGCAAGAACGCGATTTTGGTCTATATTTGAGGTTATGTATCATCGCGACATTTTTTTTTCTCAAAAAACTATACATAGCATCCTAAAAAATGTCTTACTCCTTCAAATGCCGCTGAATTTGTTCAAATATCTTTCTTTTTCTTCGAGATATTCAGTTTTGAAAATTTCAAATTACATGAATGTTTCAAGCTTTGAAAATCTTCACCTTTCGTGCGCTATAAAGTTTTAAGCGACAATTCTGTTAAACCATTTGTTTAAACAATCTGTTTAAACAAATTATTTCAAAATTCATTATTTAAATAAATTTTTTCATTACATTTTACAAAAATAAATAAGTTTAAAAAGAATAAGACTTTAAGAAGCTATGTATAGTTTTTTGAGAAAAAAAATTATCGCGATGATACATAATCTCAAATAGAGACCAAAATCGCGTGATTTAAAAAAGTTGCGACTCAAAAGCTATAAGAAATGACTATTATTATTCGATGTACAAATCTCACATCGTGCTGTGTAATAAAATTGAGATCAGTTAGGACAGTGCACATGTCGCGGGAGGATAACATTTATTTGATCATATTTCTAGTAAGATGATTAAATTTTACAAGGTAACAAAATCATTTATCGTTTTGATCCACTGGAAAATCGACCCATTTGATCGAATTACTGTGTGTCAATGTAAAATGTTCATTTGACTAGAAGGTTCGTCGACGTTTCTCTGATGAACTCATGGACAACAGCCATGCAGGAGGAGAAATATGATTACAAATTTAAAACTTAAAGGAATTGTTTGCTATTTTGAAGTATTTTAGTTCAGGTTTTATCGGGTTAGATCACGGATTATGTGGAATTTTGAAGACAGTACGCTCCAAAATTGATTGACGACTCTGCCCTCCCACCTCTTACTTTCCCATTGCGCTTGGTACCCAATAAAACATATCAAATCCTGCTTATTACCATTTTATTTATTATTTATGTAGTGAACTAATTACGTCATCAGACAAGGCCGAGATAATACTCTTTACAAAAAAGAGAAAAATTGGGAGACTTCCTACATGGGGACTGACTCCTAAAGTGCTATTTTGGATATACACTATGGTGATCCGCCCCATGATAACGTACGCCGCTATTGTATGGTGGCGTAGTACAACAAAGCGCAAACACATTCTTCAACTTGACAAAGTTCAGAGAATGGCTTGTGTGGGAATATTGATGCGATGATGACTGCTCCCACCAGGGCTCTGGAAGTCCTGGCAAACCTGCCTCTTCTTCACTTATACATAGAGCACGAGACCCTGAAGACTGTTTATCGTCTCAGTTGCCTGGAACATCTTGGCATTGGAACGGGCGGCTACTCAGGTATCTGGGAAAGTGCGGTGGAGAGGTGTCCATCACTCCCCATGCGGACAGTTTACATGACGCCGTTTTTAAAACCCAACCTCTCCGTGGAGATATTTCTGCCAAGTAAAGAGGATTGGGAGGGAGAACAAAATCTTCCGAAAAATGGATCTTGGTGGTATACTGATGGATATCAACAAGATGGAAGAGCTGGAGCTGGAGAATTCGACAGGAGCACGGGAGTCAGAGAGTACTACCCTTTCGGACAATGTGCGACAATTTTTACAGCGGAAATTTATGCTATTCTACAGTGTACCAATCTTTGTGAGAGGGGCATTGACAGGAATAGAGTAACAAATATATGCTCAGACAGTAAGACTCCGATATTGGCACTGAAGTCCAGTGTCGTGACTTCGCGACTGGTGTCTGAGTGCAAGGATGTACTAAATGGTATGACAAGGAAAGGCTGCACAGTCAGACTCGTATGGATCCCGGGTCACTGGGGCATACGCGGAAATGAGGAAGCAGACCGTCTAGCAAAGCTGGGTTCGGCAACTGACCCTATGGACCCCAACTAATATTACCTGTCCCAATTGTTATTGGCAAAAGGGAATTAAAATCGTTGCTAGAAAGCAAATTTATTGAATGGTGGAGGGGAGCTCTCGGAATGAAGTGTGCTAAGGGACATATAACTGGACCTAGTGCACGGCGTACTAAGGAGCTTCTCTCCTTGGGAAGAAAAGAGCTGCGAATTGTGGTGGGATTGTTGACAGGACATTGTCATCTCGGAGGCCAGCTTCATAGAATCGGTGTCGAAGACGACCCGACATGCAGATGGTGTTTGGAGGAGGATGAAACTGTTGGCCATGTTCTCAGAGAGTGCCCAGCACTCAACGGACTGAGGCAGAGATATTTCGGAGATACAATTTTGTTACCTGAAGCAGTTTAGCAACTAACGAGGCTTCTTAGATTCGCAAAGGCGATCGCCCTCGGTAGATATGGTGGGATGTAAAGGGCTCAATGGAGGCCTAAACATCGATGATCTAGTATCACAACTCCCTTTTCATTTATTCATTCATAATTACGTCATAGGACTATTCCCCTGATTTTGCTACTTGGGGAATTTGTCCTACTAAATAGGAATTCACCATAAAACTTTATTGCCCACCTTTCTGTAAGGCATATAATTGTACTTAACAAGAATTTGCTAAAATAAATGTAAGAACTGTGCAGTTATCAATAATAATGTATCCAATAAAACGTATAAAGCAGCCTTAAGGCCCTTTTGTGACATTCTAAATTTAAACTTTATTTTTGGAAGAACCCTCGTATTTTAAGATAAATATTGCTGAGTGGCTTATTCGCCTGGTATAAGTTTTAGCTGTTTTCAACTTCCCAAACGGTGGTATTCTCGTTTGATTTATAATTGCACTTGTATCCGGGTAGCCCGATTAAAACTTTGCTGTGTATTAAATTCCGGTTAAATAATTGCTCTGCAAAAAGAAGAGCGTAGGTAGAAAATATGCCAACGTGAAATATATCAGGGATGTTTTTTTTTAGTTTTTCTCTTGGGGTTGGAAAAACTTCATTAGGTATTTGCCATTAGTTATCGGTCCTCTTCTCTTAAGTTCCCGAAATACAATTTGTTTTTTTCGAGAATATGAAGATACCGAGCAAAAGAAAGGGATAAAACTCGACGATATATTATTAGAAGGAACACATTTAAGCGTTTTAGTGAATAACATACGGAATTTCTGAAACAAGGCCGACGAAGAGACAATAATAAAGATAGCCAAAATAGCCTTTGGTCTGTGTGCCCTAAGCTGATCGATACTCGGGAAAGAATTGCTTTTTCCTGGTTCACTCTGTCGATCGTATTTTGTTGTTTTTGCTTCCATTAATGAACAAAACTCTAATATTCTTAACCTAATAAAAGCTAATTATAGAAAATAAAATAAAACGGTTTTTTTCTTTAATAAATTATGACATTTTAATCACTAAGGACAATAAAACGAATTACAAGAAACCTCTGTAATTATACTATAGAAAATACTTTCGACCGAAAGGAAACCTATACTTATTCAGATTAATTTCGTTAAAATTAACACGCCTACTTGGGTATATTATTACCCAACACACGAATAGCATTTTTTCGCCGAATTTAATGAATTTCAATAAAAACCATGGATAAAATTCGAACAGATGGGATTTTTTTTAAGCTGGAACAAATTTCAACCATTATAATAAAATCGAAGTGATTGTAAGTCCACTGAGATTAACCAAAATAAGACAGTAATAACATTTTTTGAATAATAATTAATATAAAATATATTTCAGAAGTAAAAAATTGATTCCCAGACCTACATTATCAAAAATGACGTGCATTATACTTTATTACTTATCACCTCATAGTTTGTTAAAAGCCATCAGTACAGCCACCTAATGTATCTATTACGGTAGGCTGAACTATAAAAAAACCGTTTTAGAATATGAGGTCTATTCAAAAAGTTGTGCCCTAAGTCGATAAAAAAAGTAAATCGCTTTATTCAGTTATAGAAATGACATCACTTTCGAAGTACTCTCCCTCAAAAATGATACATTTGCTCCAACGTTTCTCCCGTTCTCTAAAACAATGTTTCACCTCTTCTTGGGTCAGGCTACTCAGACACCTTTTCATGGTTCGTTAGATGATTGCAACATCCAAAAAGTTACTACGCCGAATAGTCTATTTTATTTTGGAAAACAAGAAACAAGTCACATGGAGCTAAGTCCGGGAATAGAGAGGGGGGGGGGGTGATCTATCATGGTAATATTATTTTTCGCCAAAAACTGGCGCACAATTTTTACATGTTCAAATCGTCCTTCAAAATGGCGAAGATATTGCCTCTGGGGATCCCTAAGTCAGCTACAATCATCCTTGTACAAAATCTTTTACTTGCTGTACGTTTTCCTCCTCGTCTTCCACGCACTCTCGACCAGTTTATCCACCAACCTTTTTACTTAACATTTCAATTCAAGAATATCATAGAAGAACAAAAAATACCGAATGAATTAAAGACTAGTGTAACAACCCATTTTTTAAAAAAAGACAGAAAACGCAGCCAGAAAATTATCGAGGAATAACACTGCTTGATAGCATTTTCAAAGCATTCACTATACTGGAAGAAATCACCAAAATCATAAGTATACGGGAAGAACAACAAGGTTTCAGAAAGATCAGATCCACTATTGACGCAATATTCATTGTCAAACAAATAACTGAAAAATCCCTAGAATTCAATAAACCTGCATATATGTGCTTCGTCGATATGACTAAGGCTTTTGACAGAGCACGCTTAAAGGACATCTTAGAAATAATGACAACAAAAGGTCTAAACCGTATGCTGATTAACCTAATATACGATATTAACATCCAGTGCAAAACAAAAATCAGAGTAGGACATATAACAACGGCAGACATATATGTAAACACAGGAATTAGAAAGGGCGATTCGCTCAGCCCCTTCATATTTAATCTAATAATGGATAAAATCTCCCCAGAATAGCTGGATACAAAATGGGACACACATTCTTCTTTACCGTCTGTTGTGCGGATGATGCTGTTCTTATTGCAGACTCTGAAGATAACCTCCAAAGACTACTGTGCTCTTTTAACACTAAAGCGAAAGAATTAAATATGCTCATCAACACCGAGAAGAGCAAATGCTTAGTAACATTCAAAGAACCAATACGGTGCAAATTGGAAATCGACTCCAAAATTGTCGAACAGGTAAATCACTTTAAATATCTGGGAGCAGAAATAACGAGCCATGGAAACCTTTTTAACAAAGTAAGAGAGCAAACGATGAAAGCGGCTAGAATTTCCGGATGCCTAAAAGAAATTGTGTGGAAGAACAAATACCTTAATACCGAAAGCAAAACTAAGATATATAAAACGGCTCTAAGACCCATCATAACATACGCGGCAGAAACAAGACCAGATACAGTCAGAACTCTATAAATGATGAGAACAGTATACAAGGCAAAACTCTACACGACAGAATACGGAATAAAGATATCAGACAACAATGCGGGATACAGGACATAGGAAGATGGGTTAGACAAAGGCGAAGACTCTCGAACAAACATATAGGGAGAATGGAGGACGGTAGACTCGTTAAAAGCGCAAAAATGAATAACACAGCAGGAAAAAGATCACAGGGAAGACCACCAAAACGATGGAGAGAATGCTGGACCTCATTTTCCGGGGAAGACGTAATGGCAATGAACAGGCAATAACCTACTAGCATGGTTAACTGTGTTAGAAAAAAGAAGAAGAAGAAGAAGAACATTTCAGTACTTTTGTTCTCATTTTTACCGAGTTTTACTAAGAATTTTATATTGGTCCGTTGCTGTTATAAAGTATCTAGCTTCATTTTTGACACACGATGAAAAATATTTTTTCAAAAATCACTGCCAAACAAAATGTATGCATCCGATCACGGTGAAATTTTTACTGAATGCTGGGGACCCTTGTCACTATTAACCAAGCCACAAACATTGGCTCCAGCGCTACCACGTTTCTGAAAAAAAAAATGAGTGCACGAGATTTTTGAATAGACCTCGTATTTTGGTAAATAAATACTAACCCCGCTTCCTTTATTTAATTTAAAATGTATAGCATTAAATCTATATTGTTTCACAAAATTAATTTCTAAATGAGGTTTAGTTGAAGAAATTGGGATTTCCTTTGAAAAGAGGTGTTCCCCTCTTCCAAGTCTGCTGGAAGTAAGGAAAGTAGCAAATTTAACAATACTTTGTCGTACATTGGAATGATATTTATAAAATACTTATTCGAATTATAACCTCATCGAATGACTGGGCGAAGCCGCGACGGGTAAATACGGACGTTTCGTATTTTAGTAAGTACAAATGATTATTAAAATTTTTTAAATAAATATTATCTATGTGCAAGTGTATTTTGATAATGTAATAACAGACAGACTCCTTGTATATTTTGTAATTAATCAAATATCTTGTTTATAAAATTGTGCGACACTTATTTGACACATCATTAATTAAAACATGGACCTGCGTAAGTAGATTTCCCAAACTAAGCTTCGAATTATTTTTGGAGCATTTGGTAGATACATCTTTCATTTAATATTATTATTATCTAAATAATAATTTATATGTACTTCTTCTATTTTTATAGCTTCTAAATTTTCATAAAGATGCATTAAAACGTTATAATTTATTTTTCAGTTGATAAAGTGACACTAGTGACACAATATGTAAGGAAACAACAGCAAAATATGATTTTAATTTGAATAATCTCATTTAATATCTGACGCGTCTCGCACAAAGGCTTGGAAAATTTATCGTACAACCAACGTGAAAAATGTTTCTTTTAAAAATCTTGAAAGCGAGGTTAAAGAACCGATGAATGGAGAGAATGAAACGTATTTTTCGGAATTGTTAGAAGGGAATAATTTAAATTATGGAATGTAAAAATTATTTAGAAAGTTATCTTTTTGAATGGGGAGGGCAATTATTCTTAGTAAATTCCACTCTAGTTCTCTCTTCATACGCGTTTAAACCAAAGTAATACTTATACAGACTTGCCTTCTCGATTAGGGGTGGAGGCATGCAACGAGCGTAATAATATTTAATTATTAAAATTTATTATGATTTACAAGCCAAACGGCTTCACACTCCCTCCAGGGATTATTCACTCATACTAGGCATACAAAGACACCAAAAGTATGAAACTCTGTGGGAACCCTTTCCATGTTATCGGGTCCTAGGTGATGGTGCTACGAATTTTCGGACGGTTGATGCGGTTGCTAGGAGAATTGCTTTCTGCATCGGCTTATACAGATGCTCACTAAGGCCCAGTCCCTTGATGTTCTGCAGGAGGTTCTTTGGTATCACTCCAGTTGTTGACAGTATTATGGGAATCGTTTGGACGCTGTTCGTTGCCCATTTTCTTCGGACTTGCACCTCCAGATCTCTGTATTTGGCGATATTCTCGTTGTATTTTGGCCTTAGGTTGTTGTTGTTAGGTACAGCAATGTCGATTAGTGTAGTTCGCCTAGAAATTTTATCTATTAGTATAATGTGTAGTCTATTATGAGCTACTGTTTGATCCATCAGAACCGTTCGGTCCCAATATAACTTGAACTGGTTGTTCTCAAGAATAGGCTACGGATTGTACTTGTAATAAGCCACTTTTCCTACCTGTAATGGGTTTAAGTTTTCTGCTAACTCTTGGTGGAGTATCTTAGCGGCTGAGTCGTGTCTTTCCTTATACTCGGTTGCGGCAAACGCTTGGCATCCTCTAGTTATGTGCTGAATTGTCTCCGATGTTCGACAGCCATATCTGCATTGGTCATTTTCTATTGAGGGATCTCTAATGATGAACTTCCGATAGTTCTTCATCGGAATAACCTGGTCTTGGATAGCTAACAAGAAGCCCTCCGTTTCCGGAAACATCTGTCCTGAAATCAACCAGTAGTTCGACGCTGAGTTGTCGACATTGTCCTGATTGACCTCATTTGGATGCCGTCCATGAAGTGAGTTTTGAAGCCAGGTTTGTAACTTCTCTTGGTCTGTTTGGTGGTGAGAAGTAATATCTTGTTCCCTCAACTGTAGCGGCGTTGAAACGTCTGCCTCGCATATTGCTCGATGTAGTGTGGAAGAGTCCGTAATTATTAAAATAATTAGTAATTTTCGAATGATTTACTTAGCAGTGTCATTGATAAGAAATTAAGCACCTGTTGTGTTAGAAAACCAGTCGGTTATTCACAAAATGTCATATTTATCGAGAAAACGAAAGATGTATGAAAATATATCATAATTAGATAAAAAAATGTGATATATAGTCTTTTTTAGCTGCATTTATTTGCACGATAATTTAATATTTTTTATTTCATAAAATTCAGATTATACCAGCATTATTATTATGGCTACACGCCTATGATCCGAAATAACCATAACCAACACTCTTAATGAAGCAGTTTATATAGAATATAAATTTAAAACCAAAAATATATCATAATATGTGCATTTTGCCGATAATACTTTGTCAATTTGTGATTTATTGGATTATGTATATTGAAATTTTGCGGCATATTTAAAACATAGAATATTTTAAACTCTATTGTAAAAACTGTTAGAGAATGTTTTGTAATAAAGTTATATTGTGATGTTTCGGTCATGAGGAATGTCATTTATTGAAACATTAGCATTATAATACATGGTATTTATGACATAATATAAAAGTGTAATGTTTTAATTATTGTTAAATTTAACCTTATACATAAAAGCGTTAATATGCGTTTTATTTGTAGAATTTGATTTGTTGTGTAAACCCCATTGCAGTTTCATGTGATAACCTTACCATTGTAAACAGTAAAACTCTTTTACCCCAAGAGCAACTCAGTATTATGTTAGTAAACGTTATTTTTATTTAAATTTTTTATCAATTCTCCGAAAGATTTATTAAAGGCTTCTTTCTGCTGTGGCTGTATTAGGTTAGTAATTAAATATCTTACTTTTTATAGATATAAAACAAAATGATTTAATAATATTATTCCCCCTTCATATGTAATAAATAAGACAGAATATATGGTTCTTTAGACATGCTGTGAAAAATGTATGTCAGTGTCTCCAAGAAGTAGCAGGAATGCAGTTTACGTCGCGTTCCTAATATGCCGGGTCGGATTACAACAAGTCTTCCCTATCAAGCCGACCCGACCCCCAGACCAAAAGAAACTTCGGGCGAGAAATTTATCCACTTGCAGGGGCGGGAAAATATCTGCTTCGTCCCCTAACTTTCCTGAATAAATCATAATTACTTCGTCAAATATTTAGTTATATGAAGCCGCACCAAGGAAATTTCAGAATAGGGTAGTAACACTTCGGCCTTTATTATAGTAAACTTTACCTATAAATTTCCGAAGTTTTTTGAAAGAGGAATTTCAAAAAAACGAAAATAATGGCGTTTAACTCGATTAAATGGACTTTACATTACTTTTTATTATACTTTATTTGATTTCATTTAATCGTGTTTACCCATCGTACTTTTCTTTTACACTTTATACAGGTCCAAAAAATTTGGAGCTTGTTTAGGGACCAACAGGTCAACAGCAATAAAAATTTACGTAGCAATCAGCTAACAATGATAATAATGTAAGAATGAACAGGCTCGATCCAAGAAAGCCATATGTGCTTTCTGGGCTTGTAAACGAGCCTTTGGATGTACATGGAGACTGACACCTAAAGTGCTATTTTGGATATACACTATGGTGATCCGCCCCATGATAACGTATATTGTATGGTGTATGGTGGCGTAGTACAACAAATCGCAAACACATTCTTCAGCTTGACAAAGTTCAGAGAATGGCTTGTGTGGGAATATTGAGTGCGATGAGGACTGCCCCACCAGGGCTCTGGAAGTCCTGGTGAACCTGCCTCCTCTTCACTTATACATAGACAACGCGGCCCTGAAGACTGTTTATCGTCTCAGTTGCCTGGGACATCTTGGAATTGAAACAGGCGGTGCCTCAGGTGTCTGGGAAAGCCAGATACTTATGCCAAGTGGAGAGGATTGAGAGGGAGAACAAAATCTTCCGAAAAATGGATCCTGGTGGTATACTGATGGATCTCGACAAGATGAAAGAGCTGGAACCGAAGTATTCGACAAGACCACAGGAGTCAGAGAGTACTACGCTCTCGGACAATGTGCGACAATTTTCACAGCGGAAATTTATGCTATTCTGCAGTGTGCCCATCTCTGTGAGAGGGACATAGACAGGAATAGAGTAATAAATATATACTCAGACAGTAAGGCTCCGATATTGGCACTGAAGTCAAGTGTCGTGACTTCGCGACTGGTGTCTGAGCGCAAGGATGTACTAAATGGTATGATAAGGAAAGTCTGCACAGTCAGACTCGTATGGGTCCCGGGCCACTCGGGCATACGCGGGAATGAGGAAGCAGACCGTCTGGCAAAGTTGGGTTCGGCGATCGAACCGTATGGACCCCAACCAATATTACCTGTTCCAATTGCTATTGGCAAAAGGGAATTGAAATCGTTGCTGGAAAGCAAATTTATTGAATCATGGAGGGGAACTCCTGGAATGAGGTGTGCTAAGAAACATATAACGGGGCCTAGCGCACGGCGTACTAAGGAGCTTCTCTCCTTGGGCAGGAAAGAGCTGCGAATTGTGGTGGGATTGTTGACAGGATATTGTCACCTCCGGGGCCATCTTCATAGAATCGGTGTCGAGGGCGACCCGACATGCAGATGGTGCTTGGAGAAGGATGAAACTGTTGACCATGTTCTCAGAGGTTGCCCAGCACTCAACGGAGTGAGACAGAGATATTTCGGAAATATAGTTTTGTTACCGGAAGCAGTTAGGCAAGTTCAAATAACGAGGCTGCTTGGATTCGCAAAGGCGATCGGCCTCGAATAACCTGCAGATATGGTGGGATGTAAAGGGCTCAATGAAGGCCTAGGCATCGATGATCTAGTAACACCACCCCTTTTTCATTCATTCATTCATTCAACAGGCAAAAAACAATAAGAATAACACACAAAGTCACAAACAAACCAAAATAAAAAAATATATATTTGATTTCTTAATTAAACTGAAGTAAATGTTTTAAAAATATAAACAGCGAAGTATAAAACATAATTAACTACAAAATTAAGAGCTCCGAACGAATTATTGGAGATCCAAGCATAAGAGCAACGTGGAACGTAATAAAGAATATCTGCACAATCATGGTAGAAAATAAACTAAAACCAGAAACAATTCAACAAAGAAGAGAATGGGTGACAGAAAAGATATTGTACCTTATGAAGAAACGAAAACTAATACCGAAATAAAAATGAAAAAAATACAAAAGGATCAACAAAGTAATTAATACAAAGGTCAAAAATGCAAAAGAACTGGGGCTGCAGAGGGAATGCGTCGGGATAGAATACTTATAAGATAAACATGATATCTTTAATTTACATACGGTAATTAAAACAATAGCAGGCGTTAAGGGACCATAAAATAATAATACATTAATGGACAGGAAGGACTGTCCTACCATTGAAACCAACAAAAAGTTGAAAAATGGTGCGGATATATAGGAGAGCTTTTCAACGATGATGTATTAATAGACCTCAGTGACCAGGAATTTTCAGGACCAGAAATAACAACTAGTGAAGTTAGAAAAGCAGTAGGAAGATTGAAAAACAATAAAAGGCTTGGACCAGACCGTATATAGGCAGAAATGCTGAAACTTTAATTATTTTTTTATATTTAATTATTATTAAGATAAATATTTACATAAAACTTTTAAAAAATTATAATTTTGACACCCTGCATTCCGAAAAGTATCAACTTTTGGACTAAGGTAAATTGAGCCAGACTTGCGCCAGAGCTTTGTGGAGAATTTAGGAAGACACCCTGTATATGCTTATACATATATGTATATATGAAAAGAAAAGAGTAATTAACTCCGTCAAATTATACCGAACAAAATTATTCGATAGTATTATTTACATTTTTTATAAATATTTTTAGTAAACATTTTTAAATTAAACAGAAAGATCTTCCACCACAATTAAAAGATATGCGGTAATAATTTTGGAGGAACAATTGAATTATTTGCTAATAATTAATACACGTCCTTCAAAGTTAAAATATTCAAGAATTGTTTCCAAAACTAAATTGCTTATTTATTAATTAAAATTATTTTATTGTTAATTTAACTCGTTGTACACTGCTATTATGTTGAACTAGTCCTTGCTCGTCGTGGATTTGCCAGCTCATTCGATGGAGGTCATAATTTGAATATGTATTCTAATGACATTTTTCATGAACAGAATTTTAGAATTTAAAAATTTAGATTTCAGTAAGAAATAAATAAATCTATTTGCTGCCGTGTTTAAATAGTTGCCTATTTTTATTCTTTTTTTTTCCAAACAGTTAAAGGAAAGAACCTCCTGCAAATACAACTCTGGGTCTCTCTCCATACGCGTTTCGACCTCCTAATAATCTCGTCAGTGCAGCTGTATGGAACTAAGAGCAATATTTGCAGGAAACAATTGTCTATATAAAATATAAATTCCGAGACATGTCAGCAGGATATTAAACCTGACGACTTTTCTGTGTCAGACTGAAAAATATCTCTAGTCGAACGACATCTAGAGAACATTTTTGAATATTCGAATTTTGGAAAAGTGTATTTAAAAAAATCGATTTTTTGAAGTTGATAAAGTGGGACGCCCCCTTAATATCCAAAATATGTATTTGCAAACCATTTGTATGACTACCATCATAACTTACAACTTTTTATACAAATGAAATTTAAAAAAAAATTAATAAATGGGTTGTTATATTTGATACTGCGGTAATTATTTAACAAAAGTGGTTAATAATACAGATCTTCTTTATTCTGAATCAGTGTTCTAATCTCATGGAGTAGAGATCCCTGAAGACTCCTCGTGCAATCGTAGGCGAAACGTCGGATAATAATTCCAATTTGATACGGTCTAAAGAACCATGATTTTTAACTTGGCCCAGGTCGTGAGAACTTCTGTTCTTCTTTATTTTCTTTATTAATTCCTCGAATTGGGTAAAAAGATAAATTTATATCGAATTTTATGGCTTTGACTTGACACTCTTGTTAACAAATGATACGAGGTGTATATTTTGTGTGATTTCAACTTTAATTTTAAAAATCTCGAGGAAATTATAATCACGCAACTGAACTGCATTACTTCCTGCAGCTTTAAACCAACTACCGTTGTGTTGTTTATCAAAATATTGTTTTACTAATAAAGTATAAATTACAAGAAAAGTATCCGTGGTGTTCCTCACTGATTTTAATGATTTTATAATACAATATTTGATAATACATTAAAAAACCTTTTTTCTTACGTGATAGTTTACCGATTTAAGCAGATATCACCCAAAAAAATGCATTTTCTATAATATTTCAAAAACTAAGCATTCTTTTTTATTGAATCAAACGCTAGATTACTTGTTATGGAGGTTGTCATCTCCTTATTATTTCGTATTCATTTTTTGATAGAAAATTATCAAAAACATTCACAATATAAAGATAATTAAAGAAGGGGTAAGGAATAAACAATCCTTAATTGAAATTTATTATTGCTTAACAAATATTACATTTCATTTGGGCATTAATCGACATAAAAGTAATAGTGAGAAAAACCCCAATGAATAAAAACTACAGTAGTGTCTGCGCATTTTTTTTAAATGATTAATTTTTAACATATTAGAGAAAATGCATTTTTAGGAGAGGTTTTTAAGGGTGGTTTTACTCCCTTATTTATATGAATTAGCCTATGAAAAAAAAAACACATGTGTAATGTTTTTTAATGTACTGCAAAATATCACATCAGAAAAGTCGGTGAGGTACATGTAGTTAGTAATAGAACCTCAAAAACCTGCAGCAAGTGTTCGTTGCTTTGTAAATATTTTTATATCAATAAATATCTTTATTTTTTAGAGAAAAGTAATTTTTAATTTCAAGTAATTTCATTAGTAAGTGTAGCAGTTACTAATTACTGTTTTGACGGATTTTGTTTTTCCAAAATATTAACAACTTTTCCACAAACTTTCAAATTAAAATTCATAATTTTGTCAAAGTTACAGGCGTCTTTTTAGTTTTCTTATTTAATGTAATATCCTAAAAACTCTAAATTCTAAAATATATTTAATATGGTTAAAATTTTAAATACATTTTCCCCTTGAGAAATCTCTTTCCCTCTAGATTACTTTTGAAAAGTTTAAAACATTGCCTGCAATGTTGGGCAAAATTCTCGAACATGGGGAAAATCAACTTCTTAACATTTTCGTCTAAATTACAGGAAATAATTTTGAAGCTTATTTGGAAAAGGTGTTTCTTCTGGGGAAAATCCCTTTATATTCCAAGTATTTATACACAAATAGCACAATAAAGATTTTGAGGGAAAATCTTTGTAAACTTTATTGAAACTGGTTCATCTCATTTAAACTTAAAAACAAAGATTTCTATTTAGAATGATGGTAATTAAGAAATATATAACTGTTAAAAGTTAATAGTTAGAAGTAGGGTTTAATTAAAGTATAAAAGAAAAACACAGATGAAAATATATTTTGCTAAAAATGTTACATAAACTAGTAAATAAACATTAGTAACTTTCATTTGAAAGTCAGCAATATGCTAACCAGTGTTGGATATTTAACAGATCGGATATGTAAAAACTTCTGTTAGAAGCCAAGCCAATCAGTTTTGTTAATAACCACTCACTATGAAAGATTTGAGCCCATTCAGCACACACTTTGAATGGTTGTCTGCTTATTACAGCTACATAAAATTAGCATCATTGGAAGTATTTTCTGTTACTATTTAGAAAGTGTCATATCATGTCACCCTGTTTAACCGATTTCACAGAAGCTTGGCTGACAGCAATTCAGTAACGATTCATGTGAGTATTGCGCCGGAAAATGTGAGTAATATTCGGCAAATGATATTTCTCTGAAGAGAGACGAGTAAAAAAACTGCACTTGAAATAATGGAAGAATAGTAAATCTACGATACCGTCACCTGGGCTTATTGGTACTATGAAAGATGTTTGTTTTTTAGATCTGGTTCTTCATTGGGACTTAAAAACCATAGTAAGGTATGGTAGTTGCGCCACGTCTTCTAATAGTTAAGACTTCAATAAATCCGGACAGACAGTTTTTTGCGTATCATAAAACTGTAACATTCTTCTGCTTATCAAAGGTAACAGTAGACAAAATACCGCAACCACAAATTGTGATTTTTGAAACTGATATTGAAGAATCCTCAGTTTTAGATACCCACACTTCACCTAGTGATGTCCTGAGGAGGTCGTGGTAATAAAGGCAAATTTCATCAGAGATAACTCTTAAATTAACATCATTTAAGTTGATGTAATGACATTTTTTAACATTTCTTTGCCACCACTTCGTTCTGTTTTCCCTCAGCATCAGTCATAATTTGTAAAGTTAGAACTGGTTCTTTCTTTAATACTTTTTCTTATGTCAGCCATTTTCACCACGTGGTCCATCACGAAAGATTTTACATAATATTGATATTTTAGTTCGCATGAAGAAATTAGATCACAACAAAGCTCTGTTAAATATCCCAAAGTATAAGATTGTCCAGAGGTATCAATAGTTTTATAACGAAATGCTCGTTCATATTCTGTTGTTTTAGTTGAACATATTACAGGTTCGTTATGGACATTTCACCACCCATCAGTTGGCATATTTACACATTCTCTTGGGAGAGAAGAAAAAAATTTTTCTTTTTCTTCTTTATAAATTTCATCCAAACGAGTAGGGCAGGGGTGTATAATCAAATCTCAATAGTTGCCAGTGTTCACTACACCTAAAGCTCGAGTTAAAAGCAAAAATTTCTTGTGCTATTTTTTTTAACAATACTAGGTTTTTCAGCTGTTGATGTACTAGTTACCAAACTGCTAATAGAGGAACACTTTTTTTTGGCTCTGCTCGAAAATGTTGGGTGGATATAAAGCTAAAAGTTGACAAAGCTAATGAAGCTGAATGTGCATTCTTTTCAGTCTCTTATGAAGTATTCCGTTGCTCATCTAAAACCAAAAATTTAGTTTTTATCTCACAGAAATTTTGAAGAAAACGAGTTCATTCTGACTATCCTTGTATAAAATTCAAAAAGGATTATTTAGTAAAAAATAACAAAAACGGTATCATTAATTATCAAGAAATAATCTAGCACTGTCTCAAAAATCATTTACATGCTCACTAAGGCCCAGTCCCTTGATGTTCAGCAGGAGGTTCGTTGGTATCACTGTAGTTATTAATAGTATTATAGGAATCGTGTGGACGCTGTTCATTGCCCTCTGCCTGCGCATTTGCACCTCCAGATCTCTGTATTTGTTGATCTTCTCATTGTATTTTGATCTTTGGTTGTTGTTATTAGGTATAGCAACGTCAATCACTATAGTTCGCCTAGAAATTTTATCTGTCAGGCCTATTATGAGCAACTGTTTGATCTATTAGAACCACTCGGTCCCAATATAATTTGAACTCATTTTCAAGAATAGGTTGCGGATTGTATTTGTAATAAGGCACCTTTCCTACCTGCAATAGGTTTAACTTCTCTGATAACTCTTGGTGAAATATTTTACCGGCTGAGTCGTGTCTTTCCTTATACTCGGTTGCGGCAAACGCTTGGCATCCTCCAGTTATGTGCTGGATCGTCTCTGATGTTCAACAGCCATATTTACATTGGTCATTTTCTATTGAGGGATCTTTGATAATGAATTTCCGATAGTTCTTTGTCGGAATAACCTGGTCTTGGATAGCTAACAAGAAGCCCTCCGTTTCCGAAAACATCTGTCCTAAAATCAACCAGTAGTTCGACGCTGAGTTGTCAACATTGTCTTGGATGATCTCATTTGGATGCCGTTCATGAAGTGGTTTCTTGTAAATATCCCTTTCCCTCAGCTGTAGCGACGTTGAATCGTCTGCCTCGCATATTGCTCGATGTAGTGTGGAAGGATCCGCTAACGTGTGGAAATAAGAACGTAAGTTTATTATTTGTTGATCGACTCTTGCCAATATCGACCAATCTTCTTCTTCTTTGGTGTCTTGGAAGCATTATACGTTCAATAGCACTTCGAGGGTGGTGTTTATGTGCTTTTGTTAAGAGTGTTCTTATTTTTCTTTGCAAGTTTTCGATGTCCGTCCATTTTACAATTCCAAAAGAGCAGCTAAGCGCAGAGTATATGTACGTGTTGAGCGCCTTAAACAGATTTCTACTATTTAGACTAGTTCGTAACATCCGTCTTACCCTCCTGACAAATTCGGTTGTCAATTCGACCTACATAGTGCGATGGGCAATTCGATTAGCCTATTTCATACCTAGGTAAAATAATATTGAGTGAATTATTTTCGTGGATATTTATACTGACTGGTATAATTCTTATTATTGTTATATTTTACTAATCTACCCACATATCAGTATTATCGTGAGCAATTTTGAATTCATCTATAAAATAATTTAAGTAACTATTTTAACCGTAAAGGGCATTATTGTGGAAACAAATTATACTTAACAGTTCATAATAAGATAACAATTAAAAAGAAATAACATCCTAAACCTCAAATAAATATAATGAGAGGAAATAGCTGGATTGACACGAGTAGGTGTAGATAAAACTACATTGTGCATTATACAATAAGTACACAATAAGCTAATGTATATTGTTAAAATGTGCAAGATGTATGGTCGTTTAATAGACGGAAGTTCAATTATAATAAACTTAAGAAGAAGATTTATTAGCTTTTTATTGTGTTACGTCAATTTTGACACTGATGTGATGTGCATTGAATTATTCGTTTAAAAAGGGCTTCTGGTTTTTCTGAATTAATAGCGTATTAAGAGATATTTTCTTTTATTGGTAGTAACATAGAATAAGATTGTGTTTATTTAATAATACTGAATACATAAATATTTTTTGTCTTTGTCGGTCGTATATTAGAGAGTCTTTGCTTTGCTTTGATTTTAACTTAATCACAAAAGTTAGCAGTATTCGTGTACCACACAGATTACGAACCAGGAGTAAATACAATTATTTTATATAATCTCAAAATTAGTTCGTGGAACGAGAGGGTACAGTATATTTACTCTTTAGCTTCTTACAAATATTTTTCTTTGACTTTTAATTTTAATTTAGGCTTTATTCAAAATAATTTGGTACAAGCTTTAAAAACCAATACAAAATTTTATTTTTTCAGTAAAGAATTTACTTATGAAATTCGAAAGGGGTAGTCAGGAAAAGTTTTCTTTTAAAGGAGTTAAGCTTTCAATTTTACTTTTCAAACGATAAAAGTATAATCTTAAAACAAAACTCAAGGACAAAATTGAAATTAATCCCTTAAAATATTAAAAAGTCAAAGGTAAATAAATTGCTTTATGAATTTAGGACCCCTTTTTATGTAATCAAAGCAGAGATATAATGGTTTCTTTTTATTAAAAATTTGAAAAAATAATACGACAAGAAAGCCCAGAACTATGTATACAACCTGTTTCACTGAACATGTCAGATTATTCAAATTAATGTACAGGGTATTTCAGCAACTTACTACAGATTATTCATAGGTGTGTTAACGATTCCAGCAATATTTAGAATATGTATTAACAATAACAAAAAACGAATTTTTTTTGCAAATATTTCAGTGACTCTTGAACGGATTTTGACAAAGAAATAATCCTTTCCAAGATTTTTTTAATGCCTGTAACTTTGTAATGGTATATTTTAGGGTAGAAACAATAGTTTTCGTATTAAATGAAGAAAACTAATTTTTCGCTAATAATTGTTAATAAAAAAATATGAGCGATGTTTCCTCAGGAAGAATAATTTCCAAAAAGAAATTTTTCCTTTTGAACTTTACATTAATTTTTGCTTGTTATCAGTCTGATCTTCCTGGCATATAAAGTTATGGGAGGAAAGACTCTTCACACACGTGGTGACGGTCACACTCTACGAATTTTTTATTCTTCTTTTCTTTCTCAGCCCACTGACCTCCACTCCTGGACATAAGCCTCTCCGATGCTCCTCCACTGGGATCTGTCTCTCGCCTTCTGAAGCCAATCTTTTCCAGCAAACTGTCTTATATCATCTACCCATCTGCGTTGTGGCCTGCCACGATTTCGTTTCGTTTCTCGCGGTCGCCATTGCAGTAATTTACTCGTCCACCTATCGGGCTGTTGTGCTAGCTATGTGCCCCGCCCATTGCCACTTTAGTCGTGATATGGGTTCAATGACGTCAACTACTTTGGTTCTTGATCTTATTACTTGATTTTGTATTTTATCCCGTAACGAGATTCCTAACATTTGTCTCTCCATGGAGCGTTTTGTTTGGTTAGTGTTATCGTTTCTATGCTGTAAGTAGCAACAGGCAAGACACACGTGTTATACACTTTCCGTTTAAGGTTGATTGGTGTGTTTCTATCTCTTAATATGTACTGCAGCTTTCCAAAGGCAGCCCATGCCAGCCTTATTCTCTTTGTTATTTCCGCCGTTTGATTTTCTTCGCCCAGTTTCATGACGTGGCCTAAATAGATGTACTCTTGGACATTCTCTATGATTTCATTTTGAATCTCTATTTGTACATTTGCGTCAGGGCTCATTAACTTAGTTTTCCCCAAGTTCATCTTTAAGTCCCACTTTTCTCGCCTCTTCATTGAAATCTTGAAGCATTTGTTTTAGCTCTTCTGGGTTGCTAGACATGACAACAACATCGTGGGCGAAACGAAGATGACTAAGATAAGAACCGTCGACTCTCAAACCTTTCTCATCCCAATTTAGTTTTTTTAAAGACATCCTCCAAAGCTAGCGTAAATAGTTTCGGAGAGATGACGTCTGCCTGACGCACACCTCCAAAAAGAAATTTTTCCTTTTGAACTTTATATTAATTTTTGCTTGTTATCAGTCTGATCTTCCTGGCATATAAAGTTATGGGAGGAAAAGCTCTTCACACACGTGGTGTCGTTCACACTCTACGAGTTTTTTATTATGACAACAAATCTATAGCACTGATATATTTTATTACATTAGTGTTTAATTAAATTTATTAGTAGATGTTAAATCAGAAAATTGAATTTACTATGTTTATATAAAACACCTTACAATGTACTGTAATTTAAATAGATATCTAGAAGGTGATAAAAAATGTCGCCTTACAAAAATCAAATTTAATGGTCATCGTGGAGTCTGACAATAAAGTCCATTTTCTGGAAGGGTGGATATAAAATTATACACCATATGAGGGCTGAAAGTTCTCTTTTCACATTGTAAATTGTAAAAAAGGCCATTGAGGATTTATGTTTATGGGTTTCTGTACCAACTCCCAGGTTGATAGCCACATTGAAATAAATATCTGCCTACAAAGTATAAATCTCCGATACGTTATAAATTTCCTTTCCCGTCGAGAATATGCGCAATCAACCAAAAGACTTTTTATTGTAAATATATTCCGTACGTTGAAATTTAATTTATTTCCTACATAGGCAACAATTTTTTTCCTTACTTTAACTTTTATTATATTTTCTTCTTGAATAAATATTTATCCATTGAAGTTTCAGATAACTTTTTATCGAATATCTGGCACTTAACTTGAAACTTTGCTTTAAGGGAATGGATTAGACCTTTATATCAGTTAAGTAAATAATATTTTAATTAAAAGTCGGTCTAAATCAGTGGTTCCAGGTCTTTTTTTAATCGCGAATTTTTTTCGATTTTTTGAAAATATTAAAAGTATATTTAAGCACTTAAAAATGATTGTTTTATTAAGTATTAATCTGTTTAGCAAGTGTAATAATTCTTGGTTGAATTTTAGTCAAGGCCAATCTTGATGTTATCTTGAACCTCCAACGTTCCTCTTAATCCACTCTCGCTGAGGTAATTAGAACAAATAGCATTAATATTTAAAAAAAAGTATAGAAAATTTACGATGCAAATGACCCATAGGACACCAAAATTGAGGTAATGATTTTTCCTTAAAATATCACACACTGAGGACTCATTTGGCGTCTCGATAAATGCATCCTGAACTTCATCGGGAATGTCCGCAATATCCAAAGATTCATGAAATGTGTTTCGTACTAAAGCAGCTTCGGGAGGTAACATTGAATTTTATATTCAAAAGCTTGAAGGTGTTATTAATTTCATTTCTTAAATTATTTATAATTTCCATCTCCGATTTTTCAGTTTTGATACAAACATGCCATAATTTCCCAAATTTACTTTACGGATCTAGTTTTGCAGGTCTAATACAAACGCCTGTATCTTTGAAGTGAATAATGTACGGGTTCTCACTCGGAATTTTCAAATTTATTTATTTAGCTGATCTGAGACATAAGATAAATAAGCTATTCTTTGAATCCAGGTCTGATCACAAACTTCAGTGTGTCATAAATTTACGTCTTCGTCCAACGAACAGCAGTATAGAAAAGAAAACTCTGTATCAAAGTTCATGTTTTTTCATAATTCCTTGAGTACTGAGAGCACAAAATTTTATATAATTGATAATTGTTACCATAGAGTCGAGCACTTCTTGCAAATGCAATCATGCAGCGTGCTCCATCAGCACACTTTCCATACAAGTTTTCCCTTTGTAAGTCATTAGTCTCAAAGAATGAACAATGATATTTTCATCTTTTGTAGTAGCTTTTGGTGCTCTATAAAGCCGAAACTCTCCTTTGATGTTCGCCAAATGAATATTCTACGAAAGCGAGTTACTGGGAACATGAACTATCATCAGTGAACTCGTTAAGTTGAAGGGAAAATAGTTCATTTCCGGTAAAATTTGTTCCATTATGTTTTTGGACTTGTCCGAAATGCATATCTGAATTTTATTGTTAAACGAAGGTATATTACGCATTTTCATCTCCAAAAATTAGCTCACCTGCTCAACTGCAAAAACTTGGTTGGGAAATGATGTGGCATCCTCCATACCGCAAAACTTTTTGAATGGTAAAACTTTCACAAAGGAAGATGACCTTAAATCGGACTTAGCTCAGTTTTTGCTGATAAGGACTAAAATTTCTATGAACGCAGAATCATGAAGCTGCAAGAAAGATGGCAAAAAGTCATTGAATAAAATGGAAAATATATAATTGATTAAAGTTTATCCTTTGTGTAAAAAATGAGTCTTATTTCACAATACAAATCCGAAATTACTTCTTCGACCTGATAGTTCAAACTGGGATTCGTACCAACGATAAAAGATTCAAAGGCAGAAATATTACAATAACGAATTTGTTTTAAGTGCACATCAAAGCCTTTCTTATTTACTGTGATGATGAAATAAATGAGGAATCACTTGAATACAGAAGTAGATTGGTTAATTTTACCAAAGTGGCACTCCACAATCATTTAAAAGAAACTTATATTATTAAAATAAGAATTTTATATTTTGTTTCTCGTTATTTATGTATATACTGGGTAGTTTTATGTAATATTCAAAGAATAAAAACCCTTATTAATTTTATATAACACTCGAGGGCCCAGAAAAGAAGATAACTGAGGGCAACCTTAAGTTTCGGAAACATAAAAATGCGTAAAATACAGTAAAAAATTTTACGATATCATCAGATGATTTTATTGAGAAAATTCCAGGCTCTATTGAGGAATATTTTAACATGGAACTTGTGTCGGTATTGAACACATGCTTACCATGATAATAAAATATATGTGTGCTGTTATTGGTGTTACCTGAGTGTAGTGTAGGTACTTATATACGAAATGTTCAACTAAAGAATAGAGAGCTACACAGTAAAAAGAAATATTGATACTAAATTTAATTTTAGTATTCTTATTCTCAGTAGTACTGGACTTTGCTAACAGAACGCATATTTTTGTGTCTAGAACACTATTCTTCTGAAGGAACAGTTTGGCAATGGATTTGTTATATTATATAATAGTTTAGCAAGAAGTAAACTCGAATAAGCGTGGTAATTTGGTCACCATTTTACAATAGATACGAATATGTAATTAAAGGCGTGCCGACTAGATTCAGAGAATATCAGAAGTTATATTACGTTATATTAACCTTAGAAAGTCAAAGAGTTGAACACAGTATGGTATTTTTTACTAGCTTTTACATAACCAAATAGATGACATGAGAGTAATTGGTGTGATAAACTAGCGGGTTCGTAGATATAATTTACGAGTATGTAATTATTTTATTCCCCTAAGATAGGAACAAATGCTTTCTTAAACTGAAGTTGATTAAGTAATATATTTTTACTTATTTATTTATCATTGAAAAATATGAATCAAAGTTTATGTTATTTAATTTTTTACTTTCGTTTTTTGAAAGCATAATTCTGAAGATACTCACTCTGGATTTTAGCTTGTTTATCGTGGTGTACGTGCAAATAGTCGATGCTAGTATAACCATAACAAACGTATTGATTATTCTCTTTACCATGGTACGTTCGCAAAAACTAAAAAGATATCAGAACTTCAAAAATCAGCTCCCGTGTCTAGACGTTCTATTAACAGACAATGGATAAATACATAATAATACAGTATTTCGAAAAGCTACCCACATTCACAGATACCATTATGATGATTCACACCACAGATAAGACAAAGAATTACAACACATAAAAAAAGCTCTGGGACAAAATGGCGGTAATCCAATAACTATAAATACAGCAATAAACTGCAATAGAAACCCATGAAAGGAATAAAACCACATAAAAAACGGGGTACCATACTTCCATACATCAAAGGTAAAATAAATAGAGTTACTCCGAAAACACAACATAGCTACAGACTAAAACCACACAAAATAATCTGTAGTTCTTCCATAAGAAAACAAAAGTACAAATTCGGCCTGAAAAATCAAGATCTCAATTGGCACCTGTAGTAAAACGTATATAGGGCAAACCAACAGAAAAATATCGGCAATGCTAGAACATAAATTCAACATAACAAATAGACCGACAGCATCTGCCCTATTTCAATATCAGAACGAGACAGGTCACAAAATTAATTTTGACCGCTGCCATCAAATACATCACGAACATCGAACATTACAATTCAAGATTGATTCGCGAGTAACATTGAAACGGAAAAGAATAACTTTAGATTGAGCTTCAACTAAACATTCAGAATGACTTAAAGCTTAATTTCAGCTCGAGATTTAGTCACAGAAATGTGTTCGTCAGAAGGACAAAAAAAAGCTTTGGACTTTCCTAAACTGTAAAATGATGGATACACTCGATGTCACGTCCTCACTGACCACTTCCTTGTTTGTTTATAGAAGTGACAAGTAGACTTGTAGTCAACATAATACGCTAACGCTTCATCTAGAGCCAACTGCCTTCATTGTTCAGAATACGTCGTCTTTTTCGATTGGCTAATTCTGCATTTATAGTTAGCTCACTTGCGCTTCGAGTTTCTAAGAGATCTACTCTCCGTCTCTTTGTTTTTGTTGATGAATCATCAAATGATTTTTTAGATCAGCCCACAAACCGAGCTCCGAATGATGTTGAAGGACACGGCTGGTTTACAACACATTAATCTCTATTCCAGATCCCTGTAACCAATTTTTACGTTTACTTAAAAACATTTCTTTATTAGACTTAGATGAAGTTCACTTTTCATTTAATTTTGCAATTTTCATCTTAAGTTTTCTTAAAGATTCGTCAGAAGCATCAGTAATACTATGTTTTTCACATAAGTCATCAAACATACCACTGATTCTTTCAAGTTTTCTCATGTTTCAGCCATTCTTCGAAAAAATCTAATATCGTTTTAGTTATGACTCGTTCTGAAACAAAGATTGATAATTAAGAAGAAATGTGCAAGATTTCTTTATATATTTTCAAACTCATATTATACCAAAAATATACATGTTTTTTTTTGCATAAAAATACGTGATAATAGTATGCATACCTTGAACAGAATATTTCATCACAAAAACTTGTTTCGTTTTGCTACCAATTTGAAGACATGTTGTCATGGTGTGCAAGAAATGCAAAACAAACTCTTTTATCATTTAGCTTTCGACCTCGAAAAGTATCGAAATAAGAGGATTAACATAATCAGTTCTGGGAATTCGGTACCTGGGAGGGGGAGGGGTGTTTACAAGTTGTTGCCACCAGTTCCTGGAAATTAGGTCATGAATTTTGTCCTGCTAACTTCTGCTGCTGGAAGAATTCCCTTAGCAGCAAGCACTAAAAATGTCCAATGAGATTTTGGCGAAATGTCTACAAGTTTTTAGAAGAAACCAAACTAACCAACGAGTTGTACTTGATTAATATATATATATATATATATATATATATATATATATATATATATATATATATATATATATATATAAACATTTTCTTCATATTAAATGAATCCACACTGAGTAGTATTTAATATGCCAAAATTAACTGAACCAAAATTATTGTAAGAATTACGGACTTGTTTTAGAAGCAGATTATTTCGAGCTTCTTAATTATTTTTTAACGTTTGTATATCTATAATTCTGTTTTGTGCGAGTGATGTCTAGAACTAGAAAATAATATTACTTTACAATACAAATAATAATAGCTCCAGATTTTGTTTTGGTTTAAGGTAATTTTTCCCTCCTAACTAAATTATATTAGACAACACTATACATTAACAAACATTTACTGCATGTGCGACAACAAGCTAACGTCTTCTTTAATGCGTGTTAACATGCATTAAAGAAGTTGGGATTGGGAATGAAATTAGGAATTTGTAAGGGGTCTAGGAAAACTATTTATGTTGTAAATTTGTAGTGTTATCTTGAGTAAAATAAGTATTACAGTATTTTTTGCAAATTCCTTATTTGGAACACGCAAAAAAAATACTAAAGTATTCTTAAGTGATCATTTTGTGTCAATTTGACAATTTAAAACATTTTATCTGACGCTTTAATGATATTTGTCGTATTGAAAGATAGCTATATTTTTTTTTCTGTATTACAACATGCTTTCGTAGAATCTTGCGGTAATTACCAAATGTCTGCAACAAATACTAAAGTAAAGTTTAAGTCTAAACTTACTATAATCTTTCAGCAAAGCATAACGTAAGATATTTTGTAAGCTTACTTCAAGATCCACGTCAGTTTCTGAAAGTTTCTATAACCTTTCAACCAGTATTTCTGAAAGAGACTTACGTTCAGCTTTCCTCAAAGGTTATCGTAAGCTTACATATATATATATATATATATATATATATATATATATATATATATATATATATATATATATATACATATATATATATATATATATATATATATATATATATATGTATACATATATATATATATATATATATATATATATATATATATATATATATATATATAAGTTATTGTTCGTGTAATATAAAAAGAAAAATAAAATAAAATCTTGGCTTAGCGGATGTGAAATTTGTCAATCTGCATTATTCTCATGTTAAAAAGCGCGGTGCACTCCAAAGTTTGGAAAGACTCCGAGTCCGACAGATGGCGACAGTGCCGTTTCGTCCTAATATAGGACTCGTCAGGCCACTGCATTCGGTACAAGCCATCATCTCGCCTTTACATCCTATAAAGCTGAATTTAAAATTAAAAACAGCAAACAGGACGACAAAGGCGACATCTCAATAGTTCACTTGATAACACAAGAACCACACAAATTAACAAAATTTGTAAAAACCGCCATGTGGTGGCGCGACGGTGAATTAAAACAGAAATCTATACAATCGAATACACGAAACTCGCTGCCCAAAGGATAGGGGGTCCCATTATTCGGTACTAGGCAACCAGGGTTGCTGCTAATTTTGGCAACGAAGGCCACGTGTCGCACCAAACGATCCCCATATGAGAGCACTGTTTAGTGTGTTTTAAAGCCAAACAAGTAAATAAATAAATAGATAAGTTATTGTCCGTGTAATATAAAAAGAAAAATAAACTAAAATCTTGGCTTAGCGGACGTGAAATTTGTCAATCTGCATTATTCTCGTGTTAAAAAGTGCGGTGCACTCCAAAGTATGGAAAGACTCCGGGTCGACAGCGCTGTTTCGTCCTAATATGGGACTCGTCAGGCCACCGCATTCGGTACAAACCATCATCTCGCCTTTGCATCCTATAAAGCTGAATTTAAAATTAAAAACAGCAAACAGGACGACAAAGGCGACATCTCGATGGTTCACTTGTGTTATCAAGTTCCGCAAGTAATGGATGTTCAGTGCTGTTAAAGTAAAAAAAAAATTCTACATATTGAACGATACATATTTATGTTTTCATTTTGTGTTTAATTTATCAAATATCTGGAAAAATATTAGTTATTACCTCTTGTTTTTTTACTTAACCTTACTTAATGTTTTGTGTGAATTAGCTGATATTGCTTTAGGTTAGGTAAGGTATACTCATTCTAATTGACTATTCGCCTTTGGCAAGATAAACTATTCACATGCATCTCGACAAGAATATAGTTTAAAGTTTGTTAATGAAAATCACAACAAAATAGTAGAATTGGTTAAGTTACAAATTGTTAACAATTCTGGGATTTTAATCCCACTACAAATTTCATATTAGTGCATTCTGCATTCCCGGACTGGGAATACTTACATTTTATGAGACAAATGTGCTGTAGGGTACGACAACAAATTTTACTTAGTTGTAAAATGGCTCCCCATATATATTCCTTATGCAATGCCTAGTAGGTATAAACTATTCAAATTTTATGTCATAATTTAAAATTCAAATTAGACATTGAGCATTAAGTCAAATAAGCCATTAGTGCAATTTACCAAATTCAGTGCAGTACACTTTAGCTTTGCGAATGACAGCCGATTTTATTAAATTAATTTACATGAAAAGGCATTCCGGCTCAGACGGGGTACACATAGACACAAACGCCAAATAAATGAGTAATGGGAGCTGTTTATGTCAAAATAATTCACGTATTTCGCTTTAATTGTTTCAGATGTCTAAATATTTAATATCATTCCAACTGCAACTGAGTTTGCGGCATTATAAAACCCCAAGTGTTCATTTCCAAACTTTCAGTATAGCGGACTCATCAATTATTTCATTACTTCAGCTACTATAGTTCCGGGAAAATATAATATTTTATTTAAAACCTTGCTTTTTTTTTAGGGGGGGGGGTATTATGTTTTTATTATTCACTAGAAAGGTTTAGGTTATAAACCGGGTCTTAGACAATTTTTTTTTTTGGGAATAACTTTTTATTAAACAATTAAGGTGTGAAAAAACAGGTTTTTTGAGTTGTAGAAAAAGCTATTGCTTTTTGGAAAAAAATGTTTCAAACAAAAGAAATACCCATTTTTAACCCTTGGGGGTTAAAAATGTAGTGTCCATTCTTCTAACTGTCCTTTTAAAAATACTTTTAAAAAGTGAATATACAAAAGAGTGAGTGACTACAATTGGTTTGTGATGTAATTAACTATTGTTTAAAACAAAAATCTCTGTTCTTAATGCATCCGCATCAGTTGAAAAAGATTCGAAAGAATCGAAACGTCCTGAGAAATAAAAATATATATACAATAAGTATGACTACTGTATATATGTAGTTTCAATATAAAAATGAACCATATTCCCAAGAAAATAACCAACTAAATATGTATATATATATATATATATATATATATATATATATATATATATATATATATATATATCACATTCAGCCAACGTACAACTATATGCAACTCGGTGTGTAAGTGAAGTAAAATGCGAACAGTAAATGCAAACTTTGCTTCATCATATCCTTCCCGTGTTAGAGGTTGCACAGTTTGAATAAATTGCGATAAAACACAATTTATTCCATTCTACAACCATCGAGAAAATGACCTACCTATACCACCATATAGAGAAGAAAGTCAAAACTTACTCTCCCCGTACAGTGATCGGCAGAGTTACATGTTTCGTCTCTTACTAGACTCATCAGAGTACCGACATGCACTTGCTTGTACACAGGACAGTCGAAAGGAAGTATGCAACACTGAACGCGGCTTCGTCGCCCTCCCGCCGGATGGCATATATATATTTATGCGGCTTTTACGGAGTCTAATATATATATATATATATATATATATATATATATATATATATATATATATATATATATATATATATTAATTTTCACTAGGAAATATGATTACAATACTTCTCACTCATGATAGGCTCATAAGCATAAATAATTCGTAGAAAATTTGGAAAAATAGAGATATTTCCGCCGCCTTCAGACAACCTTATATTTTATTACAAGGACTTAATACAAACCATTTAGAAAAATAAAAAATAGTTATTTTTTGAAAAGTAATGGTACAGTAGTAAAAATACTGATTTTTTTCCGCGAAAGCCGCCATTTTAGAATGGAAATATTATCGATACCGATGCGAAAAAAATCACTATTAAACTTCAACAAGTTTCTCAACATCTCAAATAGGTCGTTAAGTGTGAAAATGTATTAGTAGATTATACTAAATCTTAAAAAAAGTGAGGTTAATAGCGAGATCAAATGTGAAAATATGTTTTTTAGGAACTTATTCAAGAACTCAAGAGTTAGCACCCCGAGTTTCTCACTTATAATCATGTTCATCAGGGTTAGCAGTCATAAGTGGGAATCGACCTTTAGTAAATAAGACAGGGGAGGGGTGGTAAATAGCTACATTTACAAGCAGCCTTTTATCAAGTAAAGACAGTCAATGACTCGCCCGTGCGTAAGACGTTTTTAAATAAAAGTGAATATGAAATTGTGAACATTATACTCAACAGTATTGTATACACCATATTTTATAAGTGCTGATTGAAAGCAAACAGAAATTATTAATTAAAAAGATACACTTTTTTATGCCAATTCTAGTCAGTTTAATTAAAGATCTGCATACTCCTATTTCCTAACCAGCATGCCTAGTTGCAAATAGACATCTAAGTATATTTACCAAAGCATTCAAATAAAAACTCTGGTATTTACAGAACGAAATAAAACCCGGAAGCATAATCTATGCTTTAAAATATATTTTACATCGGCTACATTTTAAAAAATAAGAGTTGGATACCATAAGTCGTTAAGTGAAAGCTTTAAATTTGGCGAACGTAAGTCTGAAATAAAGCGCAGCCAGCATGCATCTATTTAACCGTAAAAATAAGCACTCGGTTCAAGTGGGGTCTCCAGGGAAGCGGCTCAGTGTTCCTGCAGCCTCTATCTGGATGTAAAGAGTAAAGAGGACTTTATATAATTTAGCAGTTTCCTGAAGTTTACATTTCATGAAACTGCAGTGGAAAACAACGTGTCACTGCCAAAACGCAATAACAACTTTATGTGAGTTTTCACTGAAAATATTTATTTTGTATACAGTGTAACAAATCAAGGTCAAATATATCATTGTATTCGAATTATTCTTAATATACCTCAAACTAAAAAGTCAAAATAGCTTGTGCACGTTCGATTATAGTTAGAAGAATGACCAAGATGTGTCCAATATTAGGTAGATCAGGCGCTGATCAAGTGGAGGCGATCGCCCCCCCCCCCCCTCCCAAAGAGTTTTGAGTTCAGGAAAATAGATCCGATTTTACCATTTATACTATAGTTTATTCAAGAACTAGAGAGAGTAATAAATCATTTTTTACCATTTTTTTCTTCGCAAACTACCTGTGTTCCTTAGTCTGGTGTCTTTGGCAAAATCTGTTAGAAACATATATTTTTCATAGAAATGGGTTAGAAATTTTACAATCAAAAATAGCGGTCTATAATAATAGACTATTTGGGTTGGATAACAATAGATATTTGGATGTGTGAAGTGTTAAAAAGTATTTTAATCCTTGTCATAGGAGGTTTATTTTATTACTAAATATTTATTACTAAGGACGCACTATACGGTGTATTTGCTCATTGATAGAATTAAATCAGAAATTTTATTGTTGCAGTAAATTTATAAAAGCTTATAATATTTAAATATAATTAGATTTACGGCAGTCTCCAGTTATCTGCGGCACTGGAGCAGGTACGTTGGAGGTTTTGGTAACAGTTTTATTACTCTCTCTAGTTCCTAAATAGAGTATAGGAATGTGTATGCTTGCAATCGCCCCCCCCCCTTCCCAAGAGCTTTGAGTTCAGGAAAATAGACCCGATTCTGCCTCTTATACTAGGAATGTGTATGCTGCTGGCATCCCCCCCTCTCGGCAACTTGTTTTTTCTTGTGATCGCCCCCCCCCTCTCTCCAAGAGCTTCAAATTCAGAAAAATAGACCCTACTCTGCCTTGTACACTAGAAATGGGAATGTTGCTGGTGTCTCCCCCTCCCCCCGCCGATAACTTGTTTTCGCTTGTCATACTATACTTTTGTAATATCACCGCCCCCCCCCCCCTCCAAAGAGAGAAGCTGGATCCGCCCCTGAATGGGATACGCTATAAATTATTTATCACGACTCCTACTGGAAATTCTATACTATATATTTTATATCGCTCAGTTGTTTTCAAAAGTTGCATTTTTAAAACGTGTTAGGAATGTGTTAACCATTTAACTAGAGTATGTCACAGTCTAAAAACATCATTTTTGATGTTAATATCTCAAAAATAATTGCCTTTAGAGCCACATCGTGTTAGTTAAACTACTTTTAGAATTTCAAGCTTAATTAAAATATAAATAAAATGTTTTACATATTTTCCTAAACATTATTGCAAATGTACATAGTCGGTAACCATATAATTAAAAGGCTCTAGGAAATAGATATTTTCGACATTTACAATTTCTCATCATTTTATTTGATACATTATTTTACTGAGAAAACTAAGAATTTTTCTGAATGAGAAAATTGGGGAAAACATAATTTATGATGAAAATTAAAATTTTCTTTTATAATTTCCTTGGAAAATGCTTTAACAAATTACAGGAATTAAGGAGTTTATCAATCACGCAGTGGCATTTCTTAAGAAAATTATAAAAGGAAATTTGAATTTTTATCACAAATTGTGATTTTCGCATTCGAAAATGACCTTAATTTTTAGTTTTATAACGCGAGGCAAAAATGTATTTAAAAAAATCCTAAATGTACTGATTTCAACTTTATAGACCTTTTTAAAGTCAAAATAATAGAAGCAGTTTTCATATGAATTTCCCATCATACACTTCAAGCTGTCTAACGATTTTCAAATAGAATTTATAATATAAATAACTTACATATATAGTACATGAATTCTTTGGTACAACTATAGTGTTACTTTATTATATTTTTAATATACTTATATATAGCTAGCTGAAAGCCATACAATTTGAAGGGTATATTCAGTTATTTAATATAAAAGATATGAAGAAGACGATCACAGTCAATGTGGAATAAAGCAATAATTCCTATCTGAATTCTTTAAAATGTAATCAAATCAACGCCAACGCACCGAGCCAAAATAACTTTTATATAAGATAATTTTAAATATATAATACCATATAGGAAGACTCTTTGACATTATCAATTTAAAAGCATATTCTTTAAAACATGTACTTGAATTAAACGACTCTAGGTTGCGTCAAAAATACGCAGGAAAATAATAATAATAATAATAATAATTCACTGTTCCAACGATCAGGAAAGATTTTCTACCGTAAGCTAAATTCTCCACCTAGCATGGCAGATAATAGATATCCCAACATAAAATAAGTAGAAGAGTTCTGAGGAAATCAACTTTCCACACCCGCCAATTGTAACGTCGCAGCCGGCTGGATCAATGAAGAACACCAAATCTGCCAAGACTACAACCAGATGGAGTTTGAGCCATTTGCCACCGAGGAAATCGCAGGAATAATCAAGAAATTCCATAATTGGAAAGGTCCAGGTCTTGACCGGGAACAGAACTGCTGACTCAAGAAGTTTTGGTGTATGCACCATCGACTGGCTAATCTAATAATATTTCTCTTAACCCAACAAAAAAGCCATTGTTTCTGACAGAAGGTATTATGTATCTTTTGCCAAAGGACCAACAGCACACATGATCCAGGTAAGTATAGGCCAATCACCTGCTTTTCCACACCATATAAGGTACTCCTCCTACTTTACACAACGCATCTATGCACATTGTGAAAAAAATAACATCATTGCAACTCAACAGAAAGGATACACCAGGGAAGCAATGGGAAGCAAGGAGCAATTGATTATTGTCATATGTAGCCAAGTCTGTACTAATCTAAGAAATCTCTTTGCTGCTTACGTGGATTATAAGAAGGCCTTCGACTCAGTGCCGCATTAGTGGCTCACAACTATTTTGAGAATATATGGAATTGATATTCATTTTGTTTCCTTTTTAGAACTCATCGTGTCAACCTGCAGAACTAGGATCCAACTGCAAGTGCTATCCACCGATACCATCGAAACTAATACAATTCCAATACGAAGGAGGATTGTTTCAAGGCAATTCATTAAGGCCATTGTGGTTTTGCCTTCGATGAACCCACTATCACGCCGTTTAAACTCCACCAGATGCGGCTTTAGTATTAGAAATAATAAATAATGCTGGCTACTACCAGAAAGTTGGAACAGATGCTTAAAATTGGAGAGGAGTTCTCCAGAGATACTGAAATGCAGTTTAGACTTGACAAGTGCCGTATATTAAACATCTTTAAAGAAAAGATACAACCAGGAGCATTTGAAATGAAACTATAGTTGCAATGGTAGCAAAACAAACAATACAATACAAATACCTAGGTATGAAACAGGCTGAAATCTAAGAATAGGTATGAGGCTGTCACAGTTCCAGGTTCCAGGGTTGCATAGCTCCTAAGTCTTCCCTTAATCCTGCGCTGTTCTGTTTAGCATTATCACAAATCAATCAGATGCTAGAGCTTTGACGATGCCTTTGAAGATCCAATATATTACACTGGGAACAAGTGTTAAAATTATTAAGAAGATCGCTCTTATACTGATAAAAAATTTAAAAAAAACCACATTTTCTTTAGTATTTGAGGTGCAGTTATGACAAGGGAAGCCAGTTCCTCATGTTATAATATCACACACAAAACATAAAATGGCATAAAATTCGAAAATAAAACGAAACGACAGGGTGAAGTATAAACAATGAGGAATAAGGTTAGGTGCAATCTAGAGTTGGTCAATATATCGATCATCGTGATTCAGTCGCCGGAAAACTGCAAAGAACATATCGGTATCGGTAGCGAGTAATTCGTCCGTCTAATATCGATCACTACAAGCACGTCACCTTTTCATAAAGCAAGTATTTCTTGGACTTGGACTATTATTGCCGTTACTGGTTACTTAATTCCTCCGTCGCTTCGGACGTTTTCGTCGATGTTATTTACGTTTGGTTGGTTTGTATTAATTATTTTTATCCTTTACTAATATAACCAGTAAAAGAGGATAAAATATCAACTCAACAGATAGGAAAAATAATAGGTAGATATAGAAAAGAGAATATTTTTACGTTGTTTTATCTGAATGTTTCTAGTTTTATATATTTTTTTTGTTTACGTTTGTGTGTCTTTTTTAGTATGAGAACGAACTATTTGTATTTTTATTTCCTACCATCATAACTAAAACTAACTAACGAAATCAAGTAATACCAATTTGATTGATAAATCACTATTGCTGTCGCACTAGTTATCAAAATTAGCTATATCACCAAATTTTAGTTCAATGCAATATTTCGACTCGGGCCGAAAATTTCTGGAAAGATCCTTTATTCATGCAATGCGCAAAAAGAATTTAGTTTTGGCGGGAACTCTTTTTGTCGTATCTGATTAATATGTGGCGTTACTAATAAATATTACCAATCTGAAAATCGGAAACAGTCTAAAGACGCCTGTATGGCATAATAAACCACAGGTGATATATTAAGAAAAAAAAATTTAATTTTACGCCATTTTTTATAGTGTAGATATATATCAAGTAGTCCCGTAGATTTTCAGTTCAATTATTTCGATGTAACTGCTCCAAATCGTTCTTCCTCCTACGTGTACATATAACTTCTTTCAAATCAATTGAAAATGTGTCGTTCGTAACATTTGAAATATTGTAAGACGTATTGTTCTGAAAATGGGTCACTTTTCCAATTACAGCGCCACTGACAAATACTAACAGTCTTTCTTTTAGTTCTAATGTCAAACTTTTGAGAAAGTTTTTTGAAACTAATGGACGAAAATAAATATGATGTGTGCATGGTGAATTATTCCTCTTTTTGGCCTTTGGCAGTTTCAGTGTTCTCGAGGTATTTGTTTCTGGCGTTTCTTTAATTAAACTTTGTTTAAAGTTGTTATATTTTGGTCTTTAGTTGTAAAGCGCTTTGTTATTTGTTGTTTGTTATAATTTGAAATTAAATCTAAATTTTAAGACGAAATTTTGAATTATCAGAAGATCAAAGGTGTTTATTAATTTGAGGCTGTTTATTTTCTGCGGGAAACATGGAAGAAGACTATATATATAAATTAGCTTTGTGGTTCGCAGGTATAAATAAATACTTTCCGTTGATTGTGAATTGTAAAGCACTCTCAATGTGCAAATTTCTCTATAAACGGAGCCCATTTGTTTAAGATGGTATCTCGGATGACATATTTTTATGAGGAGACTTGTTAACAACTGTAGATCCTTTTTTAAAAACTCGGGAAGCTTTTTAGCATTTTTTCACTTCTATTATGTCAAGCGTGCTGCTCGCCTTTTTATGACTTTGTTCCCGGGTCCGAAACCTTTATTTTTTGAGAGTCCTCGCAAAGAGTCCGAATCGAAGAAGAGATTTTTGCGTGGTTGTCCGCTTCTTATGAAGCACGTCGAGAAAGTAAATGTACTGAGGCTCTCACGGTCGTAGGGATTTTTTTTTCGACATGTTGGCTACACTGCCGTGTAGCCTGACTCCTCCCCTCCACAACGAGACCGGTTCAAGGTCAGTGCGTTAAGAACTCTCGACGCGACAGCACGATCCAATCTCCTGCCAAGTGCGAAATGCGCCCCGTCATCCGCTGTCTCGTTTGAAAGGGAAAAGGTCCGGTTGAAGTTTATAATGGGGTAAAAACTGCATATGGCGATACAGCTATGAATCGTACGAGTATGTACAAGTGGTGTCGCGAGTTTAAAAATGGTCATACGTCTAAATCTAAAATGCGTTCCATGACAATCGCAGATTGACTGTGGATGAACTTTCTGCGATGTTTCCGTAAATCTTCGGATCTCTACTACGCGAAACTGTCACAGAAACTGTCAGCGAGGTGGGTTCCAAAACAGCTGACAGACCAACACAAGTTGAATCAAGTGGAGGCCAAGCAAGAGTTTTTGAGGCGCTACCAACTCCATGGAGATGAATTTCTCCGCTTCACTGTTACTGGAAATGAAAATTGGGTTGCAGACTACACGCCTGAAACCAAAAGGCCATCTCAACAGTGGCGTCACACCTCATCACCCTCCGTCAAAAAGTTCAAAACCACAATTTCAGCCAAGAAAATCATGGCATCCGTGTTTTGGAATTGTCAAGGCATAATTTTGATTGAATATTTGCCTCAAGGGGAGACCATCAACTCTGCAAGATACTATGAGATCCTAAAAAAATTGCAGAGGGCGATTCAGAACAAGAGGAGAGGCATGCTAACAAAGGGAGTCTGTCTGCTGCACGACAATGCCAGACCACACACGGCCAACGCCACGAAGGAACTGCTGGCCTCGTTTAAATGGGATGTCCTGAACCATCCCGCGCATTCCCCTGATCTGGCACCTTCAGATTACTATCTCTTCACCTCCCTGAAGCTGCACATGGATGGAAAAAGGTTTTCAATCGGAATGGCGACTATGTCGAAAAATAACTTACATATGTACTAATGTAACCCTGTATTTTTTTTTAAATAAAAATTTTTGTAGCCTACAAAAATTCAGTACACTTACTTTCTGGACATGCCTCGTAATTTCTTTCAGTTCTCTGTTCTAGGATCCACATGTCAAATCTTGTTTATTTTTATATTAATTGTTGAACAAATTTCTGATTGGACTGTATGCTTTTCAAGAAAATCGGTCTAAAACTGAAAAAATTTCGAACGAATAATTATTATTTAACCAACGAATTTTCCTGAAAAATTTAAATTCCTCGTTAACGCCGAAGCGTGGTAAAAACCCTTAAGTCAACAAAAGAAAGTAACTATAATAAAAACTGCGTAATTAAAGATTTTTGTTACCAAAAAATCATTATGAAATCTGAGTACAGGTAAACACACAAAAGACACAATGAATTAAAACATTTTTTGTGTGGTAAAGTATTACTTAAAGGTAAAACTTAAATTAAAAAACTTTGTCAAAGCCTTGAAGCGGGACTCTTTGAACTTGGGTATATACGATTTAATTTAAATCTTTACGTTTAGTTACATTTTCAAACTGTTTCAGAAAGCTCCAAATAAAAGTAACAATTTTAAAAATATGCAGATATCAAATTTATACCTTCTTTTAAAGTGTAATAAAATATTCATAACGCACAAATTCAATATCAGAAACGAAGTATATATTTAACATGTTTTTACATCGTATTGAATTTAAAAAAGGAGACTTGCGGGATGTAATGAATGTAATTATCTTAACTTCACAATTTCTTTATTGAATTTTCTTTTTAAATAATATTTTAAAGTTTGTGTGAGCTTTCAAGTAATAAATCCTTTATTGGAGTTGCTTATATATCTCCTTATCGATACTTTTATATAAAGTGGAAGTGGGTTTTTGTTTGTCCGGGATAAACAAAAAAACTACTATATCAATTCCAGCCAGATTTTAACCTACGTTTCTTGGCATAAATAAAAAGGATATAATTTATCTAGGAAAAACATTAACTACAATAAAAAATACAATGTAAAATGATAATACGTCAGTACGTAGTATACAAGGCCGTGCTTATGTATTGTGCTGGCTCTCCGCTAGGTGGGGACACGTTATGGTGCGCTTCACGCAACAACTTTCTCACAGTGTTATGTACTTACAATTACGAAAGCGTTCGCTGTCGTTACCTGTTTGATTATTAATTCAACGATATTGTTTTCGATTTATTGAAAATCAAACAGTTATAATGTTTGGGGTTTGGGTGAATATTAAAATTATGACGAGTTAAATCAGGGAGAATAAATATAAAGACTCTCTGGCGTCAAAGCGAATATATATCTGCAACTTAAAAATAATTTTCATATTTGTTAGATTGTTTTATGAAAATCATAGAAAATTAGTTGGCTACTTTATTCTCCTGGGCGAAGCCGAGACGAAGGATTCTAGTATTATATGAGTTTAATTGATTTTTAGTATGTTCTATTAATTTTTTGCAGGAAGATATCCTTGACTGTATTTTTTTCTTAGTTTGGCATGTATATGTCTTAAGTATGAAAGGTGCTAATATTTTGTTTACGAAAAATCTGCACTTTCAAACTTTGCAGTTATAAAACAAAATATCCAAGAATTTATGTATTAAAACAAATTCAATAACCACAATATTTGTTTAACTTTTTATTACTTGTTCAAATTATTAATCTATTTTCAATATTGAAATGTATTTTATACTTTCTGTGACATATTTGGATATTTATTAATTGATGTTATAATCCAAAACTTGATAGTAGTCGGACCAGTCTGTTAATTTAATGCTAAATAAAACAAATAAATGTTTTTATCAGCTGTAGAAGTTAATTGACTGCCAAACCAGGGGCGGCACTTCACTTTATTGAGTTATTCACACATGTATTAGATTACTACTCTTCTAAACAATAATAGGACCCTGACATGAAAATATTATGATATCAGGAAACTTCTAACTAGTAAACGAATGGTAGTTTTAGAAGTTATGAAGTATTGGGGAAATTGTGTGACTAAAAGTTCTGTTTATACAGCAAAGAGAAGGCGGAGAAGAGAAAAAATCTTGCAATAATACAAAGTTAGATACAGTGTTGTGATCTTCTACAATTTGTATTACGAATAAAAAGAATAAAAGTTTATAAATAATTTTTCATTTTGTTTAGAATATTTAAAATAACAAATTTTTCGAAACGGATCTAAAATATTATTTATGAAAATATAGTTTTGGCCAAATAAACCTACTTTTTGACACATGTATACGTGGGTAATATTCTTCTTTCAAAAAGAAAATAATTAAACGGGTGTTGATTACAATTTTGACCATCCTTACATAATAGGGGCGGGGGGGGGGTAGATTATGAGCCTTTATTTATTTGTGTTTTTACTCATACCAGGTATACAAAGATGTGTGGGAACCCTTTCCATGTTATCAGTTCCTAGGTGACGTGCTCTGCTGTATTTCTTACAAACTTTCGGACGGTCCGCGCGGTTACAAGGAGACCTGCTTTCTAAATCGGCTTATACAGATGCTCACTAAAGCCCAGTCCCTTGATGTTCTGCAGGAGGTTCTTTGGTATCTCTCCAGTTGTTGATAAAATTATGGGAGTCGTTTGGACGCTGTTGACTGCCTATTGTCATCGAATTTGCACCTCCAGATTTATGTATTTGGCGATCTTCTCTTTGTATTTTGACCTTCGGTTGTTGTTAGGTACAGCAAGGTTGATTAGTGTAGTTCGTCTAGAAATTTTATCTGTTACTATAATGTCTGGTCTATTATGAGCAACTATCTGATTCGTTAGAACCTTTCGGACCCAATATAACTTAAACTCGTTGTTCTGAAGAATAGGTTCCGGATTGTCCATGTAATAAGACACTTTTCCTACCTTCAATAGATTTAACTTATCTGCTAACTCTTGGTGGAGTATCTTAGCGGTTGAGTCATGTCACTCCTTGTACTCCGTTGCGGTAAATGCTTGGCATCCTCCAATTATGTGCTGATATTTAACAGCCGTACCTGCACTGGTCGTTTTCCGATAGTTTTTCGTCGGAATAACCTGGTCTTGGATAGATAACAAGAAGCCCTCGGTTTCCGGAGACATCTGTCCTGAAATCAGCCAGTAGTTCGATGCTGAGTTGTCGACATTGACCAGATTGACCTCATTTGGATGCCATCCATGAAGTAGCTGCCGTTGCCTAATAATAGTATTATTATTATTGTCTAAGATGTGCTAAACTTTATTACAATAAATTATTGATAATGTTATAATGTTAATTTTACTACTTTTCAACAATTTAATCATTGTGGAATAATTATTATACTAAACGATGACAGTTAAGATATTGATAACTTTTTGCGTTGCAACAATTAACAGCCAATTCACGAAACATCTGGTCATGTTATTAATTTAATTGTGCCGTATTTCCAATGTTCGCAATTATGAAGAAACTTTAGTAAAGAATTTAACCCATCTGACAAGCATAAAGCGTAAACTTATGAAATATTTGAGGGTTCAGGTAAATGAAACCGGACCGTTGTTTTCAACTCTAATCGTAATAAACGTACATTCTGACAAAATAAACAGGTAAACAGTTAATATTGTACAATTCTAGATACTAAATACAATTTATCTTGATGAAGCATCTAATATCATTCGCACCTTTCATAATATTATTAAATTCTTTAAAGTAAATGACAGATATTGTGTTTTGTTGGTAGTCAGTTTTGACTTTATAGTATTTATTTTAGTGATGCATTTAATGTTTTTTACGCAAATTAAATTTAAGACATAAACTCTTCTCGTTAAGCAATATTTGGTTCGCTCAGTTTTGTATTTCGTAGTAAACTAACTTTAGGTTCTTATGCCTACATCAAAGTTATTTCATATACAAGAAAAAATGCCCAAACAAAGTTATTTAACAGTTTCAGCATGTTAAAATGAGTTATTATTGCAAAACTCCTATTAACTAAACGTTTGGTAATTAAAATAACTAAAATGGAAGTAAAAATTAAATTTTACACCTTATTTGTTTTTGATTGGCAATCATAACATAATTGTTTCAAACAAACAATAATAGAATTTGTTGCATATGTTTATGCTGTGAACTTGAATTGCTGTCGCGTGTCGGGATTGATTTTATTGGATTTCTCAAAGGCTTTTGACCCGATAAATCATCCCTCACATTGTGCCTAATAGAGACGCCATGGTTTAGCTAACCTAGCATTGCAGTTTTTCCAATCGAATTCGTCCCACAGGATTCAGAGATATCGTTCGCTTCCTATGAGATCGGGTGTTCCTCAGAGCTCCATCCAGGTTTATACTGATGGCATTCAATTGAGTTGGAGGTGGCTGAAAATGGTAGTAAGCTCATTGGGACTGCTAATTGATAGTCGGTTAACATTCACCTCTATGTAGACTTGTTGTTGGAGAAGTTTTATAATCTGGTGGTGTTATATGGAATGTTATCTTGGAATCTTAAAGTTGTGATATCGGAGGTGATTTCTAACTATGTAGACTTGTTGTTGGAGAAGCTCATCATCAGATTTTTCTCTTTCTCCACGAGATGTGTTCTTTAATCCTTACTTCAAGGGGTCTTTTTGTTTCGTCAACGTAGGAGTTGCTTCTTTTACATGATTTCTGATATACACAGTTCTTTATGTCTCTTTGAGTTGTTGGTTTCACACTAATGAGCTGGCTTCTCAAAGAGTTATTTGAATTGAAAACAACGTTGATGTTATATCGTTTTCCTATTCTCCTTGTGCTTAGGGATCATACAGTTGCACATAACAGGCTAGATCTCATTTTAGTGATAATTACTATATAGTAGATTATCAGTTACAATGTACGCAACATTTATTAAGAAAGAAGAATTATCTTTAGTCCTTTTTTAACTTTATTTTGTTTTTACGAAATTTAATATTTTATTTATAGTCAAAAGTAAAAAATGTCAATTTTAAGAAGACAGGTGTACAGTTAATTTTGTCACCCCGGATATTGAAAATAATTAATCTGGATTGAGCTCTGAACGTCTTTACAGTAATATTAATTCTTCAAAATCAGTTTGCCGGCTTAATGTTAAAGGCACCCTTTAAAATCTGCAGGAATAAAGCCGATAACTCACATTAAATTATTGTTGCTTTAAAAGAGCAGTCAGGTTTTAAATTAATATTAAATTTCGTAGAGATAGAGCTAATTTGAAGTACAACTTCAAAGAATATTAATTTTTAATAGTTTTTTGTTTATCTTCATGAAAATTAAATTTGTTTTAAAACTGGTCAGGTATAGAATTAGTTGGAAAATCCTGGATACTGAATATAATTAATTTTACACTTGGCAGTATTAACAATAGCTGATTTCTTCAACTAAGAGGTAGTTCCAGATGCTACTAAATTTATTGAAAATATTACAAAGTATACAACTATATAAATATAACTAACTATAATTGAAATTTTTTTACTGAATCTGTTGAAATATTTACTTTCTGATATCTCGCCTACGATGCCATGTTCAGGGATCACCAATTCACATAATTATAACAGTGAATGAACCAGAAATCGAAAAATTGTTCGTGCCGTTGTATAGAAAACGTCGCAAAGCAATTCTACAGTTGCATGATCTATATCCAACAAATCCTTTAGTGCCTGTTGTTATATGTATAGGAAACCGGTAGTGATCCTGGAATCAAGATCATCTTCCGATTGAGGAGGCAATAACTATTCCACATACATTTTCGTAAGTTTCATATAATATTTTTGCTCTTGTGGCCAGACTTTTTCACTTATGATCACTGAAGTGAACCTGCGTCGAGCGCGGTTAGTACTTGGATGGGTCACCATCTTGGAAAGACCCCTTGACCATGGTTAGGAACCCACGTTAAACTGTAGGGCTAGTCGCTAAATAGTCTCCATTACTGACGCGCCTTTAATCCAAAACAAACAAAAAACAGATTATTGAAATTATTTATATTGACTTAAAAACAATGGGTTTAATTGTTTAAAACTATTTTTTTTATTTATATTTTATCTGAAATCTTCTTACATACCCATTTTAATAAGTATGTTCTATTGATTACATTACTCGGGATACTGGAGCAAATTAATCTGTAACGAAGTTTGAACATTCATTAATTATTCCAACTCATTTTATTTCCGATTTTTTCAATAATGTGTTACGTTTCGATTAGTTATATTTTGTTCTCTATCAGGAAGAATACTGATCTATGTTTGAAACTTCAATCCTTATAATAAACCTATATTCTGACAAAATAAGCAAGTCGACAACTAATTACACAATTCTAAATGCTGAATTTAATTAGTTTGGATAAACTCATTAGTTCCATTTTCTATTTTCGAATTGTCGATGTTTTCTCCAAAGACTTCTGACGTGAATTTGCCTAATCATAAGGCGACCTAACCTAATAAAACGAAAACTGTCAAGATTTTAAATTGTATCTTAGATATCATATCTAATCCGTCCCTGGCATTTACAAAAATATTAGTGGCTCCAAATCATTCTCCTGTGAACTGACATATTATTTTCATTACTCTCAACAATCCCTTCTGTTTTTAGCATTACTCTGCTTTTTAATAAAAATAATTTAAATTAAAATTGCTCATTCAAATAACAAAATTGAAAATTTTTAATTATTTTCTACCTGAAGCTGGTCCTTTAATCCAGATATCCATTTTAATGAAACAAACAGGCGTAAAGTTAATTGTATCATTTTGATACTGAAAATAATTAGTCTGGATCGAGCTTTGAAAGTCTTTTCACTAATATTAATTCCCCGATACCACTTTCCTGCCTTATTATTAAAAGGGCGACCAAATTATGTTTTTGTTGATGTTTAACAGAATGTTGTTCTTTGTTTTAAACATTAATTATCCTAATAAACTGCTATGCTGACAAGGTGAACAGGTAGTAAGCTAATTGTACGACTCTGGATGCTAAATATAATTAGTTTGGATAAAGTTTGTAATTCCATTTGCAACAATATTAATTGTTCTGAATCAATCTGTGTTAAGCTGGCATATTATTTTTGTGTGCGGTAGAAACCAACTCAAGTTTAACAATTAACATGCATTTTAATAAGCATAAATTCAACTAATTATCAATAGGTTTTGATGCGTGCTAACAAAGTGGGCAGGTAGCGAGCTAATTCTATGACTCTGGATTCTAAATATAATTAGTCTGGATAAAGTTTGTAATTCCATTTGCAACAATATGAATTGTTCTAAATCACTCTCTGTTAAGCTAACATATTATTTTTGTAACTGTAGAAACCAACTGAAGTTTAGTAATTAACGTGCATTTTAATATGCATAAATTCAACTAATTATCAATAGGTTTTGATGTCTGCTAACAAAACGTTTAGGTAATAAACTAAATATAATTAGAAGGGATAAAGTTAGTAACTTAATTTGCAACAATATTAGCTGTTCTGAATCACTCTCTGTTACGCCAATATATTATTTTTATTACTCTAGAAAACCACTGAAATTTAACAATTAACTTAGATTTTGATTAACGTAAATTAAACTAATTGCAATGGATTTTTAAGGTTGTTTTTATTTTCGACTTGAAGACAGTTTGAGACAATTACTTTAATGAAAAAACAAGTATATCATTAGTCATATCATTCCAAATATTGAAAATAACACAGCACGACGTGAAATTTGTACACTGAATAAGAATAATCATTTCTTGTAGATTTTAGGTCGCTGAATTCGGCCTCAGAATTCCTCCATCACATCAGGTTTTTGTAATATCTTAAATTAAATGTGCAAAAAGCGCGATTTTAGCCTATATTTGAGGTTATGTGTCATGGCAACATTTTTTTTAAAAGAACTGTACACAGCATCTTAAAGTATAAGTCTTACTCTTTCAAATGCCGTTGAGTTTGCACAAATATCTTTCTCTTTCTTCGAGATATTCATTTTTGAAAATTTCAGTTTGCATGAATTTTTCAAATTTTAGAAACCTTCACCTTTTGTTACCGTTACGCTTTTAAGCGAAAATTCTGATAAAGCATGGATGTTTTAAGGCTATCAGAGCATCGCTTAATCCAAATTTGTTATTAGTTTTGCAAAATAAATTTGTTTAAACAAATTATTGCAAAATTCATTGTATTTTACAAAAATAAATATATTATCGGTATTACGATATATTTGATTGTAAATAAAATCATAAACAATTAGTTTTGCAATTCAAAAACCTTCAAATCATCATGAGAAAGTAATTAGAATTCACAAAACCGTATTCTGCAAATGTAAAGTCTACAAATCCATATCATTAAAGAGTTTATATTTAAATTGCAAAATTTGTAATTTAATACTTTATTTATAACAAAATATATCGTAATAATGATAAGGACTCCATTGAACGTATTTGTTTTTGTAAAATGTAAAAGAAGAATTTATTTAAAAAGTAATGAATTTTGCAATAATTTTTTTATTTTTCAAAGCTAATGATAAATTTGAATTGAGGTTTTCAAAGCTTGCAATTTGAAATTTTCAAAATTGAATGTCTCGAAGAAAATGAAAGATATTTGAGTAAACTCAGTGGTATTTGAAAGAGAAACATTTATACTTTAAGATGCTCCATATAATTTTTTGAGAAAAAAAAATTTCGCGACGATACACAATCTCAAATATAGGCCAAAACCGCGCTATTTGCACTTAAAAAAACTTGATGTTATGGAGTAATTATTTCTGTTTATGTAAGTTATTTTTAAAATAATTGTAAATAGATTTATTTCTTAAAAAATATTAGGTTTGTATCTTTGAATTTCTAAATCAGAACTGTGATTAACAAAATTATAGTCAATTACTTTGTGAAGTTGTTACGGGTCTGAAAATAATTTATTCTGGAAACACCACACACAATTAAGGTCAACTAAACGAAATTAGTTACTATCAATCAGCTTAAATACCTCATATTTTGAAAATAATGTTTTTTTTTTGTTTTATACTATATGACTTACCTTCAAGAACTTTCACTTATATTTTGTATAAGAAGTTCGGAGTTTAACGTAAACTCGAATATTGGATCTTGCTCTTGTTATCTGAGTTTCTGAATTTAAAAGATTTAAATATCATTTTTAACCTACTTCTAAGAAGCAGGAGGTTTTAAATTTTACACCTATATATTCGATTACTCCGGAACGGCTTTGGTGCATTTTTGAATGAAATTATTTGCGTGATGTTCAGAAAGTTACTGCGGTGGTCCCATATCATCTTGGCTGAAATTAGTTCAGTAAAAACCAAAATAGCACTTATAATATGGTGGAGAAAAGAATTTTATCCGATTTTCTTCAAAACTGTTATGGGGAAGTTTTTGGGTTGCACGCATGTAACGAATCTGAAATTATTTTTGAAAAATTTCAAATTCTGCATCTCTCAATTTTGTCCAAAGTTAGTATTGGGGGTTCTGGGAGTGTAAAGTACAAATTTAAAATCATTTTTGAAAAATTCCTTGTGGCAGATTTTACATATCTCGATTTTGATCAAAATTGCTACTGGGGTGGGGTATAAAAAAGGAATTTAAAGTTGTTTTCAAAAAATTCAATATGGCAGATGCAATAAAATTTGACACTTCCCGATTATGTCCAAAATTGGTATTGGGGTGGGGTTTTCGAGGGTACAGATTAAGATTAGTTTAAGGGGTCTTTTAGGTTACAATTTTTCAAAAAAGAAATTTTTTTATTCATTTTTTTTTTAATAGAAAGAAAAGAGATATCATTTTATAATTTTGCACATATATTTATTCGTATTGTTAGTATACAAATTTTTTTTTAATGTTTTTATGGATTTTTTTACCCATAACAATTTTTTTAAAAAAACATCAAAAAATGACGGCGGACATGATTCTAGGTGACTAATCGGTTTTTTTTTGGGAACCTAGATTACAAATCTAAAATTACGAATATAAAATTAATTTCCTAAAATTGAAAATAGCGGTTTTGTTATGGCAGAATAAATATTTGTTTGATACAATTTCAATTTCAAAAGTGGTATTTGGAAATTTATCAGAATCAAGGAATTTTCTCCCATTCAATTTAGTGGAAATTAAATCGAAAAAAAAAATTATTAAAAAATAGAGCGGAGTCCTAAAAAGAGCTAAAATGCCAAAAATAATGATATAAATTTTTAAATGAAATTGAAATTTTTGAAGTTGACAAATTAGTACCAAGTAACTACTAACACGAGATACAAACAAGCTGCAGTAAATATATATATATATATATATATATATATATATATATATATATATATATATATATATATATATATATATATATATATATACTTCGATCGCTCAATAACCCTCAAAACAAAGAGTACATAAAGAATTAAAAGCTGTTAATTTCGATTCTACAATCCTCTTATAGGACATCCTAACAAAATTTTTGGGATTAAGGGTATAACCATTGTCCTTTAAAAGAGCGTCAGGTTTTAAACCACCATAAGTTTTAATGAAGGTATACCTAGATCCCTTTAATATAATTTAATTGTTATCAGTTGTCATGTTATTTGTTTATTTTCATTAGACGATGGTCTTTTGTTTTTAACTCCATTTGTAATAAACATTTATTCGGGAGAAGCAAATAACAGTATACGGTTAATTGTACGATTCTAGCTGTTTAATAGAATTAGTCTGGGACGAGCTCCAAAATTTCATTTATAACAATATAAACTCTTTGAAATAATTTTCCTCATTTAATGTTAAAAGCACTACATAAAATTTACTTTTTTGATTTGTTAATACAGTTACAATTCTATGCAGGGTGTTTCTAAATAAGTGCGAAAAATTTTAAAGAGTTATTTTAAAGATAATTTTAAGCATAAAAGTTCATATACATATTTCCCGATAATGCTAAAGTATTAACTTTTAAAGGAAAACTTAAGAGACAAAAAAATTTCACAATAAGATGGAAAAGCTCGCTGAATAATCAAATCGAGTCAGTGGCGCCCGAAAAGAAAGTTCGAGAGGGTAAAATTTTATAGATCTGAGAAAAAGGACCCTTTATATATTATTGCACACAATAATAATTTTTTAAGAGAACTGTAAAAAGTGTTTTCTGTTCCAAATTTGACTTAAGTATCTTTAAAAAGAAATGATGTTAATTTAAAAAACTAAAAATAATAATAAATTTTAACACCATGTATCTTAAAAACTAGGCATTATCAGATATATATTTAAATGAACTTTTATTCTTAAAATTAACTCAAGAATAATTCTTTAAAATTTTTCGCGCTTATTTGGAAACACCCTGTATAATTAAGCTTAGATTATTTTTAAAATTAGACTACATTATTTCTGTGGAGATAACTTGTAACTTGGCAAACGATTCTTGAAAATAAAAACTGTATTACTTACCACTCTTTTTTGCATATTTTCGTAAATATATTACCGTCTTTTCAGAGACACAGAACATTTCCTCTTACCTATGTGACAACTTGGGTGGTGCCTGTGAAGTTGAAGAGTTTAAATTTTATATCTTTACTTGTCTCGCTCGTTTCCAAATGACTTGAGAGAACTGTATATTGAATATATTTTTAGAAACAGTTAGTCTATCCTTATTCATTTTTCTTCACTTTAAAAGTTCTAAGCTCAATTTTAAAAGCTCGATAATTTTCATGAAAATAATTTTTTCTCCAAAGGGCAAAATATTTGTATTTTTTTTTTGGTATCTGGAATAATATATTTCACTGAGAAAATTTTTTTTTTGACTATTTCATTGCATGATTCTGAATGAAATCGGTCCATACAGTTTTTTTACAAGTTAGAAAATATTTTATTTTCCTGACAGGTTGCATAAACTTGGACACACGTTTCCAAACTTCAAACAGGCCTCTTTTTTCAAAATTACAAAATAATTTTATTTGATGAATATTTAGAAGACTCCGTATACAAAAGTTGTAAAAAAGAATAGTATTCTAATCGCATATAATGACTTTTACTTACGACCCGAGCCGACCATCGTGTCTTTAGAAGAGAGTAATCTAATATTTTTACTTCACTTTTAATAAATTTTCTGTTCATGAGAATAAAAGAACATAAAGTTAATTATATGTTTCGGAATGCTAAAAATGATTAGTCTGGACCGAGTTTCGAATACGATTCGTACCAATATAAATTCTTCGAAATCATTTTCCACGCTAAATATTGAAATCACCCTTAAAATTATTAGGGATAAAATTGATTAGCTACATTTGATTTTTTCCCTTTAAAGAGAAGCCAGGCTTGAAATTACTTTTAATAAAGGTAAAACCAATTATTTTCAAGATCGCATAAAATTATTTTATTGCTTCTCAGTTCTTATTCTTTAATTTTTTTTATAAAATTCTCTCATATTTTTAATCGAAATTGTAACAAACACTCGTTTTATCAATATAAGATTGTATTTAGTTTATTATACTACTCTGAATGTGAAGTAAAATTAGTCTGGATCGAGCTTTAAGTATAATTTAGCGCATTTAATAAAATTCTTAGGTATAAAGCTGATAAGCTAGATTTGTTATTCGTTCCTTTTAAGAGTTGCCGAGTTCAAAATTAATATAAATTTTAACGAACTTGGAGTTAACTTAACTGTAAGTAACTTTAGTGTTTCAATATTTGTTAATAGTTACTTTTTGCTGCTTAGATTCGTTTTGTTGACCATTTGTCTTAAATGAAATAATTGAAAAGATTTATTTATTTGTTCAATACGAACATTATAAATGAACATTAGTTAAGCTAATTTGAACTGACCTGAACATTAGTTAATCTGGATTAAATATCAGTTAACAAATTTCGTTTTGCAAAAATTTTCAGACATGCAAAATTATTTTTTGTGTTTTATAAGGCCATTTTGACTATGTCACCTTGAAGCGTCATGTTTCTTCAGTATTACCCGAGTGTTTGAGAGGATTTGCTCAACGATCCCTTTATCCTAGGTGTTGTGTGTTGTTCAATATGTTCTAATATTGCTAATTACACATGATTGAAGCTCTTCTAACCTAAAATGAGTATGATTTTCTTGAAAATAATTCCTGAATGCACCCCAAATTCACATTTATAGATTTTGAGGCGCAAGATTCGAAAATTTTGGAAATATTGATTCAGAATCCTAAAAATATATACAGACAGATATATAAAATAGACTTTTCTCAGCATGCCGAAGCCTAATAACTTTTTATTAAGTACTTAAAGCTTTTGAAGTGACTTCTGTAACAATGCAACAACAGCGGACACCAACAGTGACACTCACAAACTGATAAAGATTTGAAATGACGGCAGATTTTTTAATCAAAATACTTTTTTTCGCCCCACTGTACATCGGTGTCCCAAATGTATTTACAAAAATAAAGTAAATTTATGTTGTAATTTTTATATTTTCTTTGTTAGGCGAATTTTTCATCTCGTTCTTATACACAATTAACTAGAAAATTGTATCATCTGTTTTTTTTTCTTTACCCTTATTTGTTACCTTGCAATATAGAAACATGTTTTCATTATTTTTGTTTACCAACGGTATGGCTTTATATAACTTTCATTTTTGTTTTTTGGAATTAAACTAATTAAAACAAATGTTCTTTGATAAATAACGTTTGATAGATTACGCTTTCGATTTTACACTCTTTATGGTTAAACCCACTACGCTATTTTTATTTACATCATCGAACATACGTTTTTTTTTTATCAACAACTGTTCTTGTATAAAACGTGATCGTTTTTAGTATGAAGTATACTATGTGATATGTAATAATGTTTTTAGTTCTTGAATAAAAAAAAATGAAAGAAAATTAGGTGGCCCAGTTGTTAAGTTTTTATATAAAAGGTGGAAAAGAATATTTCAGATATTCGTAGAAGGTATATAAAGTTAATAAAATAGTCAATAAGAAAGGGAATGCTTTATGTTATTTAATATTGGATGTTTTTGTATTTGATTGGGGTTTTTAACTAGTTTTACAGACAGATCAAATTATACACTTATGAGGATTTTTTTGATGATTTTAGCAAAAAATTACAACAATACATTTAATTTTGATATATTTTTAGGCAATATTTATTTTATAAAAAGGGCGTTAAGTATAATTTTATTTATATATTGCTTTTGGGAAATTTTGAATATATTTGTCAAAATTTCTTTCTATATTGTCCTTATTAAACTCGTGATTTGGAAAGTTCGCTTGATTTAAAGATAATTAATCATTTTAAATGTTGAATTTCACATGCCACAAATCGGATAATAGTTCACAGAAGCTATCAAACTCGCTAATGTTGCGGTTATGTCGATTATAACAGCGGCTTTGTGTAAGTTCCTACTTGAGTGCACCCAAATAGATATTTTTTGTCATTGCTGACCACATGTTTGACTAAAGCTCAAATTTATTGAAATGACTTTCTACCAAACGTCTGTTAACAATGACGGATATATTTTGTTGACATCAAGCTTTTTATCAAGGGGGAATAATCGGGAATTAAATTAAGTTAAAATAAAAAATCATTTGAACAAATAAACGTAGGTTAGAGTTCTTAAGGTAAAATGAAGTAAGTTTGGATGTAAGGAAAGTGGGTTTTTATGCTGTAATTTATGAAGAAAGTTTTATATGCAAACCAGATTAGTATGAAATTATTATTCAGGTCTGTAAAATGTTTTCTATGATTAGGAACTGTTTTAAAACAGAATAGAAAAATGCTCAAGCTTAAGCTACAAATTTGGAAAATCGAATAAATTTTTAAAATTTAGGGATTTTCAAAGTACCAGTAGCAATTTTTTTTTACATCTAAATTGTGCGAGTAAAACACCGCACCAAACTGTGTATTGCGTGAGAAGCGTTGCAAAATTTGAAAATGCCAAAGAATGTATTTCAATGCGTAGGATGTGTCACGCGGTAGTGTACGCAGCAGAATGTGCTACAGCTAAATTAACTGGTGCGCCCAGGTATTCGACCACTTTTATACAGTGTTATCGTCAGTGTAAATTACTAATTTCCATTCTGTAAAATGGATTTACCTCAAGAAAGTCAGTGCTTTAATTATTTTAATTTCGAAAATTGTTTTCCGCTTTAATATAATCAATACGTGTTTTCTTTTGTTGACAAAAACTAAACCCAATTTTTCATAAAATATTGTTTTATTTAATAAAAAAGATACCGTATAATGTAGTAAAAGAAATAATGGATCGATTCGTATAAATATCTTGACTCCAAGTGAACCTCAACGAATTTTATGGCAAAAAAATCGTCGCATAGTAGAGGTCCGTACAAGATCCTGCGTGCAAAAATTTCCTTCCTAGAATTTACGACGTGTCATATAGAAAAATAAATATATTTTCTAAACAGCCCATAATCTCTACTTTCCAATGATCTGATTGAAGATAAAACATTATATGGGTTAATCTAAGATTTTTTTGACATTTTTGAGTAAACAGTCATATTATTGGAAACATATTTAGTTTTCTATATGATGTTCCCCTCTGAATTTTAAAAAGTAACCGTATGTGCTCGTAAGTGTGTATAATGCGAGTGTTATTTTGAATTTCGACCATAAACATGCTATGCTGTTATGTTGTCGATTGTATTCTATTATTATCATTAAAGATATATGAGTGAAATTTCACAATTCGTTGCTTTGTTATTACACATCATTTTTTCGGCAAAACATAAAAATAGCTCTTATACAATCGAAGACCACGACCAGACTGATTTGTCTACAGACATGAGAGGTACCGCATTGGAAAGAGAAGGCTTTACGCTACATAGCTGTCGGTTATTCGCCTTTGGCGCATGCGTACTTTTAATTTTATAGTCACACCTCGTATCAGAATAAGTATTTGTTTTAATTAAGTAGTTATTTACTTGGTTTTGTACAAATTTTACAAATTTTGAAAATTTACAGATTTAATTTTAGCAGTCGCGTAAACATATGAACCCAAATTTTTGTTTTGCAAAATTTGTGCATCTTAAACTTAGAAATTTTGATTATTTTACAATTTTAGCTTCAGATTCGGTGTCGACAGACAAAAAAATTATATAAAGAAGTTTTCAAATAACTCGTATGCCGGCCCCTATTTTTGCATGTATTTTCAGGCAACACCAACAAGAGTACGTTGTAGTCTATTATTCAACAATCACTCGGTATTAAAAGAAAAACAATATTCAGACAAAATAAATAATAAGCTTTTCTTAATGCTTATTTATTTTCAAAATTGCATGGCAGTTAAGTTCTCAGAGAAAATAAATTGTTTTAGTTATAACCACAGGATATTTCCCGCCGGTCCATTTACTTGAAATGTCATTTGATACGTTTAATACCCCCAAACCGGCAACTTATATATAGGTTAATCCCGATTTAGGCAGGTAGAATGGGATTTTTATCTCGAAAATAATTCCACCGAAAACTTTTACCGCGTATGCCAAGTTTCTTCCTAGTGTGAAGTTTGAGGAACGTCAACTATTAACTTACGAAATTAACACAAGTAAATAAACATGTCCTTTTATTAGATAAATACGTTAAAATATTGTCAAAACAATACGTGAAGTTTCAACTTAATTATCAAAGAAAAAGGAACTTTTCTCATAAATATTTACGGAAAAATCATTCCTCGCTAAATATTTTTGCGGATGTATTATTTGAAAATCAAATTGTTTGAAATTTATGTTGATTTTGTAAAAATAATTTGACAATCCGGTCAGTTTTGATAATATTTGAAAGCAAAGGGCAAAGAAAATTTAAGCAGCTTTGGGGCTTATGCTGTAAAACTTCCCGGCACTTCTTGTATAAAGCGCCTGAACAGTTCCGATTTGCTCCAGGCTATAAAACAAGCACAGTTTGAGATGTAATTTGACGCTATCATTAACAGAAATAATACATCAAAGAGGTCTATATCTGATAATGTGCGCTTTCCTATGCCCTGGTGAATGAATTCCGTTCATTTATCTTTAAGCGATGCAAGGTTTTATCACTTATTACAGGTAAAATTTGTACTTTGTAGTATTAAATTAAATATGCACTGAGGTATGTATTACGTTTTAATTAACCGCACAACTGCGTACTTACATAGATATAGTCAGTCACACAACCATTGCCATTACGTCGACAAGTCATTTTCCATCTTTGTTATACAGGGTTGGGCAAAGTGATAGCGGAACCGGGTTTTCTTCAACCTTCAGAACTACAATTCTTCCATATAATTGTACCTTCTATAGCCAGTGATGTCAACAACTGTGACGATGACACATAAATTGATTGTACTCCTGTTGTAATTTAAAATAAGAAAAATTTATTTGGTATGTTAAGTACTACAATCCAAATGATAAAATTAGGGTTTGAAAAAAAGCTTCATTCTTCTAGGTTTGCAAAGGTTGCTAAACCTTCTGTCACTTATTGTATTCTTCGTCTAAGTCTTGACGCGTCGTAGGGTGCTGAACAAATATTCAATTGTGCAGGTCGTTACTGGCAGAGTTAGTCCACTTTCTATTGCTTCAGATACAACTGGATAAAATTCGATAGCGTGATCAACTAAGACACAATAATCAATCTTATGGGCATTCCAGTCTTTTTCACTTGCAATGTTTTCTATGATATTTTGGAAGGATGGCTTGTCCAGGTTTTCCATTTGTTTTGGATGAAGTTGCGAGGGTGAAAAAGCTGTTTCGTTCATTTGAGAGAAACGATCATTCAAGGATGAAATGAGTGAGTCTAAGTAGGCAATGAAAATTGTTATCCTAAAGAAATCTTCGTCATTCTTACATATTGGATCAGCCTTGTGAACTTACGTAGCAACTACTCGAGGCGGCCTCATCTCATTATCTAGCTTTTCACAAATATCTTTTACCTTTTTGAAAATCTTGGCAAATTCTGAAGAAGCATCTTTCCGGTGAATTTCAAACACTTTTAAATTCATGTTAACTTCCTGTAATTTATAGGAACAGACTCTAGTAACATGGAATATGTAGCAGTCACTAGTGTTACGATGTCAGGATATGTATTTATAACTTTAAGTGTCAAAATATTATCTGTTGGAGATTTAAAATAACGAATAATATACAGGATGTTCCATTTTAAATGTCATAGTCATTTGACAGCTATTGACGTCACTGGCATATGGAATGCACAATCAGAGAGAATAATTCTAATTCTGAAGGTTGAAGAAAACTTTCCCTTCGCCCTTAATTAATTCGTTCTGGAACATTTACTCAATCCTGTATAAAACGAGGCTTTTATTTGTAACACATCCTTAATGCTTTTCTTTCTTACATAATATATTATTATAACGTTACAGTATAGCTAACTTTACCTAATATAGCGTTGAGAATGATCATTTACAAAAAGAGGAGGGTACGTCACCTTCTGCCCTTCTTGTGACTCCGTAGAGGGGATATTCTTCACCCTAAAACATTTCCCGTCTTAGTTATTAAATAGTTTCCTTCGAGTTTTCGAAAATTGAGAAAAGTTTTCCTTCGTTACAACTGGTTATAATTATACTGATGGCAAGAAAAGTTGAATAGCTCCCGTTATATTTATATAAGAAATTTACGAACGTCTGGACTCGATAGCTTTAGATTACTATCAAATTGATTGCTGGTTTTTAAAAAGAAGTTTTAGATGTCTCGTCGAGTAAATAAAATTAAATATTTACCGTAATGTTAATTACATTTTTCTTTATGCGAGTCTCATTTTTTTATTTATTTTTTATTTTAGATACAGATAAAAACTTTACTTCTTTTTGACCCTTAAAAGGTTATTATTTTTACAGTTTAGTGCTCCCATTAATGCCATGTATTATTTTCATAATATAACGCCCGTTCTCTTTCATTATCCACCATTTCCAGTGGAGCCCGCGCCCCTATTTTATCATCAGTTTGCACAGGAATTGTCCTGCTCTGACAAGTTCATTGCTCTCGTCACTATAGTCCTGCACTGTTTCCTTATCTTCCGTCAGTACATCTCTCTCGATCGTAGAGTCAACATCGGTGTTCTAGACAGGGATTCTATGTTTCCAAGTTGTGTAAATCGTGGAGAACGGTGGAAATTTTTCCAGGTGAATTACAGAACGTTAGTGTGAGTTATGAACAATCTCGATAACTTCTACTATGGAGAATTGACTTTAAAACCGCAGCAAAAGCCCCTTCCTCCGCTTCTTCAATTAGGACAAGAATTGGACTCCGAAAGTTTGCTGCATTACATGTTACAGTAGCTTGACTAAATGGCTTAAAGGTACCCGTAACTCAATGCTATTTGCTGTGCCCATGGTTTGGCGCAAACCTTCCTATCATTTCACAGATTGTTACTTTTCTATGAGTTCCACCATCGGGTTCTTTAGCAAAAGTAAGCATTCAATTCAGTATCGTAATATCCCTTCAGCCCTCCATTTCCTCACTACGAATCTTTGCCAAAATCAGTGTCTTTGAAAAACCTATATTCTACAGCCACAAACGGATCTGGAAGACTTTGTGTCACAGCCTAGACCATCAAATGATACGTCCACTGATGATGAAGAGTTTTCAGCTAATTTAGCTCATCGACAACGTCACTTCGTTATTAAGGCTGAATTTAATTGTCTCGTCCGAGATTTGGAGTTACCTAAGAGTAAATCTCAACTTCTTGAATCTTATAGTTCCAGGCAGTCAACCCTGAAGTTACTGTCCTTAGAAGATGCAGGGTGATGATCCAGACAAATGAAGACTATTTATAGAATCATCAAAGACAAGTTTCAAAGTTGTCCTGTAGACCAATGGGAATGAGTTGTCATCAATCCTGATTAATGCGATCTGATCAGAAAAAGTCGCTCACAATCTTTTGGTACCAAAGGAAAATATTTACTTGCCACCTTTCCATATCATACTCGGATTGATGAAACAGTTTGTGAATTCAATGGACAAGACAGTTGATGAATTTTAATTTTTTAAAACTAAATTTCTTCGTATTAGTGAAGCTAATATCAAAAAAGGAGTTTTCCTGGGTCCCAAGATTTGACATTAATTGAACACCTGAATCGAAAAGAAAAACGAGCGTCGCTTGAATTCCAAAACGTGTCTAAGAACTTTTTGGGTAACAACATAAGTGATGCTATTGTCGCTCATGTTAAGGAATTATTGGCAGCATACAAAGCCATGGAATGCAACATGTCTCTTAAAGTGCATTTCCTGCAATCACGCTAGGACTTCTTTTCGGAGAATTTAGCAGCAGTTTCGGATGAAAGTGAAATGCGATCATGTTTTTAGACTACTACTGGGGATTAGTACGAGAAACTTCTACTTCAAGGTACAAAAGGAAAGCAAGCACCAAATGAAGGTACTTTTCTTATTGTTATTTTTAAATTTAACAGCTAAGATAATCCTTTTCACCCTTCCAAATCAAATTCATAGCAACAAAATTATTTTCGAAAAGTGATAAACATAGGGACGGAGGCTCCCCAGGAAACGGTAAGCGATGGGAGAAAACGGATAATATTCGGATTCAGGAGTTCATTTTGCATAACAATCAGCAGGAATAGTGTCAGAGCTTGGAAAAAAATTTCTTTTTGCAGTCCAGTGCTAATTATTCCCCTCTCGAAATCTGGTCTCACCGGATAATAACAAGACGCTTAATAATTTCCAATGGGAATATGTAGTTTGAGGTAGAATTTTGATAATAAGTGACTTCTCGTTGCCAGGCTTCAGAAAGGTCCCTTTTATCTTTTAAAGTTTCCGTTTAGTAATACCACTGCACTTTTAGATGGGAGTTTTTATTTGGAAACCTCCTCAAACTATTCTTGTGTTATTTTTTTGAATCGGTTTTGGTTTTCCTTTTTTCTAACCTTCGCCTAGTTTTTATATATGTTGTCTTGAAACATGGACGTGTGAATAATTCTCTTCACCTAGCACGTGGTTAGAAATGTTCCAGATTCTAGCAGAATTCAGGATTTTAAGAGGAATACTTGTCTACTTGCTACAGTACAGGGTATATTTTTTTACAAAACAACAAAGGTAAAGAAAATCTCAATACACATATTTTATCTGGACTTATATCGTAGTTGAACTTAGAATAGAAGGATTTTAGTGCGTCAGTTACAAAAATGAAAAATACATTTTCGTAAACATTTAGTTTTTGAGAAATTTTTTATTAAAATGTATCTACTTTAAATGTTAGGTTTAATGTCTTATTTAGTACCGCCCTCTAAATAAAGGGTGTTTTTTATAGAGGTATAGAACTTTTAAATGGAATAAAACAAAAATGAATTTTTTAAATTGACATGAAATTTACTTTATTCGAAAGATAACCTTCTGGCATTATAATTTAAATATGACTTCTGGCATATGACCGCCACGGCTGGCTCGGACGTAGTCTAATCTGGAGGTCCAATTTTCGATGACTTTTTCCAACATTTGTGGCCGTATATCGGCAATAACGCTGCGAATGTTGTCCTCCAAGTGATCAATCGTTTCGAGCTTATCGGCGTAGACTAGCGACTTCACATATCCCCACAGAAAATAGTCTAGCGGCGTTAAGTCGCACGATCTTGGAGGCCAATTCACGGGTCCGAAACGTGAAACTATGCTGTTACCAAACGTTTCCTTCAATAAATCAATTGTGGCACGAACTGTGTGATATGTTGCGCCGTCTTGTTGAAACCACAGCTCCTGTACATCATGGTTGTTCAATTGATGAACGAAAAAGTCAGTAATCATGGCTCTATAGCGGTCACCACTGACTGTAACGTTCTGACCAGCATCGTTTTTAAAGAAGTGCGGACCAATGATTCCACCAGCCCATTAAGCACACCAAACAGTCAGTTTTTCTGGATGTAACGGTGTCTCAACATACACTTGAGGATTATCATCACTCCAAATACGGCAGTTTTGTTTATTGACGTATCCATTCAAACAAAAGTGAGCTTCATCGCTAAACAAAATTCGCTTATGAAAATCGGGATCAACGGCAATCTCCGAATCTACGCCTTGCTAGGTGATCGTGTGGCTTCAATTCTTGCACGAGTTGGATTTTGTAAGCACGCAAACCAAGATCTTTGTGCAAAATCTTCCATAAAGTGAATGGACACATATCCAATTCCTGTGCACGATGGCGGATAGACTGATTCGGGTCTTCCTCTACGCTACGCTCTACAGCAGCAATGACTTCTTCTGTACGCACTGTAGAACGTCTCTGTGGATGCGTATTGTCTTTTAGAGTAAATGTGGTGCGAAAACGTCCCATAGTTAGTCGAATTAATTGCTCTATGGATGATTATGTTGACCGTAAAATGGACGTAGTGCGCGATACGTATTTCGAACAGAACCATGATTTTCAAAATAAATTTGCACAATTTGGAAGCGTTGTTCAGGCGTCAGTCTATTCATGTTGAAATGCTAAACCAAACTAAACATAAATCACTTGACAGCTGACAAAATCGCTGCCAGTTAAAAAAGTTTTGCCAACTTAAAGTTTTATACCTCTATAAAAAACACCCTTTATAAAAAAGAAAGTTTAAATTATTAGTTATAGAAGCATTGCTTACTAGTCTCGGCAACGTGATCAGCTACCGTAAGCTTTATAAAGATTGTTGTACCAACTCTTATAAAACTATTTCTTAAGCTAATAAATTGATTTGACACAAATTATTTAGGCGTAAATCGGCAAAGTAACATATGTCTGACCCGTAAATATCATCCACAACATTGTTGGGATCGTTGACATTGTCGAAAAAGGATTCGATGTCAGGCTATCGGTCATTCTCGGAATTCTCAGGAACTGAAATCTAATTAATCATAGCATCAGCTAGTAGTCGATTGTCCTTTTCGGTTAGAAGTAAATATTAGTATCAACTAAGGAACGAGTAAATCCGACCACAGCTTCCGAAATCTCTGTAGTAATTATTTATTTAATTGTCAGGTATTCTTAAGTACAATTTAGTAAATATTTGAAGCAACCCTACCTAGTATTAAATTAAATTATCGTTTATTTCGTATTGTCGTCAAAATACCAAATATTTTAACCACGTTTCAATCAATTTACTAATGGTGCTTTTAATGCTAAGCTTACACACACGGGATTACACTCGAACACAAATCATGCAGCAAAGTCGACTGTTCCGACACCAATTTTTTCTTTTACTTTCCTTATTACTCACAGGAGACCAATCCAACACCGGCCATCCTTTTTAAACTCATCAATCTCCCTCGTACACGAATCTGCAGAAAACTATTCTCTGCTACTTCATTTATATGATGTATCATGTATTTTTTCCCACAGCGATGCCACATTTTATTAAATTATTTTTTCTCGTGAATGTTATTTTTTGTACATTGATGCCTTGGGGATTTTTGTAAGGATATAAATTAATGGACTAATCAAGATAGAAAAGAATAAAATATTTGAAAATATGATTAAATTTCTTGAGCCAGATTCGCTAAAAGTGTATAATTATTAGGTGGTCGCAAAAACAGATTCTTTCACATTCTGTGTAACATTAACAAGAAATTTCAGTCTAATTACACATTTTTTTAGACTTTGTAGACCATAAATACTCTCCTATTTTTTTAGTTATCAATAAAACTTGCATCCAAAAATCTCTGAAAATGTATCGTGCAATTAAAGGAACGTCATAAATTACTCCCATTTTGCATTCAGTATATTAAAGGTTTCTAATTTCTTAATCTACAGAGTGTGAGGAAAATACGTGTACAATGTTTGATGACAGACTCTTGACGTCAAAATAGGTCGATTTAAGATAACTTAGTTATATCCGATACTGCTTCGTTTTGGGGGGTAGAAGACGTCAAAATTTTAAGAAAATAATTATTTTTCCCAAATTTCTTGAAAACGTGGTAACTGTATTTAATAATTTTTGGTGTGTAATCTAACACTATAACCTGACGTTTTCTAGTGGTATTGTGACATGCTACAAAGTAGTGTAAGTGTTATAAAAGTGACGTCACTTGTGAACATCACCTCTGATTTTTTATGTTATCAACTTTAGGACAATCTAGATATTTCTATCGTATAATGGCAGGTATTTGGAAGCTTTTTTACCCCTTGAAAAATTTTCTTTGGATGAGCGGTTTCGCTTTTATATTGAAAAATACCTGTTTAATATAAATAATTTTTTGAGTAACTTTGTTGCTATGGCATTTAATAATTTCATTCTTGACAAACTGTCATGACTATCTAAGAAGTCGACTACAGAAAGATTAATGTTCTAAATTCCTAAACCTATTTTACTACTAAACGTGAACAACTACGCGCATTCCGAGAAAGTTGAACTGGTGTATGGGTTTTGTGGAAATGGGCGTCGAAGTGTTAAGGGTTGATATGGAGAGATCTCCTAACCCCTGAAAGTGTTGGTAACCCCCCCCCCCCCTCCCCCAATGCGCCTTACATTTTCATGATTTATTCGAAACAAGAAAATTCGTGATGCAAATTGATAGAAAAATTGCGTTGACTGACCAGATGTGGTTTACAAGATCTGGGGGTTATCAACCTGCACAACGGACATATTTATGCGGATGAAAAGCAATATGCCATTAAAGTTGCACACCATCAGCACTTTACAGCTTTAAAATCAATGTTTTAGCAGGTGTTATGAAAATATTTATCTATTTTTTTTGCAGAATACATTACCAGTTCTTCCGGAAAATTTACCTATTTTACTTCTGGAGAATTATGGTATATACGTGATGGTGCCTTATCCCATTTTCCATTGCTGTTCCGCGATATTTACATGACCAGTATCCCAACCGATGGATTGAAGGAGGCAATAAGGCACCAGTAAAATGGCCACCACGTTCTTTAGAGTTAAATATGTGTGGCTGCTTTTTGCGGGGCACTCTTGAAATAGAAGTACGAGGATGGTTCGATAAGTTCTCGGCCTGAAACAGAGAGGGCGCTAGTAGGATCAAATAACTATAATATTTTGTAAGCATTATTCTTAAGGTGACGCCCTGCAAAGTTTCAGATGTTTGCGTTCAGTTGCTTGTTTGTGGCGATCGAGTGAACATATAAGGTTCGGTATTTTGTGAAAGATGGATAAAATTGAAATTCGAGCGGTTATAAAGTACTTTGTTTTAAAGGGCTTAACTCCTACGGACATTAAACATGAGTTAGATTCTACTTTAAAGGATTCTTTTCCTTCGTTCTCGACAGTAAAAAAATGGGCACGGCAACAGTTTTTTGGGATTCACATGGCGTGGTGCTTATAGACTATTTAGAACAAGGCAAGACCATCACGCATCACGCCTCACTACTGGACCGTTTTCAGTATGTGATTATGGCTAAACGTCCACATCTTGCCAAAAAAAGTGCTTTTTTATCAGGATAACGCGCCTGCACACAAATCTATGGTTGTTGCTGCAAAACATCATGACCTACGTTTCGAAGTGCTTCCACATGCGCCACATTCGCTGGATCTGGCTCCCTGCGAACACTTTCTCTTCCCAAACTTGAAAAAATGGCTCGCTGGACGAAGATCCCTTCAAATAACGAGGTTACAGCAGCGACAACCGCTTATTTTGCAGAGTTGGACAAATCGCATTATACTACTACATACTATACTATTAAAATGTTAGAACATCGTTGGTCTAAATGTATTGAAGTACCTGAACCTAAACTAACTGAACTAATCTGAACTAACCCGAACAGCAGCGTGGAATTATTGATGCGCATTTTAAACGCCTTTTTAATAATTCTGAGGTATTAAATGGATTTCAATTTAATTTTTTAAAAGTTATGTTCAGAAAAATGACGGCCATTTTGCATATTTGTTTAATTAATGTTTTCTTTTTACTTGCTTTTTCAATCTATTTAAAATACATAGAACATTTATCTTAAAAATTGTTTCATTATTACAGCAAGTTGATGTATGCATGTAATTGAAAATATTTTTTTCCTTGCAAAACCGGTCATCCAGTGAATATTTTTCAAGAAGTAAAAAGGCTTCCAAATACATGCGATTATGCGATAGAAGTCGTAACGTTTTATAATACTTACAATACTTTGTAGCAGATCGCTATACCACTAAAAACGTCATATTATAGTGATACACCACACGCCAAAAATCATTAAATTAAGTTACCAAGTTTTCAAGAAATTTGAAAAAAAGTATTTTTTTAAACTGACGTCTTCTATCGTCTAAACGAAGTAGTATCCGATATAATTAAGTTGGTTTATATCGACCATATTTTGACGTCCATAGTCTATCATCTAACGTTGTACACGTGTTTTCCGGACACCTTATATTTTAGTGTATACCTACCTGTATCTCTATATTTTATTATATTTTATTGGGGCATCTTAAAATATAATAATAATTCCGCATTTTGCATACTATTCTCAGATTTTTGATTAAAAAAAAGGTCTTATAAGTTATCTTTGAAAGCTCTGAGCATAGGTATCCTTTATCAAAATGTTTTTTTGTTAACTTTGCACAGACCCAAATTTTTTGCTTTGGCAACGATGTATTTCGCTTAAGCCCTATGAACCCGTTCTTGTCAGGTTTGCACAAATCCAATCCTAAATAAATTTTAATTTGCATATAAATGATGAGCTCATTCCAAGTCGGTGTTTGATTTCAAGTAAAAACTTTGTTTTTACGGATCGGGTATACTGTCGTTGCTTGGACTTTTTGTTTTTTTATATATAACTGACACCGATAAATGATTTAGCGTCGAACTTTCGGAAAGTTTTTTCTTCATAGATTTTTTGTCGAATTCACAGTTTATTTTTGTTTCGTGTGCCATTAGAGAACATATTCTAGAAGAACTTTACGTGCTTAAAAATTAAAAACTAAAATTAGTGCGAAAGAGAAATGTTTTAGAGTAAATAAATATTCGTCAGTTTAGGTGCTTCGCCCATTTATGAAACGAAAACCAGTGTATGAAAGGATACATACAACCAGTCGCGAGCAAAATTGCCTTGCGAACTCGCATAAACACGAGTTACTTTTTATAAAATAATTTCGTTCGCGACTGGTTGCATCGTTTTTGTTGCACAAGTAGAGAAATAACTTAGGTTGCTTGCTTACTTGCGCGACAAAACTATGCAATTTATTGCATATTTCTGTGCAAATAGTCGTAAGCAGTATTACCACGTAGATATAGAAAGTTTAAATTGCGTTGTGATCATGGTAATATACTTCTCGTTTTTTGTGAGTGTTATCCTGTTTTGGAAACCATTGTTTTGTATCCAGAATAACCTAAACTTTTAGTATGCTTTTGTCTCGTAAAAACCTAGGGAATTTTTTAAAAATCGCCTCCAAATACTCCATGGAAATTAGATCCAAAAAGAGCTGTTTTGTTTACTGGATTGTGTTCATTTTGGCATCTTATAAAACATATCTCGATGGTAACTCTGAAGGACCTTTGCAAAAAAAATGGCGGACCAAAAATGATAACGATTTTCGGTTTTTTGAGATTATCTCGAAAGTAAAAGTTGTATCGAAAAATGTTTCAAACAAGAGTTGTACAGAATTAAAAAATCTATCGATTCATATAACATAAGCTATAGATGGAGCCACTAGTTATCGAGATATATGTTTGTTATATCTGGATAACTAGTGCCGGCACCTATAACTTATATTATATGAACCGATAGGTTTTTTAATTCTCTACAACTATTGTTTGAAACTGGTGACCATTTTTGGTCCGCCATTTTTTTGGCACAGGTCTTTCAAAATTACCATCGAGATATGTTTTATAGGATGCCGAAATGAACACATTCCAGCAAAAATACCATTACATTACATTTTTGTTACTGACAAAAGCCTATTTTCCATGGAGTACTATAAACAAATTGAATAACTAACAATTATTTAACGACATATTATAACATAAATAGAGGATAAAGGTACTCGCAACGTCGCTTCGTATAACAATAAATTCGTTTTGATCCTACTTACGAAGGATAATACTTGAAAATCAAATTATGTTTGTTGTAGAAACAACTTGAATCTCAGGACATAAACAAGCTGCAATTTGGGGATAAAAAACTTGTTTTCCTTGATTAACGACATATCGGTTAAAAAATAAAATTGTTATATAAAAATTAAACCGACGTCAAAAAAAAATCGTTGAAAAGCAAAAAGTGACAATATAAATTATTATTTGAAATTCAAATTTCATATAAAAAGATTCAGATATACTTTATTTGTAATTGCTTTCTTACCGTAACTTGTGTGTACACTCTAAAAAGGAAATGCATTAAATTTAAGGTAAATATGTTGTCCTTTCTACATTAAATTTAATGATTTTGTACTTTAAATCGTGAATAATTTACATTTACTTTAAATTGAAAGTAAATTCATTGAAATATCTGTTCGTTGTACATTAATTTGATTAAATGTTACCGTAAATTTCAATAAAATAACTAAAAAGATATTTCAAGTTTGTGTACATTAAAATTAATTCATATGTACCTTAACATTAAAGGAATTTACATGGTACATTACATGAGATTCCGGGAGATAGCGCAGCTTGTATTAAACGTTTTATTTAGTATGATGTAAGTTGCTTAAAGGACTCAATTTTCTTTTATATATATATATATATATATATATATATATATATATATATAT